>CM057450.1:1200958026-1201586359 GCA_016271365.2 Neoceratodus forsteri | reverse complement strand
TGATGCAGCAGTTCAGTTGAGGTGAGGAAAAGCACACAGCAGGAGATCAGGCAACAATCAGGAATAGGCCCCAGTAGTCTGGGGATGAAACACTTTGATTTCTGTCAGATGGTCTGCAGCAGCTTAATCCTTCTGGCTCACACCTCTCAGGATACAGTCCTTCTGACTCACACCTGTCAGGATACAATCCTTCTGACTCACACCTGTCAGGATACAGCCTTTCTGGCTCACACTTCTCAGGATACAGTCCTTCTGACTCACACCTCTCCGAATACAGCCCATCTGGCACACACCGCTCAGGATACAGCCCTTCTGGCTCAGCTCCCAGGATACAGGAGCACTATACAGTGGCGTCCAGATTCCCAAGGAATCCAGACCGAAGATCGACCCCAACTGTCTGACTTCCCTCGAGATCAAAAGTACCCATGTACTCAAGGAACGTGCCATATGGCTATCTGTTCCTCAATCGTACATAAAGGTTCATAAAGATCCCTGAAAGTTCATAAAACTTTTCCACCAAACTTTTATGGGGAAAGTCCATCAATATTTTTAGTAAGCAGAAATAACCTGCTTTTGTAATGTTTAATTTATCAGGCAACCCTGCATTAGCCCTACAATCTCAAAAGATATTTGCCTCACATACAAACCTGAAGCAGGCCTACCTAACATTTTAATTGTTTTATCAAACAATTGTTCTTCTTTGAAATGGAATCTCTGATTACCTTTTTTTAATACATAGAAATGCCTGATTGCTATTTATATCAGCAGAATCTGTCCTAATTTTTAAATGTGGTGAGTTTCAAATGTTAACCCTTTTGCGTGCTCATAGTTAATTGCCTTGTAGAACACATATTTTCTGATCATAAACTAAAATAATTATGATTTTGTGAGCAAGATGTAGAAAATGCACTCACCCCTATGTATAAGGATTACTAGAATGCAATTTCTTCAGGAAACTCTTCATTTATTAGAGCCATCAACTTACTTGTGAACCAAAAAACCAAAGCCAAGGACCAGTGTCCTGTTCTTACGTTTCACCTCCCTCTGGAGGCTTCTTCACAGATGTTTTTGTGAGGCTTCATAACCCTTTCAGTGGACAAATGGTACATTCTGATATGCAAATTAGTTATGCAAAATAGATTTTTGTCTTGGCTCATCATGGTCATTTAAAGGTTCAGCAACTTCACAAACCTTGTGTTGATGAACAGTTCATGAACTTTGTTCATATACTGAGTTGAAGAACAGTTGGAGAACTTTGATGGATGTGCACGAACCATTCATTAATGTTCATCAAAATCATGAGCTGATGAACTTCATTTCACCTGGTAGAAACATGGTGCACATTAGTTGCTACCAAGGTGTACTGTGGGAACACTGGCCCAATATGTTACCCACATGGGTCTCAGTGTCTACCTATTGGGTGAGGAGTCATAGGGCAAGGGGTGTTCTGGGCAGCAAAAAGGAAATAAAATAGACATTTTCTGCAACTCTAATTTGGGGAAGGACACCAGAGACTCCTAACTGTACAAATTAAATATTTTAATGTCTCATGTATGTATGTTCTGTCTTCCTTATGATGAGGTACCTTTGTAAATGAGCCTCTGGCTCAAAGGTTTTAAACTGATGTTAAAATAAATAAATAAATAAATAATGTGAATTATGAAGACGCATTGTTAATAGATACATAGTTGTGTGTCATCCCAGTGACAATGTATTCTGATCCCATTTGGGAGACTGGGATTCCTGTGAGATACCCAAAATCCCACACTGAGGCTAACTTGGGGCCATGTGTATAGAGAAATGTGAGATGCTCAGCTTCTGGACAAAGTGGGTATGGCCTATCTGGTGTTTTCAAACCTGTTGCTGACTGATCATGAGTAGCACACCCTCCCTCTCAAGTCAAGGAAGGGTGCAGCCTTGATGACCCTGATCATTGGGATGGGGCAAATGGAACAAAAAAGGGGAACATGAGGATAGTAAAATAATAAAATATAGTTAGGACCCTTCAACTCCAAATGCAGATTATTTCTTTTGTCCAGGACAGGGGAGAAGCAAGGACACTGCAGGGTTAATGATGAACACACACACACAAAAAGAAAAATCCAGATTTCTTAACAAAGCTGCTAGAGGTGGATTTATACATCTTGCATTTAAATTAATCAAGCTGAAACTAAATATATGTCATGTCATATTACAACACCATTATTCAATGTTGTATAATCCTTTAAAGCCATTTATTCTTTCAGCTAATCTCCAGACTTCCTCTGGGTTGCAGATCTCAATATCATATTCCAACCCTCGAGTCATGGGTGCTGATTAGGCTTTTTGCTAATTCCAAAACTGGATCTGTTAGAAGGGTTGAGGATAAGACAAAAATGCTACTTAAACCGTGAGACTGCATAATCATGTTTCTAACACTAAATGGTTTTCGTTCAGTAATCGAAAGAAAAAATGTGTACAGTAGTCTGTACAAAATATCTGCTCAACTGCTGTAGTTACTGCATGCTACTAAAATGTGGCCATTCTCCTTCTTTCATTCATTGCAGTTTGTGTTTCTGACTAGAAGGTGCATACTATTTCCAACATAAACTATTCTATAAAAGCTAAACAAGTGATGAACTGGTTCAATGTAATACTTTATTGCTAAAATCATTTTAAACATATGGTTATAACTGAAAATAAAACACAATTGAAAAGCTTGTATTTTGCTACAGACCTAAAAGGTACACCGAACTTCTGTGTAAGTTCCTATGCAGTTTTACAAGTCCATTCTGATTTGTCACCAAGGCCATGTGCTTTTTTTTGTAAGTGTTATACTCCACTTGGTATATGTTATGCACATTTCAGTATGTGTTATTCTCATTTTAGTCTGTGCTTTACCAGTTTTCTTCTATTCATTTTATTTAGTTTTCATTGACCAGTTAAGTACACTAGTCAAGGACATGATTTTCAGGTACCAACCATGAGATTATACTGAAAAACAACTACATGAAATTTCCTTTTATCTACCAGTGACCACCAACCTAGGCCATGCATTCAAACACAAGACTATTTAAAGATCAAATTCTCACCTATTTCATAAAAAAGCTTCAATTCACTTGAATACATGTCCCTGTGTCATAGATACATAGATACATAGACAGTGTCGGCAGATAAGGGCCTATGGCCCACCCGGTCTGCCCATTTAAGTTTGTAAGTTCAGTTTATGTTTTCCAGGAAGTCTGCTGCCCCTTACCCCTGACCTCCAGAATTCCTTTATGTCTATCCCATGCATTCTTAAATCCCGTGATTGTTTCAGCCCCCACCACTTCCTCTGGCAGGGTGTTCCACTTGTCCACCACCCGTTCTGTGAAGAAATTCTTCCTCACGTTTCCTCTGAATCGCCCTCCTCCAACTTCATCCCATGCCTCTAGTCCTGGAACATCTTTTTCGCTTAAAAATAGTGCATTCCTGCACCCTGTTCCTCCTGTAAGATACTTGTATGTCTCTATCATATCCCCTCTCCCTCCTCTCCTCCAGGGAGTACATGTTCAGTGCCTTCAACCTGTCCTCATAGGACTTGTGATGCAATCCATGCACCATCTTTGTTGCCCTCCTCTGAACCTTCTCTACCCTGTCTATGTCCTTACGTAGGTAAGGTCTCCAGAACTGTACAGTGTACTCCAGGTGCGGCCTCACTAGTGTCTTGTATAGCGGAATTATGACCTCCTTTTCCTGCTGGTGATGCCCTGCCTATGCATCCCAGCATCCTATTTGTTTACCTGCTGCTTTGTCACACTGTTTCCTGCCTTGAGGTCATCAGAGATGATAACTCCAAGATCCCTTTCCTGCTTGGTGCATGCTATATCCTCACCCCAACTGATATATTGTGCCAGGGTTTTGTGCCCCATATGCATTATCTTGCACTTCCTTGCATTGAATTTCAACTGCCAAACCCCTGACCATTCTTCAAGTTTCTGCAGGTCCCTTCTCATTCTGTCTACACCCTCTGGTGTGTCTACTCTGTTACAGAGCTTTGTGTCATCAGCGAACAGTGAAATTCTGCCTTCTAGGTCCTCGCAATGTCACTGATGAAGATATTGAATAGTACCGGTCCCAGCACTGATCCCTGTGGTACCCACTGGCACTCTTCCTCTGTGGAGTGACAGCCATTTACCACCACCTCTGTGTCCTGCTGCCCAGCCAGTTACCTACCCACCGCACTACTGTCCTGCCCACACCCATATTCCCCAGTTTGTGCAATAGTCTTCTATGTGGCACAGTGTCAAAGGCCTTGCTGAAGTCCAGATAGGCCATGTCCACTGCCCTCCCCTGATCCACCTCCCTAGTCACCCAGTCAAAAATCCAATGAGGTTGGTCTGACATGACCTTCCCTGGTGAAACCATGCTGCCTTGGGTCCTGTAGTCCATTGACAACCAGATGTTCCACCAATCTCTCCTTCCAGTAGTGCTTCCATGATCTTCCCCACTACCGAGGTGAGGCTGACTGGTCTGTAGTTCCCCTTCCTCTTTGTTCCCACTTTTGTATAAGGGGACTACATCTGCTATCCTCCAGTCTTTGGGTACCTCCCCTGTTTCTAGTGATCGGCTAAACAGGATAGCAAGAGGTTCAGCCACCACCTCTCTTAGTTCTTTAAGGATCCTGGGGTGCACCCCATCTGGCCCCATTGCTTTATCAACTCTTATTACTTCCAGTTCCTTCAGGACCCTTTCTCGTGTAAAGGGACTTGTGTCCATTTCTGCACCATTCTCACCCCTTGTACTCCATTCAGACCCATTACCCTCCTCTTCCTCAGTAAAGACTGAGCAGAAATACCTGTTCAATATGTCAGCTTTACTGTTGTCATCCTCCACACAGCCCCCATCCTCCCCCTTCAGTCTCACTATCCCTCCCTTTGCCTTTCTTTTTTCACTTATGTACCTGTAAAAGGTTTTGTCCCCTCTACCCACTGATTTTGCAATGTGTTCTTCTGTCTGAGCTTGGCTTCCTTACTGACCTCCTGCCTCCCTTTGCTTCTCCTGGTACTTCTCCCTATCCCCTTCTGCCTGTGTCTTTTTGTATTGCCTGAATGCAATCTTTTGGCTTTCACTTTCTTTGCTACCTCTTTGGAAAACCATAATGGTCTCCTCTTCCTTTTCCTTTTGCTAACCTGCTTAATACATAATTCTGTTGCTCTTGTAATCCCCATTTTAAATACTCCCCACTGTTCCTCAACCCCTGATTCCTGCCCCATTCCCCTTAATGCCTCTTTCAAGTATCTCCCCATTTTCTCAAAGTTTGCCCCCCTAAAATCCAGGATACGTGTTTTTGTGTGGTTTGGTTCTGCTCTTTCTGTGATTTCAAACCACAGTGACTGGTGGTCACTGTTCCCCAGGTGCTCCCCCACTCTTACCCCCATCACACTGTCCCTGTTTGTGAGCACAAGGTCCAGTATTGCCTTCTGCCGAGTTGGTTCCATGACCAGTTGCTTGAGGAAGGCACCCTGAAGGAGTCCAGGATAAATCTGCTCCTAGTTGATGCTGCTGCTGGGATGCTCCAGTCCACGTCTGGAATATTGAGGTCTCCAACCAGTACTACCTCACCCTTGTCTGCCATCCTCTGGATGGCTAGCATCAGCTCCCTATCTGTTTCTTCCTCCTGGGCTGGTGGTCTATAGACCACACCTGTGCGGATGGCTGGCCCCATTTTCCTTTCCAGCTTAACCCACAGTATCTCTCCCCCATTTTGTTCCTCCTGGATCTCTGTGGCCCTTAAGTCATTTTTCACATACAGTGCCACCCTCCTCCTCCTTCCTGCCTGCCCTGTCTCTTCTTGAATATGTTGTTAGCCAGGTATGGCCAACTCCCAGTCGTGGTTATCATTACACCAGGTTTCAGTGATGGCCACAATGTCCAGGTCTGACTGCACCATGACAGCCTCCAGATCTTCCATCTTGTTGCTAAGGCTCCTGGCATTTGCACACATGACTTTCCATGATTTGACCTCCTAGACTGTTTGCTTGTTCTACCCAGCCCCTTCCTTGGTTGTCCTTATCCCTGGTTCATCTTGCTGTCTGCCCTTCTGCTGAATTTTGCCCCTATTCTGCCTATCCACCTCCTGGGTGTTAATCTCCATCGTTTGCACTTTGCTAACCTCCATCCTTTCCTTCCATTTCTCTGGGTACCTCTGTTTGGTTGTCCCTGTTTGGCAGTGTGTATATGAGTTCTTGAGTGGAATAGGATCTGGGATGTGCCTCTGCCTGACTGGTCTAACCTCCTGAGCCCACTGTCATCCAAGTACTCCTCGTTCTCTGCATCCTTTGAGGCAGCTGCATTGGACTGGTGGTCTCTGGATAGGGTGATGGTACTCCTGACCCAGTTTACTTCCGCTCTGAGTCTGGCTACCTCATCCCAGTCCAGAAAGATGCATGCAGATAGGGCAGCACCTGTGTCCAGAAGATCTGCCTGAATATGGCTGCCCCACAGCCACTGCATTGCACCACTCCCACATTATACTGCAATTATACTGCTATTCCACTACTTGTCTGCTACTGAAGCTCTCCTAGTTACCTTTTATTAATTTACTGTCCTAAAAATCCTGCCACTGTTCCTCTATAATATTTGAAAATACATACAGTTCTATCTCACTCTTTATCCTTACCATCAAAGGTAACTACAATCACAATAATCTACCTTCTACTAATACAGATTCTATCACAGAATCAGAGCACAATGCAAAACATCTGCTACTTAGCAACAACAAACAGGTGACAACAAACCAAGTTGATGTAGCTTTTTTAAAATAGAAAAAAAAATGTAAGTTTAAACCAATAGAAATCAGCAGTTCAAAAGCACCTTGAACTACAAGAAAGAACACAGTACCACACCTCTGATACAATAACTAAACAGTTCTAAAACATTGGAGAAAGAAGAGAAAATCAGAGACTGAGCAAAAGATACAATGTACTATAAAGTATTAGGCAATAGGTATACTCAGCTGTTTAACAAAGAAAATAAAGTACCTACCAAAACAGACAGGATACCCACAATTGACACTTAGGTTCTCAATATCAGACACCACCAAAGGCACATACAGAAAGGGTTTAAACTATAGTATTAAAATTAACCACATCAGAGTAGAAAGATCACACTAAATAAATGTGTTGATCCTTCTGACTTCCAACAAATATCTACCACACAAATTTTATATCTTCCTGGAGCCTACAGGGTTGTCTTTCACAATCACCTAAATTTACATAAAACAAAACAATTTTTAAACTGAAATCATGATTAGTGTTTTCTAAAAATAGCATGCTGTTTGGTTTTGTGGTTTTCTTTAAATCAGCATCTGTTAATATGCTCTCCAGTAACTGAAACAGTGAAGATGTTTCTGTCCCTGTCAGTGAGCAATGATATCATACCTGTCCACCCTGCTGCTTCACCAATTAAATCCCTGATTGATGGAAATATGATTTTGCAGTTCCTAGGTAGAGCAGTCTGTATAGCTAATTGTTTGCACTCAGAGTTTGTTACTAACCCATCTGGTTTGTGTTTAGAGAAATATGCTTAAAATATATCTTTCTGTTATAAAAAGTTGATCATTTGGGGTACAGTGCTGAATTTTAGTGGCATGAATGAATGTCTGTGAGAAATTACCTTGTCTGTGTCACAGATGTCAGTTCTCTGTCATCAAAACTCTGCATTCTATTCTGGCTATATAACACATGGGGTGTTTAATGGATATAAAATAAATCTGCATTACGTTAATTCATAGAAGCAGTATGTTTTTGATGTAGCCTCAATAAATAGGTTCACGTGAGAACAATTTTGTTTTTATGTTAGATTGACAAACTTGTGCCTGATACACTGCTATTTCAGGAACATGTACTGTATGAACTCAGTTCTTTGTGGGGTTCTGTGTGAAAATACATCATGTATGTGTATAACTAGAAATGCTATATAGCATCCTGATGCCCCTGTCTCCTACCTCTCAGTTGAGGCTGTTGCACCCCGCTTCCCTCTGTTCCTCACCCCCACAGTCAGGGCCAATGTACACTGTTTCTCCCTTTTCCTGTCTCTATATACAGGGCTGCTGTGCTCTGCTAAGCCCTAGAGTCCCAGGGCCACTGCCTTCACAGTTTGGGCTGCTACACCATGCTGCCACAGGCTACCAAAGGTAGGGCTTTTGCTGCACCCTGCTATCCACTTCCATTGCCCCAAATGGGCAGGGCTGGTGCACCATATGCACCCCGTCACACAGTCAGGGCTGCTGTACCTTGATTCCCCACTGTGTCCTGCATCACAGTCAAGGCTTCTGCACCATGCTGTCCTCTGTTCCCTGACGCCACTGTTCCCTGCCGCACCATAGAGCCTCTTGACTCCACAGTTAGAGTTGTTGCACCATGCTGCTCCCTGCCACTAGAGTCAGATCCTTTGGTACACTGCCTAAAACTACCTTACAGAATATACAAAATATACTTTCATCTTGTGTTATAGGGTGGGGGACAGAGGGTATCAGGGTTTGGCAGCCTAAACTGTTTGTGCAGGAGGCAGCAGGGTGCAGTAGCCCTGACTATGTGGAGAAGACAGTGGGCAGCAGGTTGCAGCAGCCTCATATGAGGGCAAGAGACAGGGAGCTTTTAGGGCAGGGCAAAGGGGGAGCAGAGAGCTGCTGCCTCAACTGTTGTGCAAGAGACAGGAGCATCAGGATGCCATATAGTGTTTCTAGTTATACACATACATGATGTATTTTCACACAGAAACCCTCAAAGAACTGAATTTTAATGAATTCATATAGTACCTGTTCCTGAAATAGCAGAGTGTGTTAGACACAGGTTTGTCAATTTGACGTGCAAATAACATTGTTATCACATGAACATATTTATTGAGGCTACATAAAAGACACACTGCTTCTATAAATTAATGGAATGCAAATTTATTTTATATCCATTAAACAACCCTGTGTTATTTAGCCAGAACATAATGCATACTTTTGATAACAAGGAACTAACATCTGTGATATAGACAAAGTAATTTCACACATTCATTCATACCACTTCAGTTCAGCACTGAACCCCAAATGATCAACTGTTTATGAGAAAAGAATGATTTTAAGCTAATCTCTCTAAATACAAACCAGATGGGTTAGTAATAAACTTTGAGTGAAAACAATTAGCTCTACAGACTGCTCTGACTAGGAACTGCAACAACTTATTCAGTCAATCAGGGGCTTAATTGGTGAAGCAGCAGGCTAGACAGGTATGATGTCATTGCTCACTGACAGGGACAGAAACATATTCTCTGTTTCTTCACTGTTTTCAGTTACTGTAGAACACATTAACAGATCCTGATTTAAAGAAAACCATAACACCAAGCAGCATAATATTTTCAGGAAACACTAATTATGACAGAGGGATGTGAATTCAAGGGAATTCAAGCTTTTTATGAAATATGTGCATTTGATCTTTAATGGAACACCGGGGGTACATATCTCTGGGAGCATTTGAGATTAGTCTAGCCAATCATTGATAGAAAACATCTAGTTTATCTAACATCACTCCTGAATCAAACCCATATACACAATCCCCATAATTTAGGACTGGGATGATCATAGTATTGATAATGTACATCAGGACCTCTTTTGAAAAACTTGCTTTATGATGATACAAAAGACCAAGTTTGTGCCCGTCTTCCTTCAAGTGAATAGATAACATGGGATGTGGTAGTCTAATAGTGAGACAGGAAGGAATTCTAGATTTTAAAGGTCCTGTTAGTTAGATGTGGGCCTCAGATACTTTTGTACATCTATGCTCAGTGTTAATAGGGATTTCCCAACCTGTTGCAGAAAGCATTTTAACAATCTTATAAACCATCGTGCTTTAGTTAGGGGTGCAAGGGATCCACTGCCACATTTGTATTCCCATGCTTAGTGCTGGTAGGGCTTTGCCAACCTGCTGAACCTGCTGCATTTAAAGCAGCAATATTTATTAGCCACTAGTTCATTTTTTTGTATGTTAACACAGCCACTGAGACCACTCTTATGATTGTAAAAGTGGTCTCACATGCATAGTTAGGTTATGAGAACTGTGAACTGAAGGTTAGCAGTTCTGATACCTTAACAATATAAGTGAGACCACTCTTACAACTGTATGAGTGGTCTCGACAGCTGCATTAATATATATATTTTTTTTAAATCCTTAATTGAACATGCTTATTTGCAGGGAAGCTGTGCATGGGACACACTTCACAGAATAAGTGTGTCTCACGCATAGAGGAAAGGAGAGCTTCTACTGGTCAGGAGCACTCTCCCAATCTATAATTCAGCAAAAAAAATTTTCTTGCAAAAACAATAACATACACATTTTTCTTTTTTAATTTTCTTTCATTGCTGAACTAAGATATGGGGTTTTAAAGTTTTGAAAAGTTTCTGCCCTGTGCTATACCCACCATGAAAAAATTAAATATCTTGGTACAGTGTTGTGCTGTTTACTATTGACCAACATATGGCAGCATCATCCTCATACATCCACAGTATGTATGTACTTTCAAAAGGTAACCTCAACAGAACAGGGCCCAGATATTCAAAGCATAGCATGGGAATAGCACGGGAATAGTGCGGAGCCGCCATATTCAAAGGACCAGTTACCGCACGCTAACAGTATTAGCGTGGGGCAAACCACTAATGTATGCAAGGGGCAAAATGAAGGGGGGGTGGCCAAGAGAGATGTGCAAAGGGATATTCAAAGGCCCAGTGCCGCGCTAGGACACATAGCACGACACGTATCACAGCGCTAGTTACTTCCTATAAAAGGCTGGTCTTAACCCAGGGCAAAACACAGAGGAGGAGGGACCACAACAGGAAGTGGGAATGTGTGCAGTGCCAGTAGCAGTGATGCTGCCATTGATGGCAGCTGTAGTGGAGGAGGAGGAGAGGGAGCAGGCACAACATGGGCCACAATGCAGGCCAAGGAGATGGTATGCTGCAAACAGGTGGTACCGGCCCAGGGTCTCCTTCGAGACCCTGCCTGATAACCACATCATTGGCTGGTACAGGATGAACAGGGGAATGCTGAGGCAGCTCTGTGAACTCCTGCATGAGCAGCTGCACTCAAACACCAGACACACTCATGCCATGACAGTGGAGGAGAAGGTGACAGCAGCGATGTGCTTCCTTGCCACAGGAGCATTCCAACGACCAACGGGGGACACCATCGGGGTAATGCAGTCTGCCACGTCGCGCCTCCTGACCCAGTTCCTAGAGGCTTTCCTGCCACATGCTGGGGAGTTCATAGCATTCCCCAGCAAGGCAGCAGAGCGCAGAGAAACAATGCAGCAGTTCCACTGAGTTGCCACCTACCATCCGTACTGGGTGCCATTGACTGTACCCATGTCCCCATCTGTGCACCACCTGGCGATGGCAGTGACGTGTATGTAGACAGGAAGGGGTACCACTCCATCAACTGCCAGGTGGTATGCGATGCAGCTGGGTGCATCAGCAATGTCTATGCACAGTACCCTGGTAGTGTCCATGATGCCTTCATCTGGCACCAGTCCCAGCTGTGTCAGGCTTTTGAGGAGGGCAGGATACCCAATGGGCAACTAGTCAGTGAGTAGTAGCATACAAGGCATACACACAACAGCATGGATGGGGGCAGGCATTGTAGGCCAGAGAAGGGGTGTGGGAGGGCTACACAGAGGTGCAGGACAGCATCTAACAGACTGCAGTATGGCACTAACAGGTACACATCTCTTGACAGGGGACAGCGCCTATCCCCTGCGACCCTGGCTGCTGACATCAGTACTCCAACTGGCCAATGAATACTTCCGGGTAGCACAGCGCTACATCATGTGATAGCACAGCGCTACAGTGGTTGTTGAGGGAGAATCCTGGGAGTGCCAGGGAGTCATGTCAGTGAGCCACTGTTGCAGGACACACCACGGTAGTGCACTAGTGCCCCTGCCTGGTGGACACAGTGTGCAGTGACTGAGGAGATGTACAATAAGGCACATTCCAGCACAAGGAACATCATAGAGAGGGTGTTTGGCATCCTGAAGATGCGATTCAGATGCCTAGACATATCAGGCGGTGCCCTACAGTATACACCTCAGAAGGTATGCTGTATCTTCCTAGCCTGCTGTATGCTGCACAACATGGCAATGAACTGTGGGATACAGGCACCCGAACCTGAGGGACAGTCCGACAGTGAGCCAGAGCCAGTGGTCAGGGGGATACTGGAGCAACTCGAGAGGAGGGACACTCACATGGCACACAGGGCCATAGAGCACAGGGACAACATCATCAGTACACTGTTACAGACAAGAGGGTAAGTACAGACAGCACAACAACTTTAAAGAGTACAATGAATAATCTATTTAATGTGTGCAAAGAAACAGAACAGTGACACCAACAATCACAACAGTAGACCAACACAGTGGATCAGACAACATGTGTGCATGTGGTGTGAAGTTGGGGGTGTGCAGGACACATGTGGGGGGCAGACAAAAATGGTGTACTGTCAGTGGGGAAGCATGATGTGTGCTGTGAGGGTAAGGGGTGCAACTGTGGCAGTGGAAGTGTGCATGTGCATGTGATGGAGTGTGTGGGTGTCTGCTAGTGTGTGCGTGTGCATGTCTGCATGTGCATGTGGGTGTGCCAATGTTGCAAAGGGGGTGATGACTGTGCAGTGACGCAGTGTGATTGTGACCATCACCGGCGCCTACCACCACGCATGCGACGTGCACCAGTACTGTGAGTCACAGACCCTGGTGTGCTCTGGGCAGAGGACAATGCTGATGAGAATGGTGAGGCAGGCAGGGTCGACATCCTGTGCCCCCGGGGGACAGTGGAGCCTGACAGGGTGGGTGGATGGCCATGGCAGCACTGGGTTTCTGATGGTGTGTGTGATGCTAATGAGCTGGACCCACTGGCAGCCCTGCGGCCACGGGTTGCCCACCTGTGTGCCCCTGTGCCATCTGCACCACGACCAAGCATCCCATGCTGGCGACCTCCATGCACACCAAGCAGTACGTTCCCAATGTCAACCACAGCAGCCATCAGACCAGCAAAGCTGCAGTCTATGGCACCCACCAGGTGGCCCAACCTGTCCTCCACCTGCTGTTCAGCACGGGCAAAGCCCACTGAGATGGCCTCCCTCATCTGTGCCAGCTCATGTCGCAGCTCCCTCTGTATGCTATGCAGGTCCATATGGGCCTCCTGCTGGGAGGTGACAGCAGCCTGCAGGAGTGGGCGGGCACCATGGGCATCCTGCCCAGGGGCACAGACCCCTCAGCTGCAGCTGGCTCTGGATGCTGTCGCACACCAGGCACGGCCTGCTGCTGATGACTACTGGTGGTGGTCTGTGGCACTGTATGGACAGGGACCCCAATATGGGTTGGACATTGCACATCCTGCGGTGTAGCAATGTTCCCCACTCTGCCCACCACCAGATGCACTGGGACAGCCACACCAGTGATGCTGAAGACACCACTGGCACCTGTTCCACGGCCTGCCAGCAGCCCCACCACTGCATCCCCTTCCACAGGCACGGCCAGGTGTTGGGAAAACTCTGACATGTCAGTGTCATCGCCACTGGTCACAGTGACTAGTAGAACCTCCTCTACACCAATATCCTCCATCTGTGCATCATCCAGGTAGCCAGTGTATCCCAAGCCCCCTACTGAGGTGTGACCCCCCCGTCCCCAGGCAGTTGCAGCCCCTGTCCATGGGATTGCCACACATGCATTGTCTCTGTGCGGCCATGAGTTGCACAGAGCCCGGATGTTGATGGGCATTCTCCATCATCCTCCTCCACAACCTCTGGAACTTGGCCGTACATCCTTGGCTGCTCGTGTTGTTCTGCAGGCCTGGCAGACACTGCTGTGGGGAAAATAGGGACAGGGTCAGTCACCCGTACACAGACACTGTGCCTAACACCACAACCACCACCACACCATGCAGACCCCAGGACACGTACCCCCTTCACACAAGCCCATGACCACATGCACCCACCCAACCCACAGTGACCAATCCCTTGCCATGCAGCTTTTCAGCAGCCCACAGTGCACCCTGTGCAGGACACCAACAGCAGGACCTTGCACCAATGCCGACACAACATGCAGGGTATACACATGCAAATATAGACCTGTCCTGGGTAGTGTGAGAGGCGTCTCACATCCACCACCTGGCACACCTGCGACTGCCACTGTCCTCAGAGTCGATGCCACCATGGCCATGAGTGGCTTCTCCACCCGCTGCTGTTGTTCAGGTGGTCCTCCACCAGTCCTCATTCGGTCCCGCAGTCATTGTGCCTCCTCCTCCTTTGCACATCGCAGAAGGTTGTTCCAGCGTTTTCGCACAGCCTCTGTTGTCCTGCCACGTCCTCCTACAGCATTGACAGCAGCTGTCACCTCCTCCCAGGCTTGGCGCACCACTACATCTGTGGCCCCGTGTGTGTCTAGCACCTGCTCCCTCTCCTTCACAGCATGCACGAGTGTATTCAACTCCTCTTGGAAGAACTTGTGTGCACTTATGCACTCTTGCCTTGCTGCCAAACCTATGGGATAGTCAAAAGGGGACATGTGTCAGTGGCCGTGTCAGTACTGCGTTGCATTACACATAGACATCATGATGCCACCCCCTACATTGACACAGGCCAAATGAACATGTCACAGTGCATCAAGTGCATGTACGGTGCACACGGCCACATAGTCACTGTCCGTCCTGTGTCTGGACAGCAAGCCCTGTACCTGCATGTGCACTGCTGTTGCCCGTGGCTGGCATGTACTCCCATGACTGGGTCCACCCCTACGCCAACCACCTGGCACTGTACTGTGTCCTTCATGATCACTACACTGGGTGCGTGGACAAGTGCACTGGCATGTAGACAATGTCAGGACACCAGGCAAAGTCCACATGGTGCATGGGATGGCACAGCGCCGGGACCCTGTGTACTTCCTGCAGGGGGGGCCACAGCCTACCATGCCACACATCCAGGGAGTCATGTCAGTGAGCCACTATTGCAGGACACACCACGGTAGTGCACTAGTGCCCCTGCCTGGTGGACACAGTGTGCAGGCAGTGCCACATGGCACAGTTTCCTGCAGGGGAACATGCACAGTGCACTGGATGGTATGATGCCCAGGCAGACATCTAGGGCTGTGCACCATCACGCAGCACAGTGCTTGTCTGTGGTCCAACATGTGTCTGTCCATTCACCAGAAGGTACATCTGTGTGCTTCAGTCCGTGATGACCCTGTTCTGAGCTATTGCCATTCAGAGTCCTATGGCAGTCATACATACCTGCCTCTCGCTGCTCATCCCCCTGTTGCATCTCTCCACCAGTCTCTTGTTGATATTCACTTTCTGTATTATGCTGCATTACCACAACACAACACAGGTGGTGCACTGCTTGCCCTTTTATAGCCCATCCAGGCAATCAAGCCTGTTAGGCATGCAAATCAGCACATAATGATATGCTAATCACACATTTTGCCCCATGCATACACACAAGTACCCCCATTTGCATACCCCTGTTGAATATGGCCCTGACTAGCACCGTGCTATCACAGTAGAGCTGTGCAAAAGCCAGCACAAGGCTATTGGAAGGGCAGCGCTGTGCTATCCCACTAGCACAGTGCTATGTGCTTTAGCGCGACCTACACGCATGCTCGTGAGGCCCCCATGTCCGCGCAATCACCCTGGCATAGCGCGATGTAGCACTGCACTAGCCAACACAGCGCGACGCTATATGCATGTGTGGTACACAACCTCAGGGTCATGCTGGGAGTCGCGGCATGTGCAGTGTGAATACTTCCAGGTAGCGCTACATCATGTGATAGCACAGCTCTACAGTGGTTGTTGAGGGAGAATCCTGGGAGTGCCAACCTTGAGAAGATACAGGTTGTGGGGTCTACCAGCTGTATTAGAGATGGCAGGACATTCCAGACAGCGTGCAGTTGTGCACAGGGACAGGCGCTGGGGGGAGGTCGAAACTGCAAACCTTGTGCAGCTTGTTATGAAGAGGCATAGGAGGCTGTTTGGATGGGTGAGGGAGGGGGAACTCCCACGAATGCAAGTGCGGGACACAGTGGTGAGGAAACTCACTGCCCGCACTGGGATACTCCGGAACACAGAAAAGTGCCGCCACAGGTACACGGACCTGAGACGCAGGCAGAGGCAGCATCTGAAGCACTACAAGTGCATGGTGCATGATGGAACTGTGCCTGTGCCAGGTGAGTGGTGTTGTATGTACAGTCTACCAACATGACAGGCTTCCTGTGTGTGTGTGGGGGGGTGGAGTGTGTGTGTGTGGGGGGTTTGTGTGTGTGTGTGTGCACAGGTGTGCGCAATGATGCATGGTGCTGTTGCACACTGTGAACAGGTGGGGTGGCACATTTATGCCCCCTAGGGGCACGGTACATGCCGTGACCATTGCTGTGGGAGGCGGGTTGGGTCATGCTGTTTGGCATGTGCTGGGGCATCACAGGCCTGCGGAAGGCAATGCCATGTTGCAGGAAACCCGCTCATGGTGGACTGTCGACGTACACACATGGGTATGTGGATGTTCGCATGGGAGCTGCAACGGTCACTATCGCAGTACTGTGGCACCATTGATCACTGCCGTGTGTGCCTGGTGAATGCACCATGGGCACTGCCACCCTCTGTGTGGGGTTCCTCCCTGTTCACTCCATGTGTGTGCATTGTTGTTGAGTTGCATGTGCATCTTGCTGTGCTGCACGTGGTGTGTGCTGTGTCATGCTCTAACACCACTTTCTCACCTGTCCATTGTAGAGCGGATCGAGCAGCCCATGGCCGGAGGAGGAAGTTAGCCCAGGCCACAGGAGCAGAGACGAGGCAGCCCGAGGGTGCCATCCCTTCTGCAGCAGGTGCAGGAGAGCAGCCCTGAAAGCAGTGGCGTGTTGCATGAGTACCTGTTTCATTCCTCTGTGATCTGTGCCCTTTCACTAGGCTGTGTGTCACATCTGGGTGTCCAGCCACTGACTGGTCTGGTGGCATTTCTGCAATGGGCAGTGGGCCAGTGTGGTGTAGCAAGCAGTGTGATGTGTGGTACACCTGTGTTTCACACCACAGTTGGGTGCTGTCAGTCTTGCATTGCTGTGCGGGTGACTGATGGTGGTGGTTGCTCAGGTGGTGAGGGTTCCATGGGGACAACATGCTGTTGGCTGACCTGCCCACCTCTGTGGTCCATCCATACCACCACCCACAGGGCGTCCACATTTGCACAGGTGGTGGTGCTTTGCTGTGCATGCGGGACAACACGCACCATGCCTTACAGGCATACCTCTCCTCCTTCTGTCCACCAGCTGTACAGCATTGCCTGTCACACTGTGCTACATTCTGTCACTGTGCCGTATGCATTGTGGGGTCCTTCCATGTGTATCTCATGGCGAGGTTACTGTGTTGCAGTTTAGTTGCAGGGTACTGTTATCACTGTGCTATTACATTATGTGCATCGTTGCCTGCCAAAGTTGACCATGGCTGTGGAAGTAGTACTCACAGGGTGGGAGAGGGAGGTCCTATTATGTGGGTTGGGGACACTTCCATGTACCATGTCACAGCTGGGTGGTATGCTTTCAGTGGTCTTGCCTGGTGGCATGTGAAGGCTCTTCACTGACAGCATCTGTGCCCTGGCTGACTGTTATCCCCTGGCCTGGTTCGGTCATTGGCAGGCCACTGTCATGGTTCATTGATGCTCCTGCATGCCTGTCATTGTTGTTTGTTCTGCGTTCTGCATTACTGTACATTTCCATGTGTAGATGGGCAGCATGTCCCAACCTGTGGATGCCCTTGTACATGTAGTGGCGTGGCCCTTTCACTCAACTCTCTGGGTTTCCAGCTGTGTGTCTGCCGTGTCTCGCTGTGTGCTGTATCAGGGTGGGTGGTGTCACATGCTCCCTGGTGCTGTCAGGATCACTGTCATCATCTGTGTTGGGTTTTGTGTTGGTGCCTGTGTTGCCCTGTGCTGCTTTGTGGGAACCTTCCATTTTGCCCTACCAGTGTGGAACTCAACTCTGCCAGGGATTGCCCATTGGGATATGCTGTCCATCTCTGTATGGCCACCTTTGGCTGCTGTTTGTCTCCTGTCTGGTGTACCATCCTCATGGTCTCACCCTTCCTCTTGTAGGTCCACTCCGGGCATCGCTGTGGGCGACGAGGCCCGAAGAGTCAGAGGGCACTGAGGACCCACTGCTCTGCATTGTTAGGCAGCAGAGAACATTAATTGAACAGCAGGCCATCATAATCATGGAGACTCGGAGGGTGGCTAATGTTCCGGAGGCTCATCTCCCTTATCCAGCGGGCAACTAGTTATTCCCTGTTTTCTTGACATCTTCCCTCACCACACCCCCTCACTGGACTTATTTATCCCTTCCTTGCCTATTGCCATCTGTCCCTGTGTGCGTCCTCCTCCCCTTTGCACCCTTGTCCTGTGTCTTTCTGGCCTTCCATTTGTTATCATCCTTATGTTTTCCTTTGTGAGCCTTTTTAAGCCGATGGTGCTTGACTTTTGTTTTCCTGTAGTGGGCATTTGGGGTTGTGTGTTGGGGGGGGGTTGCTTGGTGGGTATGTTCTTGTTCTGTTTCTGTGTTGTGGGGAGGGTTGTACAGTGGTGGGTGGGGCATTTTTTATTCTGGGTTTTGTTCTTTGGTTTGTTCTGTGTTTTATTCGCTGTAATGTTTCCGTTTCCTTTACTTTTCATTATTAATTACAGTGGTTTATGACATTTTACTGTGTCCTGTGTCATTCTAGGGTGCTGGGGTTCCACATGCTTTGTAATGCTGCTGGTGTTCTCCACATGGGTCTGGGTTGTTGCTGGACATTCCCGTGCATGTGTAGCATCCTTCTGGATGTGCATTGTGTTGTGCTCCTGATACCTCATTCCAGCATGTGTTCCCTTGCATGTGACCCAGGGTCAGGCTGTCTCTGCACTGTGTTCCATTGTGTGTTTGCACTGCCTGCCTGGGGCTATATTCAGTGCTGTCTTGTGTGCTATATTCAGTGCTGTCTTATTCTTGGGCTGTTTTTGCCCTGCACTCCTGGCCCTGTTTGCCCGGCTTCCTTTGCTTGCCATATTCAGCTAGTTTTGCCCAGGCTATTCCTTTTGAATATGGCTGGCATTTTGCTCTGGGCTAAGTTTGCACGCCAGGCAGTGCTAATCTCAGCCAGGGGCTAACCTTTGAATAACTGGCCCGAGATTAAAAAAAAAAAAACATTGAGTGTCAGACATCTTTATTGATGTGAGTCATTGGTTATAAAATTAGTTAAAAAAGCTGTCTTAAAAAGATCTGAGAAAACTAAAAATTCACAGAGAATAAATCTCAGGATGTCAGCAATACATTTTTGCTAATAAACTATAAGATGAATTTATTTGCTGACAAACAAATACTGCTGCTTTACAGATCTATGGTAATGTATAAATTCATTTTAATTTTGACTGCTAACATTATAAATTAACAGAAGGAAAAGGTGCCTGTGCAAAAATACAGTAATAAATAGAACAGGTTCACTAACAAAAAAATAATGCAATGCAGTGGAGTAAACAAACACAATGTCGACAGGCAGAATTTGTAAGATCTGGGCAAAACTTCATCAGGTACTAAAATACATCAAGCAGAAAAATACTAAAATGCTGGATGCAGGGATACAGTGTGGGAAACTCAAAGTATTGCTGGTTCTGTACTAATGCTCAACAGGTACTGAGAGATGGCACAGGTCAGGGTTCTTAAAGAGATCCACTATGATAAGCCCCTGTACCATAGCTATTGGTGCCTTGCCACCAGAGGATCCATATAAGGTTAAGTTGTCTGTGAAGTTTGAAGTAATTAAAAGGATATATCCCTCATAAAATTGCATAAACTGGGTTGCAAGGACTTCCTGGTTTTTTGCTGCCTCCCACGCCTCCCAGGCTCCACCCCAGTGCTCACTAGCATGATGACGAGATGCCAGCGAGAGTGCGGGGTCGTGCTCCATTGTATGCAATGGGTGGTAGCTTTTCCATCTGTTTTAAATGATATAATGGCCACTTAGCAGTGAAACGTGGGCACCGGTTGACTAACAAGGCCCTTGTTAGTCAACTGATGCCCATGTTTCATTGCCAAGTTCCCATTATATCATTTAAAACAGAAGGAAAAACTGCTGCCCATTGCATATAATGGAGCACACCCCCACACGCTCACTGGCATCTCGTCATCATGTTAGTAAGAGCTGGGGTGGAGCATGGGCAGCAGCAAAAAAGGAAAGTCCTTGGGACCCAGTTTATGCAATTTAATGAGTGATATAGACTTTTAATCACTTCAAACTTCACAGACAACTTAACTTTATATGGATCATCTGGCAGCAAGGCACCGATAGGTATGCTGCAGGGGCTAATTGTATTAACTTGGTTAATCTCTTTAATTCAGCTTACCAGCAGCTAGCTTCACTGGCAGCCAAGGCACCAGTCAGGTACAGTTATGGAGATTACTAGGGGGAACATGGTTAACACAGCAGCAATAGCACTGACCACAGCGCACACATGGGTAAAAGAGTAAAACAGAATTAATTTATTTTAAATAAAAACAAACAGCTCCATGGGGCTGGAGACAACTGGAGACAGGCAGTAACAGCAAACATAGGTAGTTAATCAGTACCACAAGGCCACTTAGGGCTGAGCTGACCCTACAAATTGGCTCCACATACACTCATAACCGAGCAGTGCATCTAGGCCTCAATTTCAAGGGCTCCCTTTCTCATGCTTCCTTCCTGGCTCGGGTTCTCAGGCTGCTCTACTGCTACTTTCCACCAAGGTCCTCTAAACCATCCCCAAAACCCAGAGGCTCTCGTAATGCTGACAGTGGCTCTACTGTTTCCTTATCCTCTTCTGAAACTGTGATGGGCCTAAGCTTGGCCCCCACCCACCATCCCGGAGCAGGCTCAACACCGCCCATGGGGGGCACCAAACATTACTTGCTCCAGGCATACCAACTAACACATATGGTGTGCCACATGGGTAGGACCCCGGAGGTACTGCCACCATGTCTTAGGGCCATGACCCAGTGCTGCCACCACAGAGGTGCTCCCACTGTCTCTGGACCTTTTACCTCACTAGGCCCCGGCCTGCCCCAGAGCACAAGGCATGCAACTAACCAAACACTACTCCAGGCCATGGCTCCCAAACTCCACATAGGGTCTGAGTCCAACTAGTCACATTCCCTGGTGCCTCCCAACACCAATTCCTGAGCAGTTACACTCTGCTGCTGTGCCTAGGCAGCTCTCCCAGGTAGGGGATGAAACCCAGCCCACTGTGTCTGTCTCCCCATCAGCCTCCATGATCCTTCCAGAACCTTTCATTTATCCACTGGAAGGGCAGACAAACCCCACCCAAAGGCAGACACCTGCTCCCCCCAGACCTTACAAGGTGGTGGGAGGAGAGAAGTAACTTTAGTAAGCCCTCCAATAAATGAGGGCTTACACTCTCCCCTTCCCCTTTAAAACATTCCTCTCTAGGGAATGGGGCAGCCAGCAAACCATGGGAGGGGGCACCAGTGGTATTATGCACAGTCTCCCACCAGATCACCCCCCCCGGAACACCAGACCAACATGGGGGGATCCAGATAAAATCCTAAACTAGGCAATAGAGGTAGCTGAAGCCCATTCAATAATACAGCACCCCTCCAGCAAATCCCCATCAAAGTTAATAATAACGAATTTTGCCATGACCCAACTATAAACAAAAACTATCCCCATTCTCATACCAGACACACCATCCACAAACCACTCAGCCACACACACACACACACACACTCACACACACACACACATATATATATATATATATATATATATATATATATGCAACATAACTATCAATCTACGCACATACCTCACGCATTCACCCTTTTAAACATTTGAAATAAATACAGCTCACAAGGGTTTTGTATTTCTTTTCCACAGCAAAACATAAGCTGCATAATGCTGATTAGTCATCTCAATATTTGTGTCTCAGAAGCAGTCCCAAATTTCAGGCCCAAACACATGCATAGTCCTTTTAGTCTTCACTTCTGGACTCTCCACTTGGCTAAATGCATGTGTTGCTTGAAGAACATATCAAACAATAATAATAACAGTCAACAGAGTAGCTCACCAACAGCTGAAATGCTTCCGCATACCATAAGAATGCTTCCCTGGCTAAAACAGTAACAGTCCATGAGTGCTCCTGTTCATAGTGCAGGTCCACCACCGCAGGGGTAGAAATAACTGGGGTCCTTGGTGATCTTGTTGGCAAAAGAGTCAGTCAAGATGGTATAATATTTTATCCTGTGACCTGTCACATCTTGGACCAACACAAAATGTTTGAAAAGAGTCAGACTGGCCCAAGTCGCCGAGTGGCACAGGGAGTGGGCATGGCAGGCCACCGCCTCCAAAGGGTCCAAACTGATTACTGCACATCTGAAACTTGTTGATCATCCCTCAGAAAATCCAGTCCACCTGCTTCTCCTCAATGACATTCCACAGGTGCTCAACTAGAATAGGGTACTCCTCCTCCGGATCCTCTGTTCTGCCTGTGATCACTCAGGGATTTCTTGAACACTGGTCCACCGAGATTGTCTGGGCTCCAGCCAGAACCCAGTACAATAACACAGGTTCATAGGGTCATTGCTCAACAATCCATCCATCCTCACTCTGAGACCCTTAGATATCTCCAGGAGGTGAGGAATGGCATCTGGGAGGGTAAGCACTGGCCTTCGGTATGGCTGGGGGCTAGCCCTATAGGCCTCCTAATCTGCAAACATATAGGAATGCAGTGCAAAAGCAACTTCAATTTGTTTGCTTACATCCACGACTTGAAACATGCACCTCGATGGCTGGAATTCTTCCTAGCCAAAACGGTAAACAGGGCATATACTATTTTTTACGATATTTTAAGTGAGGCTTTAAATAAGCATGCACCCTTGGTTAAGGTGTGGGTCAGGAGCAGTACCTGCCATTGGTTCTCACCTGAGCTCAAAGCTTTCCTGTTAGAAAGGGATACTTTAGGGAAAAAAGCCCGAAGAAGCAAGAACAACTCGGATTGGTGTCTTTTTAAGAGAGCACGTAACCAGTGCACCATGTTGGTCAGAGCAGCCAAGGCTGCCTACTGTCGTTCGGAGCTAGCCTCTGCTTCAAGAAATCCTTCAAAGATCTGGAAAACATTAAAAGACATGTCTGGACATACACCTGGTAATTCCATTCCAGCAAAAATTAAGTCCAGTGGCAGCGTTATCTCTAACCGATCGGAGATATTGGAAGCCCTCAATAACCATTTTGCAATGGCAGGGCTAGCATTGGATCCTTCCCCTGCCAATGACCTCAGCACAGCTCAGGACCCACCAACCCACGAGTCCCACCCTACTGAGGAGGCCGCCTCCCTCCTGCCTGTCTCTCTAAAAGAGGTGGAAGACCTACTGCTGCAACTGGACACCAGGAAGGAAGCAGGCTCTGACTTCATAGAGCCATACTATCTGAAATGTGCCTACCATGTGCTTGCAATGCCAATCACCCACCTATTCAACATGTCACTCTCCCAGGGTAGCCTCCCCCCTCAATGAAAATAGCCCATGTCACCCCTCTATTAAAAGCAGGTGACCCCTGCAATCTAAATAATTACAGACCAATCTCCCTCCTCGCCATCCTGTCTAAATTACTAGAAAAAATAGTGTGTGGCCAGCTAGAGGTATACTTAGAATCCAGAATTAGAATTTTTATTTATTTATTTTTTTAGCAGTGTCAGTGGCTCAGTAGGTAGCACACTCGCCTCTGAGGCCGGGAGATCAGAGGGCTGTGGGTTCAGTTCCCACATCTGGCACTTGGGTTAATATCCCAGTACTGACACTGTAATGCAGCATGAGAGGGGTGCTGCATTTCTGAGGTGCCGTCTTTCCGATGAGACGTTAAACCGAGGTCCCATCTGCCTGGATTGGTGGTAGTTCAGGTGGATGTTAAAGATCCCATGGCACTTATCGAAAGAGTAGGGAATTTCCCGTGTCCTGGCCAAATTTCCTCATTCACTAAAAATACCACCAACAGCTTAATCTGGTTCAAGGTCAGTTGGCATTCATCTGTATCCCCCTCCCCCGGGTCATGCCTGAAAATAGGCAGGATTTGTCTAGTGCACTTACCCGGTCAACAAAAGCTAAATAAATAAATAAAAAAAATAAAAAGAAGCCTATTAAACCCAGTTCAGTCTGGATTCAGAGCAAAGCACAGCACCATAACAGCCCTAGCTAAGGTGACCAACAATTGGCTCCTAGACCTTGACAACAAGAAGCATGTCTGTGCCATTTTCTTCAGTCTTAGTAAGGCATTCGACACAGTCAATCACAGCCTGCTTCTTTCCTCCCTAAGCACCTTAGGCCTGGACCATAAATCTATGTGCTGGTTTGCAGACTACCTCGGAGAACGGAAACAACAAGTTAAAGCTGTAGGTGATCTTTCTCCATTAAAACCTATGCTGAGGGGTGTGCCCCAGGGCTCTATCCTTGGTCCCCTCCTCTTTGCAGTCTACATTAACAACATCAATGACCCCATCAAAAAAGCCAACATCCACTTATTCGCGGATGACACTGTACTGTACTTGAGTCATCCCATGGCGGAAGCAGCCTGTGAAGCCCTCCAAGCTGAATTTAACCTTCTACAATACCAGCTCATAAACAAAAAGCTTTTACTCAATGCGAAAAAGCCATGCTCTTCTCCCCCTTCTTGCATGCGGCAATTCCTGCTGGAAGGGGGGCTATCCCACAAATTGCCACTGTTCTTGGAGAAACACTAGAATATGTAGCTAAATTCAAATATCTAGGAGTTTGGCTCGATCATAAACTTTCCTTCACAGACCATCTCGAAGAACTACAGAAGAAACTAAGGCAAAGATTAGGACTACTCTACAGAATTAACCACCTGCTCACAAAGGAGGCCAAGATTCAACTGGTTTAAGCTACCTTCCTATCTTTAATAGATTACGTGGACCTGCTCTACAGCCACTGCTCTGCCTCTGCACTGGCTAAATTGGACACCCTCTACCACAGAGCTATCAGGTTCATTACTGGCCTTCCACTTTCCACACACCACTGCTCCCTGTACTCATCGTTAGGTTGGACTTCGCTTCACTATAGAAGGAATAGAAACGCCTCCCTATGGGCCTTCAGAGCGGTGACCAACAAGTTCCCCTCATATGTCCCAGATTGTATTCCCCGGAGTGTGTTAGGCACCTACGCTCTAAGGAGCTATTCCCTAATTGCCCTCCAAGTTTCAAGGGTCAACACTCGTTTCAGCAAAGCTGCTCTAAGCTTCTCTTTACCCACATTGTGGAATGGTTTACAAAGGAACTTGAAGCTGAGCTGCCCTGTTAGCCTGAATATCTTCAAGGTGCTCTACGATCGCTACATGAAAGTACCATGCAAATGTTTTCCTCACTGTTAGCCCACTAATTCCGCAACTCCCCCTTTCCATCCTGACGCTCGCCATGTTTCTACCCCTGGCTCTCACTCTTTCCCTATTAACTCTTCCTGCTGCACCCACCCTTCCCTGTCCACTCCAGCCTGGCTAAAGTCCCACCCCATCCATAGTAGTGTCCCAATTACCTACCCCATCTCTGTCATTATCATAATAAACAAGTACATGACAGCCATTGTCACTTTCTGTGGTTTTAGCCCAATTTTTCCCTCAGTCGTCCGTAATATATCCCTCCTCTTCTTTACCTCTCTAACCTGCCACCCCATACATGGCCTCTTTCCCCTATATGTGTAGTTGCCGGCTGCCTCACTCAAAAGATCTCTGCTTATAACTCCTGTATGCCTATGGTTGATTGTCTATCTGCTGACTTCTTGAATTGTAAAATAATGCTGTTTTTTTTTTTTATTCATTTCAACCTTGTACTGTACTGTATACACTGTATAAACTTTTTCTTCCTGGTATATTATTGCTTTTTGTATACCTGCTTCTGTACTGTACTTTGATGTGTTCATGACCAGGTCCAGTTTGCAAATGAGCCTTGCTCAATGGTGCCCGCCTGGATAAATAAAGATTTTGATTGATTGATTGATTGATTGTATAATTGGCATTACACAGTTCTCCCTTGTCCTCCAGGACTACTGAAGACTCCTTCCTTGATGCATCTCCTAGTGGAGATGGCACATTTCTTCCTCTGGGAGGTGATGGAGCATGATCTGACCCCCTGGACCTGGGGGATCAGCAGGTTTAAATAGCTCACCTCGTCCTCTTCCTCTGCCATGGGGAGGCTCAGCAGGTGGCAGTGGGGAGGGGCTGGGCAGACTTCTGTGTCCTTCCCCACTATACAAGTCCTCTTCCTCCATATATTCCACTATCACATCTGGGGCAGGATCAAAGGGCTCCACAGGTGGAAGCCCTGACTTGGTGTCTTCCCAGGCCTCCAAACATCCTACAGGCAGAAGTGTTGCAGTCCCCACAGAAGGTACAGAGGGCCAAAATAAATGAGATGCATAGGGAGGCAATGAGTAGATACTGGGTGGTGGCCCCCGGGCACAGGCCAGACACATCGGCAAGTGGACCACCCCCACTCCCTGAAAATTTCACTGTACACAATGGTCATTAGTTGCTCCCTGACCTGCAGTTGCCCAGAGCCAAGACAACAAAAATGCTGGAACCAGAGTCTGGGGCTTCTCCGAGGCAGGTTGTTTAGCGTTGCTTAAATCCTTCAGCACTCCTTCACAGCAACTCATGTCTCTCCACAATGGCACCTGCTCTCCTTCCTCCCAAGACCCCACTCTCTCCTCCCAGTCAATCCAGAGCCAGCAACAGTTCATTTGATTACAGTCCATTAATATGCATTGCTGTGATCTAGACGGCAGTGTCACCAAAGGCGTGAAACTACCCAAAATGGCAACTTCCTATGATGGTGCAGATACCTTCCTCGGGATCCACTGGTGCTGCTGACCCCCGAAACATCATCCTGACCACACAGCTAGTGAAACAAATCCCAGACAAACCCCATTTTTGTAATCCTCTCCCCCATCCAGCTTATGTCTAGGGGACTGATGTTACTTTACACCGGAGAGGGGCATAAGCAAGGATGGCCATCAGAACAAGATGAAAAAAAAACACATACCTGAGAGATGGCACAGATCAGGGTTCTTAATTCAGCTTACCAGCAGCTAGATTCTCTGCCAGCCAAGGCAGCAGTTAGGTACAGTACTGGAGTTTGCCGGGGAGAACATGGTTAACACAGCAGCAACAGCACAGACCAGAGAGCACACATGGGTAAAATAATAAAACAGAATTAATTTATTTTAAATAAAAACAAACAACTCCATGGGGCTGGAGACAACTGGAGACAGGCAGTAACACCAAGCAGAGGCAGTTAATCAGTGGGACAAGGTTACTGCACAAACTTAGGGATGAGCTGACCCTACAAATGGGCTGCACATTCACTGAGCCAGGTGGCTCATAACTCAAGCAGCGCAACTAGCCCTCAGTTTCCAGGGCTCCCTTTCTCATGCTTCCTCCCTGGCTCTCACTCTTGGGCTGCTCTTCTGCTACTCTCCACAAAGTCCTCTTGGCAGTCCTCAAAACCCAGGTGCTCACTTAATTCTGATGGTGGCTCTACCATTTACTTACCCTCTCCTGCAACTGCGATGGGCCTAACTTTAGCCTCCACCCACCATCCCGGAGCAGGCTCAGCATGGGCCATGGGGGCACCGAACAGTACTCACTCCTGGCAGGCCACCTAATGCAGAGTGTGTTCCACACGGGTAGGACCCCTAATGTGCTACCACCACCTCTCAGGGCCATGCCTTGGCATGCCACCACCATTTCCAGACCTTCTACCTCACTATCCACCAGCCTGCCCTGGTACCTGAAGGTCGGTGCAGTGGCTATGAATGGCAAGTGGAACATCCCTCTGCGTACCCTCTCAGCTGCCTGATGCTGGGACAGCACTGCCTATTATACAGTATAAGCATGCTCCCAGCATCAGTTGGACTGCTGGCAGCTAGGGAGGTGTGCAGAGGGATGTGCCGCTGGCTGTCCATAGCCACGGCACTGACCTTCAGGTATGGGGGATGGGTGGTGGTGCTGTCAGTACCGTGGGGGGGGCACTGACCACCAAAGAGGGGTGGGGTGCCGTGGTTGGGGGTTGGGGTGGTCCAATTGTGCTTTACTGGGCTGTGTCTCCCACGATGGGGCTCTGTTTGGGGGAGAGGGTTGCACACAAAGGGGACGGGGCTTGGTTGTGTGTTGGGGGAGCCATTTTACATACAAGGATGGGTCTCAGTTATAGCAGACGCTGCTTATACTGGGAGGAGACATTGTGATGACTGTGAGGAGACAGTGGCATAACTCAGAGGATGCACTGCCATATTTGGGAAATGGCATTAATATAACTGGTAGGAGACACCAATATAACTGGGAAGAGAAACATAGCACAAATGACAGGAGGAGCTGATGGGTATACCTGGGAGCTGACACTGGTGTAACTGGGAAGTGGCACATATGCCTGTCAGAAGACACTGGTATAACTGTGAGTAGACACTGGCAGAACTGAGTAGAGACACCTGCATAACTGGGAACAGGTATCAAAAGTTCTATGTGTGTGTGGGGATCATTGCACATATGGGGACAGGGCAGCCAAGTGTGGGTGGGGGGGGGTTCTTATTTATTTGCACGGGGATGGGGCACTGTTGTATGTGTGTGTGGTGGGGGTTATGCTGTGGGGGGGAGGTAATCTGTATGCCGGGTGGATGCGGTGCCACTGGGGTGGGTATTGAGCAGGGGGGACCACTGGACAATGGGGCCTAGATACACAGGCCCGAGTTCCTGCATTAGCTATTCACACACCCTGACCCACACCTTCCTGTGCAGGGGCTCCAATGGGCCCCAGCACGGGCATCTGATTGGCTACCTGCCTGGGTCCACTACTCCGCCCCATCAACCCTGCACATTCCTGCATGCCGGGGGTGGCGCATCGTCGAGGACAGATGGCTGGCTTTAGTGCATACTGGCATGTTCACATCTGTCCGCGGGTGCGGAGCTACGCAGGTGGGGGTACACGCCTCTGGTGTATACTTTCTGCCTTTTCGTGCATAGGCACCATTATTTGTCGCTGTGTGAATGAATTTCTATTCTATGAAAGAGCAATCATTCAGACCCTTGAATGCTACACTACAGGATCACCAACATTCCGGAGAATTTTTACCCTAAAGTTGAAATGAAGTTGTATGAAGGCCAAGCCTGTGGTGCCTGCATAGTCTGTTTTGAACCACCATCAGCTATTTCCACCATAGTCAACACATCCCTGTCCTCCCCCCTCAGGCTCAGCAGTGTCAGCCTACTCCCAGGCCCAGCAGTGTTGGTCTTCCCCTCAGGGTCAGCAGTGTTGGCCTCCCCACCAGGCCCAGCAGTATCAAGCCTCCACCGCAACACTAGCAGGGTCCATCTCCCCCTCAGACCAAACAGTTCTGGCATTCCTCTCAGGGTCAGCAGTGTTGGTCTCCCCATAAGATTAGAGTTTTGGAATCCCCCTCAAGCCCAGTAGTATCAGTTCCCGCTCAGGCCCAGCAGTGTTTTCCTACCATACAGGACCAGCAGTACTGGCCTCCCCCAAAGACCCAATAGGGTCAGCAACCCAACATGATCAGCAGTGACAGTCTCCCAATCAGGCACAGGTGTGTCAGCCTCCCCATCATGCTCAGCAGTGTCTGATTCCCTCTCAGGACCAGCAGTGTTTAACTCTCCTTCAGGTCCAGCAGTGTTGGCCTACCCTTAGGCCCAGCAGTATCTGATTCCGCCTCAGGACCAGCAGTCTCTTCTTCATACACAGAAGGGAGGCAGTGTAGCGCAGTGGTTTAAGGCTCTGAGCTGCAAATCTGGAGACCTGGGTTTGAATCCCACAGCCCCCACTTGCATATACTGTGTGATCCTGAGCAAGTCACTTAACTTCCCTGTGCTCCCAGGTTGCACCTGTAAAAAAGCTTTCAGCTTAGTGTGTCTTACCTGGTTAAACAATTAAGAAAAAAAAAGTGTTGGCCTCTCCTTCAGGTCCAGCAGTGTCTAATTCCCCCTATAACCACCAGTGTTGGTCTCCCTCCCAGCCCCAGCAGTGTCTGATTCCTCTCAGGACTAGCAGTGATGGTCTCTTCAGGCCCAGCAGTGTCTAATTCCCTCTCAGGAATAGCAGTGTTGGTCTCCCCCTCAGGCCAAGCAGTGTCTGATTCCTCCTCAGGACTAGCATTGTTGGTCTTTCCTTCAGGCCAAGCAAGTGCTGGCCTCCCCTTTAGGCCTAGCAGTGTCAACCACTCCTCAGGCTCAGCAGTTTTGGCCCCCCAAGGCCTAGCAGTGTCTAATTCTACCTCATGACCAGCAGTATTGGTCCCCCCTCAGGCCCAGCATTGTTGGCCTCCCATTCAGGCCTTGAAGTGACAGACTCCCCATTCTAGCCCAGTTGTGTCGGCCTCGACACAGGCCCAGCAATGATGTCATTACCATCAGGCCCAGCAGCATCAGACTCCCCTCAGGCATGGCAGTGCCTAATTCCCCCCTGGATCAGCAGTGTTAGTCTCCTCTTAAGACACAGTAGTGTTGGCCTCCCCCTTAGGTCCAGCAGTATCAGCCTCCCCCTCAAACCCAACAATGTTGGCCTCTCCCAAAGGCCCAGCAGTGTCAGCCTTCCCCTCAGGTGGAGCAGTGTCAGTGTCCCAGCAGTATCAGCCTCTCCCTCAGGCCAGGAGGGTTAACTTTCCCCACAGGACCAGCACTAAGGCCCAACAGTGTCTGATTCCCCTCAGGACCAGTAGTACTGGTCTCCCCCCTTCAAGACCAGAAATGTTGGCCTTCCCTTTAGGTCTGGCAGTGTCAGTCTTCCTCTCAGGCTCAGCAGTGTCTGATTCCCTCTCATGACCAACAGTGTTGGTCCCCCTTAGGCCCAGCAGTGCAGGCCTCCCACTTAGGCCCAGCATCATCAGCCTTCCCCTAAGACCCAGCAGTGTCTGATTCCCTTCAGGACAAACCCCCAGCAGGGTTGGCCTCTCTTTTACACCCAGCAGTGTTGGTCTCCCCCTCAAGCCCAGCAGGTTTGTCCTCCTTCTTAGGCCCAGCAGTGTCTGATTCCCCTCAGGACCAACAGTGTTGGTCTCACTCAGTAGTGTTGGCCTTTCCCTTACGCCCAGCAGAGTTGGTCTCTCCCTCAAGCCCAGCAGTTTTGGCCTTCTTCTTAGGCCCAGCAGTGTTGGCTTCCTCTTTGGTTTAGCAGTGTCACTCTTCACCTTAGCTCAGCAGTGTTGGCCTCCCCTTAGGCCCAGCAGTGTCAGCCTCCCCCTCAAGCTCAGCAGAGTTAGCCTCCCCCTCAGGCCAAGCAGTGTTGTCCTCCCCCTCAGGCCCAGCAAAGTTTGCTTCCCCCACGAGACCAGCAGTGTCAGTGTCCTCTTCAGGCACAGCTGTGTTGGTTTCCTCATCTGGCCCAGAAGTGTCTGCTTTCCCCTCAGGACCAGCAGTGTTAATCTCCACCTCAGGCCAAGCAGCGTTGGCCTCCCTCTTCAGCCAAGTAGTGTTGGCCTTCCCCTCAGGCCCAGCATTGTCAGCCTCCCCCTCAGGCCCAGGATTGTCGGCGTCCCCTTCAGGCCTAGCAGTGTCTGCCTCCCCCCTTAGGCTCATCCATGTCAGCGTCACCACAGTCCCAGCAATGATGGCATTACCAGAAGGTCCAGCAGAATCACCTTCTCTCTCAGGCCCGACAGTATCTGATCCCCCCTCAGGACCAGAAGTGTTGGTATCCCCTTAAGGCCCACTAGTGCTGGCATCCCCCTTAGGCCCAGAAGTGTTGGCCCCCCCTTCAGGCTCAGCAGTGTTGGCCTCCTCCTCAGGACCAGAAGTGTCTGATTCCTCCCCTCAGACCAGTAGTGTTGGTCTCCCCTCAGGCCCTCCCTTCAGACCAGCAGTGCTGGTCTCCCTTCAGGCCCGGCAGTGTCGGCCTCCCTCAGACCTAACAGTGTCATCCCCCCAGGCTCAGCAGTGTCAACCTTGCCCCAGGCCCAGCAGTGTTGGCCTCCCTCAGCCCCAGATATGTCAGCTTTTACTAAGGCCCAACTGTGTTGGCCTCCCTTACAGGCCCAGCATTGTCAGCCTCCACCTCAGGCCTAGCATCTGCTCCCTGTGGTATGTAAACATTCATAGGCACATCATCCTTAACTTGTTTCTCCTCATCGGTGTCCTCCAATGCTATGCTTTGGAATATTTCACTTGCAGAACCATGTGCAGAGGTGATGCTGGATGTCATATATCAGTACCTGACAGAGTGGTCCCCACAAGCTGTGCCACCATATGGTCAAAACTGTGTGCCTGCTACTGTTCATTATTGCTCCTAACATCTTGTGCCTCATCTGTTTGGTATAGGCGCTAAAATTTCCCACTTCTGATGCTTCATGGCCCTTTCAAGTACTTGTAGGTACTGTATATCTCCCTTTGCCACATTTCCTTAAAACCCTGTGGTCCAGTACCTGAAGTGTTGGAAAGTTAATAAAAACATTACTGGCTGAAGGAAAGGATTGTGGAGTATCTTGAATCCAATGTGTTACAAGTCCCGAGGCAGCATGGGTTCATGGGGGAAGGGCATGTCAAACAAATCTGACTTCTTCGACTTAGTGACAGAGGAATTAAATCAGGGTGGAGCAATAGATGTGGCCTACCTAGATTTCAGTAACATTTTCAACACCGTTCTATGTAGGAGACTAGTAAGCAAGCTGAGTAGTTTATGAGTGGGTCCAAAGGTGGTGAACTGGATAAGAAATTGGTTAGGGGATAGGTGACAGAGGGTTCTGGTAAATTGAGTTTACTCGGAGGAAAGATGGGTGACCAGTGGGCTACATCACTGATCAGTGTTGGGACCGGACCTCTTTAATGTCTTTATATGTGACAGTTGCAGAGGAGAGGGAAGGAAGTTCTGCCTCTTTATGGATGACACCAATCTCTGCAATAGGGTGAACTCTTCAGGTATGGTGGAAAGGCTGAGCAGAGAACTTAGAAAACCAGAGGAGTGGTCATGTGTCTGGCATCTGCTTTTCAAGGTGAAAAGTGCAAAATAATGCACTTAAGGCACAGAAACCCAGGGGAGGAGTGCAAAATGGGTGGAGTTGTATTGATGACTACCAAGCAGGACAGTGACCTGGGGGTAGTAATATCTGATGACCTAAAGGGAGCCAGGCAGTGGAACAAGGCAATCAAGAGGGCTATTGGGATGCTAGGATTCATAGGATGGGGAATCACCATCAGAAAGAGGGAGATGGTGTTGCCTCTGTATATATCACTGGTAAGACCCCCTAGAGTACTGTGTCCAGTTCTGGAGATCACATCTCCAGAAGGACATAGACAAAGTGAAGATGGTCCAGAGAAGGGCAACTAAAATTGTGCAGGGTCTCAATCAAAAGCCCTATGTGGAGAGACTAAAAGACTATAATACAGTATGTATACCCTGGAAGATAGGAGAGAGGAGAAAGAGGGGGAATATGATAAAGACTTTTAAATACCTCACAGTGGTAAATAAGGAAGAGGACGGGAGTATTTTTCAGAAAATAAGGTGCTGAAGAACAAGGGGACATGCTATGAAGTGGAAGTGGAAGGGCAGAATTATGAGAGATGTGAGGAATTACTTCTTTATAGAAAGAATGGTGAATTTTTGGAACAGCCTTCCAGTGGAAGCAGTGGTAGCAAAAACAGTGGTGTGGTTCGAGAATGCATGGGATAGGCACAAGGGCATCATTGTGAAAAAGAAGGGGAAGGAGACAGCTGTAGATCAAGTAGGGTCTGCAATGATAATGTAGATAGGGAAAATGTACAGACTGAGTGGGCCAAGCAGTCCTTATCTGCTGTCATAATCTGTTTCTATGTTTCTAATGTCAAATGGTGGACAGCATCTATGATGTATGTAGCCAAATGGGCTGTACATGCATATATTATATCAGGGCACAGTTCCAGTGGCTGACAATGCATATGTACATGGATTATGTCAGTAACTGTTAAGTGTACTGGGGCATGGGCACTGTAGGTAGCAGAGTCTCACCGCCAGTGTGGCACACATCATGTATCTATCTGCCATGTACATAGCATGGGATGGCATGAGTGCTTCATGGCTGATTTACATGCACTGTTAAGATACAGAACCCCTGTACAGAACAATGTACATAACACTTACCAGGTTGGCTTGTTCCAGGCCTTTCTTTACTGGATACACAGTTGGTGTTAGCTCATGTCCCACCTGCAGCCTGTCTAGCATTTTCTGTCCCATCGCTGTTTTAAAATGCACCACATACACTGTCAGACACCCCTGTGGAAACAGTGATGGTCCAGATGCATTTTGTCACATATTTCACACAACATGTTTTAAACTATGGGCATGGTGAGCATAACATGCATATATTAGTTGTGGATACCTCATATCACAGCAGTATTCACTTGCTGAGAACCCCGTTACCTACTCCAGCGAGTCACCTACTCCAATAACATCATACAGTGGATACTGTGTGAGTGCCACAGAACATTATTTGCTGAGTTACGTCACTGCAGTACATAATGGTGTGTTCAGTGACATGTGAATGAATGGTTAACAATTGCATGATTGCATATATACTGTTCTCTTCCTGCTTGGCCAACTGCCAAACTACTGAGGACTGATCGTGACCCTACAAGCCATTAAGGTTACCACCTTTTAAGAAGCTCAAAGTGGGACATGTCCTACTGAATTATGATTTTTCATGGGACAGTATGTAACCTAGACCAATGCAACAAACTTGTTTTCTCTCAATAATCAGAATTAAGATCAAGTGTTGTAGGTTTTTAGTTGTTTCTATAGTTTCTTATTTTAAGGTATTTTACTTATGGTATTAGTTTTCTGAAACATTTGGAGGAACGTTAGAAAATATTTTTCCTACTATAAGGTCAGTACATGTAGTATTTTTCATGTTTTTTCACAGGACACAGCTGCCCAAATCAAGACTATCCTGCGAAAATCAGGATAGGTGGTAACCCTACAAGCAACTCAGCGATTCTCTGCTTGCTAAAGGACAGTAAAATGAGCCATTCTGCGTCATAACACAACTCTGGTCACCAACTAGATATTAACATTTATAAATTGTAAACTCCTACAGAAATAAACACTGTAAGTGTCTGTTACACACACGTGTTGTCATGCACAGCATAATCCTAACATACACAGTACTCTCATAACTAGTGATGTGCAAAGTTGGAAAACTTCACTTTATGGATCAATTTCTGAATTCACTGCATTTTGCAAAGTTAATCTGCCTTGCGAAGTCTAACTTTGTGGAAAGATGATACCTTGCGAGATTGGTAACTTCGACGGCAAAGTTAATTGGCACAGAGGCGAAGTTTGCAGTGTACTATGAGATACAGTAGGAGGTTATATTGCTGAAACCAGCCGTATGCCAAGAGGAGGCTGTTTTCAGTGCAGTCTTCTGAATACAGAGTAGAAGTGAAGTCTGTGTGTGCTTGTCTGAGAAAAAAAAACCTTTAAAATACAGTACATCTCAAAACTGAGCTTTTTGAATCCAGATTGCTCACAAATTGTTCTAAAGGGCATTGTGCTGCTAGATTTGAGTATTTTTGTATGTGTTTTTCACTGATTATTTACTTTGAAGTAATGGTTTCTGTTCTGTCAATCTAAGCAGTGCTGTAGGGGAGGGTAAGTGTACTGTGTATAAAGCAAGGCAGCCCAGAAAGATCTGAAGCTTTTTTGTCTAAGCAGGAGATGTGTGCTATATTTTGGTTTTCTCACTCTTTCGTGTTCATAATTTTTGATCTGTAGTGAGTAATTTCTCACATTTATTTCTGTGGTTTAGTCTGCTGTGTTTAAGTAAAGTATTTTGTCAGCATCTTTCTGTAAGGGTTTTACATATTTTTTGGTTATATTTTTACGTTCGCTTGCACACATATGCAAGGAACGTCTTGCAACAGTATGAGTTTTGGAGGTGTGTGACCCTCCTCCCCAATGCAGTGATCAGTCCAGTAGGCATGACCCTAGGGGACAAATACATGCTGAACTGTGTATGACAGCAGTTCAACTGTGTTGGTCTTCACATCAAAGAAAAGGTCTGCTGCAATCAGTGGTGGTAGCATGTATGCAATTAGCATACATAGCCAAACTGCTGTCATGCACAGCTCGGCAATCCCTCCCACTTTCTCCCTCTGCTAATGTCCTCCCCCTCCCTCCTTTTGTCCCCGGCCTCCACCTTGTGTGCTGAGGGGGATGCCTAATCCCCCTTGGCTCATGACCCCCCAGCACACTGTGTGGCTGATGGGGGTGCCCAATCTCCCATCGGCTGCAGCCCGCCCAAAAAAAACAATTGGAATGCTGGGAGCCCACCCCAGTGTGTTCATGCTCCCCCCCAACACACACTGTATGGCCGGCAGGGATGCCCTATCTCTGCTGGCTCCACTCCCCCGCTCCAAACAGGTAGGTGGCCTGCTGGTAGCCCACCCCAGCATGCCAAAAGCATCCGTTTTTGTCTTTTTTTTTATTCCTGTAAAACAAGAAAACTGTTCCTCGGTAAGTCCTTGGCCCCCCCCCCGCCAACCCGTGCCCACCCTCTGTGCACCCACCTCCCCACACAACCCTCACCCCATACTTACCTCCGAGGCCAGCGCGATGATCTTCGTGGACCGGAACATGTCTGCATTCTTCAAAGCTACCACTATGAACTGAGGAAATGCTGGTAAGCTGTATAATGGCATAAATAGGGTTTTTCCAACTTAGGTGGATATCTTGGCCATTTTTCGACTTTGGCACCAAATTTTCAACATGGGTTCTTGACTCTTCTTCTCATGAATTCAGTCACTGCCATGGTGTTATTCAGTCCTGAAAGGTGATTTTGTGGTCATGGCGCCGGAATCACTTTTCAGGACCGACACAAAAGGACAGTGTTGGTGTTCATGAGGTGGGCTCACACAAAGCCTATGTTGCAAATTTGTTAAAAAAATTTTAAAAAATGGCTGTTTTACGAGTGTGCATTGCACAGTTTCCACGCACACTCATAAATTCATGAATTTGTAATATTTTCACTCCAGATTTTCAACATAGGCATATTTCTATACCTCCTTATGAACAGTACAGCTGTCATTTTTCACATCCTGGCTGAAATGTGTTTTCGCACTTCCGGTGTACAATAGTGTGGTCACTGTGGGGAATCATGTTCGGTACAAAGTAAGAAAATCACTGTGACACTGTTCATTAGCAGACATCCTAAAATGCCTATGTTGAAAATGTGGTGCGAAAATTCCAAACAATGACTGTTTTACAAGCTTGCGTTGCACAGTTTCCATGTGCACTCGTAACTTCGCAAATTTGTCATATTTTCACTCCAGATTTCCAACATTTGCATTTTTCCACACCTCCTTATGAACAATTCAGCTGTCATTTTTCACATCCTGGCTGAAATGTGTTTTCACACTTCAGACGCATAATAGCACGGTTGCTGTGGGAAATCAGTGTTCAGTGCACAGTAAGAAAACCATAGTGACAGTGTTCATGACCAGAGGTGACAAAATGCCTATGCTGAAAATATGGTGAAATAATTCCAATGAATGACTGTGTTACAAGCGCGGGTTGTGCAGTTTCCACACAGGCTCATTCTCTTGAGCACGCCCAGGACGTTAAGGTTCCTAAGACAGACACTTTAGAAGTATGACAGCCAAATGTTGATCAGATGCAAGAGGAGTTGCAGAGAGGTATTCTGTTGGGATATGGATGCTAAAGGACATGGATACAACTTGGTGGGGGGGGGGGCTGCATAAATGCCAAATGCCAATGCAAATACCTGCAAGCGAACGTTCGGCATTGACAAATGCTTGTTCTTAAAGTGACAGGGTTCTGTAACTTTTTGTTATACTTAATATTAAATTACCCCTGTTACCCCTGTCATTTTAATCCCTGTTCTGTTTTATTTTATAAAGGAAAAAAAAAACCTTTTGGGTTATTTTTAGTAGTAGTTTTTCAGATCACACAGCTGATCCCCAATTCTTTAGGGGCAGGTGTTGCTTGCTCCCGGTACTTATTTGTACTGTCGTGTTAGTTTATTAATCCCTGTGTTGTGTTAAAAAAATCCTTTTTTGGGGATTTTGCTACATACTATTAGCATAGTATTTTTTCAGATCACACTGCTGATCCCTGATTCCCTAGGGGTAGGTGTTGTCTGCTCCTGGTACTTATTTGTACTGCAGGCTTTATTGACATTTTGTAATTTTCCAACCCAAATCAAATTACAATTAGCATATAAGGATGACTGGGAAGAGAGGCTCTATTAAAGGGAGAGGTGCTGGCGAGGCAGCAAAGAAGTGTTCAAAATCTGTGTGGCAAAATAGTGCTGAAGTTAAAAAAAACTATGTCTGTGGCAGCATGTTCTATGGTCTCTGGGGCTGGTAGTAGCAAAGGAATAAATGGTGGTAGCGGCATTAGTGTAGCCAAATTTTTCTTTGCCACATCTGTGGCATCCATGCTGGTGGGGGATGTGGAAGGTGACAAGAGGAGCAGCAGTAAACAAGGAACAGTGGTTGAGGAGGAGGAGGTTGTTGGTGTCCCTGTGGCTGGTGGTGGTGGTGGTGGTGCTGAGCCTGATAGTGCGGAGCTTGAGTCAGTGGTTGAGCTGGGAGATTTGGAAAATGTGTGTCACACTCAGATTCTCCCTGATGATAAGATGATCAGAGAGCCTGGAGACTGTGATGATGAGGAGGACAGACCTCTGGAGGAGGAGGAGGACATCAGCAGCTGTGCTGATGATTTGTTGGATCCCCATGGGAGCCTGAAGAGGAAAAGCATAAGGATGGTGCTGCAGATTATGCAGGGGATGTTGTTTGCAGTGATCCCACTACCAAAGTCCCCACCCCATATTACTGAAGTTATGAAATCATCCCAAAAACACAAATTTCCACCCCTTCCCCTCAGCTGTCCCACTCCTGTTTCCGTGGTAAATCAAGGGTTACATAATCCCTAACTTGGGATTTTTATGTACTTGACCCAGCTAATAAGACAGTCTCTATCTGTCAGCAATGTCAAGCATGAGTTAGTAGGGGGAAAAGGGCGCCACCTAGGCACCGGTGGGCAACACACACACCTGAAGAACAGGCACCTGTTACTCTGGCGTCACCACCAGAAGGAAACCAGTGCAGGGGGCCCCTGTCCTTCATCATTATTATTAGGCAAGGCAAACAGAAGTGAAAGGGAAATAGACCAGGTGGACAGAGGGGTGAGTGAGGAGGGCTACAGAGAGGAGGAGAATTCTGTGGATCTGCTTAATAGTGGGCATAACAGCAGTGGTGGGTTGAGTACTTCCATCCAGAGTTAGAAAAGCACAGTAATGCCATTGCAGAAACCCCCCAAATCACTGTTGTCATTCAAGCAGCAGCACATATGAATCCCCAGGAGTCAACTACCACACCACCAACAATGCCGCCATGATGAGCCCAGCTGTTTAGTAGCCCAACCCCATGAAAGGTCCAGCCTATGCTGCATAGCATGTTTGAGCGTCACGCCAGATTCACTCTTAATCATAGTACTGCATGTGAGCTAAACGTGGCAACTGTTGAAATGCAGGCAATTAATCTATTGCCACTCTCTTTTGTTTAGCATGTTGGATTTCGGAGATTGATGGCCCATGCCTGTCCCAAATGGCAGATGCCATCAAGAACATACTTTTCTAAATGTGCTATTCCTGAACTCTGTAGGATAGTGTCACAGATGGTAAACCATGCCCTGAAGCATTTAGCATCACCAAACATACATCTGAGCATGGATACATGAACCTGTTGTCAAACAACTTGTAGCTCCTACTTGTGCATTGCAGCACATTGGGCACAGGTATGTGGGGTAGTATTTGACTCTGTGCATGGGAACAATTGCACTAAACCCAATTATGGTGGTAGTAACACTCCAGGTATTCAGCAGCATGCCATGCAGACAGTGAAGAGTATAAGTGGATCACACATGGGTCAGAAAATGCTGGAAGTGCTCCTTACTGAGATTGATGAGTGGCTTCACCCCAATTCCCTGAAAGCAGGTTTCATCGTAAGCTGTAATGGCTCAAATGTTGTGAAATAAATCAGTGATGGGGAGTTTCTCAGCATGCCATGCCTGGCACACTGTCTTATTCTTATTGTGCAGGAGTTTCTAACCCATCCAGATATCAAGACCATGTTTTTTTTTTCTTCGATTTCTGTTTCTCTCTTTGCCTTACCCCAGATTCTCTCCAGAGGGTCACTCAGCACTGCCATGTTCCCACCTGCCTGAAGTCCTCCATTCCTCCTCTGTCACCACCTCTCCAGCCGCTACCCAGCCATTCAACCCCTGGCTCTGAGTCTCCTGAGGTGGGGCCACCTACTCCTCCTGGCACTCTATCTATAATCTAGTAGAGCAGCCAGCCAAGGAGGAGAGCCAGGTGAATGAACGGAAGGACCCAGCACTGGATGTGGTTGGCCTGCCCCTGTACCATCCTTTGCCTACCAGGAGGCAGGGTATTTTCTTTGTTCCATCCCCTGGTGTGGCCATGCAATGGCATCAGCATAGGCCTTCCCACAGATGCCCTGCCAACACCAGACCCCATCTGCATGTTCCTGTTTCTGGACAATGCCCCCAGCCTCTGCCAGGAGCCACCACTGAGTGAGGAATCCCCAGAACCCACCCCAGGAGAAGAGAGCAGTCATCCGGATGCTCAATCTTCTCCTTCCCCTGTCAACCCCCAATGGCTCATGCTCATTCCTGAACCTGAGTCACTGGCATAGCGTGAGGTGTGGTGTCCAGTGCCTCAACCCTCAGCACCACTGGGCTGGCATATCAAGGCCATGTTGACTGTGGACTGTCACATCTGTGTCCACTTTGCCCATTCTGAAAAGGCCCTTGACCAGCTTTGATATCTGTAGATACTGCCTCAGCACCATATGAAGCTGGATGGACTTGACACTGCACATGATCGAGTGTTTGTATGAGCAGTGTAAAGTAATATCTGACCATCTACTACTATATACAAGCTGTGACGGTGCTGACGTATCCATGTCTCTGACAACAAAGCAGTGGTGCCAAATGGATGGCCTGATCATGGTTATTAGGCCATTTGAACATGCAACACAGGCAGTGAGTGGGGACACTGCCTGTATCAGCCATGCCATTCCACTACTACGTGAGCTGAGGCAGACACTGGTGAATGTGCAGCAAGTGCTAGAGGCAGGAGGTGATAGTGGAAGTTGTGCCTTAAGGGAACACATACTCCTTGTCTTAGACTGCAATACACATATTTCTGGCATTCTGTAGTCTGAAGATTTTGTCACTGCCACCATGCTGGACCCATGATATAAAAGTGGGCTGGCATCAATAATTGAATGTAGACATGAGCAGGTCCAAAAGGTGATGATCTTCTAATAAGAAGCGTACACGGGGAACAGATGTTAAAGACACATTTATCTAAGGCACAATATGAACATCCACAGAGACCAGGTGTTGCTGCCACCACCTCACATAGGAAATGGTCTGAGAAAACATGCAAGTTAAAAGAGAAAATGCCAAATACCATTTGGGATGTTTTATGTCAGGTGGGAGTCGAAGACATGGAAGAAAATGAGAAGGAGGAGGCGGATGAGGCAGCAGGACTGCTGGCAGTGCAACACATAGTAGATGCATATTTGGTGGACACAAGGCACCTTACCATTGCTGATGAGTCCTTGCTATACTGGAGCAGCAAGGTCACTGACTGGTCAGCACTGACCTCGGTTGCAGTGAAGTACCTCAGTGTCTCACCCTCGAGTGTCAATGTGGAGTGTGTATTCAGTTTGGCTGGAACCACTGTGTGGGACAGGCTCACCAATCTGTCACCAAGAAATGTTGGTGTGCTAACATTTATTAAAATGAATGAGAGTCACATTCCACACAAGACAATCATGTCCATGTTCCTACCACATGAAGATGGTGGTGTTGGTGAAGATGAAGAGCAAGGTATTGTTGGCATTAGCAGATTGTCTTCTATCGCCATGGTGGATGAAGCAGATTTGGAGATAGAATTCCCATCTGGTGGCAACTCCAGTCTGGAAGACTGTGAGGGCTGCTCCCTCAATGAGGTTGAAACATAAAAAACACGTGTTGCTTCCCTTCTTTCCCTTCATCAGTATAATCCTTTACTTTATGATTCACAATTCTGCTATTTTCAGTCATTTTACTGTTCCCCATCCCCAGTTGTTGTGCTGTTGTTTCATTGTGTCTGATTGATTACCTGCCTCCACCACCTGAATGTGATGTCTGGAGACAAAGCCTGCTCCAGCAAGACACAGCATTGCCTCCTCCTCTTCCTCTGGCCTGCTTGGGTCCTACACACCCACAAACAGCATGGGCCACTGCCTCTACGCAGATGCAGCATAAAAATGCCATTACCAGCTAGGCAAAGCATGCCTGCTCCAGCAAGACATGGCACCACCTCCTCTTCCTCCTCTTCTGGCCTGCATGGCTCCTACACAGCCACAAATAGCATGGGCCACCACCTCCACACTGATGCAAAGATTGTCCTGACTCTTGGGAATACTGCTTGGCATGATCCTATGGTATGAATTACAAAACTCCCTGACATAAAAAAATCATATAAATAAATACTGCGTTTGCTCTGAGATAATAGCTACCAGATTTGCAACTGACAATCCACATCATGTGGGGCAGCTAACAACACTTTGCAGAGAATCCAGAGTCAGTACTGGGGATGGTGCCATCACAACTGTATTGCAGCATTCAAATCTGGAACTGTATGACAGGATACTCAAGCTGACCCTCCAGCCAGCCAGCTCATCAAGGCAGCAAGACCTCAGCTCCAGCAAGGCCAGTCATTGGCTGCTGTGATGGTAAATCCTTTTCACCATTGTTCGCAGTCCTTTATACTCATTGGTGGAAGGTGACTTCAGTCCTCATCCTCATAGAGGACGAAAGGCCTTCCGCCTTACTCAGAAAGGCTTTAAAATGTCTCTTCCTTCCTTCCTTCCTTCCTTCCTTCCTGCCTGCTTGCCTGCCTGTCTGCAGGTTTCACCATTTACAGGAATGACTGACAAAAACAGTCACAAAGCCAGACAGTCCTCAAGAAACAGAGAGGAGTTACATGACATTTTCCTACACCATCTCAGTGGCACACACCAGCCAGTAAAATGCATGATGTAACAGTAAGCATTATCATTTTTTTTTTTATTATTTTTTTTTGTTCTTTTTCACAGGTACACAATGTGCCATGGTGGCCAAAGGGAGTCTAAATAATTTCTCATTTTTATTCAGAGGGGACAGGTATAGTAAGATGGGGAGTTGGCAAGGGCTATACTGTGCAGACAGCCAGCCACCACAGTGGCCAAGTGAGGCAAAATAATTTTTCTTTTTCTTCACAAGCGACAAGTATAGTAATACAGGGAGTTGACAACAGCTATACCATGAGGCCACCACCACAGTGGGTAGTTGAGTAGAGTCTAAATAATCTTTTCTGGTCTTCACAGGTCTCCTGTGCTGCTGTCTCCTGCTCCAGCAATCAAGTCATCACCCTCTTCTCTGCCTGGACAACATTACAAAAGACACCTGCTGAAAATTACTTGAAATTAGAGCACCAGTAATAGAAAACAGTCTGCACATTGCAAACCTTTTCAAAATTAACCCCCCCACAAAAAAAAAAAAAAACACCTTCCATGGTTGGAAAAATTGCTACATTCCAAAAAAAGATACAGGCTGGACCTATGCAGCAACATGATTTCATCACCCTAGTGATAACTGAAACTAGAAAACCACTAGAAAAAATGCATAGAAATAAAGTGGTTACTAACCCCCAATCAAACAAGCATTTGCTAATGCCAAATGTTGCTTGCTTTGTATTTGCTGTTTAGGATCAAATGCAAGGGATCTGGGAAAAATAAGTAAAAAAGAGAAAAAAGGAGATTATCCCTACGAAGAAAAGGCACGTTCTTTAATCTTCTCAAACATATTTCTGACAAGGACAGACATACACTGCATTATTTTACATCAGCTGAAGGGCAGGAATTGCTCAACCCAGTTAAGAATTCCTAAAATGAGCAGCTGTCTCCTGGGCTGTCTGCTATATACTTCATTTTAGAAAAAAGTAAGCATGAGCACCCAAACCCAGGACCAATCTGAATAAATATTTCATTAACAAAGTGCAAGTGCAAACCTTAACTACTGGCTCACATACGGTAATGAAGTAAAAAAGTGAGCAGAAAAACTGCAATAAACTCATTGGGCCGGATATTCAAACTGCGCTATTTTGTGGCGCAAGCCCTTGCACTGCACAAAATAGTTGAGTAGGGGTGTGTCCAGAGCGATATTCAAAGGAGTTGCGCCCTTGAGCAACTCCTTTGAATATCACCCCCGGCCACAGCCACTGTGCATGGCGCAGTGGAACTTGCGCCACTGCAAGTTGTCAGAGTGGAGCATTCAACTTGAGGTGGCGCAAGTACCATTGCGCCATGCGCAAAATCCCCATATTCAAAGGTGACATGCAAATGGGGCCATAATTCATGCAAGGCACGGGGGTATTTGCATCTGATTATGGCTCCATTTGCATGTCATTGGCATGCAGGTGCGCCGATCCCTGAGGACTTGTGCCTGGCACCCTGCCAGGCAGCAGCCGTCGAGGACCGACGCCCCCTGCAGCCCGGACGGCAAAACAGTGTAGAATCCCCCACCACCCCCCATTGGCCCAATCCCGGCATAGTTTAACCCCCACCAGTCTGATCGCGGGCAGCAATGTGGCTCCCCCAACGTATCCCTGGTGGTCAGTAGACCGAAAAGCCCGATTGCGGGCAGTAGTTGTTTAATAAACCCCCTCCGAACACATCCCTGGTGGTCAGTGGACGAAAAGCGATCGCGGGCGGTAGTTGATTAATAAACCCCCTCTGAACACTTCCTGGTGGTCCGGTGGACGAAAAAGCCCGATTGCGGGAACGTAGATTGTTAATAACCCCCCTCCCGAATTCATCCCTAGTGGTCAGTGGCACATCCGATCGCGGATGTAAAGTGAACAAACCCCTCGGACATAGCCCTGGTGGCTAATGTCCCCAACCCCACCCACCCACGAAGCCCCACCACCCCCCCCCGCAGCCAGCGGGCAGCAGCAGCATCCCACTCACCTGTTGTTTCACCGCCGAGTTGATCCGGTAGGGTTGAGCCCATTGGCAGAGCAAGAGCCAATGGGCGGCAGGCATATCAGACATGACAGTCCAGAGTTGTGAATGAATACATTCATTCATTCACAAACTGGACTGTCTTGTACGTAAGCTGCACACCCATTGGCTCTTGCTCTGCACCACTGGTGTGCATTCTCACCGGCAGTAAGTCGGCGATGAGCGGGCGGCAGGCGGTGGATGCTGCCGCCCGCCAGCCGCCGGGGAGCGTGGTGGTGGGGCTTCGTGGGTGGTGGGTGGGGACACTAGCCACCAGGGCTATGTTCGGGTGGGGTTTATTCACTTTACATCCCGCGGATCGGGATGTGCCACTGGACCACCAGGGATGAATTCGAGGGGGATTATTAAACAACTACTGCCCGTGATCGGGCTTTTTGGTCCACTGGACCACCAGGGATGTGTTTGGGAGGGGGGGATTTATTAAACCACTACTGCCCGCGATCGGGATTTTCTGTCCACTGGACCACCAGGGATGTGTTCGGGAGGAGGGGGGGTTATTAAACCACTACTGCCCACGATCGGGATTTACGGTCCACTGGACCACCAGGGATACGTTCGGGGAGCCACCTTGCTGCCCACGATCGGGCTGGTGGGGGAGGATTAAACTATGCCTGCGATAGGGCCAGTGGGGGGTGGTGGGGGGGATTCTACACTGTTTTGCCTGCGATCGGGCTGCAGGGGAGGCACAGGGAGTGGGTGGGGGGCCAGCCACAGGTGGCAGCTGCTGTGTTGCATCCTGCAATGCAGCAGCTCACCTGTGGGTGACCCTCGACTTGATCCTTTTTTTTTTTTTGCTCAAAGTGGTGCAGGTGCAGGTTGGGGGTTGCGCCTGCACAACTCTGCACAGCCCGGCTGAATATCGGGCTGTGCAGTTTATGCATGGTTCCTCCCCCTCCAGTTCAGCATGCATTCATTTGCATTGCACTGTTGCTCAGCCTGTTTTCAGTGGTGCAACTGCCTCCTGCAGAATATCGCAGAATGGCGCAAGTTCGGACTTGCGCAGGCGCAACCCTATTGCGCATGGCACAACTCTTTTGAATATCTGGGCCATTATGTTTTGCTGAGCATACTGCAACACTTTCATCATCTCTGAACCTTCAACTCTGATTCAGAGTTCAGAGATGATGAAGCTTAGCAGTATGCTGAGCGAAACGTAAGAGTTTGTTGCAGTTCTTCTGCTCGCTTTTTCACTTCATTACAGTATGTCAGTATGTGAGCCTGCGGATAAGGTTTGCACTTGCACTATGTTAATAAAATGTTTATTCATACTGGTCTTGGGTTTGGGTGCTTACTGCTTAGTTTTTGTTAGAATAGTTCATTTTTCTATAAATTCCAAAAGCAATCTCGGTGCGACTGTCCTGCATTTTTTGTATACTTCACTTTAGCAATACATACTGTCTGATGATCTGCCAGACTGCTACCACATAACAAAATAGAGGAGACTGCTCACTGGGACCAAGTCCTCTGCTGCCTGTGCCATACATGCATTTCACAATCTCTCCACTCTGCCTCAAGTATGTCCTACAATGGCCCACTACTGAGACTGAATGATCCCACAGTCCGTGACCACCATGCCATGCCACTGAATCACGTTCAGGCAAGCTTCTGTCAGGCTACTCTTACTGGTCTTTTTTAGCTCACCACCAATGGACCCAGTGGCCCCAGCTGTAAATTGATTTACCTTCACTTGAATTGCACTAGATACAAGAGATGGCCATACTGTACTGCCTGCTTGCCAGTGGAACAATCAGTCTCTGAGCTTCTGAGTCAAGGTGGGAGGTGGCATTTAAGAATGGGTGTCAGCGTGTGAGTTTGGGAATCGAGATGTGAGGAAACTTATCAATAGGTGAAGAGAAGGGAGGTTAGCTCGAGTGGGGGAGGGGTGACTTTGCTTGGAGTCCACCTAATGTTTGGGGTGGGTTAAAAAAACAGAATGAAGTGTTATTAGTTAGCTGGTGATGAGGGACTGCATGTGTGTTGACCATTTTTGATTTTGTAACAGTTTTCTGTGCTTCTGCTAGGGAGTGGGGACAAGCACAGACTATTAGTAGGATACCAATGGGACAGACCTGAGAAGCTGAACAGACAACAGGGTGCAGGAATGGGGGGAGGGGCACAACACAAGCAGGAAACAAATAACTGCTGTCTCATTGGAGTGATTTATTGGTTTCAGCTACACAAAGTTTCACCCATAGACAGTGAACCACTGTCATACTTAGCTTGCATGATCATTGGTCTGTCAGAGATGAGTCCAGTGTAGATTGCTCTGCATTGGGTTAGTCAGTGACACACCTCTGAAATGCTATCTGTAGCAAGACATATCTTGTGCAAGTGCAAGCAATGTAAAAAAGGAAATACAATACTTACCTTTGCTGGTAGGTCACAAAGCTATTGAGTAACGAGAACAGGAGACTGCATCTTTTTCCATACAAAGTACTGGAATGGCCTGCTAAAGTCTTCCCAGTTTATATATAATTTTGGCATAGATGGAGTTATAAATGTGGAAGAGGCCAAAGAACAGATTCAAACAGATCCTCCAGATGGGTACAGTGAAGTGATTTAATTCCTTGAAGAGCTCATTTTTATTATTTAGCTTTTAGAGAATTTTACAGAAGTGAGAACTTTATATACTGTGCTTGGCAGTTCTGTGTACCAAAGTGCTTGACAACTCAGACTGTCTGAGAGGGTGACTTGCACAGCATTGTAGCAGTGGCAGCAGCAGTTTATTACCATCATTACTGATTTCGCGTTTGAAAGAGAATTTTCACAAGTGAGAAATTGATATATTGTGATTGACAGCTGTGCAAACTAAAGTGTTTGACAACACAGACTGTCAGAGAGAGTGACTTAAACAGCATAGTAGCAGTGGCAGCAGCAGCAGTTTGTTACCAGCATTACTGATTTCTTGTTTGGGGGAGAATTTCCAGAAGTAAGAAATGTATATATTATGCTTGGCAGTTGTGTGTACTAAAGTATGTGACAACACAGACTGTCTGAGAAGGTGACTTAAACTGCACAGTAGTAGCAGCAGCTGCAACAGTTTATTTCCATTATTACTGATTTCTGTTTTGGGAGAGAATTTACAGTAGCGAGAAATTTATATATTGTACTTGGCCGGTGTGTGCACTAAAGTGCTGCACAATGCAGACTGTCTGAGAGGGTGACTTAACACCACATAGTAGCAGTTACAGTAGCAGCAGTTTATTGCCAGCATTACTGATTTCTGGTTTGGGAGAGAATTTCCAGAAGTGAGAAATTTATATATTATGTTTGGTAGCTGTGTGTACTAAAGTGCTGGACAACACAGACTGCCCAAGAGGGTGACTTAAATTGCACAGTAGCGGCAGCAGCAGCTGCAGCAGTTTGCTACCATTGTTACTGATTTCTGGTTTGGGAGAGAATTTCCAGAAGTGAGAAATGTATATATCATGCTTGGCAGTTGTGTGCACCATAGTGCTGGACAAGACAGACTGTCTGAGAGGACAACGTGCATAGCACAGTAGCAGCAAAAGCAGCAGCAGTTTATTGCCAGCATTACTGATTTCTGGTTTGAGAGAGAATTTTCCATAAGTGAGAAATTTATATATTGTGCTTGACAGTTGTGTGTACTAAAGTGCTTGTACCAAAATTCAGCCTACTTTGTTTTTCTGGAACATTTGTACTACTGTTGTGCCATGAATTACAAGAAGGGCAGCCTGTGGTGGTGGTGGTGGTAGGGGGAAGTGAGTCACACAGCGCAGCACCATGTAGCAGCAGTAGTTAAGAACAATGTTAGTGATAGTGTAAGGACTGTGCAATGGCACAAGAAAGACATCAACGCTAACATACTAACATACATACTAAAATGCCAGCAAAATAGGCCTTACGGTCTCTTGAGTCTGCTTGATTTTCAGCACCTGCAATGAGGGCCTATTTTGGTGTCCCCCCTTCCCCTTGGGTTATACTGTCCCCAGTCCCAGATGTTCCACCTGTATTGGGCCTGGTCAGATTTACCCTTCCCTTGTACCTGTCCCATCCCCTTTTAAACCCGTCCACAGTCTCCACCTCTACCAGCTCCCTGGGGAGTGCATTCCATGGCTCCATCACCCTTTCAGTGAAATAACATCTCCTCCTCTCCCCTCTGAGCCTGCCACCTTTCAGCTTACACCCATGACCTTTTGTTGCCCCACCCTCCTTCCTTTGGAGCACCCTGACTGGGCCTCCTTTATTGATCCCTTTCATGTACTTAAAGACCTCTATCATGTTCCCCTGTCCCTCCTCTCCTCCATGGTGTACATGTCGAGCTCCTTGAGCCTCTCCTCATAGGTCCTCTCCCCCAGGCCACAGATCATTTTGGTTGCCCTCTTTTGGACCCTCTCTAGGAGTGTAATGTCCCTCTTTAAATGTGGTCTCCAAAACTGTACACAATACTCGAGGTGTGGCCTAACCAAGCAGTTGTACAGTGGAAGGATCACTTCCGCCTTTATGCAGGTAATCCCCCTGGTGATGCATCCCAGCATCCTATTTGCCCTTGACACTGCCCTCCTACAGGTCTCTGAGTTATTCATTTTGACATCTACCACTACCCCCAGGTCCCTCTCACCCTCCGTGACTTGAATCATGTCTCCTCCCAGGGTATACCCCTGGCCTGGATTTCTGATTCCCAGGTGCAGAACTTGGCACTTCCCCGCATTGAATTTTAGTTTCCATTTTCCTGACCACCTTTCCAGAGCCTCCAGGTCCTTCTGCAAGGCCACCCTCCCCTCCTTCCCATCCACCACTGCACCCAGCTTTGAGTCATCTGCAAAGAGACTCATCTCACTCCTGATCCCCCTCCTGATGTCTAAGATATAGGCGTTGAACAGGAGTGGCCCTAGCACTTATCCCTGGGGCCACTAATAACCCACCTTGGGGATGAGGCTAACCCTCCAACCACTACCCTCTGACTATGCTCAGAGAGCCAATTTCCTATCCATCTTAACAACTGTCTCTCTACCCCCATTTCCTTCAGCTTAGCCAGCAGGCCACTGTGGGGTACCGAATCAAATGCCTTACTAAAGTCCAGAAAGAGGACATCCACTGGCCTACTCTGGTCCAGGGCTCTCATCACCCAGTCATAGAAATCAACAAAGTTTATCTGGCACAATCTTCCCATGACAAAGCCATGCTGCCTATCGTCCAAGTACCCAGTTTGCTCCAGTAACTCCCCTATCCTTTCCTTGATGATACCCTCCATCACTTTGCCAACCACTGATGTCAGGCTAACGGGCCTGTAATTTACCGCCTCCTCTCTTGATCCCCCCCTTATGGATTGGCACAACATGGGTTACCCTCCATTCTTGGGGTATCCACCCAGTCCTTACAGAGATGTTGAAAAGCTCTGCTAGAGGGACTGCCAGGACATCCGCCAGTTCCCTCAGCACCCTGGGATGTATCTCATCTGGACCATGTGCTTTCTCCATCTGAAGGGACCTGAGGGCTTCCCTTACTCTCTCTACTGGCATTTCAGCCTCCACATCCTCCCCCTTTTTACCCTGCACTGCTGAACCCCCACCTGTCTGTAGTGGCCACTCCCTTTCCCCAGACCCATCAGGGCCCCTGGTCTCTGCCGGTCCCACCCCTTGCTCTGGTTTACCCCTGCTCCCCTCGCAAGACATAACCCCTCCATCCCCCGGTAAAAACTGAGGCAAAGTACTCATTTAGGACTTCTGCCTGTTCCCCTGCCTCCTGTGCCCAACCATCCCCTATCCTTATCTTGCTGATCTGCCCCATTACTTTTCTTTTTTCCCCTGTGTATCAAAAGAACCTCTTGTCCCCCCTCTGGATCCCACTGGCCAAGGACTGCTCCTTTTTTGCCTTAGCTGCTCTTACCACCCTGGTGACTCTATTGGCTGTCAGCTCATATTCCTCCTGATCCCTTTCACTCCTTGAGCACTTGAAGCACCTATAGGTTGCCTTCTTTTCCCTCACCACCTCCTGTACCTTCCAGGTCCACCAGTAGGGTTTTTTGGCCTCACCGAACTTACACCTTTCCCTTTCGCAGGATCTGGTAACCTCCTGTATTCCTCTCCTAATGATCCCCCACCTGCTGTCAGCATCCATTTTCGGCCTTATCCTGTCCAGACAGTCTTTAAGGATTCTTCCCATCTCCCTGAATTCTGCACCCCTAAAGTCGGTTACTACTGTCCTTGTTCAGCTTTCCTCCCTCCATAGGTCCAGGAAGTACCAGACTGTGGCATGATCTCTCCCCGCCAGTGGGTCCCTCACCTCTAGGCCCCTAATCTCAACACTGTCCACCAGGACCATCTCCAGTGTCTGGGCCTCCCTAGTTGGCTCACCCACCTGTTGTGTCAGAAATGCATCCTGGAAGAGATCCAGCAGCCTCTGCTCTCTGGCCACTGGTGACATCATAGTCCCCCAGTCTGTTCCTGGCATGTTGAGGTCATCCATTACCACTACCCTTCCCTTTCCCAATCTACAGTGTCCCTCGAGATTTGCCACCAAACTTTCTTCCAGGACCTCCGCCAGTGCTGGTGGTCTGTATACCACTCTGACCTGTACTCTCTTACCCCTCTGCATCAGCAAGGTGACCCAAATAGCCTCCACATTCCTCTCTGCCTCCTCTACCCCTCCAATACCCATGCCATAGAAACATAGACTTTGAAGGCAGATAAGGACAGCTTGGCCCACCTAGTCTGCCCATTTCCCTACCTAGAGGATAAGCTGCAGATCCTATTTAACCAACAGCCTATTTCTTCCTACCCCCCCACAAAAAATTGCCTTATGTCGGTCCCATGCATTCTTGAATTCTCCCACAGTTTTAGACCCCACAACCTCCTCAGGAAGGCTGTTTCATGCATCCACCACCCTCTCTGTGAAAAAATACTTCCTCACATTGCCCCTGAGCCGTCCCCTCTCTATCTTCAAATTGTGTCCCCTTGTTCTTGCACATCTCTTTTTCTGAAAGATGCTACCTTCTTGGACTTAGTTGATTCCACTGAGGTACTTAAACATTTCGATCATGTCCCCCCCTTCCTCCTTTCTTCAAGGGTATAAATATTAAGCTCCTTTAGGCTCTCCTCACATGGCTTCTCTTGCAGATCCTGCACCATTTTAGTTGCCCTCCTCTGAACTGCCTCCATCCTGTCTATGTCCTTGTGGAGATGGGGTCTCCAGAACTGGACGCAGTACTCCAGATGGGGTCTCACCAACTGTCTGTACAGGGGGATAACAACTTCCTGTTTTCTGCTGGTGATACCTCTCCCTATACATCCCAGTATCCCCCCAGCCCTCCCTACTGCCTTCTCACACTGCTTGCCAACCTTAAGATCACCTGATATGATTACCCCCAGGTCCCTTTCCATTTTTGTTGTTGTTACTATCTCCCCCCGACTAACAGTGCTACACCAACCCCCCTTTCCCTTCCCCTATCTTTTCTGAACATAGTGTAGCTCTCCAGATTTAGGCCCCACTCATGCCCTTGAGTGGCCCAGGTCTCAGTGATTGCTGCCACATCTACCTCCCCCTCAACTAGCATCACCTGGAGTTCAGGCATTTTATTTCCTAAGCTCCTGGCATTTATCAGGACCACTCTCCACCTCTTTTCCCTCCTCTCCTTTCTCCCCCTTGAGCTCCCATTTCTCAGCGCCTGCACCCCACCTGGTGACCCATTTCCATCTCTCCCTAGCCCCCTAGAGGAGTGGAGACCCTGTCCCTCAATTATTGTACCTGCTGGCACTGCCCCTTTTTTGATCCCTTCCCCCTTCCCAAGTTTAAACCCCAACTTTCACTGATGAACCCAGCTAGTTTGAGCTTAAGGATTTCCTTTCCCTCCAAATTAAGGTGGAGCCTGTTCCTAGCGTGCAGACCCTTATCATCCCAGGTCTCCCCCCAGTTCCCCAACAGGCCATACCCCAATTCCCCACACCACTCCCTAAGCCACTGATTTATCTCCCTAATCTTCATCTTGTTTTCCCCACTAGCCCTTGGCACCAGCAGGATTTCTGAAATATAGATCTTACAGCCTATGGAAAGACATACCCTGGTCAACTCCCAGAACCTTGCCTGAACTTCTAGTTCACTATTGCCATTTATGTCATTTGTCTCCAAGTGCACTAGAATATCTGGGGTCCCTCCGCATTCCCTTGCCAGTGAATACAACTCATGCTTGGCCTTGTGCACCATCAGGCCTGAGTGGAATTTGGTTCTGATCAGACAGGTTTTGCCCTCCTCCTGCCCCTCCCACTGGATGCCTCTGATCATGGAGTCCCCCAATAGCAGTACTCTAACCTCCCCCTTGCCTCCCTGTTCACCTCTCTGGTCCCCCTCCTTCCATGCCCCTCCTCATCCCTTTGTCCGGATTCTCCCCTCAACCAGCTCCTCGCACCTGCCACAATCTGGATGTTGAAGGTAGCCCCTTCACTATTGTCCCTGGTCACCTCCTCTACCCGTGTCCTGGCCTTCTTTACCCCCCCACTTGAGTATCTTTCCCTGTATCTCTTTCCCCACTCCTTACTAATCCATCCATCCTATCCGTTTGCCTAGTTGGCATTCTGCTCGCTATCATCCCATTTACGTCCTGTGCCTTCCTGCCTGTTGTGCTCCCCTGTTTCATACCATCAGCCTCCTCCTTGTTCCCCTGATCCTCTTTTTTCTTCCCTCCACCCCTCTTCCCCATTCTGTCCAGGACCCCCCTCTATTGCACTTTTGCCTCTTGCCCCCTTCACCCTATCTATCCATCCCTACCCCAGCTTTACCAGTATCATCATCATCATCCTCCTCCTCCTCACCCACACACCCCTATTCTACTAATGGGTGTAGAGGGTTAAAACAATTTGTGAGCCTTAGCCCATCCCCCAGTGCCCCCCATCACTACTGCCCCTCTCAGTTTCCTTTGGACACCCCCAGACTCTTGCCTACTGCTGTGGAAATTTCCACATTTTGGGCCCCACCTGCTGGGGTCCCCTAGAGCCCCCTGTGTACCCCCCTTCCCTCCTCTCCTAGTGTGAGGACCTCTCTTCACTCCTCACCCAGCTTGGGAGGCCCCAGTACCTAGTGATTCCATGTAGGTAACGGCTTGCCTCCTACCTCTCCAATCCTCCCCCCCAGCACCCCCAGCTGCCTTTGAATCCCCTCTACCTCCTCCTTAAGCTGTGCCAGCAGGTAACACACTGGGCATCCCCCCAAACTTCCAAGCCTAGTCCAGTATCATGGCTGCACCACACCCTGTGCACCCAACCACCCTCCCAAAGATATCTGCTCTAGTGATATGCAGTCCCTTCCCCATCATCACAGCAGTCTTTTCTATGCCAAATAACCAACTAATTCTAGACCAGCCTCTAACAGAAAGTTTACCTGATATATTACAGTTGAAGGCCCTCCACAATATCCAACTATTACACTACTCAGCAATTCACTGTGGATGCTGCACTCCTATTTAAGACCTACCTAGGCTTGTTCCCTGTCCCATGGCTGCATTTTTGGATAGAACTACATGAGATGTACCTGAAGCCTCTTCCTCCAATTGCAGGGCAGGTGTTTCCCTATAAATGAGCTATGCTCTGAGGAGGGTGGGATTAGGGCCCACACCCGACTCTCACGAGAGTGTATCAGCCCTGTGTCTACTCCTCACTGCACCTCCAAGCACTGCAACATCCTCCGGAGGAAGGTCCCATGCAAACACTGTATTAAACAAGTCAGCACTCCTGCCCAAAAGTCCACAGAATAATAAGAATTTAAAGCTTATCCATCAACTAAAATCTGTTCCCCATCTGCTCAGCAAAAGCAGGTTCACACAACCTTTGCCAGACCCCAACTGTTTCTGCAGTACTGCTATGTGAGAAGCCCTGGTTTTTAAGCCCCAGTTAGCTGTAACTTGATCCTGGCTGAGAAAGACAGAAACTTCCAGAAAGCTGCTCACAATACCTGTAGAAAAGATAAATGAATATCCAGCTTCCACTATGGATCCCCCCACACCAAACAACACTTATTAAACAAGTCAGAACTCCTGCCCGAAAGCCCACAGACTGATAAGAATTTAAAGCTTATCCAGCAACTAAAATCCTTTCCCCATCTGCTCAGCAAAAGCAGGTTCACACAACCTCTGCCAGACCCCAACTGTTTCTGCAGGCACAGGAGGTGGTGAGGGAAAGAAGGCAACCTATAGGTACTTCAATCATATTTTTTTGCTGAAATCATATTTTTTTTTTGAATGGATGGAAACAGAAGAATTTCAATAGAAAGAACAAAGCAGTAGCAGACATCAAGAAATGCAGACAGGCAGAGAAAAATAAAGGTGGGTGAACAATTTTTTTCTTAAAGTTTCTAAACTTTTTTGTCATTTTTAGGGGTTTAACAGTGCAGTAGTAATAGAAATAAAGAAATACAGACAAAGAGAAAATAAGGATAGATGAACAATTTTTTTTCTTTTTAATTTTTAATTTTTTTTGTTTTCATTTTAAGGGTTTAACAGAGGATAAAGAAAAAAATAAAAGAAAATAACTGTTTTGGAGGGCTATGGCCTGGGGACAGAGGGTGCACTGTACAATTCGCAGTTCAGCCAAACCCTTCAGAATGGTTTGCTGATTTCACAGTACCACCTCCAACAGCTATTTCATCCCTGCAACTTGCCCAGAGAGCTCCCCTACCTTCCTGCGGAGCTGTTGTACTTCCACATGGGTGGATGTGGGAAGAGGATCTGAGGCCTTTCTCTCAGGTGCCCCCCTGCAGCACCCATGTTGACTGAAGATCCCTCTCCCAGACCCCTTCTTTTCCTCCTCCTCCTGCACCTGTGCACCATGTTTCTTCCTCTTGCCCAGCAGAGAAGAACCAGTAGGGGTGGCACCACCTCCACCCCCTCACCAAATTTATTTCTTAGATGCTCCTCCTACTCCTTGCAGTGCCTCCCTCTAAGGTGTGTGTGTGTGTGTGTGTGTGTTGCCCACCTGCCCCCAAATGGCTTCCCAATTTCCCATGCTGAGCAACAGTGTGGCATAATTTGCAGGTAACCACACTGTTGTTGGTGGGGTCAATATCAAAAAAGTCCCAGACAAGGGACTTCAGCTGCTGCCAATGAGAAGAGGAGTAAGATGGCCCTGGCTGCATCTCCTCCTCTTCCTTGTGGTGTGCAGGTGGTGGTGGTGATGGTGGTGGTGGTAGTACAACAGCTGACTGGGCTGGCGCTTCCTTTGCTGTTGGTGGTGGTAGTAGTGCCCTTGCCCCATCTTGTTGCTGGGGTGTTGCACTATGGGGGGTTGGGTGCTGCTGCTGTCTCCTCCTACTGCCAGTGCTATGAGCCAGGCTCTCTTGATGCAGAAAGCATGGCATCTCCCATCTACTGCATGCACCCCCTCTCCTTCTGACCACTTCCACTTATTTTAATCCCCCTTAAAAACACAGAGTAAAAAGAGAGTAAGAAAAATGCTAGATAGCACAAATAAAAGTGTTCAATATAAAGAAAATAACAGTTTAAGAACAACTAAACAAAGACTCATAAACTGTACAGTAAAAATAAGATGAAGAACTAGCAAAAGAAAGCTAATTTTTTTGGCTGGGTTTTATTATGAAAAGAGCACATCTGTCCCCATCCACTGACTAGCTCAGACTGAAAAGTGAAACTAAGGATGAGTCAGTACATAGAACAGTAGTATGTGACCAGCAGGAATTGTTTTTATGTGACCATAAGCACTTGTTAACCACCAGTAGCCTCATTTTGAACAGACTTTGCCTGTCTTAATGGTGAAGTTACTGGTGAAGTTAATAGGCAAATTTACAAGCTAATGGGAAAAATGTGCAGATGGAGCATGGTGGCCAAGTCTGTAACTTCGCAAGAACTTCACCGGTGAATTAAAACTTTGCAACATCTCTCCTCATAACTATTTAATATAACCCATTTATAACAGATATGTGTGAGGAACTCATTTGTTATTCCATCTTTTGCAGCTGGGGACAGCGTCCCCACTTAGCCTTTTACCTTGTGGTTATTCTGCCCCCATAATCACTCAGTTACATTACCACCATGGTCTGCACACAACCTCATGCATATATCTCTATGTTATAAGCACAGTGCATACATTTCTGCCTTTGATGGCCACCCCTTAAACAGGTGTCAGCTTCATGGACTGTTTTTGCAGTTGCTGCAGCACCTCAGTCTCATGTAGGGAATGATCAGTCCAGCAGTGCTTTAACTGTCTGGGTGTCCTGGGTACTCCTGACAGACCCCTCAGTTTTCCAGCTATTGCTTTCCAGACCTTGTCCTGTTCACTGGTGCATATCTGATTCTGGATTCATCATGTGAGAGGAGCACCATTGACCACCTTACATTGCACCTAAAATAGCAGTCTCCTCTTTACTATAGTTGGGAGCTCGCTTCTACTTTCCTGGCATAGTGCTTCATAGCTTTGACACTTTGTGCCACGTGGGTGTTGCCTAACTGGAGGCACACAGCATGTACCGCATAAATTGTGATGTAAAGGTATAGCATCCATCATGATATGGCACAGTCTTGTGTATCTTGAATGTAGTTAGCCTGTGTGTCACATCATGCAACAATAGTGCACACATCAGAAGCTGTAGCTAGCATCAATGTTATGCATTTGGTCTATGTATTACATCATGCAAGGAGGGCGCATGAATATGAATAGACACTTGCATGATGTACAGTATGATCTTTTACAGTCGGTTAACAATTTCAATGTCGACCGATGTTACAGTGACTCCTTTATGTCAACTACGTTTGTGGTTGGCATAAAGGAAGTCACATCAAACTGTGTTTTCTTCAGGGGTCTTTGCCCTCCCAAACCCCTATGTGGGGGACTCTGCCTCCACAGCCCCCGCTACTTAAATAATCAACTCTGAGTCAGATTTGTTTAGGGGAAGGGGTGAAATACTTCCAGAAAACAGGGCCAGGGTCCCTCGCTGACACTACAGCGACCTGATGCTGTTGTCACTGTAGTGTCAGTCACAGTAAAGTTGTCGAGGAAGTGTCGGTAAATGCGTACAGTACATGCAGTTTCGTCATAATGCAAGTACAGTGTATTGTGTGCTGGGAACTACTGTGCACAATATATCCATAGTGGCATCTGTCATATTTGTTGTTTGTGGGAAGTAACGTCCATGTCCTATTGATGAGGGGTTCAGTTCATACTGGGACTTCAGCTTATTTATGCTGCCCAAAATGGCAGTCAAGATTTTGTGTGTGATTTTCAGACAGCTGACAAACACTGACATACTTTATCCACTGAAATAAATGGTTTGGCATGTATTTTTATTCTGAATATTACAAAAAGGGTGTGTGTGTGTGTAACTGAGTCCCAGAAATTCCACATAAAATCTTGCCCACCATATCAGTCCAGCATAAACTGGACCCACTCCATGGACATTCCAGATCACCAGCTGTACTTTCAGACCAGAGGCACAGCCCAGTGCTTTACACTATCCAGAGTTGTCTGTATGCTACCACATGCGGAAGCTTTAGAGGGATTGTGATGGATAACATAGTTCTTGTTGTAAAGTCAGATTTGGCAAATGGAGGGGCATGTTGGTATCCCATTTATCTTCAAAATGGCAGTAAGCATGTGCCACTTCAAACATGTGATGTGGTCTGCTGCATAATCAATGCTTCCCAGCTATTACTTTTCTTTGGTACATTTATTGGTACTATTTGCATTCGAACAGGCACAAGGAGCTGCAGCAGTTTGCTTCCAGGTGTGACAGCAATGCGAGGTGGGGGCAGGGCAACATGAACCTGTTTCACTCACTGGTGGAATATTGGCCAGGACACCAAGGAGCCTCTTACTCTTATGATATGCATCATGGGGACTTTTGTTCTTTGTTTTAACATCCACCTGGAGCACTGACAAAGGTGGCCATACAGGACCTCAGTTTAATGACCCCTCCAAAGGACAGACCCTCAACAGACGAACACTCCCTTTTCTCCAACTCCCACTGTGTTATGGCATACACATATGTATCAAGCATCATACAGTATGAAGCCATGTATGAGCTGCTGACATAGCCCAGACCAAAGGAGGTAACACTCTCTCCAATCAGTGTCCTGGATAGGAAATCACAATTAGATTCACTCTGTCTGGAAGGCACCAGTACAGTGTAACCATTGCACAGACTCCCACTCCCAACAATGTTCACACCGATCCATGTATAACACTAACCTTCCTCTCCAATAGAGGTTTAACTGGGGAAGACTATTGTACCACTACACAACCAGGGGCACTGGAGGGGTGAACACTGCCCTGTCCCCTTCCAGCTCTGCTTTTGCATAGTCTTACCACTATAGGATACTGCATATACTGTATTTACACTACAGCTGTCCTGTTTGGCTGCCATTACTGGAGACATGTAACGGTTCACTGGAATATAGGAGTAATGGATGCCTACACACTGGCTGCATCATGTTCGTTTATTTGCAAGGTGATCATGAGTGTGGTGCTACAGGGATTGGTCCTGGTACCTGTCCTTTTCAATATGTTCATCAGTGACATAGGGGAAGGTATACCAGGCAAGCTGTGTTTCTTTGCTAATGACACAAAGCTGTGCATCAAGGTAGACCATGAGGAAGGGGTGCAGGAGCTTGAGATGGACTAAGAGATGCTGGAGAGATGTCTAAGATATGGCAATTGTGATTCAATGCAAGGTAATGCACTTAAGAGAGATGAAGCACATGAACAAACTACTGACTGGAAAGGGTTAGGTTGGCCACTGCAACACAGGAGTGTAATCTGGGGGTCATAATCAGTGACTTCCTCAAGCAAATGAGTCATTGTAACAAAGCATATAGACTGGCAAAGTGTCAAGGATGCTGGGGAGTATAGGGAAGGGTTTTGATAGTAGAGACATGAGGTAATACTGTGCCTATATTGGTCCCTGGATAGGCAACATCTGGAGTACTGTGCTTAGTTCTGGAGTTCTCACCTGAGAAGAGACATTTGACAGATTAGAGTCAGTGCAGAGAAGGGTGACCAAAGTTATCCATGGCCAACAAGGCAAGTCCTATTAAAAAAGGGCCAGTGGCCCTAAATATGTGCTTTGCTGTAGAATAGGTATATGATAAAAATGTACGTTTCTAAGGGTATGAACAGGGTGACTGATGAGAACCTGCTTGCAATAAATAGGAATGCAGTCACAAGAGGGCATGACTGGAGGTTGATGGCAGGCAAGTTCAAGGGAGACATAAGGAAGTTTTTTGTCACAGAATGTGTGGGGGAATCACAAACAGACTGCCAGTGGAAGTGGTGTGGGCAGGTACTTGAATGGGTTTAAACATTGCTGGGACAGGGCAAAGGGACTCATTGTGCATAAGGATGCACCACAAGGTTGATGGGTGTGGAAGTAGGGGAAAAGAGAGAAAATCCTTTAATACAGTAGGCTGGATGGGTGAGGCAGTATAATAAGGGCAGATTTATTGAACCTTGGTCTCCTTCTGCCATAAGATTCTGTACTTCAATGTTTCTATGCAAGATCACAAACATCTATCCCTGTGCACCATGATGCTATCCATTGCACACATCCCTTATATGTAGCAGATATACTCATGCCTACACCTTATCAATGTCCCAGTAGCCATCATATATGCCATTAGGCTATGGAACATGCATATACATGATTCAGTTATAATACCACCGTATGCATCCTATTCCTCCAAACAATTTTACAGTGACATCGTCCCTCTCATCCTGATGTTGCCATTGGTGGTGCTACAGTAGTGGTGGGACCCTCTCAGACATGACACTGTAATCTACAGGCATCATGTCCAGAATCAGCATGTGTGGCAGATGTGTGTATGCCACACCACGGCAACACCCACCCTTCTGTGTGCACCGTGACCACCATAGAAGGCAGTATGACACGTGCTGGTACATCCTGAATGCCATGTCTAACCATGTGTGCACTGTATGGTGGAGGTACAGAGTTGTGCACTCACAAGCACCTATAGTCACAGTCCCCTTTAATGTACTGGTCAGTCAAAATGGCTGGTGATGAGTTGTGCCCTGACAAGTCATCCAGCTGCTACCGCCCCTGCCTTTGTTTGCACCTATACAGGGATGACATCTGAGATGTTTACATACTCACCATCGCCACCTCTGTGGTCATCATCCACCTCAGGCATGTGTATCCTGTGTGTTATTGCAATATTATGCAGGATGCAGCATACTTGGAAGGTTTTACATATCATTGTTGGTGTGTATTGCAGTGCTCCACCTGAGCATTTGAGACACTGAAAACACATTTTCTGGCATCCAAATATTCTCTCAGTCACAACATGTGATATTGCACGTGCATTATTGAACATGCCTTTCCAACTCAACATGTGGATGTCCTATGGGTATCATCAGCCAGGGCTGCAGTGGATACTGACTGTCACCTGTGAACAGAATTGCAATGGTTAGCATTGATGGCATATCTGTGTACACGCCACCAATTACTGTTGTGCCCTGGCATGTCATGTAATACATTACTGGCTATGACTGTACTTAGGTGTCCAATCTGAAGCACATTACCCTTGCTTGAATTCCTATCAAAGTTTAGCTTTCAGTCCCACAGATTAGAGTTCACCAACCTGGATGCCATTTTATTATATGGCAGATCTCTACTATAACACTAAAATTGGAAGACAGAGGCTGCACAGTGATTTTCATTGCATTTCTTTATGGGATAACAAATTTGGACATTGTTCACTTGTGTCACCAATGGTTCCCTTATTTCTCTACTAATCAGTCATCTCTCTGTAAAGTTATTTATATGCATTGTTGGTTTCTGGGAGGAGGTGTACCACAGCTGGATACTAATGCAAACGTCAAGAAAAAAGTGGCACTCAACCCCCAAACTCTAGTCACATAAAGACTTTAATACATCATAAAATCCACTTCTTTTTATTATTTATTTTCCATGCTCCTAAAAAAGTATTCACTAAATCAGTAACATTTCAGAACAATCTTGCTCCTTCTTCAGACTGCAATTCAATGGCCTACACAGCCAGTATAGTGTTAAGCTTTTGCAACTGTGTTAGTTTGGTTTTGGCAGTTCGCACTCTCTATTCCAGAGGAATTATCACCCTGTAGGGGTACCAAAGGCAAGGAACCCTCAAAGAGGGTTCCACCCCTAGAGGTGCCATGGGATGATTCCCATGGCTGACGGTAGCTTAGGAAGGATCCCAAGGAGAGAAGTGCTGCCACTGGAGGAGGAGGGGAGGATGGTGGGACAAAGAAAAAGTGCTTCAGAAGGAGGCTGAGAGGAACTGCTTATATAGCTCAGGAAGTGGGAGTGGCTGGCTGCTTGTCCATTGAAAAATAGGTGAAGCCTTCCAATTCAATGGCCTATGCAGCCAGTATACTGTAATGCTTGTGCAACTGTGTTAGTTTGGTTTTGGCCATCCGCACTCTCTATTCCAGAGGAATTACCACCCTGTAGGGGTACCAAAGGCAAGGAACCCTCGAAGAGGGTTCCACCCCTAGAAATGCCATGGGATGATTCCCGTGACTAAAGGTACCTTAGGAAGGATCCCCAAAAAGAAATGTAGTACGAAGCATATAAGCAAGCAGGAGCAGTGACGTAGTGGTAGAATAATGCATGAGGCAGCTTGATAACGTAATGAGATAATCAGGCTTACATGGCATGATTCAATGTTGCATTGAAAGTGAGCAGAGCTTCTAAGTAGAGAGGGAATGGCAGAGACACCATCCACCTCCATCCAACAGTGGAACCTACCTAAAGAAACTAGGCAACACTACTATGCTAACTAATGATTATGACCTGAGGCACAGAGGAGAGGAAAAAAAACCCTATGAGTGGGAAATCTCTGGGGATCCAAGGCCTAGGTTGCCTTCCCTCCAGGCTTGGGATATTTTATTTAGTGACAGCTTTGCTGCTGCAATTTGGAAACCCAATTAAGGGAGGTGGAAAACATTCTAATTTGAAGGAAAGCTCTCACTCAATCCCTCTAGTGGGAATGCCATGGAAGGTTGCGAGAGTGCTCTGCAACATCGGAGCAACCAAGGTGGGAGGAGAGTAAGGACTGCTGAGGCACTCACCTGGCCTAATCACCCTAAACACAAACCAGGTGAACCAGAGGCAGTTGTAGGGAGAATGCAGTGAAGGGGCCTTGCTAGGGAGACCACTAAAGCCAATGGATAACCATTATAGTGGAATCACTAGAGCCAAAGGAGATTAGAGTAACCACACATCACAGCTAGTCTTAAATTCTATACCAGGAGCTGCTGTTGCATAGCGAACAGCTAAAGCCAAGCCTGGAGTGAGAACATTTCCAACTATGGGCCAGGTGAGAAGTACCCCACCCCAAACTGGGCACACTCAAGATGCGGACTTAAAATGCAGAGTGAGACCGTCCGCTGCAGGGAAACCCTGTGCCAGAATGGTATGGCTGGCATGCCCCAGAACTGATAAGGAGCTGAATGAGTGTTAAGTGCTGAGACCTTGCAAAGGTCAGATGCAGTAGTGAGCACAGCAGACATCCCAGAGGCTGAAGCCAAGGGGATGGTGGTAGGCATGAAGTAAAGATTGCGTAAGGAAAAGTGGACCTGCCCATAGGTCAGTAACAGTTTAGCAATAGTCAGACCAGCACATAATTCTGAAAAACATAGTAGCAATGAAGCAGCACTGTAAATAGTGGGGCAAGCCAGCCAGGCATTCAAAAAGCCAGTAAAGGTGACACATACTCTGAGGATTTGCTGGCAGTGGAGACAGGATTTAAAACATAAGTAATTAGCCACACAGGGCCATGACTCCCCAGACACCTCCAAGTCTCCGCCGTAGGAAAAACAAGAAAGTAATGGAAGGGCCAAGACCCACATGCAGGTATTAAAACTAATTTACAGCATCAGCAGTAGCTTTAGCTGATCTCAGAGTATAACAGAGTGTACAAACATAGAAGCAGCATGTGTATTGAGTACACTGAGTTTTAAACTGCGATAAACCTAAAATAAAGGAGGCACGATGCTTTAAAAGCAGCTGTCACCAGGCAGTGAAAAGAATAAGCAGTGAGGTAAGAGAATGAGTTGAGAGCACATGATTGAGCTGTATAGCTAGGGTTCAGAGTGAGTCTGAATCAGGTGAAAACAATTAAGTATGCAACATGGAGAGCAGCTTTAGTTGAGCTGAAACACACAGATTATGTTTGCAGTTGCATTGCAAGTAATTTGAGAGTAGTGGGAGTAACTGAAAGCAAGTAGTATGAGCTCTGGAGTAGCAATGTGCTAGGAATTTAGGAAACAAAACCAAAACACATAAACATGGAAAACAGGGAACAAGGCCCAAAACAAAAACAAAGACACACAAAAAACACAGAAATCAAGGACAGAAAGAAGCACACAGCAAAAGGTAAGATACAAACCAAAAGCAGGAAAACAAACACTGAAGTCTAGCAGAGACAAACAGAAATAGCAGGTGGAGAGGTATGCCCCAGCCAGCTCAGAGGACAGACAGACAGAGCCTCTGGCCAGCAAAGAAAAAAGTGCTTCAGAGGGAGGCTGAGAGGAACTGCTTCTATGGGAAGTGGGAGTGGCTGGCTGGTTGTCCATTGAAGTACAGGTGAAGCCTTCCAGTTGGGCTGCTGTAAATACTCCTACATCATAACTTTAAAGATATTGTATTTTCTTTTTCAAAACACTCTGATTTTTTTATATGTTCTATAAATCAAAGAAGAAAACCTAGTTATTCTAGGTATTTTAGTCCCTGAGACACATTCAACAAATTCAAATAGGATTTAAATCATATTTGCAGGTGGAACACACCTGCCATGACCTTAAAACTTCCATACATGTATAATGGCTCTTGCTGTGTTAAAAATGAATTGCCCTGTAAATGACAAACATACCAAACTTAGATCACTGTCTGCAAATACTCAATAGTTACAAAAATCTCTATGGCATTCATAGTTTGAACATTTACCTCACACTTGAGCTTGTTACATTCTTATTGGTTTCTTTCTGTCTCCTTCGATTATTTGTAAAGCTCCAGTTTTCTGCTAATAGAAAATACTCTTTTAAGCTTGGATGAATTTGCCATGGTATTTCTATATATTACACTTCCTTGTGATAATTTCAATTATTTTTGCCCCAAGGAATTTTCACCTTACCTTATTTAAGAGCTGTCCATTCTCAATACAGAGATATGAGTTTCTTTGGTACAAAAGTATCCTCTTAACACAGCCTTGCGCTCATTTAAAAAAACAATTCCACCATTGTCAAAATATGCCAGCACTCTCTATGAGTGATTGCCTTCTTCCTAAAAGGCCAGAAGGGGACAGGCCAAGGGTGAACATGTTGAAAAGCATGATTTTGTCACAATGTGACGTCACCCTGGGCAGCCCGGTCACTATGGAATAAGGTCATAGACAGTGTGTAACTGTTTGGTCAGGCTGCCCCCTTCTGTATTAGATTTTATAGTTTTATTTTCTTTATTTAATGTTAATAACTATATGCATTCATATTACCATATGACATGGGTCACTGATTTGGAAACAGGGCCCCACTGATTAGACTGTCACATAACTCATGCTGCCACTTCCACTTTGAGCTGTTGTACCACTTCCCATACTTCTCAAGTAGTATGCATCACACATAGTGCTATGTACAGTATTTCACATTTGAATTTACCCTGGCTCTGCAAAGCAAAGAAATAGTGATGTTCTGCATGGGATAATTGACAGTGAGCAGTTAAGAAAACACAGAGCCTACAAACAAAAGGTTGTTAATACTTTAAAAAATTGGAATCAGAAATTCAATCTTCTGATTGACAGACACCCATGGGACTACCACATCGTATTCATACAGTGGCCACACAACCTAGCATTTTGTGAATCATGGAGCATGCAAGTAGAGATACAGTGAAGTAAAATTCCGCCCACGAAGTGGTCACGAAATCGCCACTTCGTGTTAGTATTCCACTACACGGAGTGCCCATTTTAAACCCTCACTTCACCACTTTGCATTGTAATTCTGACTTCGCATTGCGCACTCTGCTTTATTCCACTTTAAGGTGGAGTGAGAATTCACAGGCAGCCCACACACATCAGATGGCTTACACGGTGTAGGTTGCATGCTTCAGGCAGGAGATTCCGGGCAAAAACACTCTCCACTGTGGGCTGACCACGTTTTGCATGGGGTGTGACAAATGGCTCAGCTCTGCAAATAGCCGGGGGAGTGGTGTGGGTGGATAATGAAGAGGGGTGCACAGGTGACAAGTCCACAAATAAAGTTATTTTCCCCGTTTTACATACAGGGGTTGATGTACCACTTGCACTAGACATACTGCATTGACCACCACTGCTACTCTGACCACCACTTAATAAGATTTCTAAATCATAATCCTCCCCCCATCATGCCTGTAGTAATCCTCTAGTGTTATTTCATCACTACTGCAGACATTCCTACTTGGTCTTACACTCATGGAAGGGGATAACATGCTCAGAAAGGTTGATGACAAGGATGAATGCCCCTCTATTGCATTAGATGCCATCTGGTGCTGGGTCCACAGTGCCATGTGTCTGTTCTTAAAATGTGTATGCTGGACCCCTCATGCCCAGATGACTCCCCTTTTTACCTTGACTCACACACACATATGGCAAAGCTGGCAGATTGCAATTGACTCATCATTTGCTTCTTGGACAAAAAAATCCCAAACAAGGGACTGTGATCCCTACTTTTAACATGTCCCTGATACTGCTTATTGGACTCCATTTTTTTAACCCCTGAAATGGGGGAGTGTACTACATGATTTTTCAGGTTGGACACACTTGGACTCCAACTGGCTGCCATGACTACCTATGATTATTACTGGGTTATCATCATTATCATCAAAAGGAAAATCACAACTTTTTTGAGATGGGGGAAGGAATTTAACGCCAACAGACCCAGAGACAGCCACTTTGACTTTCTTTTTCTCCGGTTCCCAACAGAGGTCACTGACATCATTATCATATTCATCAACATCATCTGAAAGCCATATTTTCAGCTTGGATGCTGTCATGTGAAGAACATGTTCCAACCACAGCATCATCATCATCACCCAATATTTTTGCACCACAATTTGAATCATTGGATGGCAAAGGCATGATCTCAACAGCACTTGAAGAAATGTGACATTGTGAGTTATCGTTGCCAGGATCAGAATCATGTTCGACTATCATGGGGATGTTAATGGGGAGAATGACTTCATCTACACTGTCAGTCACAGCTTTAGACACAACTATATTTTTTGAAACGGTTAATTGGTCAGAAGTGGAACTTGAGACAGCAATACTCATGCCAGCAGAAATTGCACTAACACCATCAGCTGGGACAACATCATCTCCTCCAACTATGAGAGAAGCTACAGATTGCGCTGTACAAAACATTGATGGAGAAATCCCTTTACTAACATCAGCTATGCACTTCTGCATACTACCACGCCCACAGACAATCTTACCACTGGCAGCAGTGCCATGGCCAGAAACAGCTTTGCTTGCACATCTCTTTGCAGGCATTTTGGGGGATCACCAAGAAAATTCTTTTCTTTTTATCACGCCACTGTTTATATGCCTGCTGCAGCAACTCATCAAGCGTGGGCATCCAACCACTGGCCTCTGTTCACACAGCAGCAGGCTCACCGTGATGATGGGGGGTCTGATACAGCCATCACTGACTCACTGGGGCTCCCCATGCCCTGCCTAGCTGAGCCTGCCCTGACCCCCAGCACAATTCCATGACAGTCCTCCCAGCATCACAGGGCATGACCATCAAGCTACTTCGGTCTCACCCAGCCATTTTCCTCCAGTAGGTCCCCCAATGGAGCATGGACATGCAGTGATGTCCATGCACTAACATGCAGACATCCACCACACTCCCCCTCTGCTAACACCTGCATCTGCAGTGCCTCTGGGTGTCCCCAGGGGCCACTGCATCATGGTGTGCTTCCCCAACCCACCCCAGGACTAGGAGTGCTTTCGGTGGATGCTCAGTCCTAGTCCTCCCCTGCTGACCCCCAATGACCCAGGCTCATTCCCAAACCTAGGTTGCTGATGTGGTGCAAGGTGTGGCATCCAGCACCTCAACCCTCAGTGCCACCGGGCCTGCTATCACCAAGAAAATTCTAAACAAATTTAGATTTCTAAACTTTCAGTCTGTGCCGGTGGATGTGAAGCCAAAAATACCAACAACTGTGGCTTGTAAATAGAGACTGGACACTAAACAGATGCAAAAACACAAACAAATTAAGATTGCACTGCACAATAAAGAAGAGATGCAGATGCGAAGTCACAACAACCTTATCCAGTGCTCACAAGTCGCAATCAAATCTGGAAAGAATACCTTTTGCCGGTTGGGGGGGGTGCAGTGCACTGCAGTAACAGTCCAAAACCAAGATACCTCAAAGCAGTACAAAATCACCCAGGTGCGGTGGATAGCAGGTTCACACTGCTGCAATTACTTTGTGGCACAATAAAATGTGTCTTATTTAATGGTACAAGTCACACACACACTCACACACACTACAAGTAATGCATAGCAAATTGAAAACTTCAGTAATATAACCAAATCTTTTAAGCAAACTGAAATTATGCACTACTGCACCACAACAATCAGCAAAAGAAATGTCAAGAATTACTGAAAATATTACTGTGTGTACATTAACACAGCTATACAAGAAAAATGTAATCAAAACAGAAAGACTGCCTTTTTCTCCCAGTTTTAACCTACCTCCACCACAGATACGCCCCTCCCCCAAAGCACACTTCAAGTATCTGCCAGTACACAGACTGAATGTGCTAAATTAACATTCGAAATCCACACACAAACATTAAACACTCGATGATATGAGCACAGGAGGGTTTCCTACAATCGATGCACTAAATTTTTAGTCAAAAAAATGGCTCAAAAAAGCTTTTTTAATAGCTTTAAGAGGATTTGAATCACAGAGCTGTCAGAGGAAACTGTCTCCATCTACCACTACACACACACACACTACACAGAACTGAGGCTGTGCAGAACAATCTAGAGCCCATGTGACCTGCAATCCCATGAATCACTGCAAAATTCACCTTTGAGCTCAATAACAAGGTAAAGTGATGTGAAGTACATTGATTTCAATGTACTTTGCATTAAAATTGGGGCAGAAGTGATTGGGGGAAGGCAGAGTAATGTGAAGTCATTGTTATCAATGGACTTCACATTCCTCATTATGATGCAAAGTACTCTGCTTCGCATTGTGGATTACTCCGTGGATTCTGCATTACTCTGTGAATTGCTTCGCAGAGTGAATTTTGACCACTTTGCCCACCTCTACTTGCAAGATGTGGGTGAGAATCTGAATTTGTAAAAAAATAAAAATAAAAAAACAGAAGTGAACAGAAAGAAGTCAACCAAAAATACCTGACAACATTTTACAACAGTGGTAAAATAACTCTGGGGGGAGGAGGATTACCGATTGGTAATTCCATGTGCCCAGCAAACAACATCTGGCTTGGTCTTGTGTTGGTAACCCACTGTCTGTCATGTCTTACCTCTTAGAAGTGGCAGTGTGGGTAAGCAGAGGCAAGCTCTTTTGAGTGTTTCTAGGGTAGTTCCTTAAATTTCCATAGGCACTGGGAAAACTAGCTATTTAGTAAAACCAGTGAAGCAGGTGGCTGGTTGGGGAAGAGATGAATAGGCTTAGTGCATTCCATCAAAGGCTACTATATTAAAATATCTAGTTTGCTAGATGACCACTGTTGTGCTAACACTAATTTAACTCTGGGGGACATAGGGTCAAGTGTGGAAAAATTAGCCAGGGATTAAGCAACCACCTAACAGGATTGCTTGAAGCCAGGACTATTGTACCTTACTGCCTTATAAATTAGACACTATGACCCAGCAGAGCAAGGTCCCAATGAAAAATTTTCAAGAGGCCAATAGAGTCTGGACTTCAGCACTGTAAAGCATTTCAAGCTGCTGGGAGAAGTGCAATACACTAGCGTGCTGTACCCAAGGCATACACAATGGTAGATTATGAACTGGCTTGGGAGGTAGAGAGTTATGGTGAATGGAGAGTGACATCCCTCATGGATTGGTGCTGTGAGCACTACTATTTAACATTTTCTTCAATGATCTTGAAGTGGGGTCTCTAGCAAACTGCTTAAGTTAATTCATGACTCCACACCCTGTATTGCTCATCCACCACATTCCTCTGTTCCCTGACCTCAGGCTAATTAGCAATCTAACTTGTGTATGCCCCCTCAGGTATACCACTACTTTACTTTTCTCAGAAGCTTGTCATGCACCTCAGTGTCCTTCCAGAAGTCTAGATAGATTATTTCTAAGCCTCTACCCAGTACACCTCTCTGGTTATCCACTTAAAGAAGATGATCAGGTTGGTTTGGAAGACTCTGTTCACCAGGAAGCCATTCTGAGAGGGGGAAAGAACCTTGTCATCAGCCAAGTGATCCATTATTTTGTGCTTGATCATGGCTTCCAGGACCTTGCCCCATACTGGTGACAGTCTGATCAATCTATAGTTGATGGGGTTTAACAATCTTGTCCCCTTTTTAAAGATGGGGACATTATTGTCCATTATGCAGTCTTTCATTACCACACTAGTTCAGTCATACTCCTAAAGCTGGTAGGGGGAAGATTCAAGAAAGAGATGCACAGGCAATGTTTCACTGAGAAAGTGGTCAACAAGTGGAACAAGTTGCCAGAGGAGGTGGTCTTTCTGAAAATGGTGGATAGTTTCAACAAAAGATAGTACAGAATGAAGAGAAAAGTTGCAAGGGGGTGAGGAAAAATTGAGGGGGTTGGGGGAATTTGGGGAGGGGGGAGGTCATACTTTACACACGGGAGACCTGCACACTTAAGCAGACAAGACAGATCATAAGGCCTGTATCTGCTGCTGGCATGTTCATATGTTCATATGAAACATTACTCCAAGCAGTCCCATCAATTTTTCCCTGAGTTTGACAATAATCCAGAAGTGTATTCTGTCCACTGCTTTTGACTTACAGAACCTGACATGATCTTCACCAGAAAGACAGCCACAATACCAAGGCAGTTGTGAAACAGAAGCATGCACTTTGAATTTCACCACAGCAACTGACTTACTGTGTAGCCCGAGCAGATCATGTTGATTCTTGTGCTTCAGCCCTCTCAGCTGTAACACTGTGTAGAAGAAGAGTCCTACTGAGAATAAGATGTTGTGCCTCAGTTGGGCTACCTGGATAAATCAACTGTAAAATAAAAGAAGCAGATTAATATTTTATATAAAAACTCCATTCTAAAAACTAGTACACAGTACAAAAAAGAAAACAACTTTATAAACAATGCAGAATAGGAACTGACAAATATAAACCAAATAAAAAACATGACATTATAAGTATCATAAATAATTAATAAAATAGAACATAAATATGAAACATATGGTGTAGATGCTGACAACTATTTGCAGTAAGTCCCCATCAAAAGCCTTTCTGAACAGTCATGTTTTTAACTTACTTTTAAAAGTGGGGACAGTGTGGGCAAACAAAATATCTATGGGAAGATTATTCCAAGTAAGAGAAGCAGCTAGCCAAAATATTCTATCCCTGTAGATTTTTCTCTTGATTTTGGAACAACCAAAAAGCTGGTACCAGCAAATGGCAACTCATGCCAGAAGATCCCTAAGATACTGGGACCCCAGGTCATATAGGGCCCTATAAGTCAGAAGTAAGATCACAAAGTCAATCCGTTATCTTACAGGCCCTGGTAGAGGGCATTACATCAGTCGAGATGAGAGACAAAGGAAGCATGCACTAGTGATAAGAAATCATCCAGGTCAAGGTAGGGGCGTAATCCAGCCATTTTGTTCAGATGACAGAAGCCACTCCTAAACACAGCCAACACCTGTGGTAAAAGAATATAAGAAAACGATTTGATCCTATCATATAGGCAGCTGCCAAATGTCAGGTGCCAAAACTACAAAAACTAGTTATGAAGACCCAAGGCATAAGGAAATAGCTGATTTATTTTTGGTATGCTTGTTACAGTACAGTAATTATTAATCACTTTATGCCGAGGTGAAAAATGTAGATATGACATGTCTCCATGAATGGCATTAGAATACTCATTTTGTACAGTAGTTTGAAAATGGTAAATTCTGTTCTAATCAAATTGAATAGGACCCTGTTTCTGAAGGAGTAATCAACTTGTGTTACAAGGCATTAGCCTTGTATGAGTGGCCAGACACAGTGTTAAAAAATATTCTCAATAATGTTATCATATGAGTGTGCAACTTTTTTCCATGACCTATTAAATTAGGCAAAATTGGGGGAGTCACGTGATGCAGAGCACTGTATAGCTGCTTTCTCCAGGAGCTCCGACCACCCTTCCACCAAAATAGTTTAAATTTTAATCCTGATTTCTTTTAAATCTGCCAGGATAGTGACTGAAGGATCGGACGACCTCTTAAACAAAACAGAAGGGTTTATGGAGGCAGAAATGCGTAAAACACCTCCTAAACATACCCCGCCGGCGACTCCAGAGAAGGCATGAAAAATCCAGGGCCTTGCCCTCTCACCAGCCACAGAACTCTGAAGCGGAACGGGAGAAGAGGAGCCGCATCCTAACAAGATTCCTGAGGAGTTTTGGCCATTTAAAGCAGAAATGCAGGAAATGGCAAATGAAATAAAAAATCTTACTTGTGCATTGGAAGACAATGCTCGAAGAATAGCTGATAATGAAGCAAGAATATGCTCTCTGGAAAATAATAAAGAAAGGATAGATGCCACGCTGATACAGCTAAAACAAAAAGTTAACAAGCTAGAACTAAAAGTAGAAGATCTTGAGGGAAGAAGTCGCCGCAACAACGCGGTGATTATTGGACTTCCTGAAAAAGCGGAGGGTACAGACCCGATCAAATTTGTGCAAAGGCTGGTGGAGAAAATAGCGGGGCCTTCGCCATTTGGGCCCTCACATAATTGAAAGAGCTCATCGTGCCTCTTCGTCCACTGCCAAATGCTCCACCGCTGTACTTCTAATATTTCGCCTCCTCAATTATCAGGAGTGACATCTTTTCATAACAAAAGCTAGAGAAACCAAGGAGTTAAGTTGGGAGGAGCTAAGATTAGGTGGCACAGGATTTGCCACTGTCAATCCGGCAAAAAAGAGCTACCTTTCACCCTCTGATAAATAAACTGATCGCGGCAGGCATTAAATTTCGCATGGGATACCCCGTAAAATTTCAAGTACTGATTGGAGAAGAATGGAAGGCATTCGAGATGGTAGAAACTGCCTCATCAGAATTACAAATTGCATTTCCTAACTTATTCAAAAATACCTGATAATCGAAGACACAGCATGGTATTACGCAGCTTAATGTTTTACGTCTGGGGTTTCATGAATTCAAAAGATGAATCTCTAGTATGTTCTATGTAGAGAGCTCGTGGACCGTTTTTTAAGATGTTTTATTTATGTATCCAGTCATAGATAAGGTATGTGGCTTCTGAGATGAGCCGGTATTCCAGCTATGTATATGGGAGTGCAAATAGCCAGCTTTTGTTGTCAGCGGTTTGTGGAACAGAAAATCTACAATATAATTATACTGCTGTATTTGATACTCAGAAGGAACTCCATGTTATTTTGGCAGAAGAAACAGAGATTATATACAAAACATGTTACTCTTTAAGTTGCGGGGCTTAGCTCAAATTTGTAGTAACGTTACTCACCACGAGCAGTATTTGCCTAACAAGAGCTCAATTATGGATCATACTTATGTTATTGAAAGGAAGGATCGATTTTATTCAACAGAGGTGGAAGCAAATAAATCTTAAGTCAGCCACCCTCTAAAAGCACAAATTAAATTTATAAGTTTAAATAGTATATAAGTGAACAGTATAAATCCATAAATTCTTATAGAGGTTCCTCCCAGTGAGCTTCTGAAGCCAGGTTCAATATGGGGCTACTAGTTATCTGAAGCTATACAAATGGCTAAATCTCTCCAAGCGAAGCGTGATATAGTAATAGCAATATCTGGTGCCATGTGGATTACTCCGCGCTGAAGCTGGATAATGCTAAACAACTCGTTTTACCTCACTTTGAATTAAGCAGTCACATTATTAGAAGGAAGTGCCAACGGATCAGTATTATAGGTTCGTCAATCAACTGAAAGTCCTCCACTCCCATTAACTATGCGTGAAGAAAAATTCTGCCGGCTATAGTTGATGCCGCATCCCCTGGTGGAATGGGAGATCTGCTGAATGAAATTGCAGAGATCGGAGATATTACTGAAAACCCGAGTAAAAGTCTTCACCTTTGCATGCTGCACATTAAACAAATAAATAAATAACTGAAAAGTGTGCAGAATCTATAGAATCGCTACAGATCCAATAAATTCTTTCCACTGCAAAATTTGGCATTAGATTCTTTGTGTCTGGTTATAATGTTACCGTGCGATCTGGCTCAGCAGTACCCTGGATGTCCATGGAATTGAGTATGTGAGGCTGTATGGACAAATGACGGTAGTAAAAAAGCGAGCATATTTCCTACCATTCGGAGAGGTTCAAGGGATGTATTTGCTTTCGACTAAAGAACAGGCTCCTGATTTTAGTTTGCTAGGTGTTCTGGCTTGTTATTAGACTTGCTTTCCATGGCCTTAACAGATCAATGTGTGACCGCGTTATTATTAACTGGCACGTTTAAGGATTTGTACTCCATAGATCATTTTGAGGAAAGGCCTAGGAATAGGTGAATGATGATACTACGGGACTTAAAAATTTCGCCACAAGGGGGCGCCAGACACCACCATTTAATATAACATTACGTATTAATCAGAGGATTTAATTATTTTAAATTTAGTTATGATGCTGTTCTTTCATTATCTAGTATTATAATAATGTTGGTAACCCTCTAAACGGTCAGATTATTTTAACCTCTGTTTTTCTGAGTTGCCAAGAACAGTATTGTCTAGAGCAATTATGTTGGGTATTACGAGTTTTGAGGCTATGGTGATGCTCTATATTGGTGGGGTATGGATCACTTGCTTATAATAGCATAGGGGACTAAATATGGTATAGGATGGGTATTCAAATGTTATAAAGTAATATGCGTGATTTATTTTGTTGTTTTCTTGTCGTACCCCTTGAGGTACAAACAGGAAAATTTGGATATGTAAGGATAGCTATCCAACTGGATAGCATATATCAAAAAGCAACAAGGGGCTTAATATAAACTCTTCGCTGAGCCATCCAAGAGAACTTTGTTAGGTTTAAGGGGAGGATTGGGTTAGGCATTGATGGTTAAATAGTATAGTTCAATAAAAAGAATTAATAAAACTGGTTTAATAGTTACTGGGATAACAGTCAATATATGGATGGAGGGGGGTGGGAAGAGTGGGGGAGATTGGGCCAAGTGGACTGTCATCATGAACCATGAGAGTAGAGGTGGGTTGGTAAAGGGAGATTTGTTCGGTATTTTGGGTTTTGGTTTTTATATATTGGGGGGGTACTTAAGGCCTGCAAATATACTTATGGTGAGTGGATAAATATGCAACTGTCTCGTGTTATAGGATTTTACTGGAAGTGGGGATGGATGTGGCAATAAAAATGATTACACTGAATGTTAAAGGGGCAAGAGATAAAATCAAGCAATTCAAAATATTGAAATATATCAAACAATGGAAGCTAGATAATATTTTACAAGAAACTCATCTATTACAGGAAGAGAGTAATGCTATGAGGAGACTTCAGATTGGAAAGGTTTTTCTCATCGCGGGGTACCATGCAGAGCAGAGGAGTTATGTTAATGTTCCACAGATCTTTACAGTTTGTCCCCATTAAAGCTATCCAGGATAACGAAGGAAGATACATTATTGTTCAGGGCAAATTACAGGGCAAAAATATATTGCTTGGAACAATTTATGGGCCTAACTTGGATTCCCAGGAATTTTTCATTAAATTGCTCAAAGTTTTACAACCCTTTGCCCATATACACATGGTAATAGCGGGTGACTTCAACGCGGTGCTTGACCCGTCCTTAGACAGAGTGTCTAGGGCACAAGCATTCATTACCTCGGCTTCTTGAGCTTTCAGGGAGTTGGTAGACCAGCTAGGCTTAGCAGATGTTTGGAGGGTTCTTCATCCTCAGGAAAAAAGCTATACATTTGTTTCTTCGTCTCATGGGTTGCTCTCCCGATTAGACTATATTTTGGTATCTCGCAATTTACTCCCCGGGGTTCTCAGTTCATCAATTGTTGCTGCCCCTCTCTCAGATCACTCAGCCGTAGATTTTACAGTTTTTCTGCCTTCCTTAACCCGGAAAAGCAACAGATGGAAGATTAATAATCAGATGTTGAGGAATCCTAAAACAGTTCAACATCTGTCAGCTCACATTAAGGAATTTTTCACTTTTAACGCTCCAGAACAGACCAGACCGGATATTCTTTGGGGAGCATTTAAATCATATATGAGGGAATATTAATCAATAGCGGTGCAAAAAGAAAGAAAAGAATTGCTATGGAGAGGGCATTAGAGCAAATTAAGCTCTTAGAGCAGGAATATCTCAGTACCCCTACTGAAGAGGTAAAAATAAAGCTAATTAGGATGAAGGATATATACCTAAAATTGCTAGGGGAACAGGCAGAACTGGCAATTATCAAAACTAAGGCAAAATATGTGGACCAAAGCGAAAAAGCGGGTAAAGTATTGGCCAAGCGTATTTCCCAATTTGAAGCCTCTCGCTTGATAGAGGGTATTTTCTCAGATGAGGAGGGAACTATAAAAACTATCCCTGAGGATATAGATCTGATCTTTCAGAAGTACTTTTCCACCCTTTATGCAGGCATGCAGGTAATCCCGGCCTCAGGAGATATTTCCTCCTTCTTAAATAGATTACCTCTCCCAAACCTCAATGAATCAGATCAAGCAGGGCTGATTCTGGAGATTACACAGGAGGAGGTTGAGGCGGCAATTAAAGATCTGGCACTGGATAAAACTCCTGGTCCAGATGGCTTCTCGCCAGTTTTACAAAATCTTCGCCACTCAGCTTTCCCCGATTCTCCTTGAACTGTTTCAATTTATTCTAACTGGCAAAAAAATAGACTCCTCACTTACTGAAGCCCTTATAGTATTAATACCCAAACCCAACAAATCACCGGAAAATCCAGCTAATTATAGGCCAGTTTCATTGTTGAATTATGATATTAAAATATTAGCAAAATACTGGCTGTCCGTATCAATCGGGTAATCCCAAAGCTGATCGGTCCAGAACAAGTGGGTTTTATGAAGGGCAGATCCTCCTTTGACCATTTTAGAACTCTGGCACATGTCCTTTCGGCTTCTGAGGAGACTGTGATACCAATGGCCTTAGTCTCCTTAGATGCTGAAAAAGCCTTTGACAGAGTCCATTGGAACTATCTTTTTGAGACTATGTACAAATTTGGTTTCCGGAGGAAATTCGTGGAGTGGATTCGAGCACTGTATATGGATCCGTCAGCTAGGGTTATGTGTAATGGAGCTATTTCGTCTGCCTTTAAATTGCAAGCCGGTACAAGACAGGGTTGCCCCCTTTCGCCATTACTATTTAATTTGTATATGGAACCCCTGATAAGGAGCATAGTGGTATCCCCTGAGATAGCAGGTATCAATTTGAGGGGTTGTACAATTAAGGTCACGGCTTATGCCGACGACTTGCTAATTTATGTTTCAAACCCTGATTGCTCCATTCCTAAGCTATTGGAGATTATTCAAAATTTCAGCAGACTATCTAATTATAAGCTTAACCAAGATAAAACTGTTGTATACCCCTTAAACAACAGAGTATTTAAAACAGTCATAACTACACTTGGTCTAGGATGGGAATCTAAATCTTTTAGATACTTAGGTCTTGCTGTAATGAACACTCAGGCTAATTCGCTTCAGCTCAATCTAGAACTTTTACTCCAAAATATCAGACTTGATCTCAAAAGATGGGCACAATTATCTCTATCTTTATGGGGAGAATAAATATTATAAAAGAATATATTTCCTAGACTTTTTTAACCCTTATCTATGTTAAATATCTGGATTCCCCTCTCTTGGTTCAAGAAACTTCATGGTGAATTAGCTGATTTTGTATGGGGTCACAAAAGGCCAGAATGTCGTATTCTAAATTGGCAGCTCCCAAGACTTTTGGTGGACTAAGAATGCCTCATTTCGCTGTATTTCTAGGGGCACATTTAAATAAATATGGAGATGGATGTGTTATGACAGTGCTTCCAGGAATACAGGATATACCCCACTATGGGTTCACTTAGAGCTTAACCTTATTAAAAGTCTAGATATAAACCCTAAGGCTTTGTTTTATATCCCTCCATGCATGCTCCCTCCACTACTGAAAAAATCGCCGGTTGAACTCTCGCTTAGAATACACAATCAGCTATGTAACTTTTTAAAATATGATCACATATGGGATTGGGATCAGCCTATCTGTGGAAACTCACACTGGAAGATAGGGTACCAGACTATTAAACAGAGTTGGTTGCCTATGTTAGCCGACTGCTCCATGAAAGATTTTATAAGCATGGAGGGTAGGGTGATCTCAACAGAACAGATACTGGGAAGTTTAATTTACTCCATAAAGACATTTTCAAAATATATCAACTCGCATGCCCTGATTCAAAGAATTGGTAGCAAGTTGGTTTACTTATGTATCTCCTTTTGGGATGATCTTAACTTATTTGTCGGTGCCCCACAAGCTATTTCAAGATTTACTCAACATTGTTTAGCTGGGCCTTAAGGATAATCTGGCACCAACTTCATACTGGGCCAAAATATTTCCTAACATGTCGTGGAATTGGACGCATATCTGGCAAAATTGTCATAAATGGATACAACAAGATCATCTTAGATTAATGCAGTTTAAAATACTGCATAATATTTATTACACACCTCAGAAATTGAAGGACTTAAAATTAGTAGAGGAATCCCGGTGTTATAGATGTGGTAAGGAAGGGGGTGATCTTCTACATATTTTCTGGACATGCCCTAACATAGCTCCTCTGTGGAATGAAATTAAAAGTAAAACAGACCAGTTACTGGGTTTAGAGGATCTGTTCACTCCGGAAGTATGTTTATTAGGTGATATGTCAGGTTGCAGGGTTAAACAGAGAAATTCCATATATCCATGATTGCTGGTTCAGTTAAAAATTGGTATTGAGATATTGGAAGAATCCTCGACCTATTTCATACTCTGATAGTTGACGGAGCTCCTTTCCTTTCTCAGAACTGAGAGGATGATTGCTATGCTGCATAATGTGTTACCCGCTTTGAAAAATCTGGTCTCCTCTGGAAATGGCTTACAGATAGAAAAATCTTGTCCAGAGAAGTCCTTCCTTTCCTTGTTTGCCTTAGATTCAACTGTTACTTGCAGTGCCTTTCTGGGGGTGGAGGGTTGGGGTTGGGGGTTGGGAGGATTGTGGGAACTATGTATTTTCTCTTTCGTTATAAGTAATCTTGAATGTTGGCTTTGTGTAACTGATTGCATGTTACCGACTGTTTTGGCATTGTTCCCGCAATTGTATGTTTAAAATGTTCAATAAAATATTAATTGAAAAAAAAAAATAGGCAAAATTTTAAAATCCTTTTTTTTTTATTTTCTTCCCAAACTTAACAACCTAAAGGTTGGTAGTATGTCCAAAATGGAGTTTTTGTACACAGTGCTGGTGCTTTTTCTATATTCAGCATTGGCAATAAAAGTGAGGGTTGTGCAAATAAGATCAAATGTAAGACTTTTGCACTAAAAAGGGACACAAGATGCTAATTTTACTTCAAAACTTGAAAGAGAGTCAATTTCTCTTTTCCCCACAAAAATGACCAATTCAGTTTTCCATGGAGATGTGTGGACCCTAAGCAAAGCAACTTTGTTTTAATGCTCAGGAAATCCCATGCCTCTTATAGATACCACTAAATAATATTTGCTCTGTTTTTGTTAGCTTCATAAAGCATTCTGGTCCAGATATTGGAACAGGTAGTACCATACTAACAGGTTTTGTGGCACACTTGCTGTGGCTTGTTTTTCTAATGGCCAGTGGCACCCCCATGCTCTCAACCAGCTCTCCATGCTGGTCCCAGTGATGGCAGTCAGCACATACCCACAACTTACCTCAGTGGCCAGCTGCTGGGACCAGGCTGAATGGGTGTTGGGGCACCAGTGGGTGGGGGTGTCACCAGATACCAGGAAGGTTGGCATTGGGCTCGGGGGAGACACTAGATATTAAGATTGGGAGTGGAGACCTCTAGACCACCACAGAAAATATTATTTTTTTATGTCTACTAGAATAATGACTGCAACTCAGACTAGGACAGCCATGAGAGTACAGTAGACTCACTGGGGATATAAGATATTTACAACACTGAGTGAGGGTGAGGGACCCCCTAGGCTACAAGGAATTACATTATGCCTTTTATGTAAGATCTAGAGATGGAGGGGGTACCACTAATGCCTGAGATGTGTGGCCAGCGGAACAGAAAAAGCAACCATCTTCCTTAGGAAGCCCACATCCTCCACACAATCCAAGAAGCAAATAACTGATTGCTCCTCAGGATTTACTGAGTCCATAATGGAATGAAATCACCTCTTTAGGCCTTGTAATGGGACAGAGGTTATATGAATGGGGGCATTTGACTTTAACAACTTAGTGCAAATGAACAAGAGGGTTTGGAATGCTCAAACTGCTTTTCCTCCTTTACAGTTTCTATGTGCCCCATAGGCACACAATGTACCTCTTTGTGGACAATAGGGTTTTACTTTTTACCAAGCACACCTTTTAGTGCTTTATTATGATGAGCTCTAGAGGCTACATTTGAACATATTTTGGCCACTCACCCTGTGCTTAGAACTTATTTAAAAACAGAAAGTTCAGGGCCTTGCATTAACTTATGCACGGGATAGAGACTTTGCACTGTGCAAATCTCAATCTTCAAATATGGGGACCACTGTGACTAAAAGAATGATGGTAAAACAGCTATCCAAAGACCGTCATTCTGACTCCTAATACTATATCTGAACAACTAATTAGATGACAACAAGAAAAGATCAGCAATTAATGGCAGTGTTTTTGGTTGGCAAAATGTCATCTGTGGGTACCAATAGGCTGAGTCCTGGGAATCAAACTGTTTTTAAGTTACTTGTTCAGGGTCATCCAGGGAATAAGTGGTGACTGTGGGAGTCAAACCTGTATCTCCCCAGATTCACAGCTATGTGCTGTGTATACTAGGCTGAACTGTATTCCCCCAAAATCACAGTTTACGCAAGCAATAACACATGATAAGGTGTGGGTTATCTCCTGATACGAGCACACCAAGGTGCATTATGAGGCACGAGGCACGAGGCACTTGCACCGAGTGCCTTATGCACCTGGGCATACTCTTATCAGGAGATAACCCACACCTCAGAGTATGTTAGTGTGCTTATAAAATGGGTCCCCCTGTAAAAATGTTATTTATAAATTTCAGAGAACAAGTTTTTAAAAGTGTGTTAATATAATAAAAAAAAAAAAAAGAAAAAGAAAAACAAAGTCCCTGCCCCTCCTGTACAGTATTTCTATTGAGACCATATGTAAAAGGAAGCCACTAGAGGGCACAATTAGTGTCTATGACCCCCCCCCACACACACACACGGACGTGTCATTTATTTTTCTCAGTTTTTTATTTTGTTTCATCTAAATATGCGGCTGTCTTTTATAGTCAGCATGAGATGGCAGGATTTCATGTTTTGAATGTCTGAGAGCTCCAGCTTTTACAGCGAGTCAGTGTATGATGATCTATCTGCAGCCACTGTAGCTGACTGACTGTCCCTTGTAACTCATCTCAGGAATGAAAGCTGTAACTGGGGAGAAGCGAATTTCTGTAACTGAGCAGCACGTCTTTTAAATGAGAAGCCGGTAATACTGAGAGCCTTTCGGTATTACTGGCTTCTCACAGAGAGTCTCGAGGTCATGACCAGGGCCACTGGAAAATTGCGCCCGCAATTTTTTTGTGGAATCCACAATTTTCACCATTCTCCGTAAAAACTGACATGTTCCGCAATTTCTTGCAATTTTTGAGATTTTATATTGAATTGTGTAAAAAGTATTAACATTTTTAATAAAATACTCTCAATATATTGACAATTTTGCATGCAGACTTGGGTTTGGCCAAAACAATGCAGTGCAAGGTAGAGCAAGGGTTTTATGTGACACTGATTTTTTTTTTAATCTTTGTCTTGTTTGGTTTCAAAATCCACTGGCCAAGCATAAGTGCACTTAAACACTTAACATTTGTTTTGTGTTGAAGCAGTCTATCAGAAAACGTTTTGTTGACACACAGACTGAAACAAAAGATGGGAGAAAAGGTGCAAATTATCCCATTTACTTAATGGGGTGCTAACTATGAAGCCTTTTTGTAAGTAGCAGGGCAAGTTTTTCCTTGTGAGCATAATTTCATTCAGAATTTGATTCAAACAGCTGAGGATTTTTGGATGACCCTGCCGATTTTACACTTGAATAGGCTAGTTGGTAACAGTGATCTCATTCTTAGCAACTACCCCCTAGATGCTCACATGCAAAGACTACAATAAAAACCTGACTAAAGTCTAAAATCAAGCTTATAAAACACAAAATGTATTTGAACATTTATCTTTAACTAAACAAAATCATTGCAGCCAGAGCAAAACAAAGGTAAATTACAGGGTATCCTGACTACTATACGATGCAGTAAAAATATGTTGGTATTTTTTTTTACATTTTTTTGTAACCACATAAGGCCCACTAGGCACAAGTGCCTGTTTTCAGGTACAACCCAGGAGCACTGAGGAAGTTAAATGACTTGCTCAGAATCACACGGTATGCAAGTGGAGGTTGTGGGAATCAAACCCAGGTCTCCAAGATGTTGTCAGCTCATTCAGTGTTTGTCACTCTTACCTCTAGATTATACTGCCAGCCCCAATAACCCCCCAGATTTAACGTTTAAATATGTGATTTCAAAAATAGTGTGCAGTACCTACAGTACAAATTATGACCATTAAACACTTTAACAACATTTTACTAAAACTCAATTATTCACCATCCTGTCTGCTTATTTTTTCTTGTACCAAAGTGGGTGAATAGCTGGCAGAGCACTGTAAAGAGCTGTTGATTAGGCTTCATTATTCTACAGCCAGAAACAAACAAAAAAATATTTCTTCTGGCTTTATTTAATATTTATTTGATGTGGCTCACTTTATAGAATCTATTTAGCACTGTATGAGGCAGATGCTTTTAAATTTTGGAAGATAGGCAACGCTTATGATAGCTTATCAGTTTAGTATTCTTGTTAGGAACATAAACTTTTCTTTATGTTTTAAACATATTCAGGTGTCAGTGTATTCATTTAGCAATTTATACTGACTAATATATGCTGCAGAAAACATTAAAAGAATTATTGTGAAGTACTAAGGGTCTATAGTAGAACCCCCACAATTTCCCACAATTTTTGTTAAACGCTCCACAATTTTGGGTAACCTTTTCTGCAATTTTCCAGTGGTCCTGGTCATGACTGGCACATGAACAGAGCTAGCAGCAGTACAGTGAGGCTCCTGGTGACAGTGGCACATGGGGCAGCATGTGCTGAATGCTTACTGAATTGGTGGCTTTCTCAACAGGAGCGGAACAGAACAGGTGATATTTTTATATTGAAAATGAGGAAGAAGGCAATAAAAAATTTAGATTTTTCCCCCGTAAAAGAAGGATTATGTATAGTGCAGATGGTAGGCTCTGGTGACTTGTGAAGCAGCAGGTATCAGCTTCATTTGAAAGCCGATGTCCGCCTAATGCTCACCAGATCGGGTTCTCTTAGCCAGCTGCAGCAGAGGTCATATTGTTATTTTTATACCAGGGTAAATGAATAAAAAGGTTTTCCTGTGGTGTTGATGTTGTTTTGTGGGAGCAGTGGAGGTAGAGAGATGTGCAGGCAGACTGGCAGCAGATCTTTCCTGTTGATAGCGGAGATACGGGTGGGCAGACATACAGGAAATCTTCATTGTTGGCAGCATGACTTTTGTCCTGTGCTGAGTCCTGAGTGGCTGAAGAGGTACCGGTTGGCAGGTTATGGCATGATAAGGTTATAGCCAAAGGTACCTCTCAGCCAATCAGGACCCAGAAAACTCTTCATTCATTTTGTAATTGTAATTATAAAATGGGTAACAGAAATACTGTACTGTTATTAGTAGAATCCAGTCACATGACCATGCTGTTATCCCAGCACAACAGCACAGGTCAGAAATGCTTAACTTTCTGAACATGATTACTTGGTCCTAAAATAAAAAAAATCAGGGAATCCATTTTATCATCATAACAAGGCATTACAGGGTGTTCATAACTGAAGGATAATGGCAGTTCTCGGGTGTGTAAAGCCCTCGGCTTGGCCATGGGCTTCACTTCCCAAGGAGTGCCGTTATCCCATAATAACGCACACCCTGTCATGCCTTATTGCTTAATTAATCTGAAAAGTGCTCCTTAACATACTGAAGCAGCCAAAAAAGCAAAAGTGGTCACAGACTGCATCACAAAGAACTTGTTCAACAAATTCAAGGAGACAATTGCACAACTATAAAGTGTCAGTTAGATCTAGAGCTATCAAGTACAATTCTGTGGATACCACATTACAAAAAAGATATAGACGACCTGAAAAGGGTACAAAGAAGGGCAGTGAAAATGACTGAGGAAATGGAGGGACCAGATAAAAGAAATATCAAGGCACTGGAACTCTTCTCCTTGTAGAAAAAGAAGACTGGGGAGTGTACCTGACAACCAAGTGGTACAAGAGATCATGCTAGTGAAACACCTTAAATGACTGAACAGGGTGTGTTGCCAGAAGACTAGAGGACATGATATAGTTACAGAGTATCGAGGTGGTGGAAAGAACTTAGGGTCCCGCCTGTCTGCCCCTTCTACCACATAGCAGTGACTATACCTTCATTTGAGCACTGACACACATCTATGTTACTCTGACTCATTTTTTGTAACTGCCACTGCTATTCCACCTCAGGAATTTGGTTTGTACTGCTTTATATCTGACCGGTTCCAGCTTTTACTACCTAACCGGACAGGCCATTCCAAATAGTGATTGTCCTATGTACCATATAGCATGAAGCATTCAGATGTTTCCTTCATCCTGCCTCCATTAGGTCCTAGGAACATACATAATTTGTTACAGAAACAGACATTGTTGGCATATGAAGGCTGCTTGGCTCAGTCAGTCTGTCCATTTGTTTCCTGACTACACAGTCACTGCAGACCCTACCTGATCTCCGGCTACCCCCCACCCCCCGGTCATTCCTATCAAAATTCCTCTAGTTCTGTTTGCACTCACCAGCCTCAATACAGTAGCTGTGTTTTCTCAACTATGTCTATTCCTTGTAGTAGTCATATCACTGTGATCATCTAAGGGCACTGAGAGGTGAGGGACTCAGGAAAGCTATTATGAAAGAAACATTACTTTGCATAATAAGGGCTGGGTTCATAGAAGAGACTGCTACCATGATACTGTAAGTAGAATGGCTGTTGTATAGGTACCTTACATATGTTCAAGGCAACACTAGATGTACGTCTAAAAGAAGAGCATTCAAGCAAACTCTGTTTATAATATGGCATGGCTTACCAGATCATTTACATGATTTGCAGAATGGTTGTAATTTTAAGATTTCATTAAAGGAGCTACTCAGAAATGAGACACAGTGTAATTGTACCTGAGCTAACTGTTGACAGGGATTTTATTAATTGATTGCATTTTTGATTTATTGTTGATTGTTTATGCTGTTTTGCATGTTTGTATGTTTATTTGTTATATTAGAGATGTATTCTATGTTAATTGTAATGTATATTTTGTCTTTAACCTGGTCAAACCTGTAAAATGGCCATATGGACTAGTGTTTTTCACCTAGTCAACAACATTTTAAATATATAAATAAATAAAAATAATGTGATTGGGTACACGATCTTCTTAGCACCTAAGGCAATGACTCCATTCACCACAGGTTTTTCCCCACCTCCCTCTGTTCCATAATAGTTTTTCTTACACAGTAATCTAACTTCAGCCCAACTGTGATCCACTTACAGCATTTTTGAAGTAAGTCAGAGTTCTTACACACAGGTCAAACCAGGAAATGTCACAAAATTTCTTTAAGAAGCAACCTAAAAAAAGACCCCACACCTGGCCCAGTCAGATCTATCAGGATCATAATTAATTTTTAATCAACTCCTCCAAGGTTCCTTTGTTACTGTAATGATGGATCACTTTTTGTTTTGTTCTTACTGTTAGTAGGTAAATCATGTGCACTTAGTTCTGTTTTGGATGTGTTAGGGATTTTGATTTCTAACAAAAAAAAAGATTTAACTGCTGTAAACTGTAAGAGCATCCAAGTAAGAATGTCATCATCTGAAAATGCTGTTACCCTAATCTGAGGGGTGAAAGAAAATATAGTCTATCAGACAAGTGACTTGGGCTGGCACCTATAGAGGGCATGCCAAAAGGAGCAATGTCATCTAGTGGATTGAGCTTCAGCATGGGAACCATGACATTACAGGTTCAAACCCTGCTAAAGCCAAATACTCACTGTGTGATTTGGGGCAAGACACTAAACGTCTCAGTGCCCTAGTCCATCCAGTTACACAAATGGGTAGAAAGAAGCAGGACCCCACTGGAAACAAGGTTTTGCATCTCATCTTGTCTATCCTGAGTAAATGTATTATAAAAGAATGTTTAGGACCATTTACAGGTTTTGTGAGTTTGGAAGTAAACTTTGAGCAGACATACAAAAACCACAAAATACAGAGTCATCTGTTTTTTTCGCAATGCATGTTTTGTTTACTTAAAGTACAGTTTTAACATTCCACAAGAGCATGTTAAAACTATGTACGTATTTGTGCCTTTTCAGGGCAATTATTAAAATATCTTGTTAATGCAATTGTGGATTGAGCTGTTGTTGAACTAAGAAACACCTGAGTAGCAATACATTAAAAGAAATGTGAGACTTCAAAGGCACCCCTGGGATATCAGGCAGAAATATTTTTTTAATTAATTGTGTTTATTTTTGGTAAGAATGCATTTTTGGAATGTTTTATGAATGTGGCCCAATGTCTTTAGAAACAAATGTACTAGAGATCTGGGAATAAAATGAAAACTCAGGTATAGAGTGCTGGATTTGCAAAGACCCAAATGTGCTTACAAAAAGGACCTCTAAGAGAATGTTTTTTTTTTTAACCACCAGCATCTCTGCCTGTTTTGAGCATTTGTGGGCAGTTTCTGGCAAATTTAGGATTTTACGTTAATTTGGTAGCAATTTTAGTTATTAACATACATAGCGGCACACAATAGTAACACATTACCAGGGCTTTCACAGGTGACATAGGTGTACCTCCTAGTTCTGGGCTGTGTCTGCATCCTCTAAGATCCATCAACATATCCTGATCTGATTTTCAAAAGATTTTCCTTGATTTACAGCAGCTTGTGTCAAAAGGGTGATGATAGTGTCACTGTTTTGAAACAACTGACACTCACAGTTTCACAACTCAGGGCAACTGTAGCTAAAAGATAGACAGATCACAAACAAAGGCTTTGCTTCAATTTTCAATTGTAACAGCAGAAAATACCATGAATGGGTACTAGGATAAATAATCATTTAATGGATCAACTTACAACGTACAGCACCACCAGTAGAATTCAACATTTTGCATGTACAGACAAGTGCTTTATCAAGGCTGTTGGCCCCATAATATACCCCAAAAAGACATCACATATTACTTACAAGATAATTAAGTTAGCAAGATTGCAGTGTCTACTTAATAAAAAATATTTTTGTATACTTTACATACAGGGCTGCTGCCACTCACCATGATGGATCACTCCGTGATAAAGATATCACAGTTTCCTGCATGACAAATTGGAGTCGTTGTTGCTATTGGATTACACTGTGTTCCTGCAGCATCCTGCAATATATTATTGGCAGAAACTGTAACACAAGCACTTCATCCTCTATAGCAGGCACCAATCTGCATACAGTAGCTTGTCTTATTATTTTTTTCATAAATAAATTGGTAGATGAGGAGATATACTGAATACAATAGAGATAAATAATCATGTCCTGGTGATGATGATGAGAAGAGTGATGAAACTGGTTGCAGGATCTTCCATTTTGACAATACAGCAATAGCTGTAGATGTGCTGGTTTGTAATATACAGTAACAGCATAAGGACTTGTGTTTGTGTGTGCAAAAGAGTTCTTTAGTTGCTGCTGAGATTCAGAAGGACTGCTGCCTACAGCTCCACCACCACCATCATGATCACCATACCCTACACTGTGAGGGGCCACCACAACCACCATCAACATTAGTAATTGAAATGATATTGCTGTAGATATGCAAAAACAACATGTGTGCTTTTCAAGTAGATTTACCATAGGAATGATCATGCTAGAGTCTAGCTTGCTGATTCTGCATTGACAATGACATAATGTGTTGCTTGTTCAAATGATCTCGGAAGTAAAATGTGCATTGACAAAACACCCCATCATGCCTGTAACAGATATTACCCACAGTGCATGGTATGCCCCCAGCACTAGATTTCATTTGTGTGCACTGCAAAGCAAGGTATGACAGAAGTAGACGTCATTCATACTGTAGCTGCTGAGATATGGGAGCAATGGGAAGATCATATGGTGGTTCAAGGTGAATCAGCAGTTATCACTGTGCTCACAGTGGCAACTGTTATCATGTTCACACAAGAAAGATGGGGAGGGCTTCATTTTCTATTTATTGGCAGATCTTCAGTACCTTTGCTAGGTGATGCTTCCACTGGTGGACCATTGTTTTGATCTGCATGTGCTGTGATGTAAAAGATGCCTGTTGAAATAGGAAACTGTCACCTCGTCCAGTTTGGGTGAGAGGCTGATGAGTGAAGTGGAGCGGGGGGGGGGGAGGTTTTTATGTTTTTTTATAATTTAAACAAACAGTATGGTTCACTAAAAAAGTGCATTCATTGGTAACTTTAATAACTAGCAGCTACTCACTCCACAGGTGCCTTTGATTAAAAATGTGGAGAACACATTGAGATTGATCTCTTTACAATGAGACTTGTTCCTCAACATGAAAACCTGCTGTTCACTTGCACTGTGTACCAAGAATGTCCCGAATGCAGGGGCAGCCTATGCTTGGCCTAGTTATTGGCTGACCTGGCTCTCAGATAAAATCTCCAGTGGTGAAATAGAACTTGATGGCTTCATTTCCCTCAGGAAAGACAGGTCTGGAAAAAAGGGTGAAGGCTGCCTGTTCTTTGTGTCCAAGAAATTCTCCATTACAGAATTTAGTCCTGTTGTAAAATTCAAGATGCTTGAGTCCTTCTCCATCCATCTACTACTAGGGTAGAATAAAACACTTACCATCACCACCGCCTATCTCCCCTCGGAACTCCCCACTCTGATCTTGAATCCCTGCTACCATTAAACATTCCCTCCCCTTCAACAGAGAATGGTTTCTACTCAGGGATTTCAATATTAACTGGACCTCCAGTCAATCAGACACTGCCAAATCTGTCATCTGAGGCCTAGGGTTACACCAACTTATCAACACCTTGACTAGGACAAACTATAAAACCAGCTCTCCATCAGTCATCGACTGGATCATCATCTTTAACCCTTCCAGAATCTCTGAAGCCGGAACCCTACCTGATTGCATAAGCGACCACTGTGCCAACTTTTGCCACTGGACTGCACACTCCCACATACCCCTCCCAATTTCATTTACTTGAAATGTTTAAATGACAATATACTTGAGGACATTACCTGAGCCTTTCACCAAATTGTCTGGTCATTCACCTCAACATCGGATAGCACTGATGCACTCCTTGATCATTTCTTGGCTATCTTCAATGGGGTATATGACAAATTTGCTCCACTTTCAAAAACATCAGGATCCAGGGCCACATTTGCAAATGGGTCACCCCGACATCCTCAAATTGATGAGGCAAAGAGGCAGAGCCTGGACAAACACAGGAAGCACAAGGACACCACCAAACTAACACTGTATAAAGCTCTGCGCAACAAGTGCAAAGCGGCTGTTAGGTCTTCTAAGATCAACTTTTTCCACAATAAACAGCTTGGGGAAAATACTAATCCCAGACAACTCTGGGGCACCCTAACTCACCTCCTCAGCAGGGTCAGGAAAGCTGAACCCATCACCCTCAAGCAAGGAGACAAGTTCATAAACCCCCCCTCAGATGTAGTTCACATATTTAATTAATTCTTCTGGGATTTAGACAAATACAAACCCTCCTTTGCCCCCACCCCCAACATAGGCTCAGCTAAAACATCCTCCCACTCTCCCACCATGCCACCCCTGGATTCTATTTCCAATTTCTACTTCCGGGTATTGTCACCCTCTGACACCATTAAGCTCATCCATTCAAAGAACCCCAGACCCAGTAAGGGGGCAAACGGGATTGATTTCAAAATTCTTAAGCTTGCCATTGCCCCACTTGTGGTCCCCCTTACTAACATCATAAATATTTCTCTCTGCACTGGCTTCTTTCTACGCATCTGAAAAATTGCCATAGTCAAACCTCTGTTTAAGTCAGGCTCGAAGAACGGGGTAGGAAACTACAGGCCAATCTCTCTTCTTGGACCCCTCTACATGATCCTGCAAAAAGTAGTACATTCTCAGGTCACCTGCTTTCTAAATAACTATAACATCCTTACAGATGCCCAACATGGTTTCAGAGCTGCTCACAGCATTGAGACCCCCTTAGTTAGGGTCACCAGTGACATCTATGGAGCCATAGACAATGGCCTTTACATGGGCTTGGTTTTTGTAGACCTGACTAAGGCTTTCGATCTTGCCAACCATGATATGCTACTGAACACCCTATCTGAGCTCTGTTTCTCAAATAATGCAGTTAAATAGGTCAGAAACTATCTCTCCCACAGAACACAGATGACCTAAGTCGATGGGCTGCTCTCCTCTGAATGCCCCATTAAATAAGAGGTTCCCTATGGCTCTATACTGGGCCCCCTCATTTTCACCAGGCTCATCAATAAGTTCCCTGTCTGTAGCAACACCAAAATGATTCTCTACATGGACAATGCTGTGCTGTACTGCAGCAACAGAAACCCAGATGAGATGCTCGCCAGCCTACAATCTGATTTCCAGTACCTGTATTCTTGGTTCACTATTAAAGACATGGTCCTTAACTCTAAAAAAATTAAATACATGGTTTTCTATGGTCCCAGCAAAACCTACACCCTAAAACAAACCCTCTCCTATAACTATGGTAATTGCATAGAGCATGTTTCTGAGTTTTAATACCTCAGTCTTCTGCTTGATACCCACCTATCTTTCAACCTTCACATCTCAAACATCATAAATAAGGTTCACATGAGGCTGGGGCTACTTTACAGGTTCCGTAGGTTTTTAGTCCCTGAACCCAGACTCCATCTAGCAAGCTTCATTTCATACCACTTCTGGACTATAGATCCATCATTTTTGCCCCCTCCACCACTTCTTAACTCTTCCTTAAACTCAGCTCCAGCTACAATAATATCATCTGCTTTGTCGCTGGACTTCCCTGGAAAACTCATCAGTGTACCTTAAACAAAACTATTGATTGGCTCCCTCTTGAGGGGCATTTCACCCACAAAGAGCTTTCTTTCCTCCATAAATTTCACTTGAATAAACTACCACTGAGTGTGATATCACTGTTCCCCAAATCTGCTCCTGCACGCCAAACCAGTGGAGCCTCTAGCAATGTTTTCAGCATCCCATTCTTCCACACCTCACTTGCCAAAAATTCCATTGCTTATAAAGACACAAAACAGTACAACTTGCTCCCACCCAACTGCTTTGCCTGCAGCACTGTAAATGCCTTTCAAGGGTTCCTCTCAAGCCACCTACAAGTAAAACTCACATGCACTTTTTCTCCTAATACTGGCCGAATATAACTCTCTCTCTCTTTAACGTTCCCCCTTCCAATTCCACCCCTTTTCTCTCTTGCTGTTTTTCCTCATCCTCTACCCTCCTCCCCTCCCTCTTTCCCAGCAATCCCTCCTCCCACCCTCTCCCATTTTCCTCCCTCTTTATTTCTTTTGGTTATCCTGTGTATGTAAATTACTTAAAATGCTTTTGTAAATCTTGTCCTGTAAATTTTTATTTTACCTTGCACTTTCGTTCTCTCGTGCTTGCAAATAAGTTCCTGTCTATAAGATATTACCTCTTTCTTTATGTAGGTCTGTAACTGTATACTGTAAATTCTTTCTCTTGTTTCTCTGTAATTTCATGTACAACTGGAGATTTGTGAAAACCGGCATTTTTGCTCACATACTTTCCAGTATAACATAAAATTAATTGATTGATTGTTACCATAACTGATATCTGGCATAATGAATTTCAGGATCTGACCCTTAAGCCTCCTGTTCAGCTGCCTTCACCGTGTTATCAATACATTTTTTTTATTATTGATCTTAATAAAGCAATGTGATTCCTCCTGACCTTTGTCCCCTCCCTTGCTTCCTCTTCCCAGATCCTTAGTTGGGCAGACTGGAAAATGTGGAGGTCAAGTGATGTACCCAAGGTCACACAGCCTGTATTTTATACTGTTGGCTCTAGCAGGGTTTGCCACCACTAGACCATACTGCCTATTATGTATACTTATGTATGAAAGTTCACCTTAGCATCTGAGGCACAGACTGAGCAAGGAAAAAAACACTATATGGATTTAGGATTCGGTCCACACAGGTCCACAGATCTGCAAAAACAGTGCGTGGTGCCAAGCTTAGTGTCATTTAATTTCTATGCACAATCTGCAATTGACAATGCCTGTGGTTGGGAATGATATGTGCCCAAGGGTGTAGAGAGGGACACACATAGTGAACAGGAGCTGTTCCTATAGAAACATATTCACACCAATAGAATGTCCCTTGACCCCACCATATTAGAAGGTATATGTAACATGCAGAATTACAGTATGCATCCATGGGCACTGTGAATAAAGAAACCAACTGCTTGGCAATGACAGTAACAGGGATGGATCTGGATTGCTGATGAAATTGGAACTGCATTTGCATGCCACTGACTGTGATCTGCAATGCCAGTCAGAATATCTGAACACCCATGATTGCAACCATAAAGAACTCTGGACTGTCCGTCATGCCCCATCATAATAGCCATTAATTTTAAGCCACATGTCGATGTGATCAAAATGATGCTCAGTAACAACAGTATGTAGAGTGCTAGGACATCCTGTTAGTACAGTTAATGGCACATGTTGCACCAGAATAGTACATTTCCACTCACAATTTGGTGTTGACCCATTATCAATTGTCACCCAGACATGTAGGGTAGGAGGGTGACCTGTGCCATATCAGCAGCTGGATAAGTGACTCTAGTATGCAGTGTAGCAGTCAACTAGCGGTTCATGCACAGTAATGGATTTTAAGCTGTGACTGATGTGATGCATGCATACAGTTGACTTTCTGGACCCCCATCCACGCAAATTAACAGAGACGGATGTGCACACGCAGCATGTACATAACACACGACAGCAAAGAACAAACTTCTGGCACAAACCAACTTAGAATCTTAGACAGTACACACAGTACACCCTTGTATATGTGGTACATGGTATACTATTGCCACAGTGACTCCCCCACAGTGAAGACCATCACAGCAACAGGATCTGGCCAAAATCCGCATGTCTCTGTGATGGTCTCTGCACAGACAGGGGATTGCCTCATAGTGTGTTTCGCCCCCCCCCGGTCCAACTCCAACTCGGCATTAGAATCCTAGACACCTGGGGTGTGGGGGGTGGAGGTATCCCCGACACCGCATTGCCGACACTTGGCACTCCGGCTGTCACTGTCAGGGATGTCTCCGTAACTGTCGTCACTGCGGTAAGGTAAAACTGTGGTACACTGCATTAGTTAGACATCCTGATATGGCATTCAAATGTAGGAAAATGATACATTGCAAGGGTGGGGCAGGTGTCAAGTGGGGTACAGATTAACAGGGAAAGATATGAAACAGGATTGACATGATGCAACAAAAGATGGGGTCATTCCTCTCTCCAGCTGCTGCCACCTGCATTTCCAGGCTCAGGGTCCATATCTTGTGGCCATTGTTGTCAAAGTGAAAGAACACAAGGGAAACAATTTTATCCACACATGCTACAAGCTACTGTACACTAAAGTTATTGTACGGACTATACCATGCAGTGGCAAGGGGTAAACTGTACTGACAAATGTTCTGACTGACTGACCACATCCCCCATCTAATCACAGAGATCACAGTACACCTCTCTGCAACCTATGCTGGTGAGATAGGATGTGAATGGTGTGCCATTCACTCTGAAGGGCCTGTGATGTCCTGCAACAGCCTGGCCCTCCATTGGCAAATCAGTAAGCTCTATGAGCCCTCTATTCATGCTCTGTGAAAATTAAACAAATAGAATTCTGAGACCTGTCCTGCACAATCTGACAGAGGTACATACAGTACTACATGAATGCAGTACAGAAAACTGCAACCAGTACATACAATGTAAAACCTAGCCCTCTAGCACTGGTGTAAGCCAGAATGGTTCACCCAGCAATCTGAACCCCTGTAGACATGATGTGGTGGTGGTCAGAACTCTGTGGAACTGTGGTTGTCCACATGCTGCCATCTTGTAAACACAACCAGGCCCCACAAGTGTGCCACAGTGTGTTCATCATGGTTATGAAGTTACAAAACATCAAGCAAACAAGGCATGTGTTAAATGTCACTCTATGGTTGGGCTCAAGAAGAAGTGCACACACAATAGTTGCATGCAAATATCACTATATAGTGCACATCACACAGCTAGCACAGGACAGCACATGCCACACACTGAACAGCAGGCATGCAGGACCTACAACATATTATGGGTAACACAAATAAAGCAACAACCAAACACACAGTCCCATATCCACTGTCAACAGAAATGGAGCACAATGCTACTTCCCTTAAGGTACACTCCCAGTTATGTTCTTTTCTTAGATATGACCATATTCTGGATCTATCCCAAACAATATATAATAACTCTAATTTTAAGATAGACAAAATAATGATCTTCCCTAATCAGTTATCTAACCTGGATAACTGTACAATCTCTCACTTTGTAAAAGAAGTGCCGGACTTGGCTTTCCTTTGTAGAATTTATGGCTAAATTTAATATCCCAAATTCCATGGTTTTCAAAGTGCTTCAGGTGAGACACCTTCTCTTGAAAGTTATAGGCAGGACCCCACCACAACCAAACAAATTCTGGTCAGATCCACCATGGCTGCATAATGAAGTTAGTGAATTTGTGTGAAATTGTTAAGGAGGTATGGAGAAACAACACAATGATTTGTAAGTAGTAAGATTTGTTTTAGTTTTTGTTCTAAGGAAGGCATACACACTATTAGGAAAATATATGGAGGTGTACATTTTAATGGAAGGGATAGGAAACTTACAAAAAAAACCCAGAGCAAATGCCACTGATGTATGTATTATCCCGGATGATATTCGCCAGACAGTTACATTTTAAAGAAAACATAATTGCACATATCCCAATAATGTGAAGCATCAAGAGAAACATGTGCAAATCCCCATGATGGTACAGAAGGTGGCAGCACAAGAAAAAGTAATGGCTGGTATATATTCAGCCTTGGGATTATTTACACATTTGTTTTTATTTTTTTTTAAGAGAAACAGGATTTTTGTCCATGAGGCGATGTAAGTTATATTTAAGCAATGTGTTGATGTCAGGAATTCAGGTGTAAAGATGATGGACTGTTGGAGAAAATGTGATATTAACTTTCAGAAGGTGCACTTTTGATAAGGGCAAGGTAGTTATGCATGTGATATTGGGAGTATTAGGAAGTATGAGGTATACGCAGAAGTAGAGTACAGATATGCATAGTTTCATAAGTATGTGCTCAGAGTGCAGGCAAATGTGATATGCAGGTTTGTTTTAGAAATACGTAAAAATAGCGTACATACAATTAATAGAAAGATAGATAATTGCATAGACATATAGACAGAGAGCGAGAGACATAGACAGACAGGCAGAATAGGAATGGCAGTGAAGTATTGACGTGACACCAACCCTCCCCACCCCGCACACATGGATAGGCATTGGGGTGTGCCTTTGGGTCACTGGCCATAACGCTCATGCTATTTCACCTCACCCTACCCTGCAGACACAGACATGAGTCGAGGTGTGCCTTGGGGTTTTCAAACTTTACACTCACCCCATTCCATACAGAAATATGATGAAATGGGTACAGTATAAAAGAATGGAGTTAACTTTGGGGCTGAAGAGTCAAAGGCACACCTCAATACCTGTCACTGGCTGCAGGGTGGGGGTGGGGTGGAAAGGCATGAGCATTACTGTTGACAATCCCAAGTCACACCCTGATGCCTGTCAGTCCCTACAGTGCAGGGTGTTATGGTCAGAAACCCAAATGCCCTGGGTGTTTCTTGGTATCTTCACTCCAAGTTTTCAGCATGGGCTTTTTGTGACCCTACCGCATGAACAGTGACACTATCAGTTCATTAGCTGAAAGGAGATTTTGCACAGCGACTTTGCCATGTGGCACCACAGGTGCAAAAACACATTTTAAACAGGATGTAAAAAATGACAGCTATACATTTCTTGCTTCAGTAACTGCTCAGCACATCTGTTGCATGACCTGCTTATTGACATTTGATATCTGCTATGCAATATACTGCTGCTATGGCTGTATTGCTGAGAGGGACCTGGGGGTGGTGGTAGATGTCAAGATGAACAACAGACTTATAGGAGGGCAGCAGCCAAGGCCACAATGCTGGGATGCATCACTAGGGGGATCACTCCAGAAGGAGGGAAGTGATACTCCCTCTGTGTAGCTGCTTGGTGAGGCCACACCTCGAATACTGCATACAGTTTTGGGGGTCACACTTAAAGAGGAACATTGAACTCCTGGAGAGGGTCCAGAGAAAGGCAACCAAAATTATCTGGGATTTGGGGGAAAGGACCTAAGGGGAGAGGCTCAAAGAGCTGAATATATACATGTTGGAAGAGAGAAGGGATGGGGGGAACATGATAGAGGTCTTCAAGTACATAAAGGGGTAAACAGGGATGGCAAAGTCACAGTGCTCCAAAGGAAGGAGGGGGCAACTAGAGTGCATGGGTAGAAGCTGGAGGGGGGATACAAAGGGGAGAAAGGAGGAGTTGCTACTTCAGTGAGAGGGTGGTAGAACCATGGAATGCACTGCCTGGGGGACTGGTGGAGGCAGAGACTATGGCGGGGTTCAAGAGGGGGTGGGACAGGTACAGGGGAAGGGTTGTGGAAGCAAAGTCCAATGAAGTGGGAATAACCTGGACTGGGAAGGGAGAAGCCTGAGAGGGTGGGGGGGCAGCTAGATCAGCTCCCAGGGTGGGGACTGACCAAACGAGCAGACACGAAAGCCCAATAGGCCTATTCTGCTGGCGTTTTTGTATGTTAGTATGTTGGTATGCTTACTACACCAACATCATGAACCATAAAACAGATGATGCCATAACTAGGGAGGCAGTATAGTACAGCGGTTTAAGGATCTTAATTGCAAATCTGGAGATCTGGGTTTGAATCCCACAGCCCCCACAGAAAAAAAATGAAAATTTTCTTACAGAGCAAATCAGCATGAACTGCTCACAGAATGCTGATACCTACATTTATAGCTTAGCAAACACTTGAAATCTAATTGAGTGGGGTTTCTGTAAGAAAACAGCTAGAGTTTTTAATAATTATAGCATTGATGATCTGGGCAGTTTCTGTGCTTTTATGGTTGTGTATAGTTTGATAAAATTAAAAGTCTTAAAATTAAAACACTCCTGCTAGCTAGACCTGACACACATAGAAAACAAAAGTAGTAAATTAGAGTTATTTAGCAGCTGTTGTCTTACAGAAACCCCAGTTAGCTAGCTCTCCACTGGACGGGAAGGGAGAAGTCTGAGAGGGTGGGGGGCAGCAAGGTAAGCTCCCAGGGTGGGGACTGACCAAACGAGCAGACATCAAAGCCCGCTAGGCCTATTATGCTGGCATTTTTGTATGTTAGTATGTTTACTACACCAACATCATGAACTATAAAACAGATGACTGCCATAACTAAGGAGGTAGTATAGCACAGTGGTTTAAGGCTCTTCACTGCAAATCTGTAGATCTAAGTTTGAAACCCACAGCCCCCACAAAAAAAAATGAAAATCTTGTCACAGAGAAAAATTAGCACTAACTGCAAATAGAATGCTGATACCTACATTTACAGTTTAGCAAATACTTGACATCTAACTGAGTGGGGTTTCTGTAAGGAATCAGCTAGAGTCTTTAATAATTATAGCATTGGTGATCTGGACAGTTTCTGTGCTTTTATGCTTGTGTATAGTTTTAAAAAATTAAAACTTTTAAAATTTAAAACACTCCTGCTAGCTAGATCTGATGCACATAGAAAACAAAAATAGTGAATTAGAGCTATTTAGTAGCTGTTGTCTTACAGAAACCGCAGTTAGCTAGCTCTCAGGTATCTGCTAAACTTAACTGTTGATGTGTCTGTGACCGGCAAAACTACACTTAAAATCTGACAAATAAATAAATAAAATATCAGAACAGCATTTAGTTTAGTAGTATCTTCTTTCTTTTCAGGTGCCCATTACACTAGGTATATGTCTTTTAACTACAAAGCACTAAATCTATTCAAATGCAAAAACACATGACTTTATTCTCTTCACACATTACTGTTAAACTTTAGATCCCAGAATGGCCAAGAAACAATTTAGACTTCACTCTTGCATGCCACTGTCATGCCCACTTCTCATGCAAACATCATTAACAGAAACCCGTTCATTTCTATGCTATGCACTCTTATTTCAGAGAGACATAAATCTTATAGAACTACTAAAAGAAAATGATCAGGACTGGATTTCTGCAAGAAAACAGCTGCTAAATAGCTCTAAATCATTATTTGTGTTTTCGGTATGTGTCAGGTCTAGCTAGCAGTAGTGTTTTCATTTTAAAATGTTATTTCATCAAACTACTCACAACAATAAAAAAACACAGAAATTGTCCCAGATCATCAATGCTGCATGCAATAGTGACTGTAGCTGTTTTCTTACAGAACACCTACTCAGCTTTCAAGTATTTGCTAAACTGTAAATGCAGGTTCCATCATTCTACTAGAAGGAACTGGGAGTTAGGGCTGATTTTGCTTTGTGACATGCTTTTCATTTATTTATTTATTTTTTGTTTGTTTTTTGTTACAAATGTGGAGTATCTTTTTAATAAAGTATAAAATATGCATGTGTGAGTTATTTAGTTTGGAGAATATTTGTTTCATTATTTGAAAAAGTGTGATACACTAAATGTGTAGTGCAGTGAACCATTGTAATATGGAATCAAATGTGTAGCTGAAATAACTGTGTGACTATTGCCATTTATGCTCACTGGATAAGAACAGTTACACAGCTCTGCTGTTGTGAAATTATTTTAAAAGCAGTGCATCCTATTGCCACATTCAAAGCACCATCCCCTACCTACTTGCCACGTATAAACTCAACTATATTAAAAAAATAATTCTAGGCACTTTTTTTTTTACCAGGAGAGACACACTAAGCTGAAAGCTTGTTTACAGGTGTGACCTGGGAGCACAAGAAAGTTGAGTGATTTGCTCAGGGTCACACAGTATGCAAATGGGGGCTGTGGGATTCAAACCCAGATCTCCCAGGTTTGTAGCTCAGAGCCTTAAACCACTGTATTATACTGCCTCCTTAAGCTACCTGCCTACTTAACCATTATTCATTACCCAGCCCCATTTACAACACGGTTACACTTATATACAATACATGCTTCTCAAACTTGAAAGAAAAAATACACTTTATCATCAAAGTCTGTATTTTTCAAGTACTGTGCCCATGATTAAAATAATTTGAACTCCTCCCCCCAAAAATGTGCCCTGACATGAATCTGCATGTTTAACTGTAAAGACAATTACAAATTGTATTTCTAAATGCATTACTAACACCAGTGCTTCATGATTAAAACAATTTCAACCCCCTCCCCCAAAAAATGTGCCCTGACAAACTGCATTCTGGGAAGATTGCCTGGGACAAGATGCAGTAAAAAACTGGAATAGCAGGTTTCATGGAGTAAATGTTGACATCCTGTTTCTAGTGTCCATTATAAAATAAAATAAAAAATGCAGTTAAGATGTTTTTAATGTCAGCTCTGATCAGAATAGCTTTTAAAATCACCAATGGTTTTCTTGTTCAGTGTTTTCTAATACATCTCAAACTTAAAAGAAAAAACACACTTTATCATCAAAGTGTGTTCACCAAGTACTGAGCCCATGAATAAAATAATTTGAACCCCTTCCCCCAACAAATGTTCCCTGACATGAAACTGCATGTTTACCTGTAAAGACAATTTAAAAATGTATTTCTAAATGCATTACTAACACCAATGCTTTCAAAGTTTTGAAACTACTAAAGACAAATTATATATAAACTATACATATATAAAATGTTTAAGAAAAACATGGGATCTTACTGTGAATTAGAATGTGTGTCTAGATCTCCTTCTGAGACCCCGGGTGGCTCTGATAATCATTTGTTCCAAAGGATTTTTAAGTCAATTTGAAGGCATTAAATAGCTTCTGTTCTTCTAGTCCTTAATAAAGGCATTAAGTATCTTCTGTTCTCCACTGCACAGACTTGTTCTGTTGGTTGATACAGGTCCCAAACTAGTGTGCCATGTTACAGCATGATAGAGCCATCTCATGCCCCTCCCACATGAATCAGAAAAAAAGTTTGGGGTGGATCGTTAGGAGCTTCTCGGGTGGAGGTGGGAGTGGATCTTACTCCCCAAAAAAACCTAATGCTGCCTCCCACTACTCAGGTTCCAGTTCTTGTACCACTCATTTAAGAAATAAAATAGTACCCTGCAACCATTGACTATCATGAAAGTGTATTTATTTGAGGATGGAAAACATTGCTTGGATGAGGGTAAGGTAAAAGAGACTATTTACACCTTCAGTCAGTTCCACGGACAGAAAACATGACATCACTCCTTTTGTACATGCAAAACATCTGCAGGCTCCACCTACTGCAGCCATAAAAAGGTCTTCACCTATAGAGAACTGTGTCCTGTAGTAGGCTCCCCACATGCAGTGTCCAAATTATATACTTATTTATATGACTGGTTATATCCAGATAGTTTTGGCCCTACTGTTTTTCGGTCTTCTTACTTCCCATACATGGCTATAAATTGGTAAACTTTATGGCAAAGCTGTCATAAATTCATACTTCAAGATAGGTTATGTTGAATGCAGTTAAATATCCTGCATATTTTGTATTATTCTACACTAAAGCTAGCCAAATTTGGATTATTGTCATCTCCTCTTTGTACACGGTGTACATTAGAGAAGGGCTCGTTTCTTCACATATTCTGGTCATGCCATAAAATTCCCCCTTGTGGTCTCGAATTCAACAGAGGATATATCCATTATTAGGTCTGAATGACCTGTTTACGGCAAAGATCTGCCTTTTAGGAGATTTTTTTGGTGTTTCAGTGCTTAGTCATAAATATTATATGGTTTTAATATCAATGTCAGTTAAGAAATTAGTGCTGAAACATTGGAAAGATCAGGATGATATCACATATACAAAATGGTTAAATGAACTGCTATCGAATCTCAGAACAGAGAAGACAATAGCAAGTTTGTACAACAGATCAAAGAGATTTGCCAGGATATGGGACCCCTTTTATACTCTATTCTCTGTGATGATAAGATTGGTGCTCTAACAAGCTTGTCATATTAGCTTACTGTGTGTCGGGAAGTAGGGAGGGCAGAGAGGGAGGGCTAGGGAAGGGGGGAGAAAGGTACCATCATTATCAAGCTACTGGAGTTTATTTTGAATGTATGTATGTTATGGAACCTTTCTCTGTATGAAACACTTTAATAAACTTTGAATTGAAAAAAAAAAATGTAACACAATCATGCAGATGACACTGTTGTGACATAAACCTATCTTTTTTTTAACTTAAAATATTTATTAACGTTTTCAGTGGTACATATCAAATATTAACCATGTCATATACATATCACAGTTACAATTTCAGCTGATCAGCAATAGATAATCAATAAACTTAAGTAGATATGGTTGGAACCTGGGTGAAAGCAGGGAGGTGTATCAACATAAGAAGGGTAGTTCAGATATTACTGGGGGCTTCAGGCTGTCATGAAGTCATAGTTACAAATCAATAAAGGTGGTCTAACAGATTGAGTCTGACCATCACTGATGTCATCTATATCAAGGGACAATCTCAGGCCTATGAGTGGCTATATAGAGAAACAAAGTGGTTCATCTATTCATTGTCAGTAAAATCATATACTGTAATTTGGCCATCATATTTTCTATTCGATAAATATCATAGATAATATCTTCCCACTGTTTGATCGTGGGGGGAGTAGGTTGTAGCCATAACCTAAATATCACTTTTTTGGCAACTAATAAAAGTATGCTTACCAGGTGAGTTTGGTGCCTCTGTTTAAACTGAGGAGGAAAGTGTAGTAGAATGACAAGTTCTGGTGTTATGGGTCCTAATGTAGGGAATAACTCTCCCAGAGTCTTGCCCACTTCCTGCCAATATTGGGTAATAACTGGGCAGGACCAAAAGACATGTGTATGGGTTGACATTTCACAGCCACACCATCTCCAACAAGAGGAATCTTGTGAGGACAGATATTTGGCCATGATCTATGGGGTACAAAAATATTGTGCAGCCACCTTCCAGCCATATTCCCTCCAGTTATATGAAGCTGTGGTCTGATGCTGCCTTCTTCAGATGCAATGCCAGTCTTCAGGAGTTAAGTCTAGTGATAATTGCCTCCCATGTCATCTGGACTACTTCCATTAGAGTGGATGGAAGGTTAGTTATAGCCCAATAATATCTGGAGACAAAATGTGCCAGAGAAGAGTCTAATTGTATTTGTTAAATCAGAGTAAGGACTGGAGGTAGGGATAGGGACTACCTGTGAGGCCCACAGTATCTCCAAGAAAGTGATGAATATGTAGGTGTCTGTAAAAATCTAATTGGGTAAAATAGAATTCAGCTTGTAACTCTGCAAAGGATTTAAAGACTCCATTATGGTAAAAATGGCTCATGTGAATGAGTCCCTCCTGCGGCCATCTCCAAAACCTGTGGTCCATATTCCCCAGTAAAAAAGCAGGGTCTAGGACTGGGATCTCCGTCCATCTAGCCCCGCAATATTTTCTGCTCTTTTTAAAATGACCATCCAGCATTGTAATAAATTTGCTGTATAAGGGGACAAACCCCTCGTATAACTATTGGGTTGCAATATGGTGGTACAGTCCAGGGGGTTAGAGGATAAGGCCCTTTCTAAGTGCAGCCAGATCGGGGCTTGAGTTTGTGGGGTAAACCATTCTGACATATGGCTAAGCTGAGCCTCCAAGGCATAATTTTGATGATTTGGCAAAGCCAATCCCCCTCTAGTTTTAAGTAATTGTAGTTTATGTAATGCTACCAGAGGTTTCTTCCCTAGCCAGAGAAAGGAGGAGATGATTCTATGCCATCTGTTAAATTCTGTAGTAGAGGGCATACGTGGAATATTTTGAATAAGTATAAGGTTTTTGGCATAATATTCAGCATGCATCCTATATAATAAAGTAATGGGTACATGTATCCATATCTGAAGATCTACCCTTACCCATTGAAATGAGGGGTTGTAATTCTGAGCCATTGTAGTTGATGGGTCTGCTGTTAACTGTATACTTAAGTATCGGATTGAAGTTTTATTCCATTTATAAGGGTAATTCTGCTGAACAAAAGATGAAGGGGTATTGGGTATCATTAATACCTCTGTTTTATGAGAATTTATATTATAGCCGATACTTGTTCAACCATCTGTAAATTACTCTTTAAGGCTATTCATGAAGAGTCCAGGTTAGTGATGTATAATAAGAGATCTTCCATGTAGTATGCTATATTATGTATATGATCTCACACCTTGCAGCCTTGTAATTGCTCTGATTGACAAACAAATTGGGCAATGGGCTTGGCATAAAGGGCAAATAAATATGAGGAAAAGGGCAACCCTGCCGAGTTCTCCTAAACAAAGGGAATCGAGACAAGTGGGAACCATTCACTTTAACTGTGGCCTCTGGGTGTGTATACATGCCTTTGATATTTTTAAGAAATTCCTGGGGATATCCAAATTTTGAAAGAGTAGAATGTAAAAATAGCCAAGGGACCCTATCGAATGCCTTTTGAGCATCTAAACTAAGTATTAACACATCTGTTCCTATAAATGCTATATGGGGTCGGAACCATCCATTGCTAGATCTGACCCAAAATTGCCACCGGGAGCAAATGAGTTAATGAGGGCTTTTTTTGTAGTATGGGTATGGTTGATTAAATATAAGGTCCTCTTAATATTATCTGTAGTTTGTCTAGTTTGATGAAGCCAGATTGATCTGTGTGGACAAGGGTAGGGAGAATATTATCTAATTGATGGGCCAATACACTGGTATAAATTTTATAGTTTTGATTTATAACAGAAATACGCGACATGAGTCACATAACTGAGGGGGTTTGTAGGGCTTCAAGATAGCAGAAATTGTAGCCTGTCTCCAAGAAATCAGGTAGTATGCTGTTTTATGAGTCTCCCATAGGGCTTCCAAATGGGGATCTCGTATTAGTTCATACGTGGCTTTATAAAATTCAGCCCCATAACCATCTGGCCCGGGGGACTTTCAATTTGTCAGATTTTAGATTTTGTATGGTGGAATAAAGCTCCCAGCCATAACAAGTCCCATAAGGGTTGCTTTTTGTGTGTCTTCCAAAGATGGAAGCCACACTTCATTAAGACATTTTTCTATAGCATCTGCAGATGGTGGGGAGGTGTCTGCATATAGTACAGTATAATATTTTTAAAAGACCTGAATTATTTGGGTGGTGGTTGTTGCTATTGTACCTGAGTGCAGGTCTTTAATTTTAACAATGGTAGGCATCTGGGTCTGTTTCAAGAGGCGATATGCCAGTACCCTAGAAGCACGAGCTCTGCCTTCATAATATTTTTGTCATGACCAAATCAGGGTACCCTCAGTTTTATCAGTAAGGAGTTTTTGGGTTTCCTGCTGGGTTTGATTAACTACAGTGGCGATCATACAGAAGTTTATCAGTACTGAGGTATACCTCGAGGTACCACTGAGGCACTCAATTTCAATTTGCATTGACTGTAATGTGATCCTGCCTCAGTACCACCTCAAAGTATACCTCAGTACTGATAAACCTTTGTATGATCACCACTGTAGTTGAGTTAGGGTGTGGTCTTCTTGCATATGTTAAAGCTGAAGGAAGTTTAGTTTTTCTCGTAGTTCTTTAAGTTTGGCCTCTCTCTTCCTCTTTTTATGAGTGGAATAGGCAATGATATGTCCTCGAAGGGTTGATTTTAGAGTGTCCCATAAAAGTTGTGGGGAGATCTGGGGGAGACATTGCCATGCAAAATTCATTGGATCAAGTCTTTTAATAAATCCTTAAAGGCTGGATCCCACAAAAGGGAATTCTTAAACCACCAGAGGGTATTCTTGTACTCCTGGGTGATATTTAAATCCAAACTAATCGGAGCATGATCTGAGAGGTAAATGTTGTTAATATCTGTGCTATGTATCAGGTCCAAATGTTCACTACTTACACAAAAATAGTACAATCTAGAATAGTGTTTGTGCGCATGACAGTAGAAGGTAAATTGTCTATTAGGTGTATGTAGATGGCACCATGCATTAATCAGCCCCAGCTTCTGAATCAACTTATGAAGATATTTTTGTCCCAATGTGGGCAACGATGGCTGGGAGGCCGATATGTCTAGTGTTGGATTTAGCAGGCAATATAGGTCCCCTTCCACAATAAGCATTCCCCTTTTATAAGAGATAATCATATCCAGAAACTGCTGAATGTAAGAGGCATCACTGCCTGGTGGAATATACTGTATGTACTGCAGGTGAAAGTCTAAGTTTGCTGACTGGTTTTATTACTGTTTTTTACTTACATATTACTGCTTCATTGTTCTCTGATTCAAATTGTTTTTGCAGGGTTTACTTTCTGCTATTTTATTACATGATGTGCCTATAGGTTTGACACTGTTTTGTGCTTACAGATTACTGCTTTATTTTCTCTGATTCAAATTGTTTCTTTGCAGAGTATATTTGCTGTGGAATTGTTCAAGGTTGTGCCTACAGGTTTTTGTTACTGTGTTGTGCCTAAAGGTGTTTCAGTTTACTGCTTTATTATTTTCTCTGATTGAAATTGTTTTTGGCAGGGTATATTTTCTGCTGAATTGGTACAGGGTGTGCTTGCAGGTTGATACTGTGTTGTACTTACAGATTACTGCTTTATTTTTCTCTGTTTCAAGGTTTTTTGCAATGTATATTTTCTGTTAAATTGTTGTGGAGGTTGTGCTTACAGGTTGTTACTTTTTGTGCTTCTAGATTACTGCTTTATTTTTCTCTGATTCAAAGTGTGTTTTTGCAAGGTGTATCTTCTGTTAAACTGTTCAGCAGGTTGTGCTTACAAGTTTTGTTACTTCTTGTGCTTACAGATTACTGCTTTATTTTTCTGGAGCAAAGTGTTTTTTTGCAGGGTATATCTTCTGTTAAATTGTTATAGGTTGTGCTTACAAGTTTTGTTACATTTTGTGCTTACAGGTTTTATAGTTTTATCTATCATTAGGCTAAGCTTTCAGGACTAATTACAGGAGAACATATGAGATACAGACTGAGGGATAGCATCTGTATTTGTTGTTTGTTGATTGTTTCTGCTCTTACCTCCTTATAGGTTCATAGGTAGCTACAAGTCAGGAGGTCTATCCGACCCTTTGATGGCCTGCCACTATTCAGTGATACTCATATTTTTTTGCTTCTCATATGCATACCCAATCTACGCTTGAAATTATTCATATCTTCACTAGCTTCCGCTGCCTCTGGCAACCCATTCCATGTTGTTACCACCCTCTGTGAGGACCACTTACTTTGTTTAGTTGTCTTACTAACCATCCCCTTTATCTTCATTCCATGACTCCTTGTACTTCTACTAACTTCCTGTGTTTTCATTCCAATAGTTTCCCATTTATATTCATCTCTGGATGCACTATAGATTAACACAGGCCCCCATCCCCAACACCTATAGCACAGAGAGTACAGTCCCAATTCCCTCAACCTCTCTCTATATGTCCTTTGTCTCTTTCCTTTTTGTGCTTGTTTCTTTCATCCATGGTTCTCTTTTTTGGCAGGAGAAGGGCCCACCCACATGCCTTTTATAGAGTAGCACAGTTGTGACATTTCCTGTGGCAAAGCAGGAAGGGGAGGATCTGAGGGGTATCCACACAGTGACTTCACTTAAAGGGGCACAATTAATTATACAAAAACAAACAAACAAAACAATCAAACAAAAATACCCCATAGAAAAGTAAAAAAAAAAAAAAAATTAACTTTTACTTTCATTTTCCTTCTAATTACTCGGACCAGGTTATAAACTCAGCAACTCAACTGGAATGGATACTATTAACTGCAGGTACTGTGGCACACTTTTCAAAAGGGCAATTACATTGGATTTAGGATGCTGTCCTACAAGCTGGACCATTGGCGATCTGAGGGCTCAGCTCCGGGCAGCATGGGCAGAGATTACGCACCTCAAATTGCATATTCAGGAGGAAATGTATTACAAGAACTGACCGCCATTTTCCCAACATCCAACTGAAGCACCTCGATCACAGAGGGTAGTTGGTCCAGGAGGTTGGCAGTTGGTTAGGAGGGGCAAATTGGGTGCCCCATCACTCAATGCTCACCAGCGTATCACCTCCACAAACCATATAAAAACTACATACAGGTATCTGCCTCTATCTCAGAAATCAAACAAAGGGGTAGAGGACACTGCAGAGCAGGAGTTAGCACTACAAAACTCGCCCATAATGGGAACCAAAACAATAAATGCAAAAGAGAAATCCAAAACACTTCTGATCATAGGAGACTCCATGATACGGGGAGTTGATACGTACCTCTGGCCGAGGTAATGGTCAGATGTCTCCCAGGTACATCAGCATGGAGAGACACTGATCACGTTGATAAAACTGTGCAGGAAGCAGGAAAAAACAAAGACATCCTGGTACACACAGGGACTAACAATCTTGCCAGCTGGCCAGTTGTGGAGACCAAGGAACACCTGACCAGGCTGGGAGACAAACTGTCATCCATTTCATCGAGCATTTCCTTCTCTGAGGTCCTGCTGGTCTGGGAGAGGGGGGCAGACAGGTGGAAGGTCAGAGAAGGGGAGATAGGGGAGCTAAACATGTGGCTCAAGGGTTGGTGCCAGGAAAAAGGACACACATTTGCACGTAACTGGCAACATATTTGGGATGAAAGTTCTTTAAATACGATGGACTGCATCTGACTAAGGAGGTAGTCAGAGCATTGGCACAGAAGTTTGATGTCTTTGCAGAATATTTAAACTAGCAAATGGGTAGAGGGGTGCAGCACCTGATATATCAAATGAGAAGAGCACTCCTCCCACCTCAGCTAGTGATCAAACAGGAGTTCAGCACGTTTGTAGTTCATTTGCATCACCAGGCGAGGAAAAAGGTCCAGCTCCCCATATATCACACAGGGGAAAATCCAGACCTTGCCCCACAATTAACATACTGAAATCTGACAAATGGAAAATTATGTACACAAATGCCCATAGTTTGGTAAACAAGATTCCAGACCTGGAGGCAACAATGACAGAGGCTAAACTGGACATAGTAGCCATTAGTGAGACATGGTTCACCAATACCCACACTTGGGAGACTACAGTACCCGGCTATGTACTCTTCAGAAGAGACTGAGGTAAAAAGGTGTGGTGGGGGGGAGTAGCCCTTTATGTCAATGAAAATATAAAAACTACAGAAATTCAGAATATACATAAGGAGCCAGAAGAATTGTGGGTCACCCTGGAAACAGGAAATGGGGCAGTCATATGAATTAGGGTGGTCTACGGGCCTCCAGACCAGGGGGAGGACATAGACACATTACTGTTAGAAGATATATAAAACATGACAGCTAAAGGGGAGGTTCTGCTAATGGAAGACTTCAACATGCCAGATATGGATTGATCAATACCAGTTGAAGCATCTGCCAGAACTAAGCACATAGTGGATTCCCTGCAGGGGGAAGGCCTCAAGCAGTTGGTGCAACAACCCACAAAAGACAAGGCTATCCTGGATCTAGTACTGACTAACGGGGAAAGGATCACAGATCTCCATGTAGAAGGTCACCTGGGTGCCAGTTACCATCACATGATATGGTTCAATTTGGCCACAAGAAGTAAATCATCCCATTCCGATGCACAAATATGGGACTTCAGAGGAGCTGACTTTGATAAGATGGCCAGCAGAGTTAAGCTAGCCCAGGCAAGAAGAAATACAGGTGAGGGGGTACAGGCAAAGTGGGCAAGCATTAAGGATGCAATACTTGAAGCAACATCCCATTGCGCTAGGGAGAAAAGCAAGGGCAAAAGAAGGAGGAAACCACTTTGGTTCTCAAATACAGTAGCAGAAAAGGTCAGAGCCAAAAGGTTGGCCTTCAGGAAATATAAGGGAATGCAGTGGGATGAAGATAAGGAGGCATACAAAACTGCCCTAAGGGAAGCAGGAAAGGTAGTAAGGCAGACAAAGGCCCAAGCCAATGAATAACTAGCACAGACAGTAAAAGACGGGGACAAGACTTTCTATAGATACATTAGTGAACGGAGAAAGTCCAGACAGGGGGTATTGCTAAGATCAAAAGGGATAAGGGGGAGTGTGTGGAGGAGGACCAAGGAAAAGCATCTATCCTAAATAGATGGTAGGGCAGGGCCCACAGCTCAGCACCATAGACACAGAGGGGAGGGAAGTGTGCACAAGTCCCTTCACAAAAGAAAGGGTCCTACAAGAGCTCACTAAGCACAGGGTGGACAAGGCAATGGGACCTGATTGCATATATCCAAGGGCACTAAAGGAGCTAAGGGCAGAACTAGCAGAGCCACTAGCAGAGCTCTTTGGTGAGTCTTTGAGCACAGGAGAGGTCCCCGAAGACTGGAGAAGGGCTCATGTGATCCCACTTCACAAAAATGGCAGCAGGGAGGAGGCAGGGAACTACAGACCAGTCAGTTTTACCTCAGTAGTGGGCAAGATTATAGAGCCGCTCCTTAAGGAAAGGATAGTGCAATACCTGGAATTCATAGGAGCACAGGATCCAAGACAGCATGGGTTTACAACAGAAGGTCCTGTCAAACTAATCTCATAGATTTCTTTGACTGGGTAACCAGAGTGGTGGACCAAAGAGGTGCAGTTGATGTTGCCTACCTTGACTTCAGCAAAACTTTTGATACTGTTCCACATAGAAGATTGATTAATAAGCTGGGTAGGCTCGGGGTGGGTCAGAAGTTGGTCAACTGGGTGGCAAACTGGTTGGTAGGCAGAAAACAGAGAATGGTGGTAAACAGTATATGGTCAGAAGAGATGCAAGTCACAAGTGGGGTACCTCAGGGATCAGTCCTGGGGCCGGTCCTCTTCAATGCCTTCATTAATGACATTGCAGATGGACTGGAGGGTAAGGTTTACCTGTTTGCAGATGGCACCAAGATCTGCAACAGAATAGATGATCCAGATGGGGTGGGCAGAATGAGAAGAGATCTGGAAAAAATGGCAAAATGGTCTGAAGACTGGCAACTGGGGTTTAACATAAAAAAGTGCAAGATCATGCACATAGGGAAGAGAAACCCTGAAGCCACCTATAGGTTGGGAGGAGAGTTGCTGGCAATCACAAGGAAAGAAAGAGACTTTGGCATCATCATCACAGATGACCTGAAATCATCCAAGCAGACCACTAAGGCAGTAGGTAAGGCTAGAGAGATGTTGGGTGTATTAGTAGGGGTATCACAAGTTGTAAAAGGGAGGTAATAATCCCTCTTTACAAGATGCTGGTTAGACCCCATCTGGAGTACTATGTGCAGTACTGGAGGCCCCACCTGCAAAAGGACATTAACAAAATGGAGGCAGTCCAGAGAAGGGCAACCAAAATGGTGCTGGGTCTGCATCAGTAAACATATGAGGACAGATTAACAGAGCTCAATATGTATACCCTACAGCAAAGGAGGGAGAGAGATGATATGATCAAAGCATTCAAATATCTTAAGGGCATTAACAAGGTGAAAGAGTCTAACATGTTTCAATATAAGAAAAATAGCAGGACAAGAGGCAAAGCATGAGATCAGAGGGAAGCATATTAAGTGGTAATGTGAGGAAATTGTTTTTCACAGAAAGGGTGGTGGATGCATGGAATGGCTTACCTCAGGAAGTGGTGGATATGAATACAGTGCAGGGCTTTAAACAGGCTTGGGATAGGCATAAGGGAGCAATACAGATGAGTATAAAGAAATAGGCCATTGACAGGGTAAAGGCCTATGGCACATTCATAAGGTAGAAAAAATGGGCAGACTGGATGGGAATTGTGGTCCTTATCTGCCATCAACTTCTATGTTTCTTTGTTTCTGCATATTGTCAGCTGTTGGCTATGAATATTGCCGGAGGCTAAAGTCAAGAGACCTTCTCTGTCTGCAAATTGATGTGTCAACACAAAGGATCACTGCACCCCTAAGTCTCCCCTGTTTGTAGGCCGATTCCACTACATGTGAAAAACCAAATGTTAATAATTTCTGAAGTTTCACAGTGGATAAGTGGGTCTCCTGTTTGAATAAGAGTTATGGTTTAAGTTACTTGAGGGCTGACAGCATTCTGTAGCATTTAATCGGTCCGGTCAGACCATTTATATTGTGATATTAGTGTCATTTTAACAGACATATGTTCCTCATTCAATAGTCATTCCTAACTGCCCCCTAGACCCCCCACCCATTCTCTTCCAAATCTACCCAAACATTCCTCATCCCCCCCCCACCGCCAACCAGCCATAATCTCTCTGAGCCAAATTTGGAACAGTTTATAACTAAGTAAGAAACTATGTTGTGACAATTAAAATTTTGTTGAAGGGTACCACTCAGCTTAAGAAAAATTAAAGGGCATAAACATTAAAACTTTGGCTTCCTAACTCTTAATGAAATCTATGCAGCCATCGAATCATTGCCACTGGCCAAATCTCCTAGTCCTAATGGCTTTACATCTAACTTTTATAAACAGTTTAAGGTCCAACTCTCCCCTATCCTTCTGAACACCTTTAGACATCTTTTTGAAGCTGAGCTGTCAGTCCTCTCATTAACCACCACAACAATAGTTGTTCTCCCCAAACCAGGTTGGGATCCCCTTAGAGATATAAACTACAGACCAATCTCGCTTATTAATGTTGATATTAAAATCCTAGTCAAAATCTTGGCTAATAGGCTAAACCTGGTCTGGGACTCATTGGTTAGTAGGGAACAAGTTGGGTTTGTGAGAGGCAGACTCTCAGCAGACCATTTCAGGAAATTGTGTTACCTTTTCTTTGCATCCAGGGACTGCTCGGTGGCAGCAGCCTTGGTCTCCCTGGACACAGAGAAAGCATTTCACAGGGTCTCGTGGGACTACTTATTCTCTATTTTACCCAAATTTCCACTGGATGAAAGTGCTTTACACCTCGCCATCAGCAAGAGTCTCATACAATGGTTCTTTATCCTCATCCTTCTCCCTGTACCAAGGTACAAGGCAAGAATGTCCACTCTCCCCATACCTGTTCAACTTGTTTCTACAACCCATAATTCGTAAACTCAATATTTCCCCAAGCAACACTGGTATATGAGTTGGTGATATGGATATTCAGACTGTGCCAGGCTGTGGTGCAAGTCTGGGCGCAGCGCAGCGCAACTGGGATGTGCCAGGGTGCTGACAGCATGATATTCAGTGGTGCTGCACCATGGCTCAGCACCATTGAATATCGTGCTGTGGCCACCCACAATGTGCATGGCGCAGTGGCACTGCACCAGCGCAAGTGGCCAGAGAGGGGCAGGGGGATGCGCTAGAGCAAGTGCCGCTGCGCTAGGCGCATCACCCGTGATATTCAAAAGAGCACATGCAAATGGGGCTATAATGTATGCAAGGTGCAAATGGGGCCATTTGCATGTCATTATGGCCCCATTTGCATGCAGGTGTGCCCATCCCTGGCGACTTGCACCTGGCGCCCTGCTAGGCTGCAGCTGTCGGGGACCAACGCCCCCTGCACAAGTGGCAAAGTGCTCCACTGCCCGATCATGGGCATATGTACTACAGATAAAATGTCCTATATCCCTGGTGGTCCAGTGGACCACTCGCAGCCCGATCATGGGCAGAGGTATAAAGAAATAATCCTCCTATATCCCTGGTGGTCCAGTGGACTGCTCGCAGCCCGATCGCTGGCAGAAGTATAATTAAAAACCCCTCCTATATCCCTGGTGGTCCAGTGGACCGTTCGCAGCCTGATCGCAGACAGAAGTATAATTAAAAACTCCTCCTATATCCCTGGTGGTCCAGTGGACTGCATCCAGCCCGATTGCGGGCATCAGTTATACAATATTAGAAACCAATCCATCCCTGGTGGTCCAGCGGTACCCCCCTCCCCACCTGCCCACCGAGCCCCACCACCCCGCTTCCCCCTGGTCAGCGGCGGGCAGCAACTCCCCACCCGCATGCCACCCTGCCACCCACCCGAATGACTCCGTATAGTAGGGCTGTCGCCCATTGGTCCACAGTGTGAGCCAATGGGCATGCAACTGTGCTATACTATACAGTCCAAATTGGCAGATGGATCCATTCACAATTCTGGACTATGTACTGGATACGAACACCCGATGACCCATGCTGTGGACCAGTGGGCATACAGCCTAAACAGAATCGATCGGTGAGCAGCAGACAGCATGCCATAAAAACCACCGTAACCGAAGAAAGCGGTGTTAAACTCATGGTGGAAGAAAACCAGCAACCAGGATGAACCAATTTCTAATGTTAACAGAATGCGCCTGCGATGGGCTGGTGATTCACTGGACCACCAGGATATAGGAGGAGTTTTAATTACTTCTGCCGCAGGCTCGGGCTGCGGCGATCCACTGGCCTGAGATGAACCTCTAATAATGCTGATGCCGTGATGCGGGTATTGAGAGTGCTACCACGAAGGTGCCACCAGGCTCGGGTGGCCACCCACAGCTGGTAGCTGCCGTGTTGCACCCTGCAATATGACAGCTCACCTGTGGGTGACCAGCTGTTGCTCTTTATTATTTGCTCAACTGTATGCGGCGCAGGTATGGGTTCGCGCCTGCATCTGCTCGGCACATCAAGGGCTGAATATCGGGATATGCGAAGTATGCATGGCACGCCCCCATTTGGCGCCGATACATTATCATTGATGCGCTCCGCAAGATCGGGATTTGTGCCATGCACATTCCTTTCTGAATATCGCTACAGCGCAACCTTCTGAATATCTCACCCATGGAATACAAACTGTATATGCAGACAATATACTGATGCATATCTGCACCTGCCACATCACTACCTGCTGCTCTGCAGCTCATATCCTAGTTTAGTGTGATCTCTAATTACAAGTTAAACCTACCCAAAATGAAGTGATGCCACTCAACAAATACACCAGTAAAGCAGACCTGCAACACCTGGGGGGTTTCTGGGTGAAAGATAATCTGAAATTCCTCAGGATTGTCCTTAGTACGTCTCCCCAGAAAATCAAACAGAACAACCTGGACTCGGTAGTGACCACTATTAAAGCAGATTAAATCGATGGAAACTGCTACTCCTAACTCCATGGGGCAGGCTCAGCATCATTAAAATGAATATATTACCCCATCTATTATATCCTTTCCAGATGTTTAATAAGTCACTAACCCAGAGTTGGTTCTCTCAAATTAATAGAATCTTAACCTCCTTTCTTTGGCAAGGCAAAAAGGCTAGAAGGGCATATGTCAAATTAATGTGACATAAGAGAGATGGGGGACTACAAGCCCCCAACCTCTACTTATATTATCTAGCTATACACTTAGCGAGGTCTTTACACTGGATCACACAAGCACAATACTTCCCAATCGGCTCATATATCCCTCTATGGATAGAAATTGAACGTATATTATGCTCCAACCATGGCGTAGATGTTGCAGCACTACCTTATCTTCCAAAGAAACAACTACCTAGCCAGCTACAGGACACTTCCCTAAGAGACTTCTTAATGTCTCAATCCCAATTAAATACATTGCTAAAAATTCACCCAAACCATGACATTTCCCAGTCACTATTTGGGAACCCTAATTTTCAGATCTCAGGCAAGATCCCTTTGGGGGATAAGTTTTGGCCTAATATGGGAGTGGAGAGTGTGGAGGACCTGACAGTCCAACAAAAACTAATGACTTTCAAGAAGCTAGTAATGTTTATGATTGGTCCCCCATCTCGTTTTTGAAGTTTTTTCAAATTACTCACATGTTGCATGCCATACTGGACAATGGTCCATGAATTAAACCTCTCTATAATTCGATCTCTCCCTATCTGAGCTCAACCCCCAAAACTCATTTGATTTCATACTCCTATCAATTTCTACAATTCTTTTTCACTCCTAGGGATAGTCCGTGGTTCTATTGGTGGGATCAGGCCCTCCCCTGTACTTCCCTTTCAAGAGACTGGCCCCGGATATGGAAGCATTTGTATGCCATGATATGCTGGGACCATTACTGGTTCATGCAATTTCAGATCAACCATAGCCTTTACTATACCCCTCCAGATTGAACAAAATGGGTTGTCTATCATTGGACCTCTGCACAAAATGTGGTAAAGAACTTGGTACCCTTCTACATATACTATGGTCATGTGAGACTGTTTCTCCCTTTTGGTCCTCCATTCAGAATAGACTTGACCCCCTGCTAGGTCTCTCCCAGAAATTAAATTCTGCAGTCTGTATCATAGGAGAATATACAGACCATTTGTCCAGAACTTTCAGGAACAATTTTGTTTTTACCGTATTTGCCCTCTTTGTGACGAGGTACCTTTGAAAATGAGCCTCCGGCTCAAAGGTTGTACACTGATTTACAAATAAATAAAAATAAATAAAAAATTGATTGGTAATCAATGCCCATGCATAGCTATGATATCAGCTTGTGCCAAAAAGGTGATACTCAGACACTGGAAAGACCAGATTACCCCAAGTTACATAGAATGGTACAAGGAAATAATGTTTGAATTACAGGCAGAATGAATGATAGCAAGTATGACCAATAAAATGTATAGATTTAACCACATCTAGGAGCCCTGTATACTGTCCTGTCAATACAGTAAGACACAAAGGACTATTATGCACTTCTAGTCAGGGGCCTCTGGCAGTGACACCTAAAGCCTGCTCTGGCCAAAAGTAGGCCAAATAGAGCTGGTGCAGTTGGGATGTGTTGTCTGCTGCTACCAAGGGGAACTCAGCACTGGTGTACAACAGTAGCCACAGACATTGCCAGATATTTCCAGATATTTTGGAAAATTTCTGAAGAGTTTCTCTCTGCTGCCAATACTGTGTAAATGGAGAAAGCAGGAGATTTCTCTAGAAATATCACAGAACTTTCAGGAAATATCTGGCCATGTCTTTGGCTGTGACTGTACGACACTGTTCCACACAAAAAGTGCGTACCTCCATGAGGTCAGTGGCTGTCTACTATATCCAATCATCCATTTGCATGAGGTCAGTGTACAACAGCAGCTCACATCTCCATTCTGGCCTGGGATCCCCAATAATTGTACCCTGTGCTTCCCTTCCTCCATGCTTCCCTTCCAGTTTACCCAGTTCTAACTTAAGCATCTGAACATCAGCCATCACAAAGCAAGACAGCACCAAAAAAGACCAATGGTTACTGATTGGATGACAAGAGATGACGGACTTGATTCTCAAAAGGTTACCCCTGGCATAACTTGACTTGCACCAAAATAAATGGCACAAGTAGCAAATTCACGCCAGCAGTTGCAACATATGGTATTGTGCAAAGCCTGCTGGAAAGTGTCAGGTGCACCCAAAATACCTTGAGGCATACGTAGGGAATTCATAGAAACTCAGGTGGCAGATGAAGGCTGTTTTCTCACTGTCCTCTGGGGCCATCAGAATTTGATAGTACCCACTCCATAGGTCAAGTACTGAAAACCATTGGCTTCCGTTAAGGCAGTCAAGGGCATCCTGGATACGGGGCGTGGTGTACTAGTCCAGTACAGTTCTTTGATTCAAGGTCCAGTAGTCCACACACATCCTTACCAATCCATTCTTCTTGTGGACTACCACAATTGGAGAAGCATAAGGGCTTTGAGACTTTTGGATGATCCCTGCAGCCAACATCTCCTGAAGGTGCTTCTGTACATCATCTATGTCAGCCAGAGCAAGGCGATAGGATCTATCCCTGAATGGCTTCTCATCATGGAGTCGAATGTGATGCTCAGCCCAGGTGACACAGCTTACGTCTCATTCCTTTAAAGAAAATACTTGGCTTCTCTGGGACAGCTTTTGGCTAATCTTAGTTTTCCATTCAGCAGGAAGGGGTGACTTCCTGAAGTCAAACAGGTCAGGAGACACCTCATTACTCTCGATGAGGCATTTCTTGCTGGGCAGCTTAGCAGTGTTTGCACAGTACACAGTGGCTAGAGTACACCCCGATTCCTCAGATTTCCTGATCTGACATGTTCTGGACCTGCGACTACCCGCCAGGCATATGCACGGACCCGGCTGGTAGAATGCTGGGCTTGACCAACAGTCTGTCAGGCAGTTTGCCCTCTTGAAGGCTGAGCATAAGGATCTTGTTTTGAGGTGCACCTCACCACAAATGGTGCATTGAGCATTGGGGTAATACTAGTGAGTCAGAATCTTTCTCCAGACTACCTCCACGGGTTCATCTTTCTCCACCTCCTGATGTTGCAGTTTCAAGTCATGGGCTTGCTTTACTATGGCGGATATGCAGTCCTGTCCAGTGCACTTGGCTTGCTTTTCTTGACAAAGTTGAGCTAACCACCTGAACATATGGGCATTCGTATCAATTAGTAGCGGGACACCATTGTATGTCCGGTGGGTGGGAACACCAAGGTCAGGGTCTCCACTTGCTCATCCAGACCTGAACAGCCATAGGGAATGACAAACAGAGTCAGACATACCCTAGATAGGGATAGGATTTTCACTTAAAGCCCACATATGTAGTCCTTCGAGGGGTTGCAGAGGGACGTCAGATAAATGCTTGTCATACCAATCTTGAAATACAGTAGTCACTTGTGAACCACTGTCCAACACAGCATGAGTGGAAATGCCATTTACTGTCACAGTAGTCTCCATGGAGGGGCCCACCACCTCGGACCAGTCCTGGGAAGTTGATTTGGCGTGTCTATCCCACAGCAGTTTTTGAGGAATAAGACTTTTTTGTGAGCCCAGCTGAGGCTTTTATATTACTTGATAAACGTTTAACAGTCTGGTGTTGACCTTTGCAAGTTCTCTGGGAAGGTGCAGCCCCTGCTGGATGTGTCCGTCCTTCCCACATCTGTAGCAAAACACTTGTTCCTTGGGGTCTCAATAATGGGGAGGTTCGTCCTGAACTTCGGACTGATTGGGAGGAGTTCTAGGGTCCTCTTTTGGTTTGGACTCGGTCTCTCTATCTTCAGAGCCTCCTCAATGGCCAGTGGCATGGATGAGGTCTCCTACCAGAGCTCTCAGTTCTCTCATTTCTTCCATCAGTTGAGTCTCAACCAGGGAGTTGGGGGGCAATGGCATGGACCCCCACACCCCCAGGGGAAGCCTCACTTCAGGTCTCAATTGGCATCGGGCAAAGGTGTGAGCTTCTAGCCACTTCAGCTGCAGCCTGTTGGCTGGACTACATCTCCTTTACCTCTTTAAGCAGTTCTTGTACTTGTTTGATTTCAGAATTTTCATCTCACTCTTCCAACTGGTCCATAACTTGGCTGATACGGGGGAACCCCGGCATAGGGCTCCCATCCCTCCTCATCATTCTTGGCCTCTAAAATTTCTTTCATGAGCCAGCAATATTTGGGAGGGTTGGCTTTACAATCCTGGGAATTTCAATTTCAGCATGAGAATACTGGAATATCTGGTAGATTTGAGGATATGCTCCAGTCTGACTTGATTCAGTTTGCTAGTGGGTACCCCCCTTTTCAATGGGCCCTCTGTAAGGCCTATAAAATTCAAGTGACAAAAGCAGACAATTTCTCATTCTTCCATTGTTTGGTGGACTTGAATTTCCACATTAAGTCCTCCCCAGATTCCGTGCTGCCAAACACCCCCTCCAAAGCAGAGAGGTACTCAGCTGCAGTGGCTTCTGGGCTAGTGGATTGAAGAAATCAGATGACTTCCAGTGCAGGGCCCCTTAAGCTTTCCATTAGTCTCTTTCTCTTTCCCCCTCTGAACATTGCCACTCTTGGATTAGTGGAGTAGCATAGTCCACCCAGGTTTCGAAATCATCCTCCTCCACTCGCACGGGCACTGCACCAGAGAACAATCTGAACCTGCAGTAGGAGTCTAGGTGTACAGACGGTATCACTATGGGGGGGGTGACAACAGGGGATGCTTTAGGAGTAGACAGAGACGCTGGGGAGACTGTAAGGGAGGGTCTCCTCTGAAATGTCCAACATTTTAACAATTCCTTGGCTGTTCGCCCTTCAGTAGCTAACAACCTTAACAGTTTGTCCTTAAACCCTTCCACTTTCAGGGATCCCCAGGAGAAGGACGGATTACTAGGAAATGGATAATTCACCACCACATCTGGGACCCTTCAGGCAGGATGATAGGGGTACTTTTTCAGGGTCTATGGGGAGGCTACACAGAGGAGAGTCACCAGGGTTTGATCAAACAGATTTGAGTCCCGCTCCCACACTTCAACCTTCTCCAAACATTTAACTTTCCCCACAGTTTCTACAACTGTATCATTAGTGTTCTCTAATGGAATATCAAGTAGCAATATGGCATGTTGGGGATCTACCCCCTCAGCCTCACTCCACCCCATCATGTGATGCATGACCAGTTTGTGGTGAGCAATCTTAAACTTGGGCATAGTAAGCGCACCCATTTCTGGCAAAAATTTTTATTTCTGGTTTGTAGTTCCCACTTCTGACAACTAGAGGGTGCAAATCCCAATGGTGCCTCCAAGATGTAACCCCTAGGTGGCGCTATCCTATGAGCTACTACCCCTACTTGCATGACTAAGCACAGGTTGAGGGGCCTGAGCTCGTTGAATGGGTGCCTCCACCCAGAGGAATGGTTTTGGGATAGCATAACTGCTGTTGGTATAGCCCTCTGGGATGCTATAACCACCCACCAACCCTTCTAGTGGCCTGAACAGATCAACAGGTAAACAGTTACAACATATACCATATGATAGTAATACTGAACTCTCACTCTCTGCACTTACCACCAGGGCTGGATCAGCCGCAAGTGCCCTGAGACCCCTGTAAAACAAGACCAATGATGTAACAATTTAATGGCAGTACAATATCCAAACCAAGAAGATACACACTAACCTGGTTAAATGTAGAAAAAACACAGTCTGATTTATTCAGGGGGATTTGAACAAGGGTGGGTCAGAAATCTAGCAGATGATTAGTAGATCTGATTAATTCAGGCTGAACATGCATGTACAGGGAGTCCCTTTGTTACAGTCACACACCCTGGGTACCCTGTTGTTAAGCAGGCTAGTCTGAAGCATTGCCGGGGTAGGCCGGTGTTACAGCTGTTGTTGGGACCCTTTGGAAAGAAAACAATTAGCATGCACATCAACCCAGAATTTGTAATCCAGAGCCGGATGGCTCCGTTCGTTGTAATAAACCCAAACAAATAAATCAGATGACACACAATGATTGCAGCTTTGTTGCAGGGAGCTATCCTGTTTAGTACTCATGCTACCTAGACCAGGAGGCAGGACTGACAAGATGAAGACCTCTGGATGTTGTACTGGAGTGCCAGGGGAAGCAGGGCCCACACGACTCACTGTGGTGGTCGCTGCCTGTCGATGGTGTTGAGCAGAGAGCCGAATCACCCAGTGGGTCCTTCATCAGAAAAGTCTCTGTGGTGGGAGCAGCAGTCTAGGCCGAGATGGCAGGGCCCAGACAGAGCAAGCAATCTGGGTTTAGTTCATAGTGAGTGCTGGAGCAGCTTCCAGCTAGCATAACATAATCAATAGTGGGGAACCAGAGTGCGACCCACACTACACATTCAGCACACTTATAAGCAACACTACTATTAGCCACAGTTTTGATAAAGTCCGTTTGCAATTCAGCAGGGTTTCTATGCAGACCTCTCGCTCTGGGGCTCACTTCAGTACCTGACAGGCCGATTGCTTCTGGAGCAAGTCTTAGGTCCAACACACAGGCAACAATCCTTTACTTTCTCTTCAGATTTCAGGTCTCAAATCAGGCCATCGGATTTAAGTCCGATTTTACTCTCACAGACTTCTTCATACTGGAAGATGGTGACAGGCAGGCCAAGCACAGCCTTCCCGCCGATTCCCCGCGCTACTACTACCCAGCAGCTGCTCGAATGACTCAAGCTGTTCACCCTCCTCACTCCAACTCTTGACTGACCCACTGCTGCAGGCAGCTCTGGGCTTTCCAAGTGATCCAAAAGGTTTGGTTGGCTAATAGAACTGTCTGTCACAGAAGGGCTCCCCCTCCAGTTCCATTTAGGTGCCAAACCTTAAAAACTACAATTCCTACAGAAATTCAGTCCCACAAGACCTCTGGGGAAGTATCCATGTTAAGGTCCCTGAGGTTCCGATTGGTCCAACTCTGGCAGTCCAGAACCAAAATGGTGGCTCTATGCAAAGGTTCAAACTGCAATGGAAGGCAGGTAAGACAAACTCCTTTATTATTATTAAAGCAGATAAACAGCAAATAATCACAGTTCCTAAACGGTCCCTCTATGTACTTGGAGACTGTAGAATGTAGCAGAAATACCACTTGCCCAGGTGGTCCCGAGCCTTAAACCACTCGGACCCAGTCCAGACTAATTTCTAACACAGCATAATGATTCTCTTAAAGAGACAGGCATGGAGGCTTACTATAGCGCTCTCATGCAAACACAATAAACTACTGCAGACATAGGACACCATCCTGACAATGGGCATTAGGCAAGCCCAGGAAGACATTATAGGAACCCCATTTTGTAGGGGGGGTACACAAGATTTAAGATTTCAGTAAAGCAGAAAGGCCCTGGAGGAATGAATCCCAGTGAGTTGATTCACACAGAACCCAGGAGAGATGGCTAGCTAAGCTCCCTTGCTGGGGGAAGACTGCCACACCTGAGTAAGCAAAATCACACAGGCAGTGCAGTGTTTCTGAGGAGGGGCAGAGGAAGGAATCCTGACACCCATTCCAGCAATCTGCTACCTGTTTTTTTTACTATTAAATTGTTTATTGACATTTTCAATTTACAATAATCAGGATCAGCATAGGACAAAGGAAGTGTGAAAGAGTTGTTGGTTACATATACAACTCGACTTCAGAGCAAAAATATGAGCTGTTACTGGTTAGCAGGTACTTATCTCACTGTATGAGGTAACTAACCCTTGAGTATTGGAGGGACAAGGCTTCCATGCTCCACTAAGTAGTATCTTGGTTCTCTTCGTGGGTTCAGGTGATGTCTAGGCTTCTGACACCCTACGTGAAAGCAAACACAAAGTACCACTATTCTATATACTAACTAATACAACTATATACACTAGAGAGAACATTAGGACATATCATGCTTGCTTAGTCAACAGATAAGTGGGTCACAGTAATCCACAGCTATGTTTCAGTTACCAGGCATTGAGTCCTATTGCTAGATATTCAACCCACACGGTTTTAGGAGTGACATATCTGGTAAAGGAGGTCCAACACTTTTCGTAAGTTTCCATAGAATCGCTAACCAGATGGGAGAGTCTGTCTGTGGTGGCTATCTGGACCATAGATGGAAAAATTCTTGGGTGCTAGGAATCTCTACGGTTCTCCATCTACATACCAGCAGTGCTTGGCCTGCATGGCCTAAAGCTAGCCAGTGGTGTTCTGTGTCTCCGAGGTGGGAGCTTCTGATTTCATGCCCAGGAGGAGAAGGCGAGAGCCGGGGATAGGTTTTTGAAATATCTTAGCTCTTCTATCATGCAGACATGCTCCCATGTCTGCTGTATTAAGGGCAGGTCCACAGGATATGGAGCAGGTCTCCAGGTTTGGAATTACATCTCCAGCATAGGTTCAACTCAGCACCCCTGCCTTGTGTAACACCACCAGTGTCGGTACCAAGAGTGGAGGACCTTGTTTTGTATTAATCTACTCTTTGGGTCTCTAAAGTACTTTTGAGCTGTTTTCCAGCATTCTTTCCACTTTAGGTCTGTGAACTCAAGGTGCAGAGCCACCTCCTGATCCATTCTGCAATTCTGGACTGTGTAGTACAGTACAGGCTACACGCCCATTGACCCATGTTGTGGACCAGTGGGCATACAGCCCTACTAAATAGAGTCAGTCGGTGGGCAGCGGGTGGCATGCGGTGGGGAGTTGCTGCCCGCCGCTGACCGGAGGGAGCGGTGTTGGGGCTCAGTGGGCGGTGGGGAGGGGGGTACCGCTTGACTACCAGGGATGGATTGGTTTCTAATATTGTATAACTGACGCCTGCGATTGGGCTGGACGCGGTTCACTGGACCACCAGGGATATAGGAGGAGTTTTTAATTATACTTCTGCCCACGATCGGGCTGCGAGCAGTCCACTGGACCACCAGGGATATTGGACCTCTAATACAATACTGATGCCCGTGATCGGGTATTGGGGGGGTGCTACCACGAAGGTGCCACCAGAGCTCGGGTGGCCACCCACAGCTGGTAGCTGCCGTGTTGCACCCTGCAATATGACAGCTCACCTGTGGGTGACCAGCTGTTGCTCTTTTTATTATTTGCTCAACTGTGTGCGGCGCAGGTATGGGTTGCGCCTGCATCTGCTCGGCACATCCGGGGCTGAATATCGGGATGTGCGAAGTATGCATGGCACGCCCCCATTTGGCGCCGATACATTATCATTGATGCGCTCCGCAAGATCGGGATTTGTGCCATGCACATTCCTCTTCTGAATATCGCGCCGGGGCGCAACCCTTCTGAATATCTCACCCATGGAATACAAACTGTATATGCAGACAATATACTGATGCATATCTCGTCACCTGCCACATCACTACCTGCTGCTCTGCAGCTCATATCACAGTTTAGTGTGATCTCTAATTACAAGTTAAACCTACCCAAAAATGAAGTGATGCCACTCAACAAATACACCAGTAAAGCAGACCTGCAACACCTGGGGGGTTTCTGGGTGAAAGATAATCTGAAATTCCTCAGGATTGTCCTTAGTACGTCTCCCCAGAAAATCAAACAGAACAACCTGGACTCGGTAGTGACCACTATTAAAGCAGATTAAATCGATGGAAACTGCTACTCCTAACTCCATGGGGCAGGCTCAGCATCATTAAAATGAATATATTACCCCATCTATTATATCCTTTCCAGATGTTTAATAAGTCACTAACCCAGAGTTGGTTCTCTCAAATTAATAGAATCTTAACCTCCTTTCTTTGGCAAGGCAAAAGGCTAGAAGGGCATATGTCAAATTAATGTGACATAAGAGAGATGGGGACCAGCCCCAACCTCTACTTATATTATCTAGCTATACACTTAGCGAGGTCTTTACACTGGATCACACAAGCACAATACTTCCCAATCGGCTCATATATCCTCTATGGATAGAAATTGAACGATATTATGCTCCAACCATGGCGTAGTGATGTTGCACTACCTTATCTTCCAAAGAAACAACTACCTAGCCAGCTACAGGACACTTCCCTAAGAGACTTCTTAATGTCTCAATCCCAATTAAATACATTGCTAAAAATTCACCCAAACCATGACATTTCCCAGTCACTATTTGGGAACCCTAATTTTCAGATCTCAGGCAAGATCCCTTTGGGGGATAAGTTTTGGCCTAATATGGGAGTGGAGAGTGTGGAGGACCTGACAGTCCAACAAAAACTAATGACTTTCAAGAAGCTAGTAATGTTTATGATTGGTCCCCCATCTCGTTTTTGAAGTTTTTTCAAATTACTCACATGTTGCATGCCATACTGGACAATGGTCCATGAATTAAACCTCTCTATAATTCGATCTCTCCCTATCTGAGCTCAACCCCCAAAACTCATTTGATTTCATACTCCTATCAATTTCTACAATTCTTTTTCACTCCTAGGGATAGTCCGTGGTTCTATTGGTGGGATCAGGCCCTCCCCTGTACTTCCCTTTCAAGAGACTGGCCCCGGATATGGAAGCATTTGTATGCCATGATATGCTGGGACCATTACTGGTTCATGCAATTTCAGATCAACCATAGCCTTTACTATACCCCTCCAGATTGAACAAAATGGGTTGTCTATCATTGGACCTCTGCACAAAATGTGGTAAAGAACTTGGTACCTTCTCATATACTATGGTCATGTGAGACTGTTTCTCCTTTTGGTCCTCCATTCAGAATAGACTTGACCCCTGCTAGGTCTCTCCAGAAATTAAATTCTGCAGTCTGTATCATAGGAGAATATACAGACCATTTGTCCAGAACTTTCAGGAACAATTTTGTTTTTACCGTATTTGCCCTCTTTGTGACGAGGTACCTTTGAAAATGAGCCTCCGGCTCAAAGGTTGTACACTGATTTACAAATAAATAAAAATAAATAAAAAATTGATTGGTAATCAATGCCCATGCATAGCTATGATATCAGCTTGTGCCAAAAAGGTGATACTCAGACACTGGAAAGACCAGATTACCCCAAGTTACATAGAATGGTACAAGGAAATAATGTTTGAATTACAGGCAGAATGAATGATAGCAAGTATGACCAATAAAATGTATAGATTTAACCACATCTGGGAGCCCCTGTATACTGTCCTGTCAATACAGTAAGACACAAAGGACTATTATGCACTTCTAGTCAGGGGGCCTCTGGCAGTGACACCAAAGCCTGCTCTGGCCAAAAGTAGGCCAAATAGAGCTGGTGCAGTTGGGATGTGTTGTCTGCTGCTACCAAGGGGAACTCAGCACTGGTGTACAACAGTAGCCACAGACATTGCCAGATATTTCCAGATATTTTGGAAAATTTCTGAAGAGTTTCTCTCTGCTGCCAATACTGTGTAAATGGAGAAAGCAGGAGATTTCTCTAGAAATATCACAGAACTTTCAGGAAATATCTGGCCATGTCTTTGGCTGTGACTGTACGTACACTGTTCCACACAAAAAGTGCGTACTCCATGAGGTCAGTGGCTGTCTACTATATCCAATCATCCATTTGCATGAGGTCAGTGTACAACAGCAGCTCACATCTCCATTCTGGCCTGGGATCCCCAATAATTGTACCCTGTGCTTCCCTTCCTCCATGCTTCCCTTCCAGTTTACCCAGTTCTAACTTAAGCATCTGAACATCAGCCATCACAAAGCAAGACAGCACCAAAAAAGACCAATGGTTACTGATTGGATGACAAGAGATGACGGACTTGATTCTCAAAAGGTTACCCCTGGCATAACTTGACTTGCACCAAAATAAATGGCACAAGTAGCAAATTACGCCAGCAGTTGCAACATATGGTATTGTGCAAAGCAGCCTGCCACATGCTACAGGCTGCTTGCGCCAAAGTGGACATACGCTACCTGTTACACCCTAAATCTTCTGTGACATGGTGCTAGGGGGTTTACAGCAGCAGTTGTGCCCTATTCTGAAAGGGCTGCAACCAAGTCCCCCAGGGTGCTAAAGTACAACTACACAAGACTTTAGCTGGTGTAACTGTACATATGCCCTCCAGGGGTTGCACGTATGTGCCACCGGCCCATCCCCTTATGACATGTCACCCTCCCCCCACTACTGCCCTGATCCCAAAAATCATGTGCAAGCCCCGCAGGGTTAGTGCTGTCCCTCCCTGAATGCCCGGACCCCAGAATATGCAGCATTATTCCCCACAGGGCTATTACTGTCCCCCCAATGCCCTGACCCCAGAATATACAGTATTATGCCCTGCAGGGCTATCACTCTTCCCTCCAATGCCCCAAACCCAGAATATGCAGAATTATGCCTTGCAGAGCTATTCATGCCCTCCCCAATGCCCCGATCCCCGATCTGCCACCTTCTGCAACCTGCATCCCTCGTAAGGTGTATAGAGCAACCCCAAATCCCTGGTAGTCTAGTGGCCCATCCCCCCACCTGGCAGTGGAGGACCACCCCACTCCCCACCACCTCTACCCGGCTGATGACTGGCACAGACCCACCTCTCACCACCGTGGCCAGCTGCTGACTGAGATCCACTGGAGCTTGTACCACTGTACATAATATGCACTCAATGAATATTCATGACAGCGTATTATGTACAGTAGTATGTGCTCTGGTAGAGTTCAGTCAGTGGCTGGCCATAGTAGTGAGAGGTGGGTTGTGCCAGTTCCTGGCTGGGTATGGGTGAGGGGGGTGGTCTGCCACTGCTGGGTGGGAGGGCCATTAGACTACGAGGAATAAGGGGTATCTAACACTTATGGGAGATGCAGTTTGCAGGAGGCAGCTGATAGGAATCGAGGCATGGGGCATGAATAGCCTGCTGGGCTTTAACTTGAATTTTCAGGGTCGGAGCGGGGACAGCTATAGCCCTGCAGGGCTTAAACTTGCATTTCAGTGGTCGGGGCATTTGGGGAGGGACAGCAATAGCGTTGCAGGGCTTAATGTTCCCACAAGTGGAATCAGGGCATGGGGGGGGTGCCACTTGCACACTTCAGGTCCAGGGATGTGGCTTGCAACAGTCCCTTAAGATATGCCCTTTATTTGGCATACCCATGGGATTGTCGCAAATCACAGGACTTAGCTGTGCAGACCCTGGCCCTTCCAGAATCAGGCGCAGGGTCTTTGGCATAGTGGGGTTTGGCACAAGTCACTTTTGGAGGTGACTTGCACCATCCTTATAGAATTGGGCCCGATAGGTCTATGGCACTTTACATTGTGAGCTAGGACAGGGCCTCTTGTGAGTCATTATCCTCAGCCTGTGTGAGATCCAACTCAGCCCCAGGTTCTTTAAAATGAAAAAAAAATGCAAATGTTGAAGTTGGCCTTTCCTTTGAAAGCAATCTAACAATGACAAAACATTGGAAAGATGACCCACTCACCCAGATTGTATGTCTTAAATTATTTTATTGATACGGAAACAATAACTTTATCTCCTGTTACACCATGTACATTTTGGGGCAAAACAGGTCCTTCCTCAGGGTGGACAACTGTAGCTTGAAAGTTCCTGCCTGGTGGTGGGGGGTTCACATCCTCGATGACATTAGGCACACTCATTGGTCTGGTGTTGTTAATGCTTACAGGCACATGCACTGCTACTGCAGCGGGGTGACTCTGATGTGCCTAAGTCATTGGCGTGCTGTGTGCTAGAGAGAGGGAAAAACATATGGGCAAGCCATAATTCAGCTTCTATTGACCCTCAAATCAGGGGCAAGGATGGGGCCCCACTTGCTAGAAATAGGGCTTTGAGGCTGGAAGGGACTGAGGTAGATAGAGACATTGAATCAATTTATGCTACTGTTTCCAGCACAGAGCAACAAGACCAGCAATTCTTGAGAGAATCAGGCCTAGATTTCCAAAGGTCTTGCCACAAGTGCAGGACCAGGTTTTGTGTGTGCCTATGGCAGGGTGAATACAGCAAAACATTAGAATGCTATTTTCAAATATTTTGCCACGTTTATGGCAGTTGACACCACTTTATAGTTAAATAGCGATCCATGTATCAAATACTGATACGTGCATCATTATAGGGCTCTGGGTGTGCCATAATTCATGGCAAAAGTGCATATATGTTAGACTACCTTTCAGGTGGTTCAACTTATGTGCCTAAGCATCAGGAATATGGCATCACTGTGCCACAAGTCACAATGTATGATTTAAAATCCAGCCCTCAGTAATTGGGAGAATGGGGGAAGAGTTGGAGAGGGAAGGTAACAGGGATGGGGAAGCGCTGGTCACAAGACTAGCCCTGGCCACCCTGAATCTAGGTCTGACTAATAAACAGTCAAGCATCTGGGGTGGTGAGTGTAAGTACTTTTGAAGTATTCAAAAAATGGTACTGTACTCACACAACCCCAGTCTGTACTGATTTGTCCTATACCTTTGCATTTGGGGCTATTGTTCCCTTAGAAAGTGGACTATTTTCACAAATGTTTTTCTTTTTTTTTAATCAGGAAAGCAGAGAACAGCTCATTTGCAGGTGCATCCTGAAGGATGGTGCAGAGAATACAGCAACGTTACATGTCAAAACAGTAAAACAAGATGGGCACATGGTCATTACACCACATACAAAAACATCATGGCTACAAACGTCACATACAACACAGCGCCGACCACAAACAGAGTTGGACAAAACACTGACTAGGTTGCAAACAGCATGCTCATTGAAAACAATGGGACTTAATGTTTTTTGGGGGGCTTTGCCCCCCACACTCTCCACATGGGTGCTTTTCTACTCTCCTCCAGAATTTAAATAACTAACTCTGGGGCTTCGGGATGGAGAGAAACTCCTGAGGGGAATTTTGTTTTGTTTGGAAAAAACAGCAAAAGTAGTAGCATGGGGAAACCTTGGGGAACTGAACCATGGTCCCAGGTCTCCTGATTATGCCATGTGCTGGTGCCCTAGCCACTCCAGCAGGGGAGTGGCTCGAGCAGGCCCCCAGCACATGGCTACTTCACATTTCCTCAATGACGTATAGAGTGACGGGGTAGTGGTAATTCCCTTCCGCTATCATACCCCTGTTGCTCTAAATACACAAGCGGTCTACTTTGCGCAGTTATTGCTGTGCTGTTCCAGTTGTGGGATATAGACCCAGTACCCACAAGATACAGATGCAAGAGGTGAACAATGACAGTGCAGTCCAAAGGCAATAAATATAACATGTGCAACTACTGTATGGAACAATGCAAAATTGTGCAATAAGAAAAATAGATCAACAAGGATCGCAAGGTGCATGCTATCCTCAAAAGGACTAGACTGACAGCTCCATCCCCTAGTCAGGCATGAGAGTAGACAAACAGTGGAGGTCAGGAGTATGAATAGGCATTGCCTCCAGCAGTGGTGCCACTTTGCCCTGCCTTTGCTGATTTAATTATGCAATCTGTTAATCAATTGTACATTGCTGTATCGGGTTGGTGAAAACAGGGTGGAGTGGTGCTGGCACTGAAGGTCATTTTCACGAATAAAGGCAAGTAAAGTCAAGCTCACTGGTAAACAAACTGAGAGGTTACATCTCTTTCAAAATTATAGGCCATGGTCTTATTTCCTCCACTAATCTGTTAGAAAATAATATAGGTCCAAACAAGGCAAATCCAATTAGAAATTTAGAACATGTCAGCAGAAAAGGATTGCTTGGCCCAGCTAGACTGCCCAGTTGGTCCCTGCCTCATCTGTTTCTGTAGACACTAACTGGTCTTTGATGACCCTCCCTCATCCCTGCCCATTTGCTAATATTCCCTTATGTCCATCCCATGCATGCTTGAAACTCCGTACTGTTTTCACCTCCACCGCACCTGCTGGCAGTTATTTCAGGCGCCCACCACTCTTTCAGTACTGCAATACTTTCTCACATTCTTCATGACATCCCCCCCCCCCCCCCCTTCAGCTTCATAGCATGCCCTCTGGTGCTTGTGCTCTTACTCATTTGAAAGATACTCCCCTCCTGCACCTTCTTCACCCCTGTGAGGTATTTGTAGGTGTTTTCACCACAGCGATTCGACAGGAATCCTGTTGACCACCTCTACAGCGATGGCACAGTGCTGACAGTTGGCATTGTGCCATCAAGTAAGCAATGTTTTTTTGTGGGGGGCTGCACCCCTGCACTTCCCTAGTCTTTAAAGTAATCAACTCCATGTTGGAGTTGTTTTGAGAAGGGACGCAAGCCCGGTGAAGCTATGTTGCTGTCCTGCAAGACCATTATAGAGAACTGCCCATTTTGTCGATGTAATGGTCTTTGCGGTTGTAGTTTCACCGTAATGTCAGTATACCCTTGTATAGGTTCCACCATTCCACATTGACAGGAACCCTGTCAAATGCCATTACAGCGACAGCACAATGCCAACAGTAGGCATTGTGCCGTCCAGGAACGCAAGTGTTTTTTTGCAGGGGGCTTCGCCACACACACCCCCCACACTAAAGATTACCAACTCTGAGTCACAGTTGTTTCAGGGAGGGGGTGAACTCCCCAGAGACAGCAGCATCGATAAGACAGCAGACCAGTACAGTGAACAGTTGATTATGTTGCTGTACTGGTCTTTGCTGTCTTACCATCACTGTAGCAATGGTATATGCCCTTGTAGGTCTCTATCATACCCTCTCTCACTCTCCTTTCTTCCAGAGCCCTCAGTTTCTCCTCATAGGGCTTTTGGTGCAACCCCTGCACCATTTTATATGCCTTCTTCTGGACTGACTCCACCCTATCTATGTCCTTTCTGAGGTGTGGCCTCCAGAACTAGACACAATACTCCAGCTGGGGTCTCACCAGCAGGCGATATGTCATGGCAACACCACCTCCTTCCTCATGCTTGAGATACCTCTCCCTATGCATTCCAGCATCCCATTGTCCCTATGTACTGCTTTGTCACACTGCCCTGCCACTTTGAAGTCATCAGATATAATAACCCCAAGGTCCCTTTCCTTCTTAGTGACTGACAGTACCTCCCCCATCCTGTTATCAGTTCTAGGGTACCTTTGCCCTAGCTGCATGATTTTGCACATTTTAGCCGTGAACCTCAACTTCCATGTTCTTGACCACTCCTTGAGTTTCTCAAGATCCCTATGCATTCACTCCACCCCTTCCTTATCGTTCACCCTATTACGGATTCTGGTGTCATCTGTAAAAAAGCATACCTTCCCTTTCACTTCCTCTGCAATGTCACTCCTGAAGACTTTGAAGAGGACGGGTCCCAGTACTGATCCCTGTGGTAACCTTTCAGTCACTCTCCCATCATTACAGTGAGTGCCTTAACCACAACCCTCTGTCATCTGCCTATCTGTTATCCAGTTTCTAACCCAGTTCATCACTTTGGAAACCACCCCTAGGTTGCTCAGTTTCTTAATCAGTCTCCTTGGTGGAACAATGTTGAAGGCCTTGCTACAATCCAGAAAGGCCAGATCCAGGTCCTTCCCCTGATGTATTTACCTGGTCACCCAGTCAAAGAACTCAATCACCCTTGTCACCCAGTGAAAGAACTCAATCAGATTAATCTGGCATGACCCTCACCCCCCGGTGAGTCCATTCTGCTTTTGGTTAAACAGCCTATAGCTACTAGCTTCTTTCCTGCTGCTGTCCTTGTATAGAGGAACCATGTCTGATCCCCTCCAGTCCTCCAGAACCAAGCCTGATTCCAGTGAGCTGTTAAATAAGGCCATCAGTTAGGCAGCCAGCACTTCCAAGTTCTTTCAATACCCTTGAGTGTATCCCATCTGTTACATAGCTTTGTCCACTTTTAGAGCTGCAAGTCCTTTCAAGACTCTTTCCTCTGAAAATGGACTTGAGTCTGCCTCCCCTCTTCCTTTGTTCCTGTTGATCACTGGTGGTGCATTCCCCCCCCCACACTGTGAAGACTGAGCAGAAGTACCTGGTCAGGATGTCTGCTTTTTCTTGGTTCTCTTCTGCGCAGTCACCACCTGCCACCCTCCTTATCCTCACTGTCCTTCCCTTTGATTTCCTTTTCTTATTTATGTACCTGAAGAATGTCTTATCCCCATTTGTTACCCCTTTGGCAAGCCTTACCTCTGTCTGCACCTTTGCTTCCTTCACTGCCTTACATGTTTCCTCTTTTTCACCTGGTACACCTCCCTGTCTTCCTCAGTCTGTGTTCCCTTATACCTCCTGAATGACACCCTTTTTTCCTTCATCACCATGGCCACTTCCCTAGAGAACCATAACAGTCTCTTTTTCTTTTATTTTGCTTTTACTCACTTCCTTCATGCAGAGGCTGGTTGCCTTAAATATGCCCTCCCTTATTTTTCACCACTGTTCCTGTATCCCTTCCAGGCATTCTTCCCTACTAGGCAGTATTTGAATCAGTCTTCCATTTTCAAATCTGCCCTAATAAAATCCAGAACTCTCATCCTCATGTGGATTGCCTGTGTTCCCATCTTAATGTTAAGTCATGCCATACGGTGATCACTGGCACCTAGGGGACTGCCCACTGTGATGTTTGCACTGCTATCCCTGTTTGTAAGCACCAGGTCCAGCATTGTCCCATACCTAGTGGGTTTATTGACCAGCTTCCCAAGAAAGGCACCTTGAAGGGAGTCAAGGATGGCCTTGCTCCTTGCCAATGTTGCAGCTGTAATACTCCAATCAACATCTGGCAGATTGAAGTCACCAGCTAGCAGTACCTCCCCATTATTTGCCTTCCTGATGATGTCCTCGCCAAGAGCCTTATGCAACTTCTCTTTCTGTGCTCTAGGTCTGTATACCACCAATGCATGGGTAGCAGACCCAGCACTAGTCTCCAAGATTATCCAAAGCACCTCCAGTCCTCTCTTTTCCTCCAGGTGCCCCTGCACTTCCATAGCCTTGATTCCCTCCCTCAAATACAGTACAATACAACCTTTCCTCCTTTCTTCCTTTGGGTGTCTCCCCTGAACAAAGCATAGCCTGGTATGACCACATCCAACAGGGGAACCTGCTTTCTTTAACTTTCTGATTTTGTAGAACAGAGAATACAAACTACATACTGCCTGCAAGGACTGTAATATATCCAATAATCCAGCAATAGGAGATGAGTGAAGTAAAATTGCAATTCCAAGAAAATCCTGATCTATAATGCAAAAAAAATAAAATAAAATAGAGTAAATAAATAAGAAAGAAATGAGATAGCATCCAGCAAAATGAGAACAATTGAGCCAAGCAGGATCTGATAGAACAGTGTTTGGTAACCTGTCACAAGAAGTGACCACCTGGGTTTAAGCTGTGAAACAGTAGTCAATGGGGCCAACTGATATGAAGTGGGATCATCAAGGACTATACCCCAAGCTCCCATGGAGTAATGAATCTCCAAACCTACCCTCACTTGAAAAGGTGAGAAACAGAAAAAGTACAGAACATACAGTATAAAAAGAACAAAGATCTCCAAGGTGGGGGACTGAAACAATTCCTTCCTTGGTGATGCCTCCTTCTGGGCATCTGTAAGAATATCAAACAGACATGTCTTCAAGCTTCTTGGGGTCTGGTTTCAGCCCCAAAAGGGTTGGGTAAGGGAAAAGGTAACCAAAGAGCAAGTAGGTTGGGGAGAGACAAGCAGTAAAACAAAATGAGGAAATGGTGTGGGAAATAACAAGCATCACCAGGTCACATCCTAGTACAACACTAAGCATCTAACAAGAAGTCTCCTCCATCCTCCCAAACCCCACCCTGTTAATTAACAGAAAACTCCACTGTATCCCCAAGCAGGCAACTGCATAAATATATAAGGCTTAAAGTCCAGGAAACAATTAGTCGTGACTGCTACAAGGTCCATACCCACATTCACCAACCCCATGTTCCATAAAGACCTAGTACTAACCAGGGAGAAGTGGCTCCCTCCAAAATAACAAAGAGAGGGCTAATTAATATATTTTATAATGGTCAAAATCCTGCAGTTTCCTGAATAGTGGGGAAGGGGAGGGGAGGATAGTGGAGGGAAGGGAAGATGAGGGAAGGTGAGGAAGGAGTATCCCCCTGGTCAACCTGGAGGGATAGTGGACAATGAAGGAGGCAGACTCTAACACCCCCAGCCCAATTCAAAGTCCAGGGAGCATTTATTATTCTTTTGTTTAGAGAGGTGCTCGCTTATGTATAAATTCAAAGTATTTGATTTTGTAATACCACTTACTGTGTGTTGTGGGGTTTTGCTTGTTTATCTTTATATAGTACCAACATTGCTAAGTCTAGTCTCAGTCAGTATACCCCTTTTCCAGTCAGGCAACTGTAATTTTGTATCTATTTATTGAATGTTTAGGATATAGAAATACTTTTTTTCTAGAAGTGTTTATATACAGTAGTTAGTATTTAACCACTTACATTTCATTAAGTAAACATCTAGTACTAAATTGAAGAAATGATTTATGATCTGCATCTTTGTTGTGCTGTTATTAGATATTAGGAATTAACTGTGAAAAGTACTGGCAGCTTTTCATGTATTTATTCCCTTACTTCCTTTTGCCTTTTACTATTGTGAGTCTTTTCACCCCACCTTTTTTGTGAAGACTAGGCATTTGCCTTGTTTTAAAAGGGGTTTTCCTAATTTATTAGTTAGCTCTTTGACATCTTATTTGCACAAAATTATTTGTATTAGGCATTTGCAATTTTTTTTCTCAATTAAATGTGGGGGTATTAATGTACTTAATAAGGTGGGAGTTGGAACCTAGCTGATATCCCCCACCAGAAGAAGACAATAAGGGTCAAGGCGCTGGGGTTACTTGTTCTGAGTTCTCAGTGCCCTTTTGTAATGTTTAGTCATTCAGTAAATGACTTAAAGTTTGCATCAGCTATCTTCTCTACCTGGTGATTCTTCAGCCCATGATTGCTAGTATTTCCTAGGTTGTTACTGACAAAATTGCCCACCCCCAAAATAGTGGTGGAACCTCTTCCTTGGTCATCTCCCAGAGAGGGTACCATCAAGGAAAGCACACAATGAGGCATGTCATATAAGAATGGGATGCAGGAAGGTTGACAGCTATCAAGCTTAGGGTAGGAGAAAGTAGCTGGATTGACTAAAAGAGATAATATAAAAAAGTAGTACATCCTCTGTGGTTAGAATTCTGAACAGTCCTTAACTTATAAATCTGAAATCCATTAATAACTTCAGACACGTAATACAATGATTTATTTTCTTAGGAGAGTGAAGACATGCAGGCTTTTTTAAGCAAGTGACCCAGTGAGAAACCAACTAAAGCAATGGAATGCTGAGATTCGGTAACATAGCACAAATAATTGAATGAATGAACTTAAAGTCTAAAGGAATAAAATAATTTACTGATGAGATGCTTATTTTTAGAAAGAGAAGTCTAGACAAGGTCAAACACAGAACTTCAAGAAAGGATAGTTAGTGGCTACTACTGAAATACGTCTGATGAAGTATGTGAGCTGGAAAACATGTCTGGTCATAGAAAAAGCCCTGCAATGTTACTCCTCAACAAAAAAGGTCAATTATTTAGGCATCTTCTTGCATTATTGGGGTGCAGTTAGTATTCTAACCAATGGATTAATGGATGGTTTTGCACATGATCACCCCTTGTTTTGATTAAAGATCTAAGCTGCTGAAGGAGTAGGACTGTACCAAGTTCGCTTTTCCACAAAATGTCATAATGTGTAGGTACCAGTAGCCTGTTGGATATACCATCCAAGAAAAGTGCATTCACACATTCTGACATACATAGAACATAGAAACATAGAATTTGATGCCAGATAAGGACCGCTTGGCTCACCCAGTCTGTCCATTTCCCTACCTAATGGATAAGCTGCAGATCCTAGTTAACTAACAGCCTACTTCCTCCTACCCCAACCCATAGAATCACCTTATGTCTGTCCCATACATTCTTGAATTCCCCCACTGTTTTTGACTTGACAGCCTCCACAGAAAGGCCATTCCATACATCCACAACCCTCTTCATGAAACAATACTTCCTCACATTACCTCTGAGCCATCCCCCTTCTATCTTCAAATTGTGCCCCCTTGTTCTTGCACATCTCTTTTTCTTAAAGATGCTACCCTCTTGGACTTTGTTGATTCCCTTGAGGTACTTGAAAGTTTCCATCATATCCCCCCTGTCCCTCCTTTCCTCGAGGGTATACATATTAAGGTCCTTAAGTCTCTCTTCATATGTCTTCTGGTGCAGACCCTGCACCATTTTAGTTACCTCCTCTGGACTGCCTCCATCCTGTCTATGTCCTTGTGGAAATTGGGTCTCCAGAACTGCATACAGTACTCCAGATGGGGTCTCACCACCTGTCTATACAGAGGGATAACAACTTCTGGTTTTCAACTGGTGATGCCTCTTCCTATACATCCCAGTATCTCCCCAGCCCTCCTTACTGCCCTCTTACATTGCTTGCCCACATTTAGGTCATCTGATATGACTACCCCAGGTCCCTTTCCATTTTTGTTATTGTTAGTATCTCACCCCCCATAGTGTACTCTTCCCTTTGGTTTTTTGTTTTCCAGTTGCATTACTTTGTACTTCTTAGCAGTGAATCTAAGCTGCCATACATTTGACCATTCCTCCGACCTTGCCAAGTCCCTTCTCATCCTTTCCACTCCACCTTGTGTATCAACCCTGTTGCAGCTCTTTGTGTCATCTGCAAAGACATACTTTTCCTTCCAGTCCCTCTGCAATGTCACTTATAAAGACATTGAAGAGGACCGTTCCTAGACCTGAACCCTGCGGTACCCAACTAGTAATCCCCTTTCTTCATAGTGGATTCCATTTACTATTACCCTCTGTGTCCTGTTCTCCAGCCAAATTTTTTTACCAAGGCTACCATCTTGGGACCCACTCCCAGGCTGGCTAACTTGTATATTAATATTTTGTGTGGGACTGTGTCAAATACCTTGCTAAAGTCTAGGTAGGCCATGTCCACAGCCCCTCCCTGATCTACTACTTTGGTCACCCAGTCAAAGAAATCTATTAGATTCATCTGTCTGTCTACCTGTCTGTCTATCTATCTATCCCTGTCTGTCTGTCTGTCTGTCTGTCTATCTATCTATCTATCTATCTATCTATCTATCTATCTATCTATCATCTTTTTACATTTTTTTATTCCCTCACCCTCCCATCTCAACCAATCCTCCCAAGTGTTTCCTTGACAAATAATTATCAAAAGAAAAGTGGACCAGGGTGCCCACCCCTGGTACCAATTGCCAAGCCCCTCCCCTCCAGGTCAGCATGCCCCAATATGTAGATGGTGAACCTGGTGCCTCTTTGGAGTTAAGCTGACACTGGGGTGCCCAGTCCCCAGTGTTGGATCCGATAGTGAATTTCATTTTAAACCTGCAAAAGAGAAAACACTCTCTCAGTCTTTATTTTTTAAACTAACCTGTAAAAAAGAAAACAGCCCCTCACTGATCAGAATCCCTGATCCTCACCAACCCCACTCTGACCACCCACACAGCACCTCCCACACACACCCATACAACTTCACTTGCCTGAACATGTCCACAGCATGATTTCACTCTCTGATCTACATCATGTCTTGCTGCTGGAACTGGTGACTGCAATATGAGAAAATAAGGTAAGTCTGATTTAATGTATTTCAATGCAGTTTGGCCCTTTAGTGATAGCTTTGCCATTTTTTAATATTCTTACACCAAATTTTCAACATGGCCTTTTTTGAGAACCCATCATGTGAACAAGAGTGGTGGAATTTTTCAAATCTGGCCCAAAAGGTGATTTCACTGTCATAATGCAAAATCACTTATTTGTACAGGATTTGAACATTTTCACCTACCTGTTTCATGAGGTGGCGGTCATAAGAAGTGTATGTTGAAAATTTGGTGTAAAAATATATTAAAATTACCAGGTTATGAATGAATGTTGAAATATTTCAATGCTCATTCATAACTTCACTAATTTCCAATATTTTTCCAAAAAACTTTCAACATTGCCTTTTTGTGATACCTCCTCATGAACAAGGTAGTTAAATGTTTTGAAATATGTGCCAAAAGGTGATTTTAAAGTCACTGTATGAAATCATGTTTCGGACATTATTTGAAATGTTTCACCTATCAGGTTCATGAGGTGGGGTTATACGAAGGCTATGTTGAATATTTTGTGTAAAAATATGGCAAAATGACCAGGTTATGAGTGAATGTTGAAAATATGTCATTGTTCACTCATAACTAATTTTCAATATTTTCACTCCAAACTTTCAACATTGCCATTTTTCATACCACCTGATATACATGACAGGTGCTGTTTTTAGATCTTGAATGAGACGTGTTTTTGCACTTGTGGTATGAAATGTTTCAGACAGTATTCTATAAAAGCCACATATCATGTTTATAAGGGGATTCATAAAATTACTGTCTTGAAAATTTGGGATAAAAAAATAATAAAGAAACATTGTATGTAGTACCAGACTTTACCCCAACAGGTAGTGCTTTGTGATCCCCTGCCAGTGAGTTTAGGGATGTTCTCAGTGAACCAGCTGGATGGTGTGAGGCTGGAGGGAAGGTGTTGTTATGAACACCCCCCAGCCAGAGTAGGTTGCATGGACCCAGGTACCATATAGCGGATGACACTGGCTCCATTCAAATAATGAGTTTTTAATTTTTAATACTTCTACCTGGACCTAGGAGAGTACAACCACCACCAAGTGTCCCAACCGGTTTTGCACATGTGCACTTCCTCAGGGAGACTGATCTTGTGCATAATCACAGCTGTTGAGAGAATTAATGTGTAGAGGATTTTTGTAAGTTTTAATATTGTTTTACTTTTTTTAAATTTAGCTTAAAGGTTTCTGTGGCTGGAGTGACTGTAAAAGTTTTTGTGGCTGGAGTGAATGCACAGGGCATGCCCAGACTTGTCCATCCACATAGCCTTTAAATTCTGAGTGAGCCATCAAACTGCAGTAGAGAAGGAGTGGTTAAGCCTGCTTGCTGTGGAGATCTCTGTAAGTTTTGCTATTGCTTTTTAAACTACAGGAGAGAAGGGTTACTTAATTCTACTTGCTGTTGAGAGAATTAATGTGTAGAGGATTTTTGTAAGTTTTGATATTGTTTTACTTTTTTTTAATTTAGTTTAAAGTGGAATTTAGCTTAAAGGTTTCTGTGACTGAGTGCCTGTAAAAGCCCTCCACCCACCTGCTCCACCAGCCTTTCTTGAATACTGAAATACCACTGGGGTTGGGTTTAAGGCTGTGAGGGAGGAGCTTGGGGAGCTGCAACTGACCTGAGCCCTCAGAGCAGGTAAGGAAGGAGGAAACAAGGAACAGCCATATGAGCTCATTCTTAAAGATATATAAATATAAAAAACTTATGAGTAGGTCTATAGTCCTTATGAGTAAGATTGTGGTTTCTAATTAATACTGTAGTTGGCTGTTTTATGCTGCATGCACGGGCATTTGGGATTAATATTTCTGTTAGAGGCTGGGCTAGGATTAGTTAATTCTACTTTCTGTAGGGATAGTTAGTGTGGAGAGGCTGTATAGGTAGTCTGGACCATGGGTAGGATTGTAGGGTGCAATGGTTATGGGGCAGCAATGCGGATGAACATACTGTGGAGGCTGAGAGGGTGCCCAATATACCACAGGCTAAGGAGGCTCAAGGAAGAGGTCAGTGGCTTGGCAGGGAGCTGGGGAGGTTAAGGGATGAGGGGAGGATTGCACTGGTAGGAGGGCTGACATCTGAGAGTATTGTGGGGGCACCAAAGAGAAGGAACAGTGGGTAAAGGGAAGGGTCAGCGGAGGGGGAAAACTAGACAGGAAGCCAGCTGATGAAGGGTGGACTCTAGTAGGACCTAGAAAAAGAGGAACAGCAGTAGGCAGGAGGGAGGAAAAAACACATAGTGAGGCAAAGGGGGTAGGGAACATGTTTGCTTTACTAGCAACACATGGGAAAGAGGATGCAGGAGGAGACTGCACAAGGGATAGCACTCACAAAGAGGAGGAAGTGATGGGCATTACTAGTGGAGAGATTGAGCATGGTGTGGTGGGGGAGGGATAATACTCAGAGAGGTGAGGAAGGAGAAGGAGAGGAAGAGGGAGGTTGGCAGTCAAACAGGAGGGGGGAGGTCTCAGTTGAGAGGCAAGGGGGAAGACACCAGGGCACAAGGTAAAAGCACCATCTTGAGTGGCCCCAGAAATGAGAACCTGGGTAGGGGGTGGCAACTGGCACAAGGAAAGAGGAGGGGGGTGTACTGGTGTTGGAGTACTCCATACTCAAGGGGATCAGATGGGGCAGCAAGGGAGAGAGGCACAGTCAGATATGGGTGGAGTTCATACCAGGATTAAAGGTAGACAAGGCAGGACAGGCAACCCTAAGGTGCATAAGGGGGGGGGGGAACCACACATTGTGGTAAATGTAGGGACAAATGACCTAGAGGGGGAAATGGTGAAGGTAACAAGGAAGAGGATTGAGGAAGTGGGAAGATTGTGCGAGGAGATTAGGGAGTCTGTGGCCTTCTCCAAGGTGTTCCCAGTACCCTGCATAAGCACAGTGAGAAAGGAGAGGATTAGGGAGTTGAACACATGGTTGGTAGAATGGTGTCGAACTAAGGGTGGCTGGGGCAGTACCTGAGAAAACAATCTGTTTGCAAGGGATGAGCTGCACCTGATTGGGAGGGGAAGGAGATATTAAAGTAAAGACTGGGGAGGTATATCATGACAAAGGTAGATTTAAACTAGATGGGGGATGGCAAATGGACAGCAGGTATGCAGGGATCTGATAGAGTGGAGTCACAGCCTACCCCCGAGGCTAGCAGGGAAGGACTTGGAGCAGCCAAAAATGGAGGGAGTAGAAGGGAGGAGATGGAGGCTAGTGAAGGGAAGGGGGTAGGATGGAGGGTGGTCTTATTGAATGCAAGAAGCTTAGGAAACAAATCAGCTGAGCTTCAGGCACTCTTACCAGTGTTGAGGGTGGATATTGCAGCTGTCACAGAAACATGGGCAACTGAGCACCGGGACTGCAATCTGGCAATCCCAGGATACAACTTATACAGGAAGGACCATGGGGGGGGATGGCGGTCTAAGTAAGGGACGGGATCAAATGCACAAGGGAAGAGGGGGAAGAAAGGAGAACAGAGGCAATCTGGCTGCATCTCCTAAACTCAAGTGGTAGAAAACTGAAGTTTGGGATGGTATACAGGCCACTGTCCCAGTCTGAGGAGCTTGACAGGGAATTAACAGGACAAATCAGAAAGGTATGTAGAAAAGGGAAGGTGGTCATCGTGGGGGATTTCAACTTGCTGGGGGTTGACTGGAGCATTCTGGTCACCTCCAGTGCTAGGGAGCAAGTGCTTCTGGACACGATATAGGAGGGTCTCCTGACACAGTTGGTTAGTGTACCTACTAGGCTAAAGAAAACTTTAGATCTGGTATTGTCGAATGGGGAAGCAGTAAGGGAAATTAAGGTGGAGGACCCACTAGCTGACAGCGATTACCAAACAGTGTGGTTTAATATTACGATGTGCGGGGAGCCAGAGAAATCAGTTACCTGGGTGGTAAACTTCAGGGAGGCAGACTTTGGAAGGATGCAGGAAGTACTGAAAGGGTAACTGAAGGGCATAAGGCAGGAGATGGATGTGGATCAGAAGTGGGATATTATTAAACAGGGAATTATAGAGGCAACAGAAGCCTGCACCAAGACACAGAGTAAGAGGAGCAGAGCAAGAAAACCATGCTGGTTGCACAGCGAGGTTGTGGAGGTGGTGAGGCCAAAACAAGTGGCACACCAGAGGTATAGGAGGATGGGGAAGGAAGTGGAGAGGAAGGAATATGCAAGATGGTCCAGGGAGGTGACCAAAAAAGTGAGAGAAGCCAAGGCCCAGAGGGAGCTGAAATTAGTGCAAAGAATTAATGGGGGGGGGAGACTTTTTCAGATACATCAGGGAGAAAAGGAAGTGCAAGAAGACAATAGTGAGGATAAAAAGGGGTGGAGAGTGGACGGAAAAGGGGGAGAAGCAGGCAGAAGCACTGAATGAATACTTTTGTTCAGTGTTCATGGAGGAAAACAGGGCACTTGCTACCACCATGGGCTGGGAGGGTGGGCACAGGGGAGAGGAGGCAACAGATGGAAGAATTGAGGCAAGTAGAGTTCTAGAGGGACTGAGGGCACTGAAGGTAGACAAGGCATCAGGTTCGGATGGTATCCACCCCAGGGTGCTGAGGGAGATGGCGGAGGTGTTTGGCGGAGCAGCTGGTGGATCTGTACAGCACCTCACTGGAGTTGGGATGTGTGCCACTGGACTGGAGGATGGCACATGTAGTACCATTATACAAGAGCGGGCCAAGGGATGAACTGGGTAATTATCGTCCAGTAAGTCTCACCTCCATAGTGTGCAAATTCATGGACATGATACTAAAGGAAAGACTGGTGTCGTACCTGGAGGACAATGGCCTCCAGGATGTGAGGTAGCATGGGTTTGTTTCAGGGAAGTCTTGTCAAACCAGCTTGATACAATATTATGACTGGGTGACAGGTGAGCTGGATAAGGGTCATGCGGTGGATGTTCTTTACTTAGACTTCAGCAAGGCCTTCAATTCAGTGCCTCATAGGTGGCTTGGGGGAAAACTAACTGGTGTAGGGATAGGCGCAAAAATTATGAACTGGATTACAAGCTGGTTAGTGGGAGGCTGCAATGGGTGGTGGTGAGAGGGGAGCTCTCAACTCCAAGGCCGGTGATGAGTGGGGTGCCACAGGGCTCTGTGCCGGGGCCAGTATTATTTGGGCTCTTCATATCAGACATTGCACATGGAGTGGTGAGCAAGGTAAGTCTGTTTGCTATTGACACCAAAATCGGAGCAGCGGTGGATGGAAGGGAGAGATGGAAGCAGCTGCAGGGGGACCGAAGCAAGTTAGAAGAGTGTTCAAAGAGGTGGCAGCTGGGGTTCAATGCAAAGAAGTATAAGGTTATGCACTTTGGGATGAAGAACCCAAGGAAAGAATACTGGCTTGGGGGGGGTTAATGATGGGGATTACTGAGGAGGAGAAGGACCTAGAGATAAAGATAACAGGGACCATGAACAACTCTGCCCAGTGCAGGAGAGCAGCTGCAAAAGTGAACAAAATGCTGGGGTGCATAGTGAGGGGGTTTTCATCCAGCAAAGAGAAGTGATCTTGCCCCTCTACAGGTCATGTGGTAAGGCCACACTTAGAGTGTTGTGTGCAGTTTTGGAGGCCATACCTAAAGTGTGATGTCAGGCTACTGGAGGGGGTGCAGAGGAGGGCAACAAAGATGATTTGTGGAATGGAGGGGAGAGACTATGAGAGCAGGCTGGGAGACCTGAATATGTACACTCTGGAGGATAGAAGGGACAGGGGGGACATGATACAGACATTCAAGTATCTGAGGGGAATCAATAAGGATGGGGCAAATGGGATCTTTAAGCTAAGGAGGGGGAGGAGGAGGGACACCAGGGGGCAAGGGCTAAGAATAGAGGGGGGAAGACTTAGGAGGGAAATGAGGAGACACTATTTCACAGAGAGAGTGGTAGCAAAATTGAACACACTACCAGAATGGGTGGTATTATGTAAATCTGTGAACAGCATCAAAAGAGCATGGGACAGGGAACAGGGGAGAGTGAGGGTGGGGAAGTTGGGGGGTGGCAGTGGGATGACAAAGGGAAGAGGGTGGGGCAGCTGCAAACTAGAGGTGCTAGCTGCACACTCGAGCAGACTTAGATAGACTGGATGGTCTGTTTCTGCTGACACATTCATATGTTCGTATGTTTGTACAGCTTTTTAAATCATTATGTGGGCCTTAACAACAGGTGTATCAAATCAAACATACACATAACCATTAGGTTTAAATTCAACCTGCACAAATCACACAGTGTAAAAATCAAAAAGATATGTGAGTCAAAAGAGGAAAATCAGAATGTGGACATACAGGGCCAGATATTTAAAGGGGTTGCACCTGGTGCAACTGAGTTGCGCCAGGTGCAACCCCAGAAATGCACCCTGGAGCAATATTCAAAGGAGGGATTTGCACAGCGCAAGTCCCGATTTGCTGGGGCACAAAGATAATGTATGTGGCCCATCTCCAGGGGGCGTGCCTGTGCATAACCCTGGGATGAGCTGCATACCTGGGCTCAAAGTTGACCCTGCAAAAAATGGCTCAAATGGTGGCCACCCACAGATGAGCTGCTGTACTGCAAGGCACAACATAGCAGCCACCAGCCATGGGTGGCTACCCACCCACCCAATACACTGTGCAAAAGCACCCATATCTTCCCTGGTGGTCTAGTGAACTCCCCCTCGCTCCCCATAGGCTGATTGCCATAAAATAACTATTTAAATTGTCAGTGTCAGTGGCTCAGTAGGTAGCGCACTCGCCTCTGAGCCTGGGAGATCAGAGGGCTGTGGGTTCAGTTCCCACATCTGGCACTTGGGTTAATATCTCAGTACTGACACTGTAGTGCAGCATAAGAGGGGTGCTGCACTTCTGAGGTGCCGTCTTTCAGATGAGACATTAAACCGAGGTCCCATCTGCCTGGATTGATGGTAGTTCAGGTGGATGTTAAAGATCCCATGGCACTTATCGAAAAGAGTAGGGGTATTTTTTTATTGAAATCAAAACAAATTCAAAACAACATATATATAAGTCAGTATTCCATCATATAATCATATAAAAGAAAGATACAAAACCAAAAATAAGTATTAATTCATACAATTACCCTAAAACATAAGAAAAACATTATGACCAACCCCTCCCCTCCCCACTATAAGAGTAGGGGAATTTTTATTGAAATCAAACCAAATTATATACAAGACAATATTACATCATACAAACTCAGAAATGTAGGGAAAATTCAACAACACAAATTATTAATTCATATTATCATGCCTAATATAAAAAACAGAATCCATTGAAAGAAGGAAAAACGCAAATAAGAATTATAGCACCTTAAGCAAATTCAATACCTCAAGTAAATAACCCATTTTACAAATCACTATCATAATTATATTAACAATGTCCCTTCCTCTTTTTTTTCCACTCAAATTCCTAGGAGATTTCCTAAACACAGTACTTTTTCTTAAATATAATCAAAATATCTCCACCATTGATCCCATTTCCAAATCTCTAATCAAGATTTCTCTATATTTTTCAGTCTTCTGAGATCTGTATTAAGAATAAAAAAACAGTTCTAAAATTAAAATAGACTGTTGCTGTAAAGTAAATCTACATCTGCTTATCCAAAGCCAGTATAAAAAATGTACCATTACCATCCGAAGGGTACTATGGTGCAAATGCATCAACCAGGGTGGAATCACCCCATAGTACAATAAATTACAATCAGGTGGTATAAAAGTTGTCGATTTCCATTGGTTTTTAACCACGTCCCAAAACTGAACTGCGTATGGACACTGAAAATACAAATGGTCCATAGTTTCTATTATGGACACACATGTAGCTCTAGGGCAATATCTCTCTTGCAAGGACTTCTGTTTTTGATTCCCCTTAACATTTATCCTTCCGTGGATTCCCAACCAAGCCATATCCCACATACGGTCCGGTATCCTATTATCTGAAATATATTTAAAAATATGTTCCTGATGCCTGATGGAAAAATCGGCAAAGGGTTGTTTATCAAACCAATTCCTCTGTACCTCCAGAAAAAGAGCTTTCCGGGAAAGTGTTAGTACTGACTCATAACTGATATTACAGCATTTTATTTTATCAAAAAATCCTTCCCACTGTTGCCCCAACCATAGAAACATAGATTTTGAAGGCAGATAAGGACCACTTGGCCAACTCAGTCTGCCCATTTCCCTACCTAATGGATAAGCTGCAGATCCTAGTTAATCAGCAGCCTACTTCTTCCTACCCCAACCCCCTAGAATTGCCTTAAGACTGTCCCATGCATGCTTGAATTCCACCACTGTTTTTGACTCCACAACCTCCTCTGGAAGGACGTTCCATGCATCCACAACCCTCTCTGTGAAAAAATACTTCCTTAAATTACCTCTGAGCCGCCCTTCTATCTTCAAATTGTGCCCCTTGTTCTTGCACACCTCTTTTTTGAAAGATGCTACCCTCTTGGACTTTGTTGATTCCCTTGAGGTACTTGAAAGTTTCTATCATGTCCCCCTCTCCTCCTTTCCTCGAGGCTATACATATTCAGCTCCTAAGTCTCTCTTCATATGTCTCCAGTGCAGACCCTGCACCATTTTAGTTACCTCCTCTGACAGCCTCCATCCTGTCTATGCCTTTGCGGGATTGGGTCTCCAGAACTACACACAGTACTCCAGGTGGGTCTCACCATCTGTCTGTACAGAGGGATAATAACTTCCTGTTTTCTACTGGTGATGCCTCCCTATGCATCCCAGTATCCCCCAGCCTCCTTGCTGCCCTCTCACATTGTTTGCCCACCTTTAGGTCATCTGATATGACTACCCCCAGGTCCTTTCCATTTTTGTTGTTGTTAGTATTTCACCCCCATTGTGTACTTTCCCTGGATTTTTGTTTCCCAGGTGCATTACCTTGCACTTCTAGCATTGAATCTAAGCTGCCATACATTTGACCATTCCTCTAACCTTGCCAAATCCCTTCTCATCCTTTCCACCCCACCTTGTGCATCAACTCTGTTGCAGATCTTTGTGTCATCTGCAAAGAGACATACTTTTCCTTCCAGTCCCTCTGCAATGTCGCTTATAAAGACATTGAAGAGGACTGGTCCTAATATTGAACCCTGCGGTACCCCACTAGTAACCCCCCTTTCTTCAGAGTGGACTCCATTTACTATTACTCTCTGTGTCCTATTCTCCAGCCAATTCTTTACCCAGGCTGTCATCTTGGGACCCACTCCCAGGCTGGCTAACTTGTATATTAATCTTTGTGTGGTACTGTGTCAAATGCCTTGCTAAAGTCTAGGTAGGCCATGTCCACAGCCCCTTCCTGATCTACTACTTTGGTCACCCAGTCAAAGAAATCTATCAGATTTGTCTGGCATGACCTTCCCGCTGTGAATCCATGCTGCCTTGGGTCCTGAGCCTCTGGCCTCTAGATACTCAACAATTCTTTCCTTCAGAAGTGATTCCATCATTTTCCCTACCACTGAGGTTAAACTAACAGGTCTGTAGTTTTCTGCTTCTGCCTTGCTCCCACTTTTGTGAAGGGAATCACATCTGCCCTTCTCCAGTCCTCGGTACCACCCCATCCTCCCATGATTTGTTAAAGAGGGTAGTCAGTGGTGTCACTAGTTCTACCCTTAGTTCTTTTAAATTCTGGGATGAATCCCATCAGGCCCCATTGCGTTGTCCACCTTCAGTTTTAAGAGTTCTTTCAGAACCTTTCTTCTGTAAATGGGCTGGTATCAACTTCTGTATCCAGAGTGTTTCTACTGTTTGTTTTAGGTACCTCTCCCACTTCCTTTGTAAATACTGAGCAAAAATATTTGTTTAGTATCTCTGCCTTTTCACAGTCACCTCTGCCCACCTTCCTCCTCTTTATTAAGCCTCACTAACCCTCCTTGGTCTTACTTCCCCCTGATGTACCTATAAAAGGTTTTATCCCCTTCTTAACTGAGTTGGCTATCTTTTCCTCGGTTTGGGCCTTTGCTGTTCTGACTGCCTTCCCAGCTTCCTTTTGCTTTAACTGATACAGTTCTCTGTCCTGCTCCTTCTGTGATTCCTTGTACTTCCTGAATGCTTTCTTTTTCTCTTGAACCTTCACTGCCACTTCCTTTGAGAACCATAGTGGTTTCTTACATCGTTTCATTTCGTTTATTTGCCATGGCATGCAACCATGGCTTATGCTTGTTTTTATGTAGAAATGCATTCTTCTTCCATTCTCCCAGTACCCCCTGTAATTTAACATACCCCCATTCCCCCCAAAGTTGTGAACACCCTTTCATCAAGGATAAACTATTATTATATAAAAATAATGTAAAGAAAAACAAAATCGGGTTCAACATGCCTACACCTCCTTCCTGAATTCCCCTATATAGCACATTCCTTTTAATTGGGTTAAGCCTGCTACCCCAAAAACAACCCAAAAAAATCCTAATATTTTCGATTCTAATCATTTAGGTAATGGCAAAATCATACTAACAAATAAAAAAAAACTGGAACCAAACAATTTTTAATATAATAGACTCGCTTTTTTTTTTAAACCTTCCATCGATTCCATTGGGCAACTTTAGCCATACCCACCTGCAAGGCCCTTTTACAATTGTAACCTCCCATATCTTCTCCTCCATAATAAATTCCCAAAATCTGACATGGTGACATAGCTACCGGAAACCCCGCGAAAGTCTCAGACAAGGATGGAAATCCTTGTAAACATAAACATTTCATTTTCTGAGGGTTAATACTTGCTCCCGTTACTTTACCTAACTCCTGAATTAAATTACAGGCAAGAGTAAGAGATCTCCCATCCTTTAACACTAGACATAAATCATTGGCATAAGCTATAACCATATAAAGTGGATAGCCATCATCTCCTAAACCACAAATTCTAGGGAATTTTTGCAATATCTGCAACACCGGATCTATCGAGAATACATACAACAGGGGACCCAGTGGACACCCTTATCTAACCCCTGTAAGAATCCTAAGTTTTCTCCCCAGCCACCCATTCTCATAAGGTCTTACATATCCAAGATCATAACACAGTTGAAGCCAGTGTACAAACTGTGGAAGAATCCCATAAGATCTAAGGCACTCCCATAAATAAGAATGGGATACCTTGTCAAAGGTTTTTGCCTGATCTAAACTAATGATATAGCCAGCCGCTAGTTGGTCTCCACCAACTTGTACCTCTCTCTCTGTTAATTCTCTAAGTAAAAGTAAAGCGTCAGTCATTTGTCTCCCAGATACAGAACAAAATTGGGTGGAGATTATTAAATCGGCCATGACCAAAGCTAAGCGATTCCCCAAAAGTTTTGCAAACAATTTAAAATCTACATTCAACAATGTGATTGGTCTCCAATTGCATATATTTGAACGCACCCAGATTTAAAGAGAAAAATCAACATTCCTTCATACATTTGTGTAGGCAAATAATGTTCGTACAAAAAAAAAATATCTGTAACAAAACTTGTGGCATAAGTAACCAATGCAACTGATAAAATTCTCCCGGGACGCCATCTGAACCTGGAGAGATATCTTTCTTAAAACTATGGATCACCCTTTCCATTTCCTCCATAGTTAATGGGGTCACCATTGCAGCAGCTAAATTTGGGTCTAATTTAGGAGGATCTGCAGCTTTCAATATTAATGATGAAAATTCAAAATTCTCTGCTGATTTTCAAAAAACCTGCTCTACATGGTCCTCTAAAAGTCCCATAATACCAGTATTATCCCAAACTTCATCACCATGAGAAGTAAGCAAAGAAGAAATAACTTTCTTTTCACTCCTCACCTGGCTAGCTAAATACGGATTCACCTTATCAGCTTTATCCCAAATACCAAAATTCTGTTCCCTATTCAAGGAACACAATCTATTATATTGAAACTGTATCATTTTTTCTCATACTGTCCCAGTCTCAGTTGCCAAATCTTCCTCTCCCTTAGACTGACGTGAAAGAAGCTCCTCAAATTCCTTTCAACCCCCCAAATATTTCTCATATGCAGACATTATTCGTGAACTACCATAAACTTTGAAAAAGCCCATCACACAATACTTGAAGTCTTCTCGCTAATGACCAATGTTCTTATAAAGGGCAATGGTAGTACATTTATCTATAACTATTGCTTTCAATTGCCGTACTACCTCCTCTTCCTGTAAAACTGAAGTATTTAGTCTCCAACAACCCCTTCTGCAACCCATCATAGGGGTACTGCTATATGCAACCCAATTAAGCTATGGTCTGATGTTGCTACTGGTACAGTCACTACAGTTCCCAATGGCAAATCCTTTTTAACAAAAAGAAAATCTATATGAGAGGAAAGTCATCCCTTGTAAAAAGTAGGTTTTGCCCAACCCTTCTTACCTAAATGAGCATCTTGCAACCCTGTTATTCGAACAATAGAATTCAGCATTGTTTTATCACAAAATTGTTTTCCCCTTACTGCCCATTCCTGTAAATTAATATTAAAATCACCCCCCAAATAATTTGCCTACTAGTATGTAAAAAAGGTTGACTCTTCTGCAGTAATTCAATATGCAAAGCTTTAGTTTGTGGTCCATAGATATTAATTAATCTACAATAAACTGAATTAATCATTACATCTAACAATAAGGCTCATCCTCGTTCTATATCAACTATTCAAAAAACTTTTAATCTAGGTGTAGTAAAGCAAAACCCTACTCCACAACAAGCATCCAGTCCCATGGACCAATAAGAATTACCCCATTTTCAATCACTTGAAGCTTGATCAATATCACCCGTAGAATGTAATCTGGTGTCTTGCAAAAAATAAACGTCATAGTCAAAATGTTGTAAAACTCCAAAAGTTGCTATTCATTTTACTATAGACTTAATACTATTAACATTTAAACTAGCCACTTTTAAATGTGTGGGCTCAGGGAGGAGGTTTAAGAATTTTACCACTAGACCACGTTACACGCTTCTGTAGTTTTCAGAATTTTAAGTCACCAGAATGGAGAATTACATTCCCAGAGGAGGGCTCTGTTTCATCTGGCCCAGGGTTTGCAGAACTACTAATTTGTATCTCCATTGGGTGCTCTAACTCCACCTGATTGACCAATGTTAAAAAAGCCTTAAATCGATTACTAAGGGGTAATGGAGATAAGGGAACCCCGTCACTTCCTACAGTTACACTCTCAGTGGGGTTAGGAAAAGGAACAGAAGGAGACGGCTCCTCTGTTACAACTACTAGCTCTTCATCAAGTTGACTGGAACTATGGGCCAAAGATACCCCACTTGAAAACTGGTCACCAGCAAGCAAGGCTAAATTAGTTTGTCTATGTGGTGGGGAGCTTTGAGGTGTCTCAAAAGGGGTTTCCTCATCTACTGGCAGTATCATAGGCCGAGGAACTTCTATTGTAATTGGTGCCTCCTCCTGGGGGGTTACTGGGGACGGAACCAAGGAAATTTGTCTCCTAGGTGATAGAACCCAAGTTCTCCCCCCAATCCCCCTCCCCTTCCGCTACCTCTCCTTCCACCAGATAGAACTGTCTCTGAGGGGCTAAAGGGGCATCTAGCGTGTGACAAAAAAATCATGATCAGAAGCATCATCTAAATTATGTTCTGCCCAAGGGCAGTCGGCAAATGAATGATCACTGTCACCACATAGATTACATAGCAGGAGTGCCCTACAAACAGCTGCTGAATGGCCAAATACCCCAGAATGAAACCATTTAATTTGGTCACATTCATTACTCAAATGAGACAAGGAACCACACTTATAACAACTTTTAGGTTGACCAGCGTAGAACAAAATTCCTCTGTCCCTTCCCAAAAAAAATGAACTCGATAAATGTTGTATACCAGATTCATTTTGAGTCAACTGAACACGGATAGTCCACCCCCCAGTCCAAAATCCATTGTCATCCATAATGGGATTGGGGTGATCAAAAACAGTACAGTACAAGTCACATTAAACTGTTCCTCCAATGAGCTGTTTTAGCATTTCCAACTGAGTTGCATAAGTGTTGCTGAATACAGCACAAAGCCTTGCACAAACTGTTTCTTTAGATTTAAAACTCTGTTTTGCATTGCACTGTGACTGGACTGCCAATACATTCCAAATGAGTGGCAACAACATTTTACAAACATTGCTTTGAGCTGCATAAACACTGAAAAGCAATGTAATATGAGTTGCCAATGCATTATCAACTGTAAAAAACAATGCTAAACCAACTAATTGTTGGAACAGTTTAATGTGACTTGTACTGTACATCGTTTCTCCAGCCAAAATATAATATTACTAATGTTCACTCCTTCATTACAGAAGAGAAGTGTTACCGTCTTGATAGTGGGCTTTGTAATAGGGATCGCAAGAAACTCTTTCCAAATGTCAGTGTCTATAAGTTCATAATATAAACGCCAGAATTTGTCTAGGGACGCCATTGTGCAAAAACTAACATCATATGTCTTATCCTCTGGGGCATGTATAAAGGCATATACTTCAGCTGGAGAGAATCCCAATGAATCTATAATTAAAGATTTACCCACCCATATTCTGTCAGGGACCACAGGAGCACGTCCCTTATATCTGAGATGAACCAAGAATCATCTCTTGGCCACTTCGGCTGGCTTAGGAAAAAGACCAGCATAGAACTGATGGCCCTGTTGTCCAGCTCCTTGGCCTTTCTCTCCTTGTTCCCCTTTATCTTGAAGATTTTTTGGAGAAGTTACATAAGCCATACCTGAAGTATCTGAATTATCTTCCATCAGGCTTTCTGCAGTACTACGCGGCAGAATGTACCTCACTGAAGATTCTGACATAATCCATCTCCTCTCATTGCACAACACTATTTGGTCTGTAGGAATAGCGTCTGGCACAGTTTCCAAACATACAGCCTCACCTGCATGTCGCACAGAAGCAGCAACCAATATCAAGGACTTAGCGTTTGTTGAAAGCTCATCTGTTATCAGAATAGGAGGCAATGAGTTGGATTCAGTAACTGGTGTTTGCTCACCATCATTCACCCCCGGAATCGGAATGGTTGTATCAGGTACCCAAATGTCATTTTTAAGAATCCAGCCTGCATCTCGGAGAGCCCCTCCCAGGGTCCATTCAGTGGAGGTGCCAGTAAAATCCACTTCCCCATCTCCCAACTGCTGAGACTCAGGTATCTCCTCCGGCGCAATAGAAGTTCCCGGTACCTGGTCTAAATTCAAAGCTAAAGGCAAACATTTATTGCCTTCCTGTATAGGGCTCACAGCTGATCTTTTCCATTTAGTCCATTCCTCTACCAACTTCAACTTGCTAATTCAAAAATCACTTTCTGCAGCCATCAACATTTCCATTAAATATTTTTTCTTTTTCTCCAGTTGCAACTGCAAAAGACGTTCTTCATCCAAACCAGTTTCCTCTTCTACTTGTGCATCCATAATTCCAGCTTCCACCTGCTGTCATAGAGCTTCTGCTCCCTGGTCTGAATCCACTGCCAATTCCAACACTTGGTCAGGGGCTGCTGCTATGCGTCCTTTCTCTACCACGGCCAAACCTGGACTGGAGTCCTCCATCTCTGCTGCAGTGCTATAGCACCTTCTGCAACCAGAGTAGGGGAAAGTTTTATTGAGGCAAAAATCATACAATAGTAAACAAAGCATAATAATAAAAAAAGAAAAACAGGATAACTATTATACAGCATTCAGATAACTGCAAAATCATAGTCTGTGATCCAAGGGAGAGCTTTCCAAAGTTCCAAAAGAGTCATATCTGAGTATATAGTATGTTCATGCTCATAAATTTCTTGTAAATCTTGTACAATCTTTTTTTCGAGCTCCAAATAGGAGCAGTCCTTTTGCTGCAAAGAAAACATGCAATGCACCATCCAAATATTCCATTTAATGCATACAAAAACAAGGTTCAAAGTGTCCTGGTGCCATTTTGACCACTGGGGAGAAAAAAAACCCATATACAAGATTCAAATAAGTAACCAACTGAAGCAAGGGGGTAGCACATGCCTGTGCCAAAAAGGACCACTGATTTTTGATAAAGGAGCAGTCAAAAAATAAATGAGGGATAGTTTCAAGTTCTGTAATACATGATAAGCGAGAACACATTCTATCTTGGGACTGCTTATGTTTATGATTTGCTTTTACATTAATCTTTACATGGCATGAAAGCCAATAAAAATCCCACATTTTGGCTGGAACCCTTTTACATCTCCACAATAACAAAAGGGAAGGGAGGTGTTGACTAGGACACTTATCAAAGGGTACTGATACAGCACAAACCGTCAGGAGTAAGTTCTTATATAAAACTTTATGTGAATGGTTTAATAACATCTGAACAGACACCTGCCATTGTTTGAGATGTAAAAACATATGTTTTACTTAAGTTGGTATACCAACAGTTTGTCTTAACACAGTTAAGGAATTAGTTTCCCATTGATGAAACCAAATCCTGCAAGAGTCATAAAACCAAGGTTCCCACCCCCTTTGGGCATGAATCAACAAAGGCCTAAGGTTTGCAGTGAAAAAAATACAAGAAAAAAAATAACAAAGGGTTAACCATACCAACAAAACCCTCAGGGATAGGTAAATAAGTGATATTCCACTTTATCGGGTTTAACCTACTTCCCCAAAGAGCCTGGAAAAACAGGCTAAAGACAGCAGTTTCTAATTGTCGTGGAATAGGGAATACATAACTCAGAAAAAGGAAGGTAGAGATCAAGTAGTTTTTAATTAAGAAAACACGTTGCCTTTTCCCTATCTGCCCCCGGTTCCAGGAGGCCACTTGAAGTTTACCTTGTTGCAGTTTAACATTCCAGTTAAAAAAATCTGAGTCCTGTGTCCCCCCAAAAATTCCCAAAATACTTAATAGGCTCTCAACTAAACGTAACGGCCAATACAGTTCGAGGGGGAGGTTACTGAACCGACCCGAATAACCAGACTTTTAGTGTAATTTAAAACAGCACCAGAGAAGTTTCCAAAAATAGAGCACTCATGGAGAGAATGAACCACTGAGGCTGCATCAGCTACAAGAAAACAAACATCATCTGCATATGCGATCACCTTATAAGGCAAGCATAAGGCACAACTAGAAATAACCCGAATCTGAGAGTTAGTATTCAACCGACGGAGCAAAACATCAAGAAAAAATACATATAACAACGGGCTTAAAGGACAGCCCTGACGAACCCCCCCTTTTTATGGGGATCATGGCTCCTATCCAACCATTCACTACAGGCACAACAGTAGCTGTTCTATAGAAAGCACAAATCCAGTGTACCATAACATCAGGTACATGCAGAAAACGAAGTGCATCCCATAAAAAATCATGCCTAACTGAATCAAAAGCAGCCTTCTGATCTACGGAGACAACAAGTCCCAAAGCCAGACCTGCATAGCCATGAGAAAATAATTCTCATAAAAGGATCAAATGATCAGAAATTCTCCTTTGAGGCACAGAACAGGATTGAATGGGATGCAAAACCACCTCTGCAATCCTCACCAAACGCTTCACAATAATTTTCATTAAGAGCTTAAAGTCGGTGTTCAACATACATAAAGGTCGCCAATTCTCTAGAGAATGGATATCACCTTTCTGTTTATAAATGTAAATCAAAGTACCCTTAGTAAATTCCAAAGGGATAGATTCACATGTTAATAGAGAATTAAACACAGATGTAAGTTCTGGGGTCAAATGGTCACCCAGCACCTTATATAAGGCAGCAGGGAGACCATCCAGACCAAGAGTTCTCTGTACAGGTAATGAAGAAATAGCTAATGTCAAATCCTGCTCCGTGATAGGAGAACAAGCCTGGTCCTGACATCGCTGTGAGGGAGCTGGGATATCAAGGCCACTATACAAAGTCGCACTGTTACCAGCCACAGCAGGGAGAGGAGAGAAAAGGGCTGTAGTATAATTTGTTACAATAAGACAAATTTCAGTTTGTGAGGAACATAAGGTCCCTTCTGAATTCAGAAGACACGTCATATTTTTTCGGGCAGTCTGACGGGAATTAGATTCAAAAGGACAAATAACATCACGTGTTCCAACAGTACTGAATTTATGTTGGTAATAAAGTTGTTGTGATTGCCGTAATTGGAAAGTCAACATTTCATTCTGTAGGACTTTTATTTGTTGTGAAAGGTCTTGCCTCGTTGTGTACTCTATGGTTAATAATGACTGAAAATGTACCCTCTTCTGCAAATAGTCTAGATATTCCCTCCTACATTTTAAACGACTATAAGTTTTTAAAAAGGTGACCAGATCATGTTTCGTGTCTAACCACCACTGAACAGGATCTTCATAACAAATAAAAACAGATTTATGGGCTTGTACGAAGGACAGAAGGGACTGCATAAACATCGGAATCTGCAACAAAGATGTGTTGAATTTCCAAATACCTGGACCTTTACAGGAAGAGACAACAGAACCAAAATCAACAGAAAGAAGCTTATGATCAGAAAACTCAACCGCTTGAACTTTGGCAGAAATAATTGGTACTGTAGGAGAGGAAAAACACATAATCAATACGTGTGGCTAGTTTACCCTTTTGGAAGGTAGGGGTGTGTTGTGTAGTAAAGGAGAGGTAGGAGTCTGTTAAGTGGGTGACTCGAACCAGTTTACCCAATTTGTGGGAATCACAAAACAGTTTCTTTGTAGCAGCAAAGGAGCTCTTATCTTGAAGACTTAAGCCACAATTAAAGTCACCAGCAAACAATACCTGAAAGGAAGTGTGCAAATAAGGATGAAGCAAAGTGAATAAAGCTATGCGTTCAGTTTTGATTTGAGGGGCGTAAATGTTTATCACCCGGTAGGGACAGGACCCAATGACAAAATCTATAATGAGTGCCCTACCAGGGGCTACATCAAACAATTTAAGCAAATGAAAGTCTGGGATATTAATTAAAATTCCCAGTCCCCGAACAAGAGTTCTGACCAATCGACCAAAAAGAAGGACCCAGTAACCAGTCCTGCTGTGCTTGTTGGATCTCATGTGTAGTATGAAGTCTAGTATCCTGTAATAAAATTAAACCCAAAAGCAAAAGCCGTAGAAAGGAAAAAATCAATCTCCTTTTAGCCATACGCTTCATACTATTTACATTAATAGTATGGCGAACAAAGTAAAACATAGCACCAAAAAAAAAAGGAAAACAGACAAAAAATACATTTTACAATTTTCTTTTCCCAACCACCTTCTTCCCTTTAAGTTTTACTCTGGCCTTTCGCTTCTGAGAAAGGCCAGTACCAAGTTGCAACTTGGAGTCAGTGGTACCGTCAGGGAGAGAAGAAGCTATGGAGGAAGAGTCTGACTCACCTCCAGCGTCATCAGAAAGGGGTTGGAGAAGTTCAAAAGAATTAGATAAGGGTACTGGGCGGGGGGTCCAGACCACTCACAGGAGATGGTGCAACCCGAGGGTTATTTCTCAGTGACCTTCTACGTATAACACTTGTGAGCACTCGGGGAGGGGGAGGGGGCATAGCACTTAGACCTGGGACCGGGTCCTGAACAGGAAAATTAGACTGGACAGGATCAGGGACAGGAGAAATCTCAAGCAAGGGGTCATCCATGATGGAAACTATATGAGGTACGACCTCAGAGGATACAACAGGTACTGAAGCCTGCAGTAAGGGCTGGGCTGCCTTAGGAGGAGGTACAGCTAAGGTGGCCCGGAGACGGGCCTTCCGCGCCTGTGTAATAATAAAGTGCTGGTCCACTCCACCATCATGAAATTCCTGATTATGCGCAGCCCATTTACAATTCTGAAAGGTGTGCCCCTGTTCATCACAGAGGTTACATCTACATTAATTCAAACAGTGTGCCCCTACGTGGCCCAATTCTCCACAGACGTTGCATTTCATTTTATCACATACATTACTAAGATGTGCAGGGTCACCACACCGATAGCAAGGCTTCGGCTGACCCGGGTAGAACAAGACCCCCCTATCTTGGCCTATAAAGAAAGAGTTAGGCAGATGTACAACCCCAGAATCATTAGATCATAACAAGACTTTAAACTTCCAGCCCCCAGTCCAAATGTTCCCAGTATCCAAAATGGCTTCAGGCTGTCCCTGGACGTCACAATGCTGCTTCAGCCAATACACAACATCCTCCACCTCAACTCCCTCATTACGAAACAGAAAAGTAATTGTCTTAAAAGTAAGTTTAGAAAGAGGAATAGCCTGAAATGCGGTCCATAATGGAGTAGTCCACAGAGAATTATACTTTGACCAAAAATGCTCCAAGCCCCTAGATGTTTGGAAATTAATGTCAAACGCGGTTTCGCCAGAGATATGAATTAATGCATATATTTCATGGGAAAATAATTTTAAAGAATTCTTTATAATCGTACGTGCCACATAGACCCAATCAGGTGGCTCAGGTAACCCCCCCAGGTATGCCAAGCGAACAGTGTTGTGTCTCTTAGCAGCCTGGATTGGAAATTTAAAGAATGAAGAATATGAACGGCTTGGTCCCGATATTTTTTTTGGGGGGGCTGCGGTGGTAGGGGAGCCAGAGCCTCTATAGAAGTAGTAGAAAGAGGAGCCTGAGGTGGAGAACCCTTCAGATAATCCAACACAGGGTTCTGTGTAAGCTCCAGTTCATGAGGGAGACACAAGGGGTCAGTAGTGACTTTTGAAGCACCTATCATGCTCTGTAGCTCTGGAAAATCTTCAGGGTGGGGGGACCGTATTGGAGACAGACCCGACTTCCAACTTCCTGGGACAGTACCCTGAATCCAGCCAGCACCTCTCAGCGCCGATTGAACAGTCCAGGTGGGCGCTTTATTAATGTTTACTGTAGATGATTCTTGTACATGTAGGGAGCTCTGTGATGAAATGGAAGCAGGTAGTGAAAAGGAAACCGAATCCGTTTGTACTGCAGGTGGCAGGGGAGCAGGCAGTAGGGCTTCAGCTACTGATGCACAGGTCCGGTCAGAGCCTGTCACAGCAACAGGCAGTAAAGGAGATAAGTCAGGTAAATCTTCAAGAGCTTCCATCCAAGTGGAAGATGCATCTGTGCTGTCAGCTCTCAGGCGTTGCATAGCTCTGTGCATTTTCAGTTTTGCACTAGCAAAACGGCGCTCTGCTGTTGCAAAATGCTCCCGGATCTCTTGTGCTGTCAAACAGTGGTTTTCAGAATCAGATGAAGTAAAATCCTCCAGTAAGTCGACTGTAGGCACGCAAGCCAGCAAGTCAGTTCCATAAGAAGTAAGCAGAGGGCTAGGTATAGCAGCCTTAGTATGAGCAGCAGAACTTAAAGTTGAAGTGGAAACATCAACAGGCAAAACATCAGTTGTTGGCATCGTAGTCTTCATTTGATCAGACGTAGGAGCAGAGACCAAATCTCCCACCTCCATAGCTCCCTCCTCAGAAGGCAAGGGTGAGTCTGCCATCTTGGACAGAGGTTCCCCCTCTGACAGGTAGGGGAATTTCCCCGGTGTCCTGGCCAAACTTCCCTCATTCACTAAAAAAAAAAATACCACCAACAGCTTAATATGGTTCAATTTCAGTTGCTTACCATCTGTATCCCCACTCCCTTCCCCTCCCCCGGTCACCTCTGAAAAAGGGACTTCTAGGCACAGTGGGCTTACCGGGTCAACAAAATTCAACACAAAATAAAAACAAGCTCTTCCCTGGTAGTCTAGTAGCACCCCCTCCCTCCCCTTAGCCCAATAGCTGTAAAATACCTTTTGAAATATTCCTTGGAAGTCTAGTGGCACCCCCCTCCCTCCCCATAGTCTGATCACTGTATAATATCTATTTAAATCTTCCCTGGTAGTCTAGTAGCACCCCAACCCCTCCCGATGCTCCAATCCCTGTAAATGTACAACTCTGTAATTCCCTGGTAGTCTAGAGGTCCCCCCACCCTGCCCATAGCTGTGATCCTCATAGAATAATATTTAATATTCCCCGGTAGTCTAGTGGAACCCTCACCCCACCCATAGCTGTGATGCCCATAGAATAGTATTTAATGTTCCCTAGTAGTCTAGTGGAACTCCCCACCCCACCTGTAGCTGCGATCACCTGTAAGAGGAATGTAAATATTTCCCTGGTGGTTCAGTGGCACCCCTCACCCCCCCACCCACACAGGACCCCTGCCCACCCAGCTCTCCCCATTATCAGCGGGTAGCAGCAAACCCACCCGCATACCTCCATGACGCCCGCTGAATGACATACAGTATCAGTTGGGAAGCCTACTTTTGGTCCATACTGTGACCAAATGGGCTGAAGTGCATACTAATAGTCGTCTTCAAATATGTGAATGAAGTCATTCATTCACATATTTGTCAAATCAAATCAAATCAAAATCAAATCAACTTTATTTTTATAGCACCTTTCAAAACTAAGGCTCTGAACATAAAAACAGATACATCAAATATAAATAAGATTAAATAAGAATTTAAAACAGAACATCATATCATCCATAACTAGGGAAGGCTAGGTCAAATAAATATGCCTTTAATTCAATTTTAAATCTACCGACGGTTGAGCATTCTCTCAGCCAACGAGGTAAAGAGTTCCACAGGGTTGAGGCCGAAAAAGAGAAAGCATGACAACCAGATGTCTTTAAACGTACCCTGAGAATCTCCATCAATCTCTCGTCGGTGGATCGGAGAGGACGGAGGGGGCGGTAAGGTACCAGAAGATCTTGCAGGTAACCGGGTCCCTGATCATGTAGAGCTTTAAAGGTTAGCAAGCCAACCTTAAAGGTGATCCGCCACTGAACCGGCAGCCAGTGCAGTTCACGGAGCACAGGCGTAATATGACTGCTTCTAGAAGTCCCGGTCAGTAGCCTGGCTGCTGCATTCTGCACCAGCTGCAAGCAGCAGATATCAACCCCTGGTAGCCCTATGTAGAGGGAATTGCAGTAATCAAGACTGGAAGTGACAAAGGCATGGACCAAGGTTGGAAGATCATGCAGAGGGACCAGGTGTTTCACCCGGGTGATATTCCTCAGATGATAAAGACAGGATCTGACGACAGTTGACACCTGAGATTTTAGAGTCAGACCATCATCAAATATAATGCCCAGGTTACGCACCCGATCTGACGTAGTGAGTTACATACTATCAAGTAATAAACCTGATGGCTCTCCAACCCCCACACCCATCCCCGGACGACCTGGGTCCACTACCAACACTTCGGTCTTATCTGGATTCAGTCTCAGCCAGTTGGAACTCATCCAAGAACTGATCTCAGCAAGGCAATTATTTAGCATGGAGAGTGCATCATTTTGTCTGGGCAGAAAGGGCATATACAGCTGAGTATCATATTTGTGAATGACTATTACAGTATGCACAGCAAGCCCATTGGTCCACAGTGTGGACCAATGGGCTTACAGCTGAAACTGTAAGCTGTCATTCAGGCGGGCAGCCGTGGAGGTATGCAGGTGGGTTTGCTGCTGCCCACTGATGACGGGGGGAACTGAGTGGGCAGGGGGTCCTGTGTGGGTGGGGGTGCCACTGGACCACCAGAAAATATTTACATTGCTCTTATGGGTGATCGGAGATATTGGCAGGGTGGGGGTTACCACTAGACTACCAGAGAATATTAAATAATATTCTAAGGGGATCGCAGCTATGGGCAGGGTGTGGGGACCACTAGACTACCAGGGAATTACAGAGTTGTACATTTACGGGGACTGGAGCATCAGGAGGCATGGGGGTGCCTCTAGACTACCAGAGACAATTTAAATAGTTATTATATGGTGATCAGGCTACAGGAAGAGAGGGGAGTGCCACTAGACTACCAGGGAATATTTCAAAAGATATTTTATGATGATCGGGGTAAGGGGAGGGAGGGGGTTGCCACCAGACTACCAGGGATGATGTAAATAGTTATTTTACGGTGATCGGGCTACAAGGAGGGGGGGTGCCACTAGACCCCCTCTGGCAGCACCACATGCTGTGCAGGGTGTCATGTGCATTTTGCTAGCCTGCCCTGCACAACTCATGCAAATGGGGCCATAATTACGTGCAAATGGCCCCATTTGTGCCTTGCATACGTTATGGCCCAATTTTCATACTACCAGCTGAATATCAGGAATCTACACACAGCGTAACTCTGTTGTGCTGGTGCATTTCCCATTCCTATTATTCAGCCCTGTTTGGGGGGATGCCCCAGTGCATCATATTTGCGCAGTGTGCATTACCTGATATATTCAGAGGAGATGCGCCATTGCTCATCTCTTTTGAATATATCCCTGTGTTTCACCAGCACAATACAGTTGCACTGCACCACCACATGCTTCATTGCCGGGTGCAATCCTGAATATCGGGGTCATAGTCTATTTTCATCAAGTTTGATGTCTAGATGTTATAGCATTCGAGCTTGGTACATTGACCAGTCAGTCCTCATCTGCTATATACAGGAACATTATACATTTTTTGTTTCCTTTACTTGATGACACAGAACTGAAACAGTCACAATATAGGAGTTTTAACATAATGTTTATGCTCAAATTCTGTAACATCTAGACATCAAACTTAATGAAAATAGACTGTATATCCACATTCTGATTTTCTTCTTTCAACTCACATATCTTTTTGAGTTTTACACTGTGTGATACGTGCAGGTTGAAGTTAAACCTAATGGTTGTGTGTGTGTGTGTGTGTGTGATTTGATACAGCTGTTGTTCAGGTTCACATAATGATTTAAAAAGCTATGGTTATGCACGTGAACAGCCTCCCTGAGGAAGTGCGCATGCGCGAAACCAGTTGGGGCACTTGGTGGTGGTTGTTCTCTCCTGGGTTCAGGTAGTAGTGCTGGACTTGTAACTACAAGTATTAAAAATAAAATCTCATTATTTGAACGGAGCTGGTGCCAGTCTTCATTGTTTGAGATTATTGATTTTGACTAGGCACGATGAGTGATGGAGCTGCTTTTGCCTGTCACAAAATAGTGAATATAACTTTCCTCTTGTCACAGGGCCCTTCACATCTGTACCCATGGGTGGCAGAGGACCCTGTGTATTTGCACAGAGATGGACTCTTTGCCCTGTACATCTGTATCTGCAGCTATATGGAGGGCAATAACCACCAGACAGACCAATGAATTCTTTATATCAGTTGCTAAATGGAAGTACAGCACCAGCAGGGCCCTACACTTCCGTAGGTGGCTAGGGTATTCCCTTGGCGCAGGGCCCAGAGGGTCCTGCACATCTACATCTGTTCATGAAGGTCTCTCTGAGGATACAATTCCACTATCCCAAAAAAGAAAATAAATTATTTGCAAAAAACTGCATTCATATACCAAATACGGTTTGACTTAATGCCACAAAAGTAGGGGAATGTGGTGTTAGGGTTTCCAACCCTAACTCCCGACCCCCACCTCCCCAAGCAACAAAAGGAAAAAACATCAAGGTTTTGGGTCTCCAGAATCCTGTTGAATCAGTGGTGGGGTCTTTCTTGTCACTGTTAACCTTAAAGCCCACCCCTTTCCCTGAGCAAACAAGGTCAAACAAGATCATTTTTCTTCACTCAGGCCCTACATGAAGAAAGCTACAACAGATTATGTTGGCAACATGTGGCAAGACATACTTTTTTACCTTTCAAGTGTATATCACTATAAGGCACTGGCTTAGAAACATGAAAACAGAATATGCCAGCAGATAAAGATCACTTACCTCACCTTGTCTGCCCATTTTTTCCTTACAGTATCACCACAGATCCTAATTGATAGATCAATTATCCATCCCCTCTTGCTTTCCCTAAGATTCCCTTGTGCCTATCCCATGTATTCTTGAACCCTACCACTGTTTTGCCCCATCACCTCAGCTGGAAGGCTGGTCCAGGAATCAACCACTTTTCTGTGAAGAAGTATTTTCTCACATCTCTCTTGAATTTACCCCCCACCAGCTTCATAACATGTCCCCTTTTTCTTGAGCATCTTTGTTTTGAGAAATACTTCCCTCCTGTACCCTATTTACTACCTTTTGGTATTTGAAGGTCTGTATCATATACCACTTTCCCTCCTCTCTTCCAGTGTGTACAGAGCTGTCAGTCAATGACCACATACTGTATTATACAGTACTCACTGAGAGACAGTTCCGTCGGTGGCCAGCTTTAGTAGTGAGAGGAGGGCTGTGCTGGTCACCAGCTCAGGGCTCAGGATGGAGGAGAGTGGGATGGTGGGCACCACCTGCCAGGGTGAGTGGTGGGGGTTCACTAGACCACCAGGGACAATATTACTAACCTTGTCATATACAGGCATATCGTGGCAGGGGGAGGGCCAGCTAGACCATCAGGAAATTAATGCATGCTCTATTTTATTTACAGGCATATCAGGGCATGAGGGGGACTGCTAGCCCACCAGGGAATTGTGTCATGACCAACATAATTACGGGCATATCGGGGTGGGGGGTGGACTACTAGACCATGAGGGAATTACTACATGAACAATTTTATTTATGGGCAAATCGGGGCTTGGGGGGGCTGCTAAATCCCCAGGGACATATTACTTTGTTAATAAGGAGAATGGGGCTGGGGGGGCTGGTACACCACCAGGGGCATATTACTTTGTTAACAAGGGAACTCGGGGTGGGGGGGTCTGCTAGACCACCAGGGAGGTTGTAGGCTGGTGCAAGACAGCCCCATGGCTTCCCTCCAGATGCACTTTCTGTTTGGCCCACTGCCAGGGTTGCTGCAAGCCATGGGACTATGCCACTGGAACCCTGCCCAATAGAGAATCAGGTGCAGGGTACCAGGCACACCACGCTTTGACACAAGCTACCTTTTGCCACAACTTGCATCAGTCTAAGGGACCTTGAAGAAATGAGCCCATGGTCTCCAGAACTGGACACAGTACTCTAGGTGAGGTCTTGCAAGCAGTCTATACAGAGGCAAAACTACCTATCTCTTTCTGCTGGTGATATCCCACCCTATGCATCCAGTATCCCACTAGCCTTCCCAACTGCTTATTGCACTACCTGGCCATCATTAGGTCATCCAATATGATTACCCCCATGTCTCTCTCCTGCTTGGTGGTCATTAGTACCAGTCCTCCCTTTTTGTAATCTGCCCCTGGGTGTCTGTACCCCAGGTGAATTACTTTGCACTTTTTCACATAGAAACCCAACTGCTATACCCTTGGCCACTCCTCAAATGTTCTCAAGTCTCTGCTTATCATTTTTACCACCCCTCTGGAGATTCCCCTCTGTTGCAGATTTTGGTGTCATCCACAAAAAGGCAGACATTCCCTTCTAGCTCCTCTGCAATGTCCCAGCAATGATCCCTGAGGTGCCCCACTGATCATGCTCCCTTCCGCTCAGTGTGCTCCATTTGCCACCACCCTCTGTTACCTATCCTCTAACCAATTTAGTACCTAGTTTACCACCTATGGACCCACTCCTAAGCTACCCAGCTTGCTTACTAGCCTCCTATCTGGAATGGTATTGAAAGCCTTATGGAAATCTAGATAGGCCATGTCCACCACTCCACCCTGATTTAATTCCTGCATCACCCAGTCAAAGAAATCTATGAGATTTGTTAGACATGAACTCCTCCCTCCCCCCATAAATCCATGCTGGCTTGGGTCTTGTAACCCATTGGATTCAAGATGTTCCACAATCCTTTCCTTCAACAGTGACTTCATTAACTTTCCCATCACTGATGTCAGGCCGACTGGCCTATAACTGCCAGCCTCTTCCATGTTATCACTTTTGTGAAGTGGGCCTACATCTGCTGTCCTCCGGTCTTCCAGAACCACTCCTGTTTCCAATGAGCTGTTAAGTAGGACTGTCACAGGTGCAGTCTGTCCCTCTCTGAGCTTCCTCAATACCTTTGGATGCACCCTATCTTGCCCCATGGCTTTGTCCACTTTCAGATTAGCAAGTCCTTTCTGGACACTCTGCTCTGTAAACATACTAGTGTCCACCTCCTTCTCTCCAGTGCTCCTGTTATTTTTTTTGTGGCCCCTTCCCTTTCCTTCCTTTGTGAAAGCTGAACAAAAGCATTTGTTCAGGATGTCTGCCTTTTCCTGGTTCCCCTTCTGCACAGTCTCCCCTTCTCTTTTTAATCTTGTGATCCCACCATTGGTCTTCCTTCCTTTCACTTACATACCTAAAAAATGTCTTGCTTCCCTAGGTCACCACCTGGGCTGCTCTCTCTTTAGTTTGTGCCTCTGCACCCCTTGCAGTTCTCCCTGCTTCCCTCTGTTTCCCCTGATTTACCTTCCTATTCTCTTCCTTCTTCATCTCTTTATACCTTCTGAATGCTACCCTTTTAGCCTTTACCTTTTCTGCTACATCTTTTGAGAACCATAGCAGTCTCTTTTTTCTCTTCCTTTTGGTCACTTGCTTGATACAGAGGTTTGTTGCCTTCCCTATGGACCTTTTTAGCTTTGCCCATGTTCCTACACCCCACCCAGGTCATCCCCACCATCAGGTTATCCCTGAGGCATTCGCCATCTTTTTAAAATCTGCCCTCCTGAAGTCCAGGACCTTCACCCTTGAGGGGTTCAATTTTGCACCTGTCCTTATATTGAGCCACACTGTACAGTGATCACTGTTCCTCAGGTGGCCTCCTAACTTGATGTCTGCAACATTGTTCCTTTTAGTGAGTACCAGGTCCATATTGCCCCATTATGAGTAGATTCACTAACTGGTTGCCTGATGATTGCTCTCTACAGGGAGTCCAGGATGTTATTGCTTCTAGCTGAAGCTACAGCCAAACCTTGGACCATCTCTCCAATATTTGCAGATCCCTCTGCATCTCCCTTACCCCCTCTTCACTGCCTGCCTTATGATAGAGCGCAGTGTCCTTTGTGAAGAGACACATCTTTCCCTGAGTTCCTTCTCCTATGTTGCTGATGAACATATTGAAAAGGATTGGACCAGGACTGATCCTTGTAGCACACCACTGGTGACATCTCCCTCCTCAGAACTGACCCCACTTACCAATAACCTCTGCTGTCTCCCTTCCAAACAATTTGCTACCCACGTATCTGTGTCCTTCACTGCACCCAGATCCTTTAGCTTCTTCAGCAACCTTCTGTGAGGCACTGAGTTGCTGAAGTTGAATTATAGTTAATCCACTGCATGATATTTATCCACTGTCATAGTTACCTGGTGAAAGAATATTTTCAAGTTGGTCTCACAATGCCTCCCTCCCACAAATCTGAATTCAATACTGGGTTTAATACTGGGTTGTTGAGACAGAATAAGGTGTTAGTCCATCGAGCCTGTCTCCCGCCTAGACAAGGCTTCATTGCTCTTTACCTAATAGGTATGTATCTATTCTGTTTTTTAACACATCCAAGGTTGCTGCTGATACCAATTCTCTTGATAGGGAGTTCCAAGTCTGTCAGCTCTGTATGAAAAATATCCTCTTCTATTATAGTTTGTAGAGCAAAAGGTACAATTTTGCTGGTTGTGGCATCTTAAGTTATTCTTGTTTTCACACATGCTCATCTCCGTACTATCCATCAACTCCTGGTCTCTAACAATTTTGTACATCTGTAACATACAGTATCACCCCTCTTTCTTCTCATCTCAAGTGTTTATAGCCCCAATTCCCCTATTCTATTCTCATAAGGCTTGTCTCTAACTAAGTCTAGGCACTATTTTTGTTGCTCTATGCTGTATCCTCTCTGTTTGCAATATCCTTTTTTTTGGATAATCTTTTTATTGAGCTTTTCACAAGGTACTTCTTACCAAAGCATACAGCCATAGGTAGTTCCAACATACAATGACAAACTAGCAGAACAGGTAAGCAAATTCTACAATAGAAAGGAACCACCCTAGTGAGTCACGGCATGGGGGGAAGTACCTAAAAGACAATATAAAAACCCAATACTATCGAAAGCATGCAGCCTAAGGGGAATCCTAGAGAAATAGACGCTGACTAACCAGCCTAAGGAAAGCCAGCCATCCTGTGGGCAACCACCAACCATTCCCTCTACAGGATGCAATGTGTAAATATCAAAAGAGAGAACCCAAGTATATTGTACAGGTAGAAGCATACTTCCATTTCCCATTCCAATGAGCAAGAAGCTGTATTTCTATGTCAACAGTAAAATTATAACATCATAATGCTCACACGGTATCTAGAACTATTTAACCATAGACCATATATCCCCTTATATAGTTAAGAAATAATAAGCACCCCTCTAAAGTAAACCATAAACATCTATGGCCTCAGGGCTCCATATAACACATACAGTACCATTGGCCAGTCCTATCCAAGATATGAGTCCATCATATAGGTTTTCAAAAAAAAGAACAGGCCTTAGCAAATCTGTCCCAAGAAATGGAGTCCCACAGCCCCACCAAGAGATAAAAAAAAGCTGCTGTCCATTAAGAAATGTCACTCAACTGCCAGTAAAGAAAGAGAGGTGTACTTTACAGATCAAACTGGGGCCCACATGGTAGTCACTCTCCCTCCGTGTCAGCAACATCATTGTCTTGTCCCAGCTCCTGCTCAATAGTAACCGTCACCTTCTCAATATCTTGTGCCTCATGAAACATGTAGACCTTGTCCTTCCATACTAATCAGAGACTGGCACAAAAAACGAGCTGGTGTGTGATCTTTAGTTGTCTCAGACGGCTCCTCATGCCATCGAAGGCCCTCCGGTGCTGCCTCATACCATATGCCAAATCGAGAAAAAAATGAAGTTCTGCCTCCTCATATCAGACTTGCCAGCATCTCCATGCTGCAGACAATAAGTGGCCCCTGTCCCCGACTCCAGTACAAACTAGGATAAATGCCTGGGGACTAGATGCCTCTGCAGGTGCCCTCCATGGAGTAAGTCTAAAGGCCTTGTTGAAAGACAGGGATACCTTGTCCTTTCCAAACTAGAATAGGCCTGGGGGCTGGCAGTATAGCCTAGAGGTTAGAGTAACGAGCTGTGAATTAGCTTGGTACATCCAACAGACCTTGGTTTAATTCCTAAAACCTCCACTTGCGTACTGTGTGACTCTGAGCAAGTCATTTAACCACCCCAGTGCTCCCAGGTCACCCCTGAAAACAGGCACTTGTGCCGAGTGGGCCTTATCCAGTTACAGAAGAATAAAATAAAATAATCATTTGGGCAAAAGCTAGAGGATCCTCTCTTCTACAGTTTCTGTCAGACCCAGAATCTGTACTTTCCTCACCTGGACCTGGTTACCTAAGGTTTCCACATGCTGTACAACCAGGAGGTATCTTTAATCAATTTTGTAGAGACATCCATGGTTTTGTTAAGATTCATCTCCAATTTAGAGACCAATTGCCGTGTGCCATCCATTTGGTTCTCTAGTGCCACAACTCGAGGGGTTAAAGTATCAAACATTTGGTCCAGTTCTTGGACCGTACAAACCAGCTGTACAAGGGTAGCATTCACTATAGCTTGAAACACCTCTTCCAAGTCCCCACCACCAGAGGTCCTGGCCACGCTGCTCTGGGAAGGCCCTGTGTCCCTCTGGGCATTCGGGTGGAAAAAGTCGCTAGAAGCTGCTGCAGCACCCTTTTTAAATGGGGACTCCAGACTACTGAACAGTAGTCCAGGTGGGATCTTATATATGTTGTGTTCAATGATCTTATACAATTCCTGTCCCTGGATATGAAAGCATTCTTAATGAATCTTAACATGGAATTTGTTTTCCTAACTGTTTTTGTACAGTGGTCCCCAAACTGAAGGTTTTTATTGATCAGAACCCCTAGGTCATTCTCATTATCAACTGACTTCAGTGTTATCCCATTAAGTTTGTAATCTACACATTTATTTTTTTCCCCATATGTAGTGTTACCCACTTGTCTGAGTTAAAACTGATGTTGTTGGTTTGAGCCCATTTTTCTATGGTCAGCAGATCCTTCCTTAAGCTGTCAGTTTGATTGTTGTTTTGTACTATGACACCTAATTTTTGAATCATCAGTAAACTTTGCTGCCCAGTTAATGATGTCTTTATCGAGGTCTGAAATAAATAAGCTGAACAGGACCGGCCCCAAGACTAAGCCCTGTGGGACCCCACTTGTCACGTTTCTTGTTTCAAATATACTACCTCTTAGTTTTACTTCCCGAGTTCTGTTGTCTAACCAATTTTTTATCCAGTATACTAATGACTAATCAATGTTAAATGTGTATAGTTTGTTTAATATGGTTGAATGTGGTACTTTGGCGAATGCTTTTTCAAAATCCAGAAAGATGACATCCACTGGTTGTTTTCTAGAGAGGGCCTGATTTACCATTTTGCAAAACTCCAGGAGGTTGGTTGTACATGATCTTCCTTTTTTAAAGCCATGTTGATTAATGTCAGAGATATTTTTATTCTTTAGGTTTATTTCTAGTTTGTTTTTGAAGATGGTTTCCATTATTTTACATAGTAGGCAAGAGAGGCTGATTGGGCTGTAGCTGCATGAATTTGATCTATTCCCTTTTTTTTTATAACTGGGACGTGTTATGGCTTTTTTTCAGTCCTCTGGGATTTCTCCAGTTTGTAAGAATCTAGTGAATAAGGTTGCCAGGTGTGCGACTATCCATTCCCTTATTTCCCTAAGTAATCTAGGTTGTAGTTTGTCTGGTCCTGCTGATTTGTTGATATTAATCCTGTCTAGCTGTAGTTTAACTTCCTCACTTGAAATGATAATTTGGTTAGCATCTGCCTGGTCAGTAATAGGGGGAGGGGTGCTAAATGGTCCATTTTTTTATTGTAAACCGAAGCAAAATAATCATTAAATATGTTTGCCATTTGTGTTGGTTCACTGACCTCAATTCCTTCTTTCTTTCTTGGCCCTATGGATCTATGTATGTTTTTGTTGTTATGCAAAGAAGGCTTTTCCATTGTCTTGTGTATGGACTGTTTTGAATTCTAACCATTTTTTCTCTTTTTTAATTAATTTTTTACTTGCATTTAATGCATATTTATACTGTACCTACTTATATTTGTTATTATCCTTTTTCAACACTTTGTATGCTGCATTTTTTTCTTTGAATTGCTTTCTTGTTTTTTTTTGAAAACCAAACAGGTATCTTCCCCTTTTTGTTGTAAACTTGTTTGTTAGGGAAGAATCTTTTTTCCTGTTGTAGCAACAGTTGTTTCATTTTGTTCTAAAAAAGCTTAATGTCTCCCTTATTTGATGATTGTTCCCAGTTCCACTGTTTCAGTCTATCTATGACAGATGTAATATCTGCTTTTGCGTAATTTTGAACTGTCACACTACCCATAATTGGTGAAATGTGCATATTCACATTAAATGTGATGACTTTGTGGTCACTATTAAAAGGTGATCCCTCTGTTTTGATGTCTTGTACATGGGCTTCCATGTTAGTTATAATGAGATCTAGTGTATTTGTACCTCTCGTGGGTTCCCTAGCTGTGTTATAACATTTGCTGTTAATGGCCCAGATACTCAAACTGTGCCAGGCTGTGGCACAAGCCCAGGCGCAGCTCATTTTGGCTGCGCAGGGGCATGGACTGGGCGATATTCAACGGAGCTGTGCCATGGCTCAGCATCATTGAATATTGCACCCTGGCCACCTGCAGTGCACATGGCGCAGTGGCACTGCACCAGCGCCAGTGGCCAGAGTGGAGCATGGGGATGCGCTAGCGCAAGTTCCATTGCACAAGGTGCAGCAACTGTGATATTCAAAAGTTGACATGCAAATGGGGCCATAATGTATGCAAGGTGCACATGGGGCCATTTGCATGTCATTATGGCCCCATTTGCATGCAGGTGCGCCAATCCCCGACGACTTATGCCCGGCGCCCTGCCAGGCAGCAGCCGTCGGGGACCGATGCCCCCTACAGCATGGCAATGTGCTCCACAGCCCAATCGTGGGCTGCAGTACAAAACAAATAATCCTACATCCCTGGTGGTCCAGTGGACTGCTGCCCACCCGATCATGGGTTAAGTACAAAACTAATAATCCTATATCCCTGGTGGTCCAGTGGACCACTGCCTGCCTGATCATGGGCTAAGTACAAAACAAATAATCCTATATCCCTGGTGGTCCAGTGGACTGCTGTCCACCCGATCATGGGCTAAGTAAAAATAAGAATAAGCTAACCTCTATCCCTGGTGGTCCAGTGGACCCCCCCTCCCTACCTGCACACTGATCCCCACTGCCCCGCTCTCCCCCCCATCAACAGCGGGTAGCAGCACCCCACCCGCCTACCACCCCGCCGACCGCCGACTGACACCATTGGTAGGGCTGTATGCCATTGGTCCACAGCATGAGCCAATGGGCGTACGTATACCGCTACACATTCCAGATATGGTCACATGTCTGGAATGTATAGTACCATATAGCACCCATTGGCTCACGCTGGCGGACCCAGTAAATGCAAGCCACCGATGGTGTCAGTCAGCGGGCGCAGGTGGGTGGGTACTGCTGCCTGCTGCTGACCCGGGGGTTGGGGCAGTGGGGATCAGTAGTTGGGTGGGATTGGGGGTCCACTGGACCACCAGGGATAGAGGTTAGTGTATTCTTATTTTTTACTTAGCCCGCGGTCGGGTGGGCTGACAGGTCCACTGGACCACCAGGGATAGAGGTTAGCTTATTCTTGTTTTTTACTTAGCCCACAATCGGGCGGGCTGACAGGTCCACTGGACCACCAGGGTTAGAGGTTAGCTTATTCTTATTTTTACTTAGTCCGCGATCAGACGGGCTGACAGGTCCACTGGACCACCAGGGATAGAGGTTAGATTATTCTTATTTTTACTTAGCCCATGATCGGGTGGGCTGAAAGGTCCACTGGACCACCAGGGATAGAGGTTAGCTTATTCTTATTTTTACTTAGTCCATGATCAGGTGGGCTGACAGGTCCACTGGACCAAAAGGGTTAGAGGTTAGCTTATTCTTATTTTTACTTAGTCCACAATCGGGCGGGCTGGCAGGTCCACTGGACCACCAGGGATAGAGGTTAGTTTATTCTTATTTTCACTTAGCCGATGATCGGGCGGATTGACAGGTCCACTGGACCACCAGGGATAGAGGTTAGATTATTCTTATTTTTACTTAGCCAGCGATCAGGTGGGCAGCAGTCCACTGGACCACCAGGGATATAGGACTTCATTTTTAATCTACTTAAGCCCACGATCGGGCATGGGGGTGGGCGCCACCACTGGGGTGCAGGCCAGACTCGGTGGCCATCCACAGGTGGCAGCTGCCGTGTTGCACCCTGCAACAGCTCAGCTCACCTGTGGGTGGCCAGCCCTTGTTCCTTTTTTTTTGGCATAACTTTGTGCTGATGCAGGTAGGGGTTGCGCATGCATGGCTCTGCACATCCCGGGCTGAATATCGGGCTGTGCAGATTATGCATGGGCACGCCCCCCCCACCTGCACCTGCATACATTACTGATGCACTCCGGTGCATCGGGATTTGTGCGGTGCACTTTCCCCTTTTGAATGTCGCACCAGGGTGCAATAGTTGGTTGTGCATGGCGCAACACTGTTGCGCCATGTGCAACCCTTTTGAATATCTGGGCCAATGTGTTTATCAATGTTTTTTCCATCTGGTTAGAGGCAAATGATGTAGCCCAGTTGATACCTGGTAGGTTTAGATTTCCCATTAATATAACATCCCTTCAGTGAGTGATGGATGTGATGCTATCTAGTAGGATTTTATGATCCTGGGTGTTAATATCTGGAGGCCTATAACAAATACCTATTGTTATTTTTTTTCCATTTGTTCTGGCTATTTCTATCCATAGTTGTTCACTTAGAGGTCCCTGTTGATTATCTGGGGTTATTTCATTACAAGTAATGTTATCTCTGACATAAAAATTCACTCCCTCTCCTTGTTTGTTTGATCTATCATGTTCTAGTAATTTATATCCTCTTACATTCCTATTCCATAAATTGTTGTTGTTCCACCAAGTCTCAGTGATAGCAGTGATGTCTATGTATTTTTCTTTTAGTAAACTTTCCAATTCAGTTCTTTTTATAATATTTAAGCTTCTAGCATTAGTTAGTAATATGTTCAGTCCCCCCTTTTGATTACATTCGTATTCATATTTTTCTTATTTTTCCTTGTCCTCTGTTACTGCCTCTTGTCCTGTAAATTGTTGATTTTGTATCCCCATGCCCCTTATTAATTCATTTTAACAATTATTTATGTAAGTAGCAGTGGATTTACCCAGTAATGCACTTCCCTTTCTGTTTAAGTGTAGTCCATCCCTTCCGTATGAACTTAGATCACCCTCAAATAGTTCCCAGTGCATGAGACATTTATTATTATTTTATAAGCACCATTTCCCAAGCCATTCATTTATCTGTTTAATTTTTGGATTTTTGTAGTAGCTCATATCAGGGACTGGCAGAATTTTGGAGAAATTGATTTCACTCTGCCATTTTCCAGTTTTGTTTTTAGGGATATGTAGTTGTTCTTAATTTCCTCAATGGTTTTATGGTTTACATCATTTGATCCTACGTGTATGATAGTTAGGGGGTTCTGTCCTGCATTCTTCAGAACTTTATCAATTTCATTCTTGATGTCATTTATTTTGGCCCCTCCATAGGTACTACATATTCTATTTACATTGTCTGAATTACAAATTAATCTGTTGCAATATCTTGTTATTGAATCTCCTAATACGAACGTTTGACGTTTGGTTGCTGTAGTATTTTAGGGGGGTGAAACATCTTGGCTATCATTGTTATTGGTGGTTGTAATCCCCTCTTTAGATGTTGACTGCACATTTTGATCAAGACCTGTAGTCTAATTTGTTTCCATAGTGTCCTCACTACTGAGTTTGTGTCTGTTGGTATATAAACACCAGTCATCACAATTCGAAGTGATTAATATTCAAAGGGGTTTTCCTAATGTCATGCTTTAACCAAAATGAAAGAATCACCTCAGAGCCTTGGACCAAGGGTACTCGCTTTTTTAATTTACTAATTTTGCACCCTGCCTCAGTGGATTTACTGCATCATAGAATGGTGTATTGGCAATCATGTGGCTAAGGCAGAAGGGAATTGTTCTCATGGTTTCCTCTTTGCTCTGTGCTTCTTTGTGCCCCTAGTGATGCTGGTGTTATGTGGCCAAGGTCCCCAGTGTGAGCATACTGATGCATGCTCCAAAATACTCTGCACAACATCCTTCTCTCCCTGTATCCCAAGTGCTTTGTGACACATAAATCTATAGGTGGCAGTAGTGCTGCAGAACATGTCTCCTTTCATCCCCCCCTCCCCGCAAGAAGAACGTGACCTCAGGGCTGCTTGATCCTTCTCGCCAGCCAGCTCAAAAAGACACAGTCTCATTCTTGAACCAGGGTTACCAGCATCATGACTAGCAGCCATATTACTGGGCAGAAGGGCTGGCCACAAAGTAGTCACTTCTTTGTTTGTCTAGTGAAGCTGGTGTGTGAAAACTCCACTGCCCAGCAGAGGTGAGTTTGGCAGTGAAGCACTCTTGAGATGGCAAACTGGATACTGACACTATGGCTGGATCCACAGCTTCTGTATAGAAGCTCTCAGATGTCCACTGTAAAAGTGTGCAGTAGCAATATCTCTTCCTCTCCATCTCTTCCTGTCTCAGTGAGACTGAGACTGTGAGTAATGATTTAAAACTAGGCCCCATGGTGCTTCAATGTTTCACTCATGGCCAGACACTACCCCAAATGAGAGGGCAGCTGGGTTTGACAGCTGATATAGCACAGTCACAGTAAATGACAAGGCTATATCTCACCTAAGGGATGTACCCAGCTGGGTCATGAAATTAGCCAATGGCTTCAGGATCACTAGGTCTACTGGAGTCAGACAACTTGCAGTCAAGGAAACAGCAAAACAGAGACTGTTCTGCTCCTAACTGCCTCTCGTTGGTGCTTCATGAAAGACAAACTCAGTCTTTCAGTTGGCAATATTTTTGCAAGATGCACCCTTCAGTCTACCAAGCTCTCCTGACTCTGGTGGCAGCAGTCTATCAATTGCTGAATCACACTCACACAGTTCGCTGACTGCAGGCTGGTCTACACTGAGCTCAGGTTTCAGTCTGGCAGTGTGTTTGACTCTTACCGTGGAGTCCTGACTGCCATGCTCTACCAGTTTCTTAACTGCAGGTCTCTGGACCAGGGGACTGGAGCGCCAACATTCCAGACTTTGAGGAACTCAGGTACTGCAATAGGTATGCTCTGATATTGTTAAAGCTTACGTAGATGAGGACATCCAATATAGAAAACATTAAATTAACTAAAAAGTGAAGCATCCACATGTATACAGCTCACTAGAAGCTGTAACTTTTAAGTCACAGTTTCAGAGATGAGGGCTAAGAGCAAGAAATAATAGCTTGTTTTCAAGAAAACAGCTGCCTGGACTTACCACCACAACCCATTTGTAACCCACAGCTGAGTTTTGATATTTTGAACATAAGAAGGAATAACAGTATGCTTCTTGTAACTCAAGCATTTATGTCTTGGTATGGTATTGTCCAATAACAGCAGAAGGCTACAATTCTAAAGCAGTACAGCAATTGCAAATCATCATTGTTTGAACAAAACCAAATCTTTCTATTCATACATTATTTGTTACTGATCTGTACACTTGATAGACTCATTACTTCTTGACTTCTTACAGCATTTCAATAGTTCCAAGACATTTAATAATGTAAAATTCATGAACTGTCAACTTTATCTTTCACTGCACTGTAGCTGTGAACTAATGGGCCCCATTGTTCTTTTTCCTGAATTATAGGCTAAGGGTACAACTGTGTATGATTATAAATATGCTATTTTCAAGGAAGCACTTAAGAACCACCCCAGAGTTTTGAGTGTCAGACAGCTTGTGCTTTTCCACAGCAGAGCAGGTAAAATGCTACAGCTCAACATAGACCAGGTTTTTATTACAGTCTCATTGTTTAAAGATTTAGAATAGTGCTTGTCTTTAAAGCAAAGATAATTCCTTCCATCTTAAGCGGTTCTGAAAAATATATGGTTTACCGGATAGAAACCAGTCACCTAACTAACAGCAAACTAGCAAACTGGTACAGCACAAGCTTTGCAAAAACATACATTAAATTGTAATCAAATAGAAGAACATCTTTAAACAGTTCAGTAAGACTGCTTAATGGGTGGTCTACAAATCTCCTGTGTCTCCCTTCCCCATGGTAGGAAACCTAATAGCAAATCCTTGTGGTATGAGGGCAATGTGTGGATATAAGATCAGATAATTACTTCTACGTTTACATTAATAAGGCCATTAATCCCTGCTTTTTTAAAGATTTACATTCCTGGGAACTTTTAATCTCTGCTATTTTGGTTTTAAAGAAGTGGGTGGTCATTCAATGTGTGCTATTTAATGTCTCACAATCATTTCAATGGTATGTTAGAAATATTAAAATGCTAAGGTTTCTATGATCTCATTAATACCTTCTCTGCTGGCAGTAGCTATGCTGTATGTCCTATCTCTCCATGAAATCCTGCTTGGCTTGTTGCCACCTAAGACATAAAACAGACTAAGGCAGAATAGGAACAGGTACTAGACTTACACTGTGGGACAATGCTTTATTCATTAATGTGCAGAAAAAAATACGTATTAACTTACATTTTCATTTCTTTCAGGATGATGTAACTGAATTCTGGACAGATCATAACTGATTTTATCTTAATTTGGAAAAAATGTGAGACGTAAATAGGATGAGTTCATATGCCTAATGCAATGACAAGAGACAGAGTGAGTAATATGAGGTCTGTTATTAAACCAATGTACAATTTTCAGTTTGCAAGCTTATGGACCCACACAGGTCCTTACTTCAGGTAATGGCACAAAAAAACAACAACAATTGCTGCTGCCTGAATAAAGGATTTCTATGGGACTGAATTCCTAAAAATTGTATCTTACAGTGGCAGCCAGAGATTAGTCCCAGTATATATCTAGATATACGGTATACTTAAATCTGGGATACGACATGGGAGACAGTGAGATAGTACAAATATCTTCACAAGCTATACTTGACCTCCTGACCTAATGAGTGGCAAAGCCACGAGTGAGATCAGAAGAGGTCAAGTATAGCGAGTGAAGGTATTTCTAGTATCTCACTCTCACCCATGTCATATTTGATTTTTACAGCTGGTGTATAGGTGGTTTTGTGATAGAAATTATAAAGCACAACATGTAAACTGAGCCACTTACAACATCTCACTCTCACCCACATCAGTTGGATTTGAACAACAGATGTTTAGGTGGTTTTAATATAGAAATGATAAAAAAAAAAAATACAAATGGAATGAAGTGCTAAATTTGGACTGTGCCCCTCAAATAATGTCACATCTTCTGGCTTCAGTGCTGCACATGGCTAGTGTGATGTCATCAGCATTGTTAAAGATACTGTATGACTGGTTCAGTAGTCTATTATTTCATTGTGACATATCAACTTGCAAAATAGCACTACTATCTTCACAGTAGCCAGTGAGATAGTAGTGATATTTTGGTCAAATTTAACCCACAACTGTTGCGTATATAAAGAATATCCCTCAAGGTAGCTTCAAATATGCATATTATTTGGTTTGGACTTTTGGTGTTTTTGCACATTTGCAAGAGTGGAATAGCAAGATGTTTCTTTAATCAGAGAATGGATCTACATCAGAGGACATGTTCAGGTGAGTGAGGGTGTGGGGAGTTTGGGGTGTAGGGTGGTGGGTGCTGAGTGGGATGTCGGGGTGTGGAGCGTGGGTGTGTGAGAGGGATCATATTGGCAAGGGACCATTTTCTTTTTTACAGTAAAACCAATCATCAAGGGATAGTTTTCTTTATTTCAGGGGACAGTCACATTCAGACACTGGAGACTGGGCACCCCAGTGTTGGGCAACTGTTTAGCAACATTGGTACTGTAGAAGACACTCTAGTGTTGCCATGTACATAATTGGAAGGGGGGGGCAGGTGACCTAGGGGAGGAGGATTGAGAGAAGTGGTTCCAGGGGTGGGTATACTGGTTCACTTATATTAGACATAAAAAAAATACATAAACATTTGGAAGGGGGGCATGCAACCTAGAGTGGAGGGGGGAAAGAAGTGGTACCGAGTTGGGCATCCCAGACCACTTACTAAATATGATAGATAGATAGATAGATAGATAGATAGATAGATAGATAGATAGACAGACAGACAGACAGACAGACAGGCAGATGGAGACAGAGAGAACAGGAGATTGCCCTGGCAGTAGAGATGTTGCAAAATAACATTTCACTGGCGAAATTGCCACAATATCGTCAATTTTACCACGCAAAATATTTTGCAAAATCCTGCTGTTCCGCAATATATTTTGCAGGGGTGCAAACAGAATTTTTCATGTCTCATAAGAACATTATGCAAAAAAACTTATTGAGCATGCTCAGAACAGAAAAAAAGACACAACTTTAAACCTTTATAACTCTGGAACCATTTAATATTTTGTTCATGAAACAATGAAAACGCAGTACCTTGGCACAGCAAGTTTCTGCTCTGATTGTTACAGGGAAATATTCCATTCTGTGTAGGTTGTATATGAGAGCAAAATCAAAAACCCACACGTTAAGTATAGGAAAACACTAGATGTCTACAGGAAAATGACATACTGATATCAGAAATGCAGAAGCTGCCATTACAAAACTTTCCACACATTTAAACCTACTAGACAATGCATGCAAAATTTCAGCTTATTTCGTTATATGCTGCCAAAGCTATTAAGCTGTTAAATTAGGGGTTTAGCATAAAGCCTATTGGGCTACTCTAACTATACTGGTGTTACCAAGATAGTGTAATATATATATGTACTGTATGTATCGCACAGGAAACCCTATAAATTAATGTGGATTTCCTGTGATATATCTAAATATACTGGGACTTACAGAATCTCTAGCTACCATGGTACATGCTGATCCAAAAACTAATAACACCAATGATGTCACCTACAGTACAGTATTTCATCTCTTGATTCATACAAAAAATGTGCACTGGTACAGTCATTCATTACCTCAAGAAGAAATTTGTCCATCCTTAATAATACAGTATCAGTTTTAACTCTTCATACACTAGTTTCACTAGCATTATCTAACAACTTTCAATTAATGCATACATGAATGAGTGATCTTGCTTTGAGAGTGCTCTTGCAGCAGGCAACACCGGTAGGACCGAAGCTGTCAAGCACCAGAACCACACGAAAAACTTCTAGCTAACAATCTACAGCAGGGGACCACTCCCACCGATATCAGCTTGCTGATGTCTGCCTATCATATAAAAGGGGTGGTCCCCCAGACCTACTCCAGTTCTTTCCCACCATCGACCTACGCACTTTGGACCTTCACAAAGGCCTGCTTCACTCAACCACCATTTTTTCTCCACGTCTTACCTACAATTTCTTTCTTTCTTTCTTTCTTTCTTTCTTTCTTTCTTTCTTTCTTTCTTTCTTTCTTCTGTAAAATCAAATTTCAGTGTTTCCCCCCTTCTTGTTTATGTCTTCTTCCCCAACTTCATCTTCCAACCGGCCAACAAAGTGTGCTTGCAGCAAGCAAAAACCTGCCAAGGATGGCCTCGCTTCCTGCCTCCTCTTCTTAGGCCCTAACCACAACACTGAGGCCTGCAAGCACTGCCAGGACATCAACCAGGCCACGTTGAGATGCAGCTTGAAAACCTACAAAGTCACTTGCTTCAGCAAAAATATGCCGGAATGGAGAAGGAGCTTCAGGCTAAAAGTTCTTCTACCTCCCCAGCCTCTGGGGCTTCGTCTTCTTCTTCTTCCCAGAAGTAGAAGAAGTCAAGTGGGAAGCACAAGCACCAGGACCATCCTCGGTCAGCCTTTCACTCATGGTCACTGCATAAACTGGCCTCCGCTTCAGGGTCTTCCTCCCGCAGGAGGTCAGCCCCTCCAGCCTCTGCAGCCCTCACTCCCTCCAGGTTGCCAGGGGCTCTGCCCACCTGCCCTCATCTCTGTCACAGGTGGCAGCTCTTCAGGGCAATGGAACTCTTCCCCTGCCTTCCAGCCCCTAATGCTCAGGCCTTTAGTCCCCACAGGTTCTCAGCCAGGCAACTCAACTGGGGTTGGCTCCTCCAGTGGCAGAGCTCCACCTGTTGGCCCCCCGGTCAAGGCATTGCCTTCATCAGTCCTTAACTCCAGGGCTGGTGCCAGGCCTTCCAGGCATCACCCAGAGCAAGTGCTCACCTCTTCTTTGATGTGGGCAACACCTCTGCCCCTGTCTCAGGGGATCTCCCCTCCTCCCCGTACACACCATCCTCTGCTCTGGGGCTTCTGCAGGTTCTTTCTCTGGACCGGCACTAGCCTTCACCTTCTATGCTGGTGCTGCCTCCACTGACGCCTTCACTGATGACTCATTGTCAACTCTGCCCCAGTCTGCACCTCAGCAGTCACCAGATGGCCCTCTTAGAGACCCCCAGCCAATGCTTGCTGGACTGATGCCAGGTTACCCTATGCTGCCTCCCCCACTGATGTACCAGTACCCTCCACCTCACTACCATTATCCACCATACAATCCTCCTCCTCCTTCTCCAGTGGACTACAATGCCTTGCTTACAGCCTGGAGGGCCTTTATGAAGGACAAGGACACTCCTAGGAAGCCTTCCTCTCCATCTCCCCAGGACCCCCCTCCTAGAGACTCGGGCCAGACTGAGCCCAGTACTACAGTGACCCCTGGGAGTAGTACAGGAGCCTCCCTCACATGCATGGAGGGCCATCACTCACTGACACTGGTACCAGAAAGGGACCTTTTGAGAGATGATGTCTCTTCCTCATAAGAGTCCTTAGAGGGCTCTGAGGACTCCTCTGACACTCAGGGGTGGGCTAAAGAGACCCCTAAGTCTCCCCCGGAGGATCCCTCCTTCATGGAGATGATGCACCATATTCAGTCCTTCATGGGATGGGATACTGAGGAACTGGACCCAGAACTCCGTCATCTGTCAATTTACTTGTACAAGTTAGAGACCCTTCCTTTGGTGATCCCCCTCTTGATTGAGGCATATGATGATGATGTGACCAAGGTGATGTGGAATCACCCTTCTTCCACTCTGGCCTTTGCTAAGGAGGCTGATCACCACTATCATGTGCCAGTGGACAAACTCTTCTATGGTGAGTGTCCCTTGGCAGATTTGGTGGTCATGAATGTTGCCCATGACCATATGAAAAAGGCTAAACACTTGCACACCCACCAACCAGGCAAGGAATCCCACCAGCTGGACTAGTTGGGCAAGTGGATATCCTCTTATTCTACCCTGGCCATCCAGGCCCAGAAATGTTTAGCCCATATAGTGCAGTACCAGAATGCCATTTGCAATCAGGCAAGAGGTTTAGTGGGAGCCCTCCCCAATGAGTCCACCAAAACCAAGTTAGCCCAGCTCCTTAAGTCTTGATCTGATGTAGGCACCCAGGTACTCAGAGCAGCCTATGGCATGGTTGATGCTGCTGGTCATGGGGCAGTGGCAGGAGTCTGCATTCTCCGCCATTCCTGGCTACAGGTGTCTGGGTTTGCACCTGATATTCAGGCCAAGATTATGGATGCCCCATTTCAGGGTTCAGTCTTGTTCTGGGAAGATGTTCAGGACATCATCTCCAGCCTCCAGGAATTGGGTAAGGCCCTGAGGTCGGCTCACTCCATGTACCATTCCCAGCCATGGTCCTCCTAGCATCAGTTCTTTCACCGGCCCTCTCGTCAGCCTGCCAAGGGCCAGCAGTTGAAAGGTCCCTTTAAATGAAAAGCAACCACCCTGCCTTCTGGAGTTGCTGCTCTTAGGGCCCCCAGAGTGCCCTCAGCCCCAATGCCCACCCCAGTTTCTCTGCCTGACTACTTTCCCAACCCCTTCCCCAGCAGAGGCCTTGAAGGATGCTGTCGGGGGTTGGTTCTCCCTCTGCCTAGATGAGTGGTGCACTATAACCTCAAATCAATGGGTGCTTTAGATCTTTGAGCAGGGTCACACCCTCGAGTTTCAAGAGACCCCCCTGAAAAGCCCTACCTCACTCTTCTATTACCTGCAAGCCCACATCTCCCTCATCCAGGCCAAGATTTAGGCACTTCTCTGCAACTGGGCCATAGAACCTATCCCCCCAGGTCAAAGGGGAAAGGGATTCTACTCCCACTTCTTTCTAGACTCCAAGAAAACAGGGGACCTGTGACCAATCCTGGATCTAAGCCACCTGAACCTCTACATAGAGTACAAGCATTTCAGGAAGGTGACTCTTCAGGGACTGTTACCGCTCATTCACTAAGTGGACTGGATCTATTCCCTGATTAAGCAGGATGCTTATCTCAATATCCTTGTTTTCCTGCCCCACCGCTGTTTCCTCTGTTTCTGTTTTTGGAGGGGGGAGGGGTTATATATGCTGACGCAACAAAAAAATTGCGACCAGCATTACATCGACTGGCTCCATGTCAACCGCAAGTTGCAGTCTGCATGGAGCTGCACTGTTCAAAACTATTTTTTAAATGGGGGGCATTGTCCCCCAAACCCCCGTACCCCCTGAACTAATGGATTCTAACTCCAGATCAGAGTTAATTCGGGAAGGGGATGCAAGTTGGGGGAAGTGGTTGCCCCCTTCCAGTGGCACTTCTATGGTGGCATGGCACTGTAGCTGATATCAATGCATGTCACCATAGAAATGTCACTATTATGGTGGCATACCTTCAGGGGGACCACTTCCAATTCTGGGCCCTCTCTGTTGGCCTTTTCTTGGCACCTCGAGTCTTTACCAAGTGCCTAGCAGTGGTGGCAGAAGCTCTGCAGGGACAGGGATTTTATGTGTTCCCTTACTTGGATGACTGGCTACTGATGGCCCCCTCCAGGGATCATTTGCTTCAGACCCTGAAAGGCACCTTTCAGCTCTTCCAGCCCTTGGGGATAACTATCAACCTGCCAAAGTCTTGTCTCTCCCTGAGGCAAAGCCTTCTGTATATAGGAGCGGTCTTGGACTCATCCCGGGGCAGGGCCTTCCTGTCAGAAGACAGGGCAGAATGCTTGAAAGCGCAGGCCTGGCTGGTCTCTTGCAGTTGGCAGGTTCTGTCCAGAGCTTTTCTATGTCTACTGGGGCACATGGCATTGGCCATAACCATGTTTCCCCTGGCCCGCCTGCATATAAGAGTTCCCCAGTGGACCGTTCGAGCCCAATGGGATCAATGCACCAACGATTTGAACAGCCAGTGCTGGTTTCTGACCCTTTGAGATGAACCTTAGAGTGGTGGCAGAACCCTGCCAACATACTGATAGGGGTTTCTTTCCACTTGGTATCCACTCAGCAGACCCTGACCATGGATGCTTTGGAACTGGGCTGGGGAGCTCACCTAGAGGACCGTCAGACCTAGGGAGTTTGGTCAGAGTCAAAATGGCATCTCCACATCAATGTGCTGGTGATGCAGGCAGTTCTTTATGCTCTGTAGGCCTTCCAGACCCGCATTCTTCCAGGTCCACTACTGGTGCAGATGGACAACATGTCTGTAGTCTTTTACCTCAACAAACAAGGGCACTCACTCCTTACCCCCTTTGTTAGGAAGCCATGAGAGTCTGGTACTGGGCCTTTAAGTGTGACCTGGAACTCTCAGTCATCCATGTTCCAGGTGTCCAGAATGCCCTGGCTGACAGTCTAAGCAAGTTCAGGTTGAGAGCAATGAGTGGGAACTCTTGCCCTCAGTGGTCGAAGATTTATTTGACAGGTGAGGATGTCTAGAGTTGGATCTTTTTATGTCCCCACTCAATGCAAAACTGCAGTTTTTCTGCTCACTCGATCGAAGGCCTGGAGTTTTCTGGCACTACACATTGTCCCTCTCCTGGAAGGGGAGGTTCCTGTATGCCTTCCCTCCTTTCCTGCTCCTGCAGAGGGTTCTTCTAAAACTCCAGCCAGAGGGAGCAGAGATGATACTCATAGACCCCACTGGCCGCACCAGATTTGGTTCCCTCTACTTCAGCAGCTGGGACTGGAACCTTCAGTTGCCTTGTCCCTCTGCACCAGCTTGCTCTCCCAGGATAAGGGCATCCTGGTCCATCTAGATCTCAAGTCCCTGCGTCTCCATGCATGGCTCCTTTAGACTTAGCTATTGCCCGCTTCAGGGTGTCTTCCAGGGTTGCCGATGTCCTGGTGGCTTCCAAGAAACCTTCCACGAGAGCCACCTACGCCATAAAGTGGAAGTGCTTCTCCTTCTAGGCTACAGCTCACCATTTGGATCCCTTAATCTGTCCGGTGAATTTGATTTTGGAGTACCTCCTCTCCGTTTTGGACTCTGGCCTGGGGTACTTTTCATTAAAGGTGCATCTTTCAGCCATCTCTGTGTATCATGCTCCTATTGCAGGCAAGGCTGTTGCCCAACTGGATCTCTCTCACACTTTTTTGTGGAGCATTCTACATTTGAAACCGCCCATTTGGGATCCTTGGGATCATCTTTTCATTTTGGAAAAGCTCACTTTGCCTCCCTTTGAACTGTCTGTGAGTTGCGAACTATACTTTCTGTCATGTAAAGTGTTGTTTTTAGTTGGTATTATTTCTGCTGGAAGGATTTCCAAGCTTCAGGCTCTGTTGTGTAAAGAACCTTATCTGGTTTTTCACAAAAACAGGCTGTCTTTGTGTACAAATCCTAAGTTCTTGACTAAGGTGGTGTCTGAGTTTACATTAAAGCAATCCATCCACATTCCAGTTTATTTCTCTAAGTATTCTAATCAGGGGGAGGACTTGTTGCATACTCTTGATGTTCTCAGGGTGCTTCATTATTACACTAACCGGTGTTTCCTGCTGCAAGATCCCTCTCAAAGCAAGATAGTACAATTACGTAAGAACTTACCGTAACTGTAGATCTTTGAGAGGAGCTCTTTCAGTGGGCGCTGCTTTCCCCTCTCTCCTTTGCAGCTTCACTGCTTTTCCTTGGCCTTGAGAAACCGCCTTGGTTCTCCATTTTGTTTGCTTCTTGTGTTGGGGTCTTGGGGGACTGCTTCTTTTATAGGATAGGTGGACATCAGCGTGCTGACATCAGTGGGGCGGTCCCCCACTGTAGACTGCTTGCTAGAAGGTTTTCATGTGGTCCTGGTGCCTGAGTGCTTCAGTTCTACCAGTGTTGCCTGCCGCAAGAGCTCCTTTCAAAGATCTACTATTACAGTAAGTTCTTACGTAACTGTACTATTTGATGGCACTGTTAAGTTAATAACAATTAGTTACATTACAACTTTGTTAGTCCAGCAAAATATTAGGCTGGATTACAAAAATCTATTGTCTCTTTAGTGAGGAATTGAACACAGGGCATTAAAAATGTAGCACTCACCATAAGTTTAGGCAGTGTCAGTGGCTCAGTAGGTAGCACACTTGCCTCTGAGGCCGGGAGATCAGAGAGCTGTGGGTTCAGTTCCCACATCTGGCACTTGGGTTAATATCCCAGTACTGACACTGTAGTGCAGCATGAGAGGGGTGCTGCACTTCTGAGGTGCCATCTTTTGCATGAGATTTAACCCGAGGTCCCATCTGCCTGGATTGGTGGTAGTTCAGGTGAAGGTTAAAGATCCCAAGGCATTTATCAAAAAACAGTAGGGGAAAGTTTTATTGAAACAAGAAATCAGGCAATATACAATAAAGACAACACAAGAAGAACAAACCAGGTAAAATCAAGACAGTATACAACAGTGTTCATATCAAAAGGTATGGGAGAAAACAAAGAAAGAAAACTAAGGAAATGATACTGAGAGAACAAAAGTCCTTCAAGTCACCGGTGCATCCAGTCTGTAATCCAAGGTAGGGCTTTCCAAAGGCGAACAGACCAGGCCAGGAATGAGATACAAGTTCACGTGCATAAACAGTTTTCAAATCCGAACAATCTTTTGTTCAATTTCTATATATGTACATTTTCTGCTGCAGGGTGAACTGGCATCTTGCCATCCAAATATGCCATTTAATTACAACAAAAATAAGATTTAAAGTATCAGTGTTCCACAGAGACCATTGAGAGAATGCTCCATACATAATCATCGGGTAGAGACAAATTGAAGCAATGGCATACCCCATTTTGGGCTAGAAAGGCCCTAGCGTTGTATAAAGGGGCAATCAAAAATAAATGAAAATAGTTTCCAATTCATCAATACAGGAGGGCCTAGAACACAGCCTGTCTTGAAGCTGTTTATTTTTATGGTTCGATTTAACATTAATTCTCTCATGGCAGGATAACCAATGGAAGTCCCACATATGTATCGGGATTCGCATACAACGCAACAAAATAAGCAGAGAGGGACAATATTGGGCAGGACATTTAAAAAAAGGGGACTGAACTGCACACACAGAGGAAAGAAGCAATCTATACAGGGATTTGTGCGCATTAGTGAGAAGCATTTGTGGGGTAACCCGCCATTGCTTCAGACGTAGAAATGTATACCTCACATAAGGTGGCATGTTTCCCGAGGCATGCAGAATACATAGGGAGTCATGTTCCCATTGGTGAAACCATATTTTGAAAGAATCATAGAACCACACTTCCCATCCTTTCTGCGAGTTAATCAAAAGCGGTCTAATGTTCGCCATAAAAAAAAATACTGGTGAAAAACAAAAGGGGGTTAGTCATGCCAACACCACCATCCATGAGAGGGAGATAGGTGACATCCCATTTTATTGGGTTCAACCTGCTCCCCCATAATGCCTGAAAAAAAAGGCTAAGAATCACCGTTTCCAATTGTTTTGGAATAGGAAAGATATAGCTAACATAGAGAAAGAGGGAAAGTAAATATGTCTTAATTAAATAGACTCTTCTTTTTCCCAATCTGACTCATGTTCCATGAGGCTACCTTTGTGCGACCTTGTTGTTGTTTGGAGGTCCAATTATAAATGTCATCGGCTCGAGCACCAAAATAAATCCCTAAAATATGAACAGGGCCATCTACAATCTGCAATGGTCCGATGTTCCTAATCAGTGCAATAGCAGATCTCAGCTGTATACCAACACTTTTCTCAAAATTCAGAGTAGCTCCCTAATATGTCCCAAATAGAACATTCCTGCAAGGGCTATCTGAATCCTAAGTCCGCACCAAAAGCAGATATCATCTGCATATGCAATATTTGTAAGGTGCTGTTGTTACAGGACACGATACAGCATGTATCTGTGGAAGCATATTCTACAGTGGAACCAACGTCCAAAAACAGTACACATAGTAATGGACTCACAGGACACCCCTGTCGGACTCCCCTTGGAACGGGTATCAGAGGTCCCACCCAACCATTCACTACTGGCATGACCATAGCTCTCCTATAAAAATTACGTAACCATTGGATAATGATAGCAGGTATATGCAAAAAACTGAGTGCTTGCCATAAAAAATCATGATTCACCAAATCAAATGCTGCCCATTGATCCACAGATACTACAAATCCAGAAGTCGAAGCTGAGTACCCATGAGAGAACAATTCACGGATCAGAATCAAATTATCCGAGATGTTCCTGTTGGGGACAGAACAAGATTGAGCAGGATGCAGAACAGTTTCTGCAATACCAGTTAAACATTTTGCTATTATCTTCATCAATGTCTTAAAGTCGGTGTTTAGCATACAAAGAGGTGCCAATTCTGAAGAGTGGGCTTCCCCTTCTGTTTATATATATAAAGCAAAACACCAATCGTAAATTCTAAAGGACAGACTAAGCTGTTCAACAAACAATTAAAGACAGAGGTAAGTTCAATAAGTAGTGGTCACCCAGAACTTTATGAGAGCTGCTGGAAGACCATCCGGGCCAGGAGTTTTACGAACAGCAGAGAGGATATAGTCGTTAACAACTCCAAGGTCGTAATGGACTGGCACACCATCTCCACTGCTGTTGTAGAAGGGTGGGATCTCGTAAATTCTACAGGGCAGCAGGGTCAGGTAGATCAGCAGGAAAGGGGAAAACAAAGCAGTCATGTAGTTAGCAACTATCTGCTGAATCTCTGTTTGAGTAGAGCATATAGTCCCGTGGAATCTGTAAGACATAATATCATCTTTTGAACGCAGTCCGACAAAGTTAGACTCAATGGGACAAATGATCTCCGAGGTCCAGTAACCTGAAATTTATGTTGGTGGTACAATTGCCGTGATTGTCGAGATTATAAGTGCAACATAGCTGCCCGTCAATTGAATTTGAGAGGAAAGGTCATGACCGTGGTATATGATAGCTGAAAAGCGATTGAAGATGCGCTCTTCTTTGTAAATAGTCCAAATATTGGCTCCTACTTTTCGCATGACTATACCGTTTCACGAATGATATCAACGCATGTTTTGTATCAAACCACCACTGTATCGGGTCTTCATAACAGAGAAACACAAAAAACAGTGCAAAAAGGAAGGACCGAAGGGTCGACAAAAACATCTTATCCTGCAATAGGGAGGTGTTAAATTTCCACAACCCCGGCCCTTTTGAATAAGGATTTGTAGTACTCACACCAACAGAAAGCAAGCTATGATCCGAAAAGGCCATTGCCTGCACCATAGCTGAAACAATTGGTAAAGTACGGGACAAAAAACAAAATCAATGAGAGTAGCCAATTTACCTTTATGAAACGTAGGGGTATGTTGTTGCCGAAAAGAAAAATAAGCATCAACTAAGTGGGCAGTATGTATTAGCTTGCTCAGTTCTTGTGAGTCGCAGTACAGTTTTTTAGTAGTGGCAAAGGAACTTTTATCCCAAAGACTCAAGCCACAGTTGAAGTCACCAGAAAATAAAACTTGGAATGAAGTGTGCAAGTAAGGGCGGATCTCAGCAAAAAGAGCTATGTGTGCTGATTTAAGTTGTGGCGTATAAATATTGATAACTCGATAAGGGCAATTACCTTTGGTGAAGTCCAAAACCAGAGCCCTACTGGGTACCAAATCAAATAGTTTCAAAAGACGAAAGTCAGGCATATTTATCAAAATGCCAAGGCCTGAACAGGGGTTGTGACCTATGGACCAGAATGAGAGGCCTAAGAGCCAATCATTTTTCGCTTGTCTGATCTCTTGAGTCGTATGGAGTCTGGTATCCTGCAATAAGAAAATACCCAATGGTAAAAGTCTTAAAAAAGAAAAAACTAACCGTCTCTTAGGAACACATTTCATGCTATTAACATTAATAGTGTGACAAGTAAACTGCGCCATGTAGACAACAGGAAAGTATAACATATCACAGTTTCCTCTTCCCAACTATATTCTTCCCTTTCAGCCTAACTTTAGCCTTACGTTTCTGTGAAAGTCCGATACCTGGAGGTCCTGTGTCAGCAGGACCATCAGAAGGAAGGGCGCCACCGAGATAGTCAGACTCACCGCCTGTGTCGTCAAAGTTGGCTGTAGTAATTCAAAGAGTTTGACAGGGGTATGGGAGCAGGCAACAAGGATGCCATAAGAGCGGTAAAGGCCAAAGCAGTTCTCAGAGACCTATGGCAGTACCTGCAGTAGGTTCATGGGGAGTAGCATTTTACTAGGACCTGGGACAGAGTCACGTCAGAAACAACAGGCCTGATTTTCTCCATTCGGGGGTTCAGGTACCGATAAGGGTGGTACCCTCTTGTCAGGTTGAGGAACAGGGTTCTGGGAGGATGCTAGCAGTAGGGGCTGCACCGCTGAATCTCCCGTATCAGAGGGTGTAGCCACAGATGCGTAACCGTGCTTTTGTGGCAATGTGATCTCAAAGCGTTGATCAGCCCCACCATCATGGTCTTCCTGAGCATGTGCAGCCCAGCGACAAGTCTGGAATAGATGCCTAATTTGTCACACAAGTTACATTTACTAGCATTCCGACAGTGAACCCCACATGACCCATTTCACCACATTATTACATTTAATCTTATCACAGACACTACTGAGATGTGAGGGATCCCACATCTATAACAGGCCTTAGGTTGGCCAGGATAAAACAAAACTCCCTGTCTCGTCCTAAAAAAGGAATTGGGCAGGTGCACAGGACCTGAGTCATTTGTGTGCAACAGCACCCGAAACCTCCAACCCCAGTCCAAATATTTTCAGTGTCTAGAATGGCTTCAGGCTGACCCTGTACCGTGCAGCGCTGTTTCAACAGGTACATCACATCAGAGACATCAACACCTTCATTACGGAACATAACCGTAATAAATTTAAAGGCAGGCTTCGACAGGAGGATTGCCTGGAAGGGGGTCCATAAGGGGGTATTCTTAAAGCACGGTATCTAGACCAAAATCGTTCAAGTCCACAAGATGTCTGAAAACTGACATCAAAGGAAGATTCTCCAGACACATGTATCAAGGCATATATCTCGTGAGCAAACAATTTTAAAGAGTCTTTTATCAGGGATCTAGCCACAAAGACACGATCCTGGGGGTCAGATAGTCCACCTCTATAAATAAGACGGACAGCATTATGTCACTTAGCAGCTACAACAGGTGCCTTGAAGAGGGAAGAAAAGGAACGTGGAGTCTTTCTCTGATCAGGGAGAGGTAGATCAGGGTCCTCAGCTGTAAAATCCATGGATTCCATCATAGGAGATGCCTTAGAGGTTGTATCCTGTAGGAGAGATAATACAGGGTTTTGAGTGAGTGACAATTCCCCTGGCAAACTCAAGAGGTCAGGAGAGTCATTCAATTCCTGTCCTTCAGTTGTTCCTCAGGAAGTCTTCAGGTTTAGGGACCGAATAGGGGGCGGACCAGAGATCCACTGTCTCTTCCTGGGGTCCTGTATCCGACCTGCCTTGCAAAGCCTGCTTCACGGACCACACAGGCTTAGGTTGGGGCAATATCTCAGAAAAGCGACATCAGGCTGTCAGTTTCCAACATAGTAGGTGAGGAATCCTGTGATGCAATCCCGAGCTGTGCACCCTCTGCTGTGTGGGCAGCCGTGCCATGATAATGAACAAAAGGCGTTGACTCAGTTCAGGGCAACAGCGGGTCCATAGAAGGTCCAAAATAGGATGGGATCCAGGAACTGCCGAGGGCGATCCCCTCCATGGCTGCCTTGCTAAAGGCATTGCATCTTGTTCTGCGATATCCGTGGACAAAGTTTTTCTCCGTGGAGTCCACCAAGCGTGTAGCGATCGCTACCTCCACCAGCCCACTGTGCTGGCGGGCTGCAGCACCTCAATTCACTGGACACAACTGCAGAGGCGTCTGTACCATCTCCGTCAGAGCTACTGCATCGAGCAGGAGGAAGAACAGTACAATCCATGGGAGCAGCTTCAGGCACAGTAAGTACATGTTCATACAAAATTCTGTCTGAAATGGTCTCTAGTAAATCGGAGACAGGAGCAGAGACCAAGTCCCCTGCCTCACCAACTAGCTCTGCCGTGGTCACCAGAGCATCCGCCATCTTGGACAGAGTATTTCCCTCTGAAAGAGTAGGAGAATTTCCCCGGTGTCCTGGCCAAATTTCCCTCATTCACTAAAAATACCACTAACAGCTTAATCTGGTTCAAGGTCAGTTGGCATTCATCTGTATCCCCCTCCACCAGGTCGTGCCTGAAAATAGGCAGGATTTGTCTAGTGCACTTACCCGGTCAACAAAAATGAAATAAATAAATAAAATGAAAGTGGAAGAAGACCAGGAGTACCATTCTCGGACAGTAAATCCAGTGTAAAGTGATTAAATGACCACTTTGTGCTTGGGTATTCTTTTTAACCCTGTTGAGTCATGTCCCACAGGGGTCACAGACAATCCCCTTGTGGCAGCAAAGGCTGTTGCAGCACATAAGGAGATAAGGAAGGAGGTGGGGGCACTATGCAAATGTCCCACAGTACATACCAGCTATCACTCAAACATCATTGTACCTGGATCTGTTTCACGAGATCACAGGTATGTTAGTGGATACAACTGGTAGATTCTGGCTATGTAGTTGGTCTGTGTTTATGGAAGGATCACTGGACCACCAAAGAATTAAGTGGACCCAGGTGAGGTAGCGGTTACCACTTGATTATCAGGGCAGTTCTACATGGGGGAGTGGAAAGGGAGCAACTGGGCCATTAACTCTCTTATCCTTGGACAGAGGAGCCACTGGGTGCATACTGCATTGCCATGTTATGTCACAGTTGCACTCTGGGATTTTACCTGGTGCACACTTGGGAGCAATAAAACTTCTCTTTTGTGCCATCCCTCAATGGGATTAAGAATCTGACACAAAGGATTTTTCTGGTTTAACAGATTTACAACCAAAGTCCTACAGCAGGAATGTGCATATTTTTAAGCACTGATGTAAGATGCATATTTTGTTGTTTTCTCAACCTGCAGTTGTACTGGACAAATATCTTTGAATATAGTAATACAGTATTGTAGATATGATGTTTCTATGATGCCATTTGTGTGGACTGAGAATCATACAAAATACAATAACAACAACCTCAGAGAACATGACTACCCATACCTTTCATGGCATGTACAGCCAAGTGAATTTGTGTGTCAGCATTGGGCAAACTGAGAACCTGAGCTGTATTCACTGATGGCCAAAGGAGAGGTGGACATGGCTGCCACCATGGTGATGGGCTGTGCTGAATCATCACTGGGATCTCTCCATCCCTGGTTAAAAGCCATATTTATTTATTTATTTATTTTTTTATTTAAGCGTTTTACCAGGAAGGCATACTGAGCAGAGTACTGCTCGATTACAGATGCTTCGTGGGGAAGGGGAGAACATAGGAAGACAGTTTTACACAGTATAGACAAGAAAATACATAGTGGGAGAAATACTAACATTTGGATGTAATTACAAGTCGGTAATAGCTTGAGAGAGACAATTAGTAACCACAGTACATACAGTATGAGATAACACTTGAAGTCAGGATAGACAAGTGAATACATTGTGGAAGATCACTAACATTTGGTTCTGAAACCATGTTCGTACAGGATTGAGTGTGTCAGTTGGTAACACAGTTACATAGAGCAAATGTACAACACAATTAGGTTTTGAGCCATATGAGAGACAGTATGTAGGAGGATAAAGGTTAGTTAGAGAGAGGAAGTGGATCTGTTCATGAGGAAAGGGATAACCTGTACTAAGCAGGAGGTGATAGATAGAAGGACAGAGGTGCTGTGGGTACAGGAATAATCAATAAAAGGTAAAAAAGCTTAGGATAGAAGTAGACTAAAGGCCACCATGCTAGAATGAAGAACTGGACAGATAACTGGGGTGAAAAACTCTGGAGATGGCCAGCAGGGGGAAGCAGTGATTATGGGAGACTTTAGTCTATCTGTGGTAGATTGGAAGATCCCTACTACCACCTGTACCAGAACTCAGATGGTGCTGGATGAATTCCAGAGTGGGTTTTTGATACAATGTGTCAAGGAGCCCACCAAGGAGAGGCCTATAATGGACCTGGTTCTGTCTAATGGTGCACATGCCCAGGAGGTGAAGGTGGAAGCACCACTAGCAGGAAACAACCATGACAAGGTGTGATTTGTCCTGGACATGGACAAGGAGAAGAATGGAACAAAAACAAATTTGCAAGACTTCAGGATTGCAGACTTTGGAAGGGTGGGGAAAATCCAGGGAAGGCACTTTGCTGGGATTAGAAAGGAAATGGGGGTAGACCAGAAATGGGTCATTATTAGGGAAGGGCTGCTGGCATCAATTATCGAGTGTGCTAAGATAATGAGCAAAAGATCTAAAGTCAAGAAGTCTATCTAGTTTGATAGGGAGGTAGCTCAGATGGTTAAGAGCAAGAAGGCAGCCTTCAGAAAGTATTATTAAACAACTACATCAGCAACATTGCAAATGGGATAAAAGGCAAGATATGCCTGTCTGTGGATGACACAAAGATCTGTGGGAGAGTAGGCACAAAAGAGGGAAGACAGAACAATAGAGAGGACCTGGCTGAATGAGAGCTAGTCAGGTGTTTGGATTCAACACCAAAAAGTGTAAAGTAATGTACTTGGGGACAAAGAAACCAGAGGCTAATGACTGGCTGGGAGGTGTGTATGTTACCATGACAGAAGAAAAGAAAGACTTTGGTGTGATCACTGTGAGTGACCTGAAGCACTCAGCACACTGCAAGAGAGCAGCAGACAAAGCAAATTGGATGCTGGGATGTATAGCCAGTGGTATAACCAGCAGGAAAGCAGAGATAAGTCTGTCACTGTACTGCTCATTGATTTGGCTGCATCTTTAGTACAGTGTGCAGTATTGGAGCTCTTACATAAAGAAGAACATCAACGTACTGGACAGACTAGGTGGGCCTATCTGCTATCAAACTCTATGTTTCTATGGAGACAGTCCGGAGAAGGGTAACCAAGATGATCCAGGGACAACAAGGCAGTCCATATGAGGAGAGACTCGAAGATCTCAACATGTACTCCCTGGAGAATAGAAGACAGAGGGATGACACGATCAGAACCTTGAAATACCTCAAGGGTTTCAACAAAGTGAATTCTGACAGTCTCTTCAACCTTAGTAGGAAAAGAACCATTAGGGGGCACTGCCTCAAGCTGGTTGTGGAATAATTCAAGAGGGAAACGGGAGACACTTTTTCACTGAGAGTGTGATTGCAAAATTGAATGAATTTCTGGAGGAAGCTGTCTCCCTAAACACTGTGGACAGCTTCAGAAGTAGCTAGGACAAAGTAAAATGTAAGCTTGCATGTATGGGGGATGTGGGGCAGGGGAAGATCAAAGGAAAATGAGAAATGGATAGCAGGGAGGGGGGCAGATCCCTCAGCACATACAGAGGGATATGCAAAGTTGAGCAGACAAGCTGTACTGTGAGGCCTTTTTCTGTTTGCACTATTCATATGTTTATATACAGTATAACCTCAACACACTATAGGTGAGCCATTTTTCAGGTACTGTAGGCAAGCAAGAATCAGGTTAGAGAAGATCATACTATTCTAATTCCTTGGTATTTGTTCCACTGGTGGCACCGAAATTAAATGTAGAAGACATCCTATTAGGGTGATCAGATTTCAGAATCTGAAATCAGATTTAACTACTGTAGACTCTGGTCCAAAATCTCAAATTAAAATTTTCAGATTCTGAGTCCCAAATCCTAATTCTGAAATATTTTTTTTCAGACTCAGAACCTGATTTGAAATATGGTTCCAATTCTGGTTCTGATTTCCGTTCTGCAAGCAGGGAGGATGCTTTTTACCTGCTTCTCACTTTCCCCTCTTAATTGCCAGTGGCCACTGAGTGTTTCCCCATTGGTAGCACACTCCAAGTGCCCCAGTGGGACCCTTCCCTTCTTCCCCAAATCAGATTTTGGATTCTGAATCCAACTCAGAATCAAAACCAAAATTGAATTTCAATCACACTTACATTCTTGCAGAGGACTGAAGCAAGCATATTGCAAACTACCAGTCACCATCCACCAGGTGCATGCACCCGGTTCCCCAGTCCTCTGTCCCCAAGGGAGGGTATTGATTGGGACATAGTGAAAATCACCAGTCCCCATCCACCAAGTGGTATGCACCATGTCCCCCTATTCCCTTGCTCTCCCAGCATTACCCCAGGCAACTGTATTTCTCCAACCCCATCTCCAACAGCACAGTTCAGTACAAACTTACATACTCCCCAAATTCATCTAAAAGCTATTTCTCACCCAGGTCCATCTTTCCAGGGAGTGACATTGCCCTTACTGTCTTCAGCCAAGCCCATGTCCATCAAGGAGACTTCTACCCATGCTCGGCCACCAACCTGAATTTCACTAGATAACCCAGTGCACGAGGTAATGACAGGAGGTTGGGGGCAGCACACCAATAAGCAGAAAGAGAGGGGGAAAATAAAATGTTGCTGAACCTGCAAAATGTACCATAAAATTCAGAAAGGAGAACAAAAAATACACAGTAAAAAATATTATTTTAAATAATATTAGTGTGTATATAAAAATAAATTTAAATGTAAATTAATATATCTAACTGAAAATGGTGGTGATAATGATGAATAACATTTACTTTTAACCAGGATCTTATAGATTAGAGACTGGTCCTATTTTTAACCATCATTCTGTACAAAGTAACATGTATACGCGAATTACAACATTTGGATACATTTATAGTACATACAAAAAAGGTTACCTTAGTAAGATCCTTAAAGTCATACCACAATTTAGACATATAGGCCCACATTTTCAAAGGAGATGCATGGCCAAAAATGGAGATGAGCAGCACATCTCAGAAACTGCTTGGAACTGCGATATTTGAAAGGGAGAGATGGATCATGCATTTCTGAATGTGTGATCGCGCAGATATAATATATGCAGCACAAAAAGGGTCTGTGTACATGAATATGCCGGGCACCTGTATATTCAGCCAAAATAAGCGCCACATCTGCCACGCATCTCAAAAATGCTCCATGCAAAGTTAGGCATATCAAGGGATAGCCTAACTTGGTCAGCCACCCACAGACAGGCTGCTGAACTGTGCACATGCTACCCTGAGACAGCCCTTGAAGGTGCACCAGGATGTGCTCCAGGCACTTATACAAAGCAGCCATGCCTGGACGGACAGACCCAAAGCAACAGGTGGTGGCACACCATGGTCACCACCAAGAGATCCATCACCCAAACCACTCCCAGGACATGGACACCCAGCTGCCACATGCCAGTGCTGTCGGGTACCCCCAGGCAACCAGTGGAGCATACATCCACACTGCAGCACATGTACCAGGGGCCATAGCCTGCACCCATGTTGCCTGTAGGGCACCACCTGGAAGTGGCATTCACCCAGGGTGGTGTCTGGAACAATGGTGCCAAGGTAACCTGGTGGTACTAGTGGTAGCATGGCATGGGCCAGGGACTGACATGTGGCACCCACCCACAGTGGTACACCATAGGTGCACACAGGTGGGGCCCACACACTCGGGTACCTGGCCACATTCTTCACACTGCCATTCCTTGCAGTTATCCTCATGTTCCTGTTATGCAGGAAGGGGGGCCACTGCAGGTGACTGAATGCTGCATATGGAGCTACTGTATCACATGCATGTGGTATACCAATCAGACTGTGTCACCCTGTGGCCTCCCCTGTTGCTTGTCCAGGCGGGCCCCTTTGGCCACTCTCCAGGTGGACCCTGAACCCCAGTCTGACCCTGTACATGGCTATGGGTAACAGCACTGTACCCAGGCCAATGCAGTCCACCCACCCACACACAAACATTCCATCACACCTGCCTGCTAGTCTGATGTACCACCTGTTTACCTTTGTGGAGTAGTGGTGCAGCCCTGCAAAGCTGGAACTGTGCATGCCTAAGGTATGCAAATGTCCTGAATACATTCCAGTAATGAGCTGCACATGTGGAAAATGAGCTCAGAATGTGCAATGAGGTCATTTGCATATCCCAGCAGAATATTGCAATTTTGCGCACCATGCAAGTGGCTTTGCAGCGCTCATTTCCCTATGCTCTGCACAGGTCCCAGGTCACCTGCCATGCCACACATCTCCCACTGTGCAATCGTGCATGTTCAAGATATTTAGCCAGACATGCGTGATCACATCTTATGGTGCAAGTTTTGAAAATACCATTATTTTATGCCAGCGCATCTCAGTTGTGAGGTGCAGGCACTTGCGTGATGTAGCCTGGGACTTTTGAATATAGGGCCCATAGATTTTAGTATCAATAAATAGTTTCAGGTTACTAACTCTACATTATTTATAGTATAATTTTATTTTACTTAGTTGTTGTTAACCAGGTGAGTGCACTAGCCAAAAATTGACTATTTTCAGGCACGACCCGGGAGAGTACAACAAGTATAACAGACAGGTATAAATTCATGACAGCAAGACAATTACATGCAGAGGAAGGTCAACTCAATATAAACAAATATTACAAGCTGTCAAGAAGCATATTGATAAACATTACATAAGTACAGGACAGTTACAACATAAAAAAACAATAACACAGGTAGTTAAAAAACAGTATAACATAAAGCAAGGCCTCAGGGAAACAGTTACATTATAAAAGAAACACAGATTTATGTGAGGATAGCATTCAGCAAGGAGTAGCAAAATATGAATGTAGATGATAAAATGAGACAGAGTAGAGAGAACATGTAATGGCAAGCACTGTGCAATAGTACAAAACTGAGGGACAGAAATGGGTGTGACCAGAGAAAGATAGGTCTTTACTGGAGGGAGAAACTGGGATGGGCTAAGGAGTAGGAGAAAGGTTGAAAGGGGAAGTGTGGGGGGAAGAGATAAGAGAGAAGTAGGATAATTAGCAGAGGGGGTGCAGGGGAACATAGCAGGATATTGGAAAGGGCAGGGATCAAAGCCATCAAGTGGGGTCAAAACAAGTGCACGTGTCAGCTAGAGATAGATATCGTCACAACTCATTTTTAAAGAAGAGATGAGACTTTGCCTGCCAGAAGTCTAGCAGAAGAGAATTCCAGAGCTGAGGGGCAACATGTTGGAAAGCAACAGAACCTTTGAACGTATAACACCTTGGCACGTTAAGTAAGGATTTATCCGTAGACTGCAATCCATGATAGGAGGATTGGGGAAACAGCAGTGCTGCAAGTGAGGATGGGGTTTGTTGTTGGATAATAGAATCTATAAGCAAGCCAAGAGTGTATTTCTTGTATGCAGAGGGAGACAGCCACTTCAGGTCCTTATAAGGTTGACAGTGGTGCTTGAGATGAGGAGACGAGGAGGCATACCTACATGTATTGTAAGTAACGTCCAACTTATGGAGGGAAGTTTTATGAGCAGCAACATAAATGGGGCACCATAAGTAAGGGCAGGTAGTAGGATACCCCTGGCAATAGCCAACTTGGCAGAAGGTGTTAGCAAATAGCTACTTTTGTATGCAGCACCCAGTTTAGCATTTACAGTTTTGCAGGTAGATTGAATGTGCAGATTGAAATCAAGGGATCGGTCAAGAAGGACTCCCAAGTAATTAAAGGACATTACACATTAAATTAATGAGCCTCCTGAATCACCTACCATCAGGGATGTAGGACAAGCCTTGAGCTTTTGGACAGAGCCTAGAAGCATGGCTTTCATTTTTTTGATGTTTAGTACTAGCTTGTGGGCATACAGCCAATGTTGGACGTTATTGAAATCAGAGGAGAAGGATGAGTTGATATTCACTGTATTTGTGGAGCTTGGGTAAAAGACAAGATCATCCACATAAAGAATTGACAAACATGATTTAAAAACATATGCAATATTGTCTATGAAAAGTGAAAAAAGCAGGGGTCCCAGGATTGAACCCTGAGGCCCCCAATGTTGATAGAAGTACTATCAGATTGGAAGGAGTTGTAATTCAGTTTATGGCCTGTTTAGCAAATAGCTCCTAAACCATTCAACAACAGGGGGTGAGAAGCTGAGTTTTTTGGAGAGGGGTTAGAAGCAGGGAGTGATCAACAAGATCGAAGGCCTTTGTAAGGTCAATAAAAACAACATCTGTAAGTAGACCTGCATCCATGTTGGAAAGCATATCAGTCATAAGATTGAGAAGAGCCGTTGATGTACTATGTCCTTTTCTGAAGCCATGCTGTGAGTCACAAACCCACTCAGCAGGTCAGGCCCTCTGCTACCACAATGCCAACCTCTGAGCATAGTCTTGTGAACAGTTAACAGAAACAGGGTAACCCTCCTGTCTGTTTTGTGGGTTTGAATCAATCATTGGTCTCAAGTCTTGGAGGGATTCCAACTGTGAACAACAGGTTCAGATAATTCTGCTCTTTGTGGGGGCAGATCTCTTTTGCCTATGGGCACCTAACCAGGTGTATAAAATGAACCCTTAAAGCTCTATTAAAGACCTCAGAATAAATTCTTACTTTTTCCCAGTTTAGTAAAACCAATAAGATTTGTACAGAGTCAGCTTTAACCATGTGTGCTTCACTTGTCAAGAAAAATAAATTCAAAGGCACACCAAGTAGTCTCTTAATTAGAGGGTTACTTCAAAATAGATTAAAAAATGTAAAATGTAAATACAGAACCATATATCACAAAACATACAAATCACTTAAACAAAACAGGTTTAAAAGTGCAGACAAAATCTCCTACCACAGTACTCTTAGAATTGTCTTTTCTAAGGTATTCTTATCTCACAGTGCTGTAGATGTTTCTTTATCAGAGTACAAACATTTGTGTGTAAATGGAAAACAGAATACTGTTTAAAAACTGTCTTTGTCAACCTCTTTGTGTGAGGCCACCTAGCTCCTCCCTGTCTGAATATAAAAAAATATATCTATTCAAAACAGGATGTTTATACCCCTGGCTCTCACTCTTTCCCTATTAACTCTTCCTGCTGCACCCTCACTACTCTGTCCACTCCAGCCTGGCTAAAGTTCCACCACATCCATAGTAGTGTCCCAATTATCTACCCCTCCTCTGTCATTATCATAATAAACAAGTACATGACAGCCATCATCACTTTTTGTGGTTTTAACTCAGTTTTTCCCTCAGTTGTCAGTAATAGATCCTTTCTCTTCTTTACCTCTCTAACCTGCCACCCCATACATGGCCTCTGTCCCCTATATGTGTAGTTGCCGGATGCCCCACTCGAAAGATCTCTGCTTATAACTCCTGTATGCCTATGGCTGAATGTACATCTGCTGACTTCTTCAATTGTAAAATAATGCTGTTTTTTTATTTGTTTCAACCTTGTACTGTACTGTATACACTGTATATACTTTTTCTTCATTGCATATTATTGCTTTTTGCATACCTGCTTCTGTACTGTACTTTGATATATTCATGACCAGGTCCACCTTGCAAATGAGCCTTGCTCAATGGTGCCCACCTGGATAAATAATGATTTTGATTGATTGATTGATTGATTGATTAGACTCTGTGACCTCAGCAAAACTCATTTTTTTCAAATGATTTTCTTGGGTCTATGAGCAGCTTCCCCTTTCCAGGACATTAAAGGACTTGTTATGTCTCTCTGCCACATCTCACAGAGGTGCAACATGCTTTGTATCACCATGTGAATTTTAACTGTGTTTCCTCTGAACGTTATAAAAGTTTATGATCTATCTTGGCAGTTGGCAAGCTGCAGTTAGTCACATAAACAGGAGATGCTTCATTTAGTCTCTTCTAGCCTGTAATTCTCTCTTGGCCTTCCAGGTAACACCTATTAGCTAAAACCTGGGAGGGGGTGTCATTCCACAGACTGTCAGCATCTCTCATGAGAGACATTCAATAACATATTTTCATATTACAAAATCATAGATTAATCTGAACCAGCTGTCTGAGTGTCACACTGTGTTTCAGAGAGAAGATTGTTCTTAGTTAGCTAGTCGATTGTTTGTGAGGTGACAATTTTCTTCAAAAGTTTACTCAGGACCCAGAGGATAGCAATAGGCCTATAATTGGTGATATCCTTCAAGTCACGCTTCTTGAAAACTGGTGCTATGCGACCGATTTTCCAGCGGTCCAGAACCTTACTGCCACAGAGAGACAGCATGAAGATTTTAGCTAGTGGTTAGGCAATAAGAGGAGCTGCAAGCTTAAGGAAATCAAAAGCCGTGCTAGTATTGTCAGAGATGGATTTCAGTAGTATCAGAACTTCATATCTTGATATGGCCTTAATGTAAAAAGGCAGAGAGTTGGGAAGCTCTTGGGATAGAGCAGCAAGAGTATCCAGCTGGTTAGCAGTAAGAGTCTGAGTCTGTATATTTGTCTGAGAGAAGGAGGAGGAGGAGGTGTACTGGGATAGATCAGAAAACATCTGGTTGAAGGAGTCAGCTATTGTGTTAGGGTTATTACAACGAACACCATTTAATATCATATCTCCAGGGTTTACTGATTGAGAAGCACCAAGAAAAGACTCAACATGGGCCCAGAATTTCCTGGGGTCACCAGCATAGCTTGATAGAAGTTCTTTGCAGTATTTGCTCTTTGCTGCTCTGATCATTTTTTTTGCATGAGTTCCTGTGAGCTCTATAAGTATTAAAATCAGAAAGTAATCCAGTGAGCTTATCGCACTTCCAGTATTTATCCCTGAGGCACAAGTTTGCAAGCAGGCTTTGTGGAGCCACCTGGTTTGTTTACCTCTAACACAGCTGGTAACCTTAGGGGCATGCTTCTGCTGAACAGCAAGGAATTCACTTAGAAAGATTTGTAGGGCATCCTCAACATTGTTGGAATTATAAATAGCAGTCCAATCAATTCTGGAAATGTCAGATAGAAATGCATCCTCATCCATCTTAGCAAAATTAGTAAAAGTAACAAAATGCAGAGGAGCAGATGGAGATGAGCCAGCAGACCAGATGCAAAAAGTAGTAGAATGGTCAGATAGTGCATCAGCCAATATGCCAGATATAGTTACAGACTCCACACAGTTAGCCAGAACCTAATCAATGAAGGTGGATGATTGTAATGATGGTGAAGTACATGTAGGCTCTGTTAACAGCTGGCGAAAGTTATGGCTTAGAGTCAGAGATTGTAGAGTACTGTGGGCTGTCCCCAGCCAGTTCAGGTTTAGATCACCCAGAATTACTGCCTCATTACTGTTGACAATTTGGGTTGTGTGATTAAGGAAACTCTGCAGACCATCTATGCCACCAGTAGGGGGGTTGTAGATACAGATGATATGTAGTTTCTTAGTACCTAGTGCAAGAATTACATGCAGGGATTCACAACTAGCAGAGAGGACAGAGGCAGGACAGTCACAATGTTAGGTGTTTAGAGGACATTCTGTGTCTATGGATCAGGTTGTGCCTGGTCAGGGAGCAGAATAAGTCAGGTATCCCCAGTTTGAGCCACGTTTCTCTGAGGCATAAAATGTCAGGACTGTAGACTTGGACCCAGGCCTCAAGATACATGAGGTGACAGGTTAGACATCTAATGTTCATGTGAGCAATGAATAGCCCATTATTTGAGATCCTAGATATATCAGCTGGGAAGAAGTGAACAAGGGGACCCAGATTAAGTTCTACATCCCCTGAGAGAAGGATTGCAATGAGGACTGGGAACCAAAGACTACTCCTGTGGAAAATGAAAAAAATGGTATGCCTTGCCGACCACCTACAAATAGCAGAGAAGGCAAGGTAGGTGCAGCCCTTGCATAAGAGGAGGAGGTGCCAGCCTGGCAGGGGAAATGTTCAGCAATAATGTTTGAAAAGTGGAAGCTAAGAAAACCTGATGGAATGTCTTTTGCCCTAGAGTTGTAGGAAATGCGTAGAGTTAACCCATTTAAACCAAGTAGCAACAGTACTGAGAAGAGTAGCCCTCCCAGGTAAAAGAACACCATTCTTGAAATAGGAATTGAAGGGAAACAGACAGTAAGTGGTGTAGACCTGTATTGAGCAACTGCGTTTATGGTGTCAGACCCAGAGTAAGGACGGGACTCAACTGCCCAGTACCTACTAAGAAAATCAGACACAGTTAAGATTCTGACAAGAAAGGAGAGAGGGAACCGAAAGTGAAGTTCTAGCAGGCTTTACAAATTGTGAGCAGGGAACTATTTCAAAAACCTCAATGCAAAGCTTATCAAATAAACACAGAAGCATAAAGTTACTTCACTGGGTCCCTGTTTAGATACAACAGAGATAGTACTGATACAAGTCTGCTAAGGTATTGAGAGAGACTACCCTAGAAGAGAAAGCAAAGGAGACACCTTGATTAACCCTTCATGGTAGGGCTGTAAAAGAGGCTAACAGTAAGAGGAGAGCAGGTAACCTGATGATCCCTTGCGGCTGTACTGTATAAGAGGCTGAAAAGTCTAAGGAAAGACAAGCGAGAACTTGAAAAACACCCCTAGTGGTTGTCCTGTATAAGGAGCCTATAGAAGATGGGCAGTTAGTCATCTGACCACAGAGGCTGTACAAAAGTAAAGGTCTACTCAGGGTGGGTGAGGTGAGGGGAGAGTGGGGAACTGGCGCTTAGCGTCGTCGGAAAGAGACCTGTTTGGGTAGATGGCTTTTTCACTGTGCAGCTTAAGAGCGCTAGTGGGGCAGGGTAACCTCCAGAATTGGTTGGGGTCTGAAGAGCGGGCAGTTCCTTCCATGAACTGAGGTTTGGAGGATCCACAGGTGTCAAGTAGCCGCAGGGAAAGAGCTGTGTGCTCAGCTGCTATCAGAAGTGCAGGACCGCAGCTCGAATCCCTGGGCCAAAGAAATCACTTCCAGAGGCCCAGAGTCAGAGGTCCGAGCCCCAGAGGGAAAGCAGTGGACCTGGAGGGGAGAAGAAGGGATAGGGATTAAGTAGGAGCCAGAAGGGGAGGTTTCACAAAAGACAAAGGAACAGGGCGGTTTGGCAGCTTAGATGGGATGGGGCTAGGAGGGCGGGCTGTGAAGGGTAGAACAATGAGGTAGAGTTAAGTAGGACAGGTCAGACAAAACAGAAAAGCAGATTTTAGAGACACAAGAGGTTACTAGTACTCTATACTGTTCAGATATTGAAGCGGCTGTTAAAACAATTCTAAGTACAATACTATTATCTTAACAACAGGCTCTAAACTGCAAATATGCCTAAAAGGGCTGTAATCACTTAAACAGTTTAGAGGGCTAAACAATAGGTTCTAAGCAACTAAACACATTCAAGTTTAGAGGGAAAGAGATAGTTGGAGAAAGGCACCCTTTTCAAATAATTAGTTTGTCCCTAGGACAGAGGCGTCACTCCACAGCAGGTACTGGTGAAAAGTTCAGGGGCCAGGAACCAATCAGAGAGAGTCCCTGATGCTAGAGTCCATCAATCCAAGTGAAGGCACCATGGTTTGAAAATCCTGAGGTGCCAAAAATTCTCCATGTACCTGTTTGGGTAGATGGCTTTTTCACCACGCAGCTCAAGAGAGCTAGTGGGGCAGGGTAACATTCAGGCTGGGTCGGAATCTGAGGAGTGGGTGATTCCTTCCATGAACTGATGTTTGGAGGATCCACAGGTGTCCGGTAGTGGCAGGGAAAGAGCTGCATGGTCAGCTGCTATCAGAAATGCAGGACCACAGCTCAAATCCCTGGGCCGAAGAAATCACTTCCAAAGGCACAGAGTCAGAGTTCCAAGCCCCAGTGGGCAAGCGGTAGACCAGTTTGGGTAGACGGCTTTTTCACCATGCAGCTCAGGAGAGCTAGCGGGGCAGGGTAACCTTCAGGCTAGGTTGAGGTCTGAGTAGCAGGTGGTTCCTTCCACAAATCAAGGTTTGGAGGATCCACAGGCATCAGGTAATGGCAGGGAAAGAGCCGCTTGGTCAGCTGCAATCAGAAATGCAGGACCGCAGCTCAAATTCCCAGGCAGATGAAATCGCTTCCAGATGCATAGAGTCAGAAGTCCCAGGCCCAGTGGCAAGCGGTGGACCTGATGTAGTCCAGACAGGCACAGGGGCGCTTTGAGCTTTGAAACTCATGTAATGATTTTTTAGCACAAATTTCAGTTGGTAAGCTATTCCATGAGGTTGCTACACTTACTTGTAAGAACTGATTATCTGCATTTTGTTCAGGGGCATGGCAAACCTTTGTTTGTTTGCATCAATGGATAGCTCTCATTTATTTCATTTTCTATGGCTAAATGTTTTCTCAAAGGATTGTCTATGTCTGATATCTACAATTTGAAAACAAAAGTCAACCAGGAAACGTCCTGCTTGACCTTGGGTTGCAACCAAGTCAAACCTAAATACAGTTTACAATGATGGGTGTCAAATTTGCATGAGAAAGCATACTTAACAACTGTATTATATATCCTGTCATTTTTTAATAAGGCATCTGTGGGACTGTTACAATAGATAAAATTCCTGTAATAATGTACAGGTATTATCAACTCTTTGGCCAGTTTAGTCTTCAAGTCTAAAGTCAAGTAGCTGTAAAAGTGATGCAGTGCACCCAATCTCCTGTTTGTTGTTTTGGACCAAATTATTAATATGATCAACATAAGATAATTTATGGTCTATTATAATGGCCAGGTATTTCTAGCAGTCAGTATTTACTACTATCTGATCTGAGTTAAAACATAAATACAATTTTTGGTCATTGGTTCATCTAAGTTGATGACAAAAACAGAGGCCTTGTGTTTTTTTCCTATTTAGTAATAGACCCAAGCTAAAAAAAAAAAAAAAAACAGTCTTCCATGTTTGCAAAATTATACTGTAATTTAAGTTCCAGTTCATTACAGCTGTTCACGGATGCCTCTAACATAGTATCATCTGTGTACAGTCAGGCATCAGGTTTTTTTCAGGGCTTTAGGCATGTTATTAACAAAAAATATTAACAAATAGTGGTTCCAGTATTGAACCTTGTGGGACCCTTCTATGTATGTTATGTGGAGCTGATACAACACTGCCGTGGGATACACCTTGTTTTCTCTTGACTACATAGGAACAAAACCAAGTTAACAGTTATGTGTGAACATCCATCTCCTGCAGTCTTTTCAAAAGAATGGTATGATTAACCAAATCAAAAGCCCTACTGAGGTTCATGAAGGAAAGGTGGGGGATTGTTTAACCAGAAAAGGCACACAAAGCCAAAGGTTGTTCCTGGTGTTACCTGGGAACATAAGGAAGTTGAATGAGTTGCTCAGGGTCACACAGTATGCAAGTGGGGACTGTGGGATTCAAATCCAAGTATCCTGGTTTGCAGCTCAGAGCCCTAAACCTCTGCACTATACTACCTTCTATGCAGTATGCAGACATATATCCAGAGATTTTAATACTATATTATAAAAACCTACAAGGGCAGTGTCCATGAACATCCAAGAGTGAAAGCGATGCAGACTGTCAGTTAACAAACAATATTTTTTAATATAATCCTACAACTGTTGATGAACCAGACACTCAAATACCTTTGATAATATAGGCAATAAAGAAATGGGTTGGTAATTTGAAGTATTACGTACTTCACCACTTTTAAAGATGGGGATGATTTTTGTTGTTTTCCAATATTCTGGAAAAATTCCCAGATTTTAAACTCTTGTTGAAAAAATAAGGTAGAGTTAGGGCAATAACATCCACTACCATTTTTTTAAAGCATAATTTTGATACCATCAAATCCTTTGCCTTATGTATAGTCATGTTCTCAGTGTTAATACAACCACAGGTATCTGTTTTCTAGAAGATCTGAAGGGAGTTTAAAAGGTTTCCCCTTTGTACTCCACATCCATCCATCCATCCATCCATCTGTTTTATTACATGAGTTGAATCAATTCAAAACACTTTCAGATCATCAAGCAGAGAATCAAGAATGGTAGAATCTAAATCTAGATCTGGCAGCTCAATAAAATATATATTTAAAATGTCAGTTACTTTATGTTGATTGCTAATGGGGCCACCATTTTCTATAACTCGATTTGAGCTCTTGTATTTATAGGGTTCTTTAACTGTTTCATAAGATTCCAGTATTTTCTAGGGTCACTACAGTACTTTGGGATACTGAACTTTAATTTGTAATAGTTGGCTTCTGCAAATATAATAATTTTGTTACATTTATTTCTCAAATTTTAAAATTTGTACAGTCATCTTGATTCTTTGTACACCTGGCATTTTTCCAGAACTTGTTTTAAATCCACATATATTTTAGAATTTTGGCTGAAACCCATAGCAAATGATTTTTAGTTAGGGAAACTAGGATTTGTGCAGCATGAAAATAACAAATTTGAATAAAAGTCTTCATAAAGTCTTAAATCACCAAATCAATATCTGGGATGAGTCTATATCTGTCACAGCAGACTGCTTTTAAATTTTCTCTAAATTTGTTCAAAATACATTTATTCATGTTTGTTCTAAACAGTTTTGATGGAATCTGATCTTTTAGTGTAATTACGGTTATCACCTTTTAGGAAGCCCAAAGTGGGACATTTCTTACTGAAACGTGATTTTTCGCAGGACAATATGTAACCTTGACCAATGCAACATACTTGTTTTCACTAAATATCATAATTAAGACTAAGTGTTGTAGTTTTTTAGTTGTTTCTAGTGTTTCTTACCATTTTAAGGTATTTTAGTAACAGTATTATAGTTTTTTGCAACATTTAGAAGAATGTCAGAAAATATTTTTCTACTATAATGTCAGGACAAGTAGTATTTTTTTATGATTTATTTGCAGGACACAGCTGCCCAAATCAGGACTGTCCTACGAAAAGTGGGACAGGTGGTAACCCTAAGTGTGATTCTTCCAACAGTGCATTTAACAGGATTATGGTCTCCAAGTTTCGGAGGCCAAATTTTACTCTCTACACATCTATACCCTGAGAAATAAACATTAAATCCAAAACCTTTATTTACAGCACAGACACATTTTCTGGGTGCCTGATTTGTTTTAAACCCAGAATACTGAAACTATCTTGTAAATGTTTCCTTCTTGCCTGATTGTAGTCAGCAGTAGAGTCTCTGAACAGCATCAAGTCTGTACTTCCTATCTTCATGGATTCTATTAGCCTGTGACTCAAAAGTCTTTGGGCAGGATTTTCATACAGTAGATCTGGATGCAGTGATTGTGTCTGTATTTCATGGTTCCACCAACCAAGTGTGCCTGTCATTATGGTGCCAGGGATTCGAGTTTGAATCCCACTTGTAATTCGGGGGGCTGTGCCCCACACTCCTCCTAACTGTGGATTCTAACTCCAGGAGGGCAGACCTCAGGGAAGGGGTGGTGATTCTGGGATTTTGGTGCTGTGTTGATGGGTGCACTCAGACTGGCACACAGATGGCTGGAAAGTGTATTTCACAAATGTGCTGTGTCCAGGTACATGTGCTAGGATGCTTGCAGCTTATTTACAAATATTCCAACACATTTGTGATACTTGCTGCTTTTTCTGGCAAAAAGAAATGATGCATACATCTAATTTAGACACTTGCATCATGCTCAGGATACAAGTCAGAGTGCTCACACCCAGAAGTTTTATCACCTTGTAGGTGGCCTAACTATTTTGTGTGGATAACAAGCGACCACAGCTATGGAACTGATGCAGCCATCTGAAAATCCCACCCTTTACATTTATTTTGGGTAAAATAAATCACACCTATGGCTTACCCTAAAGAGTATTTACAAACTGATAAACAGTGTATACCCTCCAGATTCTCAGATAGCAATATTTTAAAGTTGCCACAGCCATTTTTAATAAATAACATCACATCCCCTCTCCTTTTGGCTCTATCTTACCTACTGTATGTAATACAATCCTGTAGCTGTAATTCATTACTATCGATACTGGCATGTAGCCCTGTTTCAGACAGGTGAATCATATCAAAATTCTTAGTTGCCATCCAGATTCAAAAGTTAACGGGCTGGATATTCAAAAGAGTTGCACCATGCACAATAGGGTTACACCTGTGCAAGTCTGAAATTGCACCATTCTGCGATATTCAGCAGGAGGAAGTTGCGCCCTCCAAGTCAAGCTAAGCAACAGCGCAATGCTAATGAAGGCATGCTCAACCGGAGGGAGAGGAACCATGCATAAACTGCACAGCCCGATATTCAGCCGGGCTGTGCAGAGTTGTGCAGACACAACCCTCAACCTGCGCCTGCACAACTTTGAGCCAAAAAAAAGGAGTAAGTTGAGGGACACCCACAGGTGAGCTGCTGCATTGCAGGGTGCAACACAGCAGCTGCCACCTGTGGGTGGTCCTCCCCTTCTTCCTTGTGCCCCCTGCAGCCCAATCGTGGGCATAATAGTAACCCCCATAGCCTGATCACGGGCAGAACATGAACTGAATAACCCCTCCCCACTGGCCGATCATGGGCAAAATAAATGACCACCCACTGGCCGATCGTGGGCAGAATGGAGTTCAAACCCCGACTAGCCCGATCATGGGCAGAACAGAGTTCAACCCCCAAAGACCAATATCCTGGTGGTCCGGTGGACGCGAGCCCGATCGCGGGCATTGAGTCAAACCCCCAAGGTCCAATTTCCTGGTGATCTAGTGGACCCTCACCCCTGAGAGCCCACCACCCGCTCCACCCGTCAGCTGGCAAGCAGCAGCACCCCCACCTGCCTGCCGCCGCCTGCCGACTGACTACTTGGTAGGGCTGCACGCCCATTGGTTCAGAGCAGAGCCAATGGGCATGCAGCCATACCATACAAGGCAGTCCAGATATGTGAATGAATTCATTCATTCACATATCTGAACTACCTTAACCAATGAGGCTGCACACCCACTGGTTCTTGCTCTGAACCAATGGGTGCAGCCCTACCAAGCAGTCAGTCAGCAGGCGGCAGCAGGTGGATGGTGCCCACCAGCTGACGGGGAGCGGGTGGTGGGGCCCGTGGGTGGGTGGGGGGGGGGGCATTTGATCACCAGGAAATTGGACCTTGGGGGTTGACTCTAATGCTCACAATCAGGTTTCACGGTCCACTGGACCACCAGGGATATTGGTCTTTGGGGGTTGATCTCCGTTCTGACAGCGATCGGGCTAGTCAGGGGTTGAACTCCATTCTGCCCGTTATCGGGCTAGTAAGGGGTCATTTCTGTTATGCCCATGATCAGGCCAGTCGGGGGTTCAGTTCTGTTTTGCCACCAATCGGGCCAGTGGGGGTTTTATACTGTTATCGCACTATCGGGCCAGTGGGAGGATTTACTTCATGCCGCTATCAGTCTGCAGGGTGTCAGTCCTGACGGCTGCTGCCTGGCAGGCGCCAGGCGCCAGTTAGTCGAGGATCGGTGCACCTGCATGCTAATGGCATGCAAATGGGGCTGTAAGTAGATGCAAATGGCCCCAAACCTTGCATAACTTATGGCCCCATTTGCATGTCACCTTTTGAATATATCGGATATTTGCGCATGCGCAATGGAACTGCGCCCGCATCTTGAATGCTCCACTCTGACCACTTGCGGTGGTGCAAGTTCCACTGCGCCATGCACAGTGGCTGTGAGGCGATATTCAAAGGGTTGCTCAATAAGCGCAACTCCGTTGAATATTGACCACACCCCTGCGCAACTTTTTTGAGCAGCACAAGGGCTTGCACCACAGAATGGTGCAGTTTGAATATCCAGCCCAACACTTATTAGCAATGCTGCGAGTGTTATGATGTACAAGTGTCGAATAGTACTTCATGTGTGGGCCAGGATTGGACCTGATATTTCCACTCAGTGATAATAACAAGAGAATTAGACCCTTGTTGCTTCCTAATTGGGGAATCAAGATTGCAAGTTTTACTTATAAGGTTACAATTCCTAGTACAGACATATTCAATCCGTAGCCTGCTAAAGCAATGTTTTTGATATTTAGAGACTTTATCAATTCTACAATTTAAATCAAATATAGGAACTATTTTTATCTCATTGGCAAATTGCTTATTTGAATTCCCAAATGAAACAGTTTTTGCTAGCACACCAGTAATTATAAAAAGGAAAACCTGAAACATAAAACTGAATCCCATGATTAACAAAAATAATATATTAATATCTAAAAAGCAAAACTTGAATAAATCGCTGGATAATAAACGGCTTTTCTAACCCCCAGATGGTTGAACAAATATTTTGTATTGATTTATTTCTTGAAATTACAGTACCTTTGAGCCCAGGGTTTATTTACAAAGGTTCCATGTCAAGGATACAAAATATGAGACAAGAAAAAATACAAGCTCAGTCACAATGGGTACAAATGAGACAAAATGAGGATCAAGTCTAATACATTGGGACATAAGTCTAACTCAATTGGTTATTAAAAATATTCTGAACAGACCAAAATAGGAAGGTACAATCAGTAGCTGCCTGGAAAGGCTTTGTCAACGAATATAAGAAGGGACGAGAAAGATAGTGAGAGAGGGGAAGGGGTAGAGAAAGTGGAGGGGTGTGAAGATAGGATGAAGGTAAGGGGGAGCAGTACAGTTTAGCAAATGCAGGGTGAAAGAGGAGGGGATGAGGGAAAGATAGTAGGAGGGTGGGCAAACAGTCAAGGGACGAGGTAAGAAGAAGGGCAGAGAGGACTATGATGGGGTGATAGGGTCTTGGGGAAGGGGGGAAGTACTAGAGCTCAGTGGGTGCAGTGTATACATAGAAATAAATATCTTTGTTCAAGACTAAACACTGACGAATCAATGCTGCCAGTGTGAACAGGTAGTTTTAAAAGGTAGTTAGAAGATTATGGATTGTTAAAATAATAAAACTAAACTTACAAGCTTTTCTATTTAAATATGACTTAGGACAGTATTTTATATAATATAAAGGTGCAAACTAATTTTTAAGTTCAGAGTTTGTCTGCTGCTGACACCTGAATACTGACAATCAGAGTGCTGGGCCTCAGTTCTGGTTCCTCCTCCTGAGTCCAGCAGGCTCCACACTCTTCTGTCACACTCCCTGTCACCACATAGACACTGCTGTGTCTATGCTGGGCAGGTTTTTAAAGCCTCTGACCACACATCCAAAATGGCCTTGCTACAACCACTATGGGTGTGGCGCAGGAACAATGGTGGGAAAACAGGTAGCAGATGGGTGGGACAAGCAGAAGTGATGTTCAGGATGGCAGCATGAGTGAGATTAACTGTTCATAACAAACTGCTCATGCTAACCAGTGTTTTTCCCAGCATAATTTAGTTCAGTCATCTTCAGACTCTTGCCCTTTGTAAAATAATCCATCCTCCCATTTTTCCTTCCAAATGAATAACTGAACATTTCCAGAATTAAAACCAATCTTCTACATATTAAATAACCCCACCACTTTTTTAACATCCCTCTAGTGGGATTCAGTTATTTTCCATCCACCTGCCAGTGCCCCCAATTTAATATTGTCCATGAAGTTATTACCTAATTTTCCAATCTTTTGTGTAGGTCCACTTTAAAAACACTAAGGTACATTAGTCCCAAATTGGAACCCTGTGGTGCACCACTCATGACATCTTCTTCTTCTAAAACAAACCTATTTATATTCACTTTTTGTTATCTGTCCCACAGCCAGTTTATGACCCACCTAACATTGTTGATTTTGACACCAATTTCTATTAGTTTCAAAATTAACTCTTGTTGGGTTGCTAGGTCAACTTCCTTGCTATATCCAAAAGGACAACATTAAGTGGTAGTCCTTTATCCAAATTCTCACTATACAGGTAATAAACAGAGTAGGTTCCTTACACAAGAGCTTCCTACTGCGAACCCATGTTGCTTCTTGTCCCTTAACCCTATAGTTGATAAATGCTGCTCTACACCATTCATGGGAAATGCCTTTATATTTTACTCACCACAGATATCAAATTCACTGGTCAATAATTGTTTTGTTTCTTCCTGAGTGTAGTAAGTCCTGATGTCCTCACAGAGAGACTCAGTTATAGCATGTAGGTTCAGTGGCCATCTTTATTCTTCTCAGAGATAGTGGACACACATCAGTGCACATACACAAAGAAAAACCCACTGGGCATGGCAGGGACTGATATTTTAGGATTAAAAATATCCATATGCATAAAGTACAACCCTAATGGTGTTCCTTAGACTTCCTACCATATACAGAGTATATATATATATATATATATATATATATATATATATATATAGCATAGTAGTGCTATCATAGTTAGAATTCGAGAGCCATTTACATGTTAAACCCAAAATTGTGCACCTTAATAAGTTTGCAACCTTTTGACAGATTTGCCTAAAATTTGGAATACACAATCAAGACCCAAACGCCTTGGTATCTGCCAAGTTTTGTACCAGTTGGATGCACGGCTGCAGAGTTATTAAGCGTGATCTGAGCATGTGTTTACACTTTTTCTGGAATTCTACGGTCACGCCTACAGGTCGCACGATTGGCACGACTGGCCCAAAATCTTCAGGGAACGTGTGGCCAGGGTCCCCAATGTGCCTTCGTAGATTTCATGAAAAAATATTAAATGGTTCAAAAGTTATTCAAAAAACAATTTCCCATTATGTCAATGGGAAGAGTTAACAAAAAGTTCTACAGTGTCGCAAATGCACTTTTTACTGTTGCAAATGGCCCTTTTACTGTCACAAATCCACCATTTTGTTTTCAGTTAGTGATCAGAAAAATGCTTGGCATTTAAAATTGAGACCCTCTAGCAACCTAATTCTTTTTGTATTCACCTAGTCGGGCCCTGAGGATGCTAGCCATGTCTTTATTTTGAGGGTAAAACACCCCAGAAATATGTTTTCAGATTTCTGAAAAAGTACTTCATAAGTAGTGTGTTGCACTCACGAAAGTGTTGCAAATCTTCTGCAAAGCTTTCATAATCACGACACTGCTTTGCGACACTATGCCCAAAATAACAGTAATTCTTTGGCACCCTGCTGCAAAAGAAAGGTTTGGAGTTTTGGGCTGAAAGTCAGAGGGAACACAGCTGACATCTCACAGATGTGCCTTTCAGTGTTTTGTTGAAAAAATATTACACTGTGGCAAAGTTACGGTACTCCAAAGTTGATGCTTTTTCCCATAGGATAACATTACAGCACACGACGCATTGTAGCAATCGTTTGGCGCCCTGCTGTAAAATAACGGTTTGGTCATTTGGGCTGAAATTTCTAGAGAACCTAGTCAACATTACACAGATGTGCCTTTCAGTGGTTTTGTGAAAAAATATTACAGGGAGGCAAAGTTATGGCAGTCCAAACTTCTGTTTTTTCCCCATAGAATAACATTACGGCGTTTGCCGCGCTTTTCTGGGCCCGTATCTCAAAAACGGTGCAAGATACGGACTTTTTGTTGAAAAATTCTTTAGCTCACAAAACTAGCCAGGAAAGTGATAATTCATATGACTTTTAAATTTTTTTTCTATGTCATACGGTTACTGAGATATAAGCAATTTACTATTCCAAGTCCTCATTTTTGTGTTCCGAGAGTCATTATTTTGCATACATTCTTTGTACTCACTGTCTTTCTCTATACAGCTTTTGGGTAAAACCAGCCTGTGCGCTTACATTACTGTTACCATTACCATTTCTGCTTGCTGTTCCGTACCCGTTTAACTTACCGTTCACGTCTACGCCACCATGTGCGTTACCCTTTGCGTTTTCATTTGCGGTTGTGTTTGCGTTGTTTTTAACATTTCTGTCTACAGTACTGTTTCTCTTTCTGTTTTGCTTTGCATCACCATGCACATTCCAATTTGCGTTTGTGGGCACAATGTTACTATGTGACAAGACATCATGTGGCAGGTCCCGCTGCTGCATTACGTGGCAGGAGCGTCCCGCTGCCACATTACATTCACTATTTCTCATTATCATTCTCAAAAAGAAGGGAAATTAGAGGCAAAAAACTCCATTTAATGCATCAGTTAGGGTTGTTCCACAGCTACAAAAGTGTGGAAATTTGATGTTAGGGTTGAAACCCCCTTTTTGCACCCCTCCAGCCCACCCCCCCAACTGGAATCATGGTGCACATTGGGGTCATCGGTCCTAACTGTCACACCATTCTCTATTCCTCAGCTTATTTCCACATGTGATGGGGTGACAGTTAGGGCTGATGACCCCAATGTACCCGATTCCAGTTGGGGGTGGGCTGAGGGGGCAAGGGGATTCAACAACATCGAATTTCCTCACTTTTGTCGCTGTGGAAACCCTAACTGATGCATTAAACTGAGTTTTTTGCCTCTAATATATATATACTATATATATATATATATATATATATGTATCCATGTATATAGTACCATACATATCCGTATATACTACACTCCTTCGCCTTTTACAGAAACTTGTCTGAAATACTTCAACAGTAACATTTCCTAACTTCCAGGCTGAAGTAGACTATTTGGTACCCAAAAACAAGTTGAGGGGATTATTCTGCCTCTTGGGCAGAACTTGTCACTAAGTAACAGTACAAATAAGAGTTCAGTTGCATGGAGATACAGGTTCAGTACATGACTTTAAAGGTCAAGTCTTTGTCATGGTCTTTGTTGCCTAATGGAATATCTATGGGCTGGAACTACCGCTGCTGGTGAAACAGGTGTTTCATTATTATTTGGCACCAGCCCCTGTGGAACTTCACAGGCAGGAGCAAAGCCCTCTGTGTCACTGTCCTCATCTGGAGTGACATTTTCTGTTGCATTTGCTGGAACTTTGGAATGCAGCAGGTGTTCCACATGTACATGAACAAGTCGATGTCCCACGTGAACTGCATAAGTCAAAGGTCCATGTGTTTCAATCACCACCCCAGGAATCCAAGAAATCTTGGGATGTCTACAGTTTCAAACAATCCCCCTTTCACCAGGATGAAAAATTCATACAGGCTTGGCTGACTCGTCATGACCCTTTTGCCATTTTAGTTGATGCTTTGTGACAGTGTCTGCCAAGTCCTGCTTGGGCAGTGCCAAACAGGTATGATGTTGATGTTTTAGGAACCGTTCAGCAGGCGTTTGCTCCCTGACTATGTGAGGAGTGTTTCTGTAAGTGAACAGAAAATGAGCCAACCTTTGAGCCGTAGGTACTTGCTGTGAATGTAATTTATTCCGAGCTTTTTTGAATGACTGTAAAGCCCTTTCAGCTGCCTCACTGGATCCTGGATGGTAAGAAGGAGTCAAAATATGTCAGACACCATTCTGCTTTAAGTACAGTTTAAAACATGGGAAGAAAACTGAGGACCATTGTCTGACACTAACTCCCATGGTAGGCCACATGAGGCAAAGAGGCAAAAAGTTGTTTCAGAAGGTTTACAGTCTTGTCTGTAGTCATGACTTGTGTGAAAAACACTTCCAGCCATTTGGAGTGGATGTCATTTACTAATAGAAAATGCTGTTTGTCTACTTTGGCATAGTCAAATGGATGTGCTCCTACTGTGTGATATCCCAGGACCAAAGATGCAGGGGTGTGGTTGACGGTTGGTTGCAGACAGCCGCACATGGTACACATTGGTTGACAAGATATTGGATATCTTCATCAAATCCTGGCCACCAGAGGTATCCTTTGGCCAATGCCTTCATTTGAGAGATTCCAGGATGACTGTCATGTACTGTAAGTCAGAAAGTAATCTGCTGTGGAACTTTGGAGGTATCACAACTCGAGTTCCCCACAGAACACAGCCTTGCTCTGTGGACAACTGGTCCTTCTTGTCTAAGAAATGTCAGAGATTTGGGTTGCTCGTGAAGTTGGGCCAACCATTTAGGGTGAAATCTAGGACTTTAAACAGGATAGGATCTTGCTGTGTCTCTGCTGCAGCATCCTATGAAGCAATGGGTAAATCCTCAAGAAGTGAAAGATGGAATACTGTGTCATTGTCTTCTTTCTCTATAGCATCTTTGCATGGCAGTCTTGATAATACATCTGCATTTGAATGATCGTGAGAACATCTGTATTCAATGTCATAGTCATAAGTCAACAAAATCAGGGCCCATCGCTGCATTCTGAGTGCTGTGAGAGTTGGTATTGCAGCCTTTGGCCCCTGAATTGCCAGTAGAGGCTTGTGCTCTGCTAGCAGAGTGAATTTCCATCCATACAAGTACTGTACCTATGGAACTTCTTGACACTGAAAATCATGCTCAGAACTTCTTTCTCAATCTGAGCATTGTATCTTTCACTTGGGGACAAGGTTCTGGAAGCAAAATTGATTGAGTGCTCCTCACAAAAAGGTAGCACATGAAAGATGATGTCCCCCACTCCATAAGGTGATGCATCACATGCTAGCCTCAGAGATTTGGTGGGGTCATATTGCATTAATCATTTGCTGCTTAGAAGACATTTCTTGCATGCCTGGAATGCTTCCTCACACTGTGGTGACCAATTCCATTGAGCTTCTTTCTGTAGCAAGTAATAGTAGGTAGGTAAATTTTTTTTGTTTGACATTCAGTCTTTACAATTTTTAAAACAATCCATATATATAGAAAATAATACATTTATAAATACTGCACAATATAATTTAGATTGCACTTCATTACATTCAAATCAAACTAAACCCCTAAACTTTATTCATTTTGTATTTATACCATTTAAAATGGTCTCACTTAGTCTAGTAATATAGACAATAATTTCTAGTATGTACAAATCATAACTTACATTATTCATAGAAACATAGAAACATAGAAGTTGACGGCAGATAAGGACCGCAAGGCCCATCCAGTCTGCCCATTTCTTTTTCTACCTTATAAATGTGCCATTGGCCTTTGCTCTGTCAGTGGCCTATCTATTCATACTCATTTGTATTGCTCCCTTATGCCTATCCCATGCCTGTTTGAAGCCCTGCACTGTATTCATAGCCACCACTTCTTGGTAGGCCATTCCATGCATCCACCATCCTTTCTGTGAAAAAGAATTTCCTCACATTCCCCTTAATCGGCCCTCTAATCTCATGCTGTGTCCTCTTGTCCTGCTATTTTCATATATCTAAACATGTTAGACTCTTTCACCTTGTTAATGCCCTTAAGGTGTTTGAATGCCTCGATCATATCACCTCTCTCCCTCCTTTGCTCAAGGGTATACATATTGAGCTCTGTTAATCTGTCCTCATATGTCTTCTGATGCAGTCCCTGCACCATTTTGGTTGCCCTTCTCTCGACTGCCTCAATTTGGTTAATGTCCTTGTGAAGGTATGGCCTCCAATACTGCACGCAGTACTCCAGATGGGGCCTAACCAGTGTCTTATAAAGAGGGATTATTACCTCCCTCTTATGACTTGTGATACCCCTACTAATACACCCTAACACCCCCCTAGCCTTACCTACTGCTTTAGAGGTCTGCTTGGATGATTTCAGGTCATCAGTGATGATGATGCCCAAGTCTGTTTCTTCCTTCATGACTGCTAGCAACTCCCCTCCCAGACTATAGGTGGCTTCAGGGTTTCTCTTCCCTATGTGCATGATCTTGCACTTCTTTGCATTAAATCCCAGTTTCCACTCTTCTGACCATTTTGCTAGTTTATCCAGATCTCTTTTCATTCTGCCCACCTCATCTGGATCATCTACTCTGTTGCAGATCTTCGTGTCATCTGCAAACAGACAAGCCTTACCCTCTAGTCCATCTGCAAGGTCACTAATGAAGGTATTGAAGAGGACTGGCCCCAGGACTGATCCCTGGGGTACCCCACTTGTGACTAGCATCTCTTCTGACTGTATACCATTTACCACCACTCTCTGTTTTCTGCCCGTCAACCAGTTTGCCACCTAGTTGACCAACTTCTGACCCACCCCAAGCCTACCCAGCTTATTTATCAATCTTCTTTGTGGAACAGTGTCAAAAGCTTTGCTGAAGTCAAGGTAGATGACATCAACTGCACCTCTTTGGTCCACCACTCTGGTTACCCAGTCAAAGAAATCTATGAGATTAGTTTGACAGGACCTTCCTTTTGTAAACCCATGCTGTCTTGGATCCTGTGCCCCTATGGATTCCAGGTGTTGCACTATCCTTTCCTTAAGGGGTGCCTCCATAATCTTGCCCACTACTGAGGTAAGACTGACTGGTCTGTAGTTCCCTGCCTCCTCCCTGCTACCACTCTTGTGGAGTAGGATCACATGAGCCCTTCTCTAGTCTTCTGAGACCTCTCCTATGCTCAGAGACTCACTAAACAATTCAGCTAATGGCTCTGCTAGTTCCACCTTTAGCTCCTTAAGTATCCTGGGATGTATGCCATCAGGTCCCATTGCCTTGTCCACCCTGAGCTTAGCAAGCTCTTGTAGGACCCTTTCTTTTGTGAAGGGAGTAGTGCTCACCTCCCTCCCCCTGTGTCCATGGTGCTGAGCTGTGGGCCATGCCCTACCTTCCCTTCAGTAAATACTGAACAAAAGTATCTATTTAGGATATATGCTTTTAAATAGCCCTCCTCCTCACATGCTCCCTTTTCTCCATTAAGCTTAGCAATACCCCCCCTCTGGACCTTCTCCTTTCACTAATGTATCTATAGAAAGTCTTGTCACCTTCTTTTACTGTTCGTGCTAGTGTTTCCTCAGTTTGGGACTTTGCCTGCCTTACTGCCTTCCCTGCTTCCCTTAGGGCAGTTTGGTATGCCTCCCTATCTTCATCCCACTGTGTTCCCTTATATTTCCTGAAGGCCAGCCTTTTGGCTCTGACCTTTTCTGCTACTGTATTTGAGAACTAAAGTGGTTTCCTTCTTCTTTTGCACTTCCTTTTCTGTGTAACACAATGGGATGTTCCTTCAAGTATTGCATCCTTAATGCTTGCCCACTTTGCCTGTACCCCCTCACCTGTGTTTTTTGCCAGGGCTAGCTTAACTCTGTTGGCCATCTTATCAAAGTCAGCTCCTCTGAAGTCCCACATTTTTGCCTTGGAATGGGATGATTTAGATGTAGTAGCCAAATTGAACCATACCATATGATGGTCACTGGCCCCCAGGTGACCTTCTACCTGGAGATCTGTGATCCCTTCCTTGTTAGTCAGTACTAGATCTAGAATAGCCCTGTCTCTTGTGGGTTGTTGTACCAGTTGTTTGAGGACCTCCCCCTGCAGGGAATCCACTATGTGTCTAGTTCTGGCAGATGTTCCTGCTGGTATTGAGCAATCTGTATCCGGCATGTTGAAGTCTCCCATTATCAGAACCTCCCTTTAGCTGTCATGTTTTGTATATCTTCTAACAGTAATGTGTCTATGTCTTCCCCTGGTCTGGGGCCTGTAGACAACCCCAGTTCTTATGGCTGTCCCATTTCCTGTTTCCAGGGTGACCCACAGTTCTTCTGGCTCCTTATGTGTATTCTGAATTTCTGTAGCTTTGATATTTTCATTGACATACAGGGCAACTCCTCCCCCCCTTTTTGCACCTCGGTCTCTTCTGAACAATACACTGCCAGGTACTGAAGTCTCCCAAGTGTGGTTACTGGTAAACCACATCTCATTAATTGCTGCTATGTCCAGTTTAGCCTCTGACATTATTGCCTACAGGTCTGGGATCTTGTTTCCCAGGCTGTGAGCATTTGTGTACATTATTTTCCATTGGCCAGATTTTGGTGTGTTAGTTGTTGGGTGAGGTTTGGCATTACCCCTGTGCGTCGTATGGGGAAACAAATCTTTTTTCTTACCTGGTGATGCAAATAAACTGCAAACATGCTGAATCCCTGTTTGACCACTAGCTGAGATCAACTCAACAGCTTAAAGTTATTGGCACGAGCCTATAACCTGATAGACCACAAACGTTTATATAAAAAGGAAAATATACACACATCATTTAAGGAAAATAAGAAAATTATTAATTCTTCAGAGGGGAGACCGAGGGTGGCCATTGTGGGACCCAGCCATCTTTCCTATTTGTTTCATACAATGGGCACTGCAATACTATGTGTTCAAGATTATCTTCTACTCTGTACTTGCACTTGCATCTTGAATCAACTATTCTAGCTCTTTTCTGGTCACAGAGAATGTAATTAGCTGTATATAACTCAAAGTACTATCTAGTTATAATTCTCTGTTTGTCTGGGTTGGATAACATAAACAAATATGGTTCCTATACCATCTATAATGTTTTAGCCTATTAATTTTTTCCTAATCCTGTACAATTATTATATCTTGTAGTCGCCTTTTCACATGTTTGGATATTTCTATCGGAGTGGTGGTATATATTTTGTAAAGTAAATGTTCCAATACCATTAGTAAAATGTGTTCTTTGATGCTTTTAATCATGCTTGAAGTTAAATTCATATGATTATATGTAATTTCTTCCTCAAGACACATTCTAGGTAGTCTATTTTCTGAAAGAAGAAACACATTTAAGATAAATATTATTTTTCTTTCCATTGCCATTGTTTCAATTGGATATTGCCCTAGATATTTCCTCAATATTTCAGCTGCGACTGACTGTTGTACTTTTAAAATGTATCTGTACATTTTGTTTATTTCTGTTTCTAAAGGTTTTATGTTTGGAGGGGTCCAAATTTCAGTAGAGTGCAAAATGCTGATTTTTACCTTAACATTAAATTCCACTAATAGGCCTTTAATTGATCACAGTCCAGTCTTAATGTTAAACCTCTTAAATGTATTGACTGATGTTTTCAATTTGTGTGTCATTATTTTTATTTGAGGAGTCCATGATAGATTTTGTGAAAATCTTAACCAAAGATAATCATAAGAAGTAGTCATGTTTATTCTGTTTTTGTTAATATATAGAGATGGCATTGTTTTATTTTTATTGCCAAAAAATAACCATATTAGTTTTGTCTTTGTTTATCACTAATTTATCTTGTTTACATAGTTCTGAAATATGAGTTAATGTTTGTTGCAATCCAAGTAAAGAAGAGAGTATCAGAACGATATCGTCCTCATATGCTAAACACAATACCTTTGTTGAGAGTACAGATGGGGGATGATAATCCAAATGACCTAATTTCACTAGTACTGTGTTTATATATAGGTTAAACAAAAGTGGTGCCAAGAGGCATACTTGGCAAACCCCTAAATTAGTTTTAACATTAGGAGTTAAATTCTCTTTTTGATCAAACTCAACTCTGAGTCATGTTTCATTATGTAATCTTATAAGAATATCTAAAATGTCAGGGTCCATGTCATACCTTTCAAGTTTACTCCAAAGTAATTTTCTGCTAATTGAATCAAATGCTGTTTTCAGGTGGACAAAGCAGCAGTATAATTTAGATTTTTTTTTGTTTCCACGTGTGTCCAAATTAAATGTAATACATAGCAGTGCTGAATTGTTGATCGTTTAGTTCTAAATCCACTTTGAAATTCCAAAATTAAATTATTCTCCTCTGCCTATTGCTGTATATGGTTTAATAATATTCTAGTGAATATTTTTTGAGAAGAGTCGAACAAACTAATAGGGTGATACATACTGTACTTGGGTTATTTATATTCCCCTTTTTAAAGATAGGACACACTGTACTCCACTTTCAACTATCTGGGAAAACTCCACTTTGCACACAATGGTTAAATAGTATATGCAATACTGGCACCACCATTCCTTAAATAATTTAAAAATATTGGCTAATATGTTATCTGGACCAGGAGCCTTATTAGCTGTTATCTTGTCTATTGCATCCATAATTTCTTGGTTACTGATATACATATATATATATATATATATATATCTATATTATATATATATATATATATATATATATATATATATATATATAGATATATATATATATATATATATATATATATATATATATATATTGGTTTTGGCAAAATCCTACTCTCATTATTCATAATAATTTAATGGTTCTCCTCTAATTGTAAAAAGCATATAGCATTAAAATATTGCCCCCACATTAATGCTGTTATTGCTGCCTCTATTTTAGTAATATATTTAGCATAGCACTGACTTACCAATAGCCAGAATAGTTTAACATCTTTCTTAATTATTGCATCTTTTAGTTCATCTCACATTTTCATGTGAATTTTTTTCTTTTCCTCATCCAATGTTTTCCTATATTGATTTCTGGCTTTACTTATTATGTTATTATTAGTCTTATTACTGTTTTTTATGTTGTCTAATTAATCCATTTATTTTTCTTCCAGCTATTTTACAATTATTATTAAACCATGTATAGTTGTTCTTTGTATTTAATGAGTTATGATAAATACATGGCCTAATATAACAACAAATATGTTCCCAATTATTAATTATATTACTGTTGCTTTCTGGCTTTAAAGAAGTACTTCTTAAATTACTCAGATAGTCCAAGGTCAGTATTTCTGAAAAATGTATTATTTGTTGAATGTTGCCATCTTATTCTTCCATATTCATTCTGCCATATTCAGCAGGAGACAGTTGCACCCCCCAAGTCAAGTTGAGCAACAGCGCAATGCAAATGAAGGCATGCTGAACTGGAGAGGGAGGAACCATGCATAAACTGCACAGCTCGATATTCAGCGGGCTGTGCAGAGTTGTGCAGGTGCAACCCCCAACCTGCGCCTGCACAACTTTGAGCCAAAAAATAAAGGAGTAAGTCGAGGGCCACCCACAGGTCAGCTGCTGCATTGCAGGGCACAACACAGCAGCTGCCACCTGTGGGTGGCCCTCAACTTACTCCCTGTGCCCCCTCTGCAGCCAGTCATGGGCATATAGCAACCCCCTCCCCCAACTGGCCCGATCGAGGACAAAAGTGTAAAAATCCCCCTCCCGACTGGCCCAATCACGGGCTTGGTTAAGCCCCCACCCCCGACTGGCCCGATCATGGGCATTGGTGAACCCCATCCCCAACTGGCCCGATCGCGGGCAGCAAAGTGTCAACCTCCCCAAGGACATATTCCTGGTGGTCCAGTGGACCTTGAAGCCTGATCACGGGCTGCAAACTGTTCAAAACCCCCCCAAGGACCACCTACCCTGGTGATCTAGTGGACCCCTACCCCACCCACAAAGCCCCACCACCCTGCTCCCCCCCATCAGCTGGTGGGTGGCAGCATCCAACCCACCTGCCACCCCGCTGCCTGCCGACTGACTGCCTGGTAGGGCTGCGCCCACTGTTGCAGGCAAGAGCCAATGGGTGTGCAGCCCATACCAGTAAGGCAGTCCAGATATCTGAATGATCATTCATTCAGATATTTGAACTGCTTATGCGATATCGGCTGCATGCCCATTGGCTCTTGTTCTGCACCAATAGGCATGCAGCCCTACTGGGCAGTCAGTCGGTGGGTGGCGGGGAGGCAGGTGGGTGAGATGCTGCTGCCTGCTGGCTGATGGGGGGAGCGGGGTGGTGGGGCTTCATGGATGGGTGGGTTGGGGGCCACCAGATCACCAGGGTAGGTGGTCCTTGGGGGGTGTTTGAACAGTTTGCAGCCTGCAATCAGACTTCGAGGCCCACTGGACCACCAGGGATATGTTCTTGGGGGAGTTCAAACACTTTGCAGCCCACGATCGGGCTGGTGGGGGAGGTTACTGTACACTTTTACCCGTGATCGGGCTTTATGGTCCACTGGACTACCAGGGATATGTCCTTGGGGGGGTTGACACTTTGCTGCCCACGATCGGGCCAGTCAGAGGGTGGGGTTAATCAATGCCCGCGATCGGGCCAGTCAGGAGTGGGGGTTGACTAATGCCCGCGATCAGGCCAGTTGGGGGTGGGGATTTATACACTTTTGCCCGCGAATCAGGCTGCAGGTGTCGGTCCCCGATGGCTGCTGCCTGGCAGGGCACCAGGCGCAAGTCCTCGGGGATCGGCACACCTGCATGCTAATGGCATGCAAATGGGGCCATAAATAGATGCAAATGGCCCCTGCACCTTGCATGAATTATGGCCCCATTTGCATGTCACCTTTTGAATATGGGAAATTTGCACATGGCACAATGGTACTTGCGCCACCGCAGCTTGAATGCTCCACTCTGTCCACTTGCGGTGGCGCAAGTTCCACTGCGTCATGCACAGTGGCTGTGGCTGGGGGGTGATATTCAAAGGAGTTGCTCAATAGCTCAACTCCTTTGAATATCACCCCGGCCACACCCCTGCGCAACTGTTTTGTGCAGCGCAAGGGCTTGCGCCACAAAATAGCGCAGTTTGTATATCCAGCCCTATATCTCTAATGTCAAAATGCCAGATTGACTGAACAGGTAAATGAAGAGATTCAAGTTGCAAAATAAATTTCAAGTTTTGGATAAATCCAGTGGCTTCTAAATTTCCCCACACTAAATCAATCACTGAAGAGTTGTTAGGCCCATTAAAAGTATAGTATCCATCTGGATCACTTATTGTTCTTCCATTGAACAAACAAAAATCCAAATTGGTCATAATTTCCCTTAGCATCTTCCCAGTTTTGTTTATGACTTTATTCTTTGAATTATGTCTACAATTTAATTTGTTATTAATTACACTAATTCCTTCTAACATATCTTTTTTTGTGTGCTGGTATGGAGCCATTATCCTTATATTTGGTGTTAGAATCACCAAGCAAAATTAGTATATTTTGTTCATATTTCTCTACTATATCTTCTATGGTTCTATGGTTGATTTAAATTGTTCCCAATAATCATTATTTTTGGTTGTTATATCATTTGGTGAAACATAAATGTTAATACTAATTCAGAATTATCATTTACTAATTAAAGGACATGAAGGTTTTGTAAACTTACTTCTGTCTGAGTAATATTAAAGTTAAATGATGTTTTAATAAATGTTGCCAACTCTGCTTTGGGTCTGCCATTTTTCTTCTGTTTAATAGCATGTATGACATGTCATGAATATCCAGGGATCAATGGAGAATCCTCATCTAATAATCAGGTTTCTTGGAGACAGATTATATCTGATTTCATTAAGAATTCCTTAAGCTCCTCATCAGCCAATTTGATTGCAAGCCCTCTATGTTCCATGATACTAGCGATATTTCTCTCACGTGATCTACTTTCTTTGCTACTCTAATTGTTGTCAACTTGTACTTTGGACCACAAGTGCTAAGAAAGGATTTACAGTCTCAAAATGTATCTTCTGGTCATTACTGTTACTTTATTTACCCATTTCATTAGAAAGTGATTCAACATTTGTTAACTAAATCAAGTAAGGATCTAAGGCATTTGAAGCTCCCAAAATCTAAGTTGCAAGTTTGCTTGATTGTAATGTTATGTCAGTCTGTGGAGATCTGGAAATTCTTGAATGTACATAGATATATCAAATAGATCCTCTACTAATATTTGTGTTTAAAGTACAAGACAAGAAAGTAGCTAAATCTTTTTTAGCAATCCTATTTGTTGACCTTTAATAACTTCCCATCCAAATAATGTCAGTGTCTTATTTTCCCATTCAGTGCTCAAAGTTTTGTTCTAGTTCAAGATCACATTTTAAATTTTTCCCAAAGATGAATTATCCCTGGATATTTCTTGTTGTTTCTCAGGTTCATCATGATTCAAGACAGGTACTAACTGAGGGGCAGCATATAAATGCCTTTATATTGCAGTTCTTTTTCCATGTCCCAAACTTTTGTGCCACATTGTGTCTTTTACAATAAAGTAAGACACAATCTTTGTATGCTAAGTTTGGAAGTCTCATTATAAAAATATCACTAGTATCATCTGAAATACGTAATACTTGTACAATCCATTCAGTTTAACTGGGATCTCATTAACTAATCTATTCACTCTATATATTTCAATCAGGCATTCTTCTGCATCTTTCATTGACTTGTCAATACTATTTTTGACTTCTTTGTCAATAATTTAGGCACAACAGTTTGGGACCCATAGGTGTCACCCTTGGTCTCCCCTCTGTTAGAACTCATAGCCTCTTTTTCCATATATCCACTGTTCAACATTTCTTTATTCTGATGTTTTTTCTTGTGGTTTATCCTTCTGAGGATTCAAGGTGTCGCTGTTTTCTACTAAAAATAGTTCTCTTTCTTTAATTTTGTTTGGTGTAAGAGGATTGGTTTCCATCGGATTAGCACCTTTTGATAATTCCTTGTCATTCTTGTTACTAAAAGTTTTTGTCTTTTTCCTTTTTTTGGTTTAGTATTTGTCACTATTTTTATGAAGATTCTTATTTTTCAAATTATTTTTATTTTCTTTTGAATTTGTTGGTTACCCACTTTTCCCTTGTCTTAACTGTACTTTCATTTTTTTTCCACAATTGGTCAGCCATCTTTTCCCCTTTAAACTTTTCCATTAAATCATTGAATTCTGTAATAGATACCATACCTTTTTGAAAAGGTGGGGGGCAGATTCACTTGTATTGCTTTATTGCTCTTTATTTCTATATCTTTTAGTGATGATATAGTTTCCCCTAGGAGAATGGAATCAGAAGTTTTATTAACTCTTTGGCTATTTAAATACTCTAGAATGGCTCCTTTATAGGATACATCTCATCTTAGATTTTATAGTTCCTCTTTTATTGCTCACATGTTTTACAGTATCATTATATTAGCAAAATATTGGTTCTTTACCATCTCCAAAAGTCGGGTCGAAAGTGATGTATTTGAGGTGAAATCACCTTCATTGGTAAAAAAATTCTTTATTATGTATTATTTCCTTATTTTGTATTGGGCAATTACTAACCTCTTTCAAGATTTCCAAAGGGGAAGGTGATGCAGGGGAAAACAATAGAGTTGAAGATGAAGAATCTTTGTGGGATGGTTTCCTTCCCACATTCATATCCACCCCCAGGGTATCATCCTTTCTGAAACTATCCTCACTTGATATCAATTGTTTCAAACCATGTAATGTATGGTCAAGGTCATGTAAGACATGTAATATGTTACCCTTCTCCTGAGATGTTAAATTATCACTGAAGACCCCTGCTTTTTGAGGATTTAAAGTTGAACTCTCTTGTCTAGGTCTGACTATATTTTCCGGGAGCTCATTTTGAGAGCACTGACTTAATCTTCTAAATTATGCTCCCAAAAAAGGAAGGCTATCTGTGTTAGAGTTAAGCCTGGAATCAGAGTCTTGATGCATTTGATCATTTGTAGAATTATCTCTCCAGCTACTCATGCTGTAGGTGTTAATTGAAATTGACTCTACTATGGGACTGATTCTATTATGCGATTGTCCAACCTTACATGGCTTAGAGGAATGAGCTTTATGCATGTTAATGTTTACAGTCTCTTAAAAAGCTTACATCGATCCAGTCCTGGGTCATTCATACTGAACCAGATGTGCTGGTAGTCTTGGAATCCTGGCTCAGATCTTCTACCCCTGACAGGGAGGTTAACATCCTTAACTATTGGCTGTTCATAGCCGACAGGCAGACTAGGGGTGGTGGGGTAGCCATTTATGTCAAGGACAAATATACGGTCACTACCATTGACTCCTCCTCTATCACAAATGGCTTTGAATGTCTGTCCCTTATGGTTGAAACATCCTGCTCAATGGCTATCAGTGTTATAGGGTGTTACAGGCCTCCATCTGCTGGGTCCCAGCTCCTGTCTCATCTATCGACTATTATGGGACATGAGACCCTTGAAAGTGTTATTCTAGGGGGATCTCAATTATGACTGGTTATCCAAGGCTTCCTTACCCCTCATATCCTTCTGTGACTCTCTTGGGCTCACACAACTCATTGAAGAACCTACGCATCCTAACAAGAAAACCCCCAGGAATAGCACCCTATTGGATGTTTTTCTTACAAGCAAGCCACAGTCCTTTTCCTATGCTGGAATATTTTTCTTGGATGTTAGCAATCACTGCTTCATCACCGGTGTAAGATCTGACTCCCAATCCCTGCTCCACATCTAAGTTCTCCACCAGAAGGTCCAGATGCAACTTTGGCCCATTTGCCTACATTGATGAGCTATAATCATCTGTACACTGGCAGAACTTTTACCTATCCAAATCGGTCAGTATGGCATATGACATTTTTCATAAAATAGTGTCTTGTGCCATAAATAAATATGCTCCCTGGGTAAAAGTCCATGTAAAGACCAGAACTTGCCATTGGTTCTCTGTTGAACTCAAGGCTGCATAACTAGCGAGAGATAAACTCTGGAAAAAAGCCCGCAAATCAAAAACTGCCAAGGATTGGTGCCACTTCAGGAAGGCTAGGAACTCCTGCACCAAATTGTTAGAGAGGCTAAGTCCAACTTCTACCATTCGGAGCTTAATTCTGCCCCAAGGTGCCTAGCTAAATTTTAGTCCACAATCAAAGAGCTGCCTGGTCATACTGCCAGAAATGTGCTTCCCTCGAAAATCATCTCTGATAATGTTACTATCAACGATAGCAAGGAGATTCTCCAGGCCTTCAACAACCACTTCGCTACAGCAGGCCTAGCATTCAATAATTCACCAGCATCTGAGTTATGTTCTCAGGTTAGTGCACAGATTCTTGAACCTAGCACCACTAATGCAGTCTTCTTATTCCTTCCTGCTTCATTGAAAGAGGTTGAAGACCTCCTTCTACAGTTGGACACCAAGAAAAGCACTGGTGCTGACTCTCTCAACCCCTACTTCTTAAAGATTGCATACTACATTCTAGCTGTATCAATCACACACCTATTTAACTTGTCCTTGTCCCAGGGGACTCTTCTACACCTATGGAAAATTGCCCACATCATTCCTCTGTTTAAATCAGGGGATCCCTGTGACTTAAATAATTACAGGCCGATATCTCTCCTACTAATATTGTCTAAATTGCTGGAAAAAATTGTGAATGCTCAGTTGAAAACCTACCTAGATAAAAAGAACCTTCCAAACCCTATGCAGTCTGGTTTCAAAGTCAAGCACAGTACCATTATGGCTCTGGCCAAAGTGACTGATGACTGGCAATGAGAGCTGTAAAACAAAAAATTTGTATGTGCCATGTTCCTGGACCTTAGCAAGGCCTTCGACACTGTTGACCACTGCCTGCTTCTCTCCAACCTAAAAGTGATAGGTCTGGAGCCGACCACTCTGTGCTGGTTCAATAATTACCTTACAGATAGGCATCAGCAGGTCAAGGCTAAAGGGGAGCTCTCTTCACTCAAACCACTAAAAAGAGGTGTTCCACAGGGATCCATTCTGGGGCCTCTATTGTTTGCCATTTATATAAACAATATTGATGTTGGCATCAAGAAGGCCAATATTCACCTTTTCGCTGATGATACGGTGTTGTACCTAAGCCGCCCAACTCCGGAAGCCGCCTGTGGAAATTTACAAACAGAATTCAACTTGTTGCAGAATCAGCTCCTGAATAAAAAATTCTTACTCAATGCCAAAACACAAAAGCTATGCTGTTCTCTCCAGCTACTCATTCATCTAACCCTGCTATCTCTGGCTCCTTACCTCCTATAAACACTTTACTAGGAGAGAGGTTGGAATTTGTTACGTAATTCAAGTACCTAGGGGTCTGGCTAGACCACAGACTCTCCTTCATGGAGTATGTCGAGGATCTGCTGAAAAAGTTGAGGCAGAGGCTTGGTCTCTTCTTTAGAATAAACCGCCTCCTGACCAAAGATGCCAAGATGAAGTTATTTCAATCCACGTTTCTATCCCTAATTAATTATGCCAATTTCATTTATAGTCAGTGTAATGCCTCCTGTCTTACTAATCTGGGCACCTTATACCACAGATCCTTGAGATTCATAACTGGTCCACCTATCACCACCCACCACTGCTCCTTATATGCAGCTGTGGGGTGGACCTCCCTTCAGTACAGAGTGAATAGAAATGTAGCTGTCTGGACTTGCAGAGCTATTACCAACAAATTACCCCAATACATTTCTGACTGTTTGCTGTTATACGTGGTAGGCAACTACGCACTGAGAAGCTATTCTCTGCTTCTACTGAAGGTACCTAGGGCCAACACACCCTTTGAGAGAGTGGCCATAGGCTTTGTGTTGTCCTCACTCTGGAACAAACTACAAAAATCTATGAAACTGAGTCTCCCTGTTAGTCTTACCACCTTCATGACCTTGTATGCCAAGGCTGTTAGGGAGCTATGCAGCTGTTTCCAGCATGCTTAGCATGCTAGGGTGCCTACTGCTTACCTGCTGACTACATCTCCACCTAACCCGGCCCCTTGATTGTCTCCACCTATACTCCCCCTTTTTTCTGCTAATCCACTACCTTTCTTACCCTCAGACTCCTAACATATATGTCCCCAGCCCATCTACTGTAGCACCTCTCCTATAACAGCTGTAGTCCTGTACCCCTTCCCTCCATCTTTGCCCCTTAAGTTTGTATATGTCCTGACCAATGATATTCTGTGCTGTTTGAAAATGTTTTATTATGCTGGCTGTTTCAGAATGTTTTAATTCCTCTTCTCAAACCATTCTCCCTAACCTTGTTAACCCTACACCTGAAATACTTATTGCTCTGTGTATTTTTTTTCTATTTCTGTATAATTATGTCTGTTTATTATCTGTACATAAAAGTGTTTTTCTTGACCTTGTGTAACGTAGGTCTACCTTGTAAATGAGCATGCTCAATTGTGTTTGCCTGGATAAATAAAGACTTGATTGATTGTCCAAATTTGGGGAATGTAAAAAATTGTCTTACTATCACATTTCCCCAAAACAGCTATTTAATTTGGAGTATTCCTCTTCAGTTTTTGAATGGAGCTCTCATTTTCTATTTGTTCTGGTTTCTTTAGAAAAAAAAAGTTATTTTTAACTGTTTTGGGGTGTCTTCCCCTTCCATTGGCTCTGGATTGGTTCATAGGTTCATATGTGTATACAAGTTTGAGGGCAAGCCCATAATGAATTTGTTGCCATTTAATCCTAGTGGCAGAAGAATATTTTTTTTTCACCCATATACTGATCAAGTCTGCATTTAAATTGTTCAGTATTGTCTCTTAATATGGCAGATAAGTGAAGGGAATTCCATACAGGAAGAAGTCTTCGAGTGATGAAGTTGCTTCTTCTAACTGTTTTGTTGAGGCTAGCAGAAAGTTTAAATTTGTGTGCTCTTGTATTGTTTGTTGATACATGCCTCTCAAGGCAGATGGTTTCAAACAAGGCAGGGTCTTGGAAGGCCCTATAAGCCACGCATAAATCTCCCTGAGTGCTCTATATTTAAGGAAGTATAGTCCCAAGGATTTTAGTCTATCTTCATACTCAGTATTAATTAGATTATTTATGTTCATAGTGATTTTCCTCTGAACTTTCTCTAAGATGGCTTTTCTACCTAGTGAGTGCACAGAAGGGAGCACAATATCCAATGTGTGATCTGACTAAACTGGTGTATAATGTGATAATAACCTCAGGATCCTGGCTCTTGACATGTTTAAGAATGCAACTAATTATGCTATGGCACTTTTTAATCATTTTATTAATATGGGAGCTAAATTTTAGATTGTTTGTGATGGTGACACCTAAGTCTCTTTCGAATGTTACAGCCTGTAGCTGGATACCATTAAGTGTGTAACCAGCCATGGTGTTATTTTTACCTAAATGCATTACCTTACATTTGGTGTGATTGATTTTAACCTTTTCTTTCATCCTTAATTTTTTTTTTTTATTCTCTTAGGGGAGTAGATTTAACCACTTCTAGTATTACCCATTTTCCTTTTACAATTTCTTAAACTTAATATATCCCTAGAGTTTATAATGCATTTCCAGCTGCTGTTTAAGATTTATAAAATAAGTCTCCCTTAGTTAGGGGGTAATTATGCTTAATTCAGCTTCAACCAGGAATCCGAATCCAACCAATCCACTGTAAAAACAGTCAACAAGCTTTTCCCATCAATGACTCAATCAATACAGCAATACATCAAAATTAATTAAATAATTATTTAATTAATTAATTTAGTTAACTCAGTTAATAGTTGGGTCCCCAAACATTCAATTCACAGGTGTCTGGATCCAAAAATAACCACCAAGCTCTTTGACAGAACAAGAATAAATTTTAAAGTGCTCAAATTATAAAAGTGCTTAAATAATTAAAATACCAGTTCTAATTTGAAAAAGGCTGAACTAATTCAAATACCAAATACCAAATACTAAATACAGAATTTTAATTAAATGTTCTGCGGTCTGTTTCTGAATGTTCTAACAGGCCCGACTTTAGGAAATTGTCAGTCTTTTTCTGGGAGTCTCTCTGTGGTCTGCTATAGGATAACACAGTTTTCTCCATTGTTGGAACAGCCTGCAAAGGCCTCTATGGATAAATCAAGAGAAACAAAGCCAGAGAGAATTGATAGTGGCTAATAGTCACAATAATGTATTCCAGTTATACTGGTTATATATATTGTGAACATGCAAAACATTTATTTTTAATTTATAGTTCTGATATAAATAAACTTGTATCCACTAAAGGCCAGATATTCAAAACTTTGCCCCGGGGCTAAATTAGCACTGCCCGGTGGACAAACTTAACCCGGGGCACAAAGCAAGCTATATTGAAAAGGAAATAGCCCAGTGCAAAACCAGCTAAATATAGCAAGACAATGGAAGCCGGGCAAACAGGGCCAGGAGTGCAGGGCAAAAATTGCCCAGAAATAAGACAGCACTGAATATAGCAACAAGGAAGTGCACACTGCTACTGCAGCTTATTAGATCCTGGAGAAAGCCAGTGTTGCAGGTGGAGAACATTGTGTGTGATTGCAAAGAGATGTCTGACAGCTACTGCAAACAACAATGTAAGCCACACGCTGCAGAACTGTCCTATGCTGAAGTAAGGTTTGCCTGGGGCTAACCTTATTGCACAGTGCTAACACATTAGCCTGGTGCAAACTGGTTAGCCCAGGGCAAATGGGAGCTATATTCAAAGCTCCTATGCAAATGAGCCTACTTAGGTAATCCATGGGAAACAGGTAAATTTGCATCTCATTAGGTGCTGCTTAGCATACATTACCATGCAGTTTGCCCAGTGCTACTGCATGGAGCACAAAGCTCCCCCTTTTGTTCAGAATGGAAGTACAGGCTGGACGCTGCAGGCCGAGGCATACCCACAGCATCCCTGTTGGTCGGAATGGAAGCACAGGCAGGACGCAGCTGGAACTGTGTGCTGGCAGGCACAGTTAGTGGATATATACCTCCCAACCCCTTGCCTCCTGAATCAGATAGAAGGCTTATAAACATCGGGGACAAAGACCCCAAATCAGGGACACATCCTAAAAGGTAGTACTATTCACTCAGAATGCTGCTAGGGGATCTATGATAGGATGCATCCTCAGAAGTTGAACAAGTCTATAACTTTAATGTTCAACATTACTGTGTGAGTGTATTCCCCACTGTTCTGTCACAAAATCACAACTTTTATGAGGGACAGAGGAAAATATGGAGGCGACATCAGGGACATCACTGACACTCAGGGACAGTTGAGAGGAATGGTGCATACAACACACCCATGCATATGTGTGCCTGTTACACACCAGTTTCCCTGGTAGTCTAGTGGTCCCCCCCATCTGATGTAAGTAAAACGTATTTTCCCTGGTAGCCCAGTGGTCGCCCCACCCCCCAAGCATGATCCCCAACCCCCATAGCCATGGTAATGAAATAATTTCCTGGTGTTCTAGTGGTCCCCCACCCCCCAAGCATGATCCCTGACCCTGTAGCTGTGGTAATGAAATAATTTCCCTGGTGTTCTAGTGGTCCCTCCACCCCCCAGCACAATCCTTGACCCCCAGTAGCCCCAAAAAGACAGCAATACCTGGTGGTCTAGTGGTCTTCCTCACCTGGAAGTGTGCCACCCATCCTCCTTTACACAGACTAGGTACAGCACCAGTGAAAGGCACAGCCCTCCTCTCACCACCACGGCTGGCCGCCGACTGTGGTATGCATGAGCACTACTCCTTTATTAAGATGATATTTCATGTTGCTTTTAATGCACTGTCCCCCTTTCACTCATTTCCAACCTGAGTGACTGGACCCGATGGGGGTGGGCATGGCCCAGAACATGCCTGTATCTAGGGGTATTTGTGATGATAATTGTGCTCACCAGGAACCCCTTGCAAAAACAACCATGCCACACTTAATTCTCTGTTCCTCTTTCTAAGGAAATGTTGAGACAAGCTTCGCCAAGTATACTGACACCCTGGCTGTCATTTACTCTTCCTTTACTGAGGTTCGGATAATAAAGGGGCACAAAAGTGTATTTCAAACTGGCCAAATGGACCCAAATAACTTCGTCATATACTCAGTTTATCACATTACACAAATGAGTATAACTCAATTTCAGCACTGCAACCACCTTTAGCCTTTCATGGGCTTCACTGTCCTTATATTATTTCTAAGAGTATTCAAACAAGTTGGACACTTCCCTGGTCCCACCTTAGCCATTGTACTAGGATATGCTGAAATATGTTTACAGATTCAGTACACTGAATAAGACACCCAGAAGTAGTTAATTTGTGATTGTTTTCCTTAGTGATGGATCTGATGGTTTACACTTTTAGTAAATGTTATAAATTTTCCCTTAGTTCTGGAAGAGTTCCTGGGCTTTGGAAGCAGGAGACTGTGGTGCTAATTTTAAATCTGGAGGGCTAAGAATTATCATCCTAGCTCATTGCTTGCCTCTCTGTTCAAAATCCTGGAAAAAATTTTTTTCATGATGAGCTTGACAATTTTTTTTTTTTTTCTTTTTATTCGCCCCCCCATGCCGGAGCCCCGCTCCTTCGAGAGACATGCACTCCAGCCCCACTTCATTGCCTTACCTGGAATCCCTGGTGGACCCCCATGGAGCCATGGTTGCACCCCTCAGGTGGGTACAAGGTGGGGCCCATACAACCTGAGAATTCAAATTTTGTAGGGTTCCCTGGTGGTCAGGCAGGCAGATGCCATTAAGGTCTGTGTTTAGTGCTCCTTCCTCTCAGTGCTCCAGCATATTTTCCCTGTTCTTAAAGGAGTGACATGGACCCAGACGTCATGGCATCACTGCAGACATCACCACCCCAACCCTCTCTGTGTGCATTTGCGCTTGCTGTGCCTTTGGCTTCCACCAGAGGCCAGTCAAGCACTGAGTGTGGATTCCCCCTCCTTCCCAGGAGAGGAGAGGAGAGCTGCCCTCTGGATGCTCAGTCCTCTACCTCTCTGCTAACTCCCGATGGCCTGGGCTGTTCCCAAACCCTGGTTGCTGGCATGGCACGAGGTGTGGCATCCAGTGCCTCAACCTTCAGCACCACTGGGCTGGCTGAGCTTCAACAATTTTTGAATGACACTAATGTGTTGTCCAAACACCAACATGGCTTTCATTCAAACCCTAGTACATTAACTGCTGTCCCTGAACTGATTTAACTTTTGCATAGGGCCTTGGACAGTGGGGAGGTTGCTGGGGCTGTATTGTTGGATCTTTTAAAGGTCTTCAACTTGGTGCACCATGATTACCTATTTTCTAAACTTAGGAACATAGGCCATTCACCCTTATCAGTTTCTTGGTTTCAGAGTTATTTTTCAATAGGTCCCAGCAAGTCGCATTACAAAGTGTTCATCCTCCTTTGTCTCCCATACAAATAGGTGTACCTAAGGATCAATTTTAGGCCTTATTTTTTTTCTGTTTTTTAAATGATTTATCTTGTTGTTTACTGAACTCTAATTTAGAGTTCTATGCAGATGATATAGTACTTTTTAGTAAATGCAAAACTTGCATTGATGTCAATACACCACTGCAGTCTGATTTTACTTTAGTTCAAAACTGGCTTTTAGAAATGCATTATTATTAACCATTTCCAAAGTTAAGTATATGAAATTTGGTTCTTGACAAAAGATTCCTTCTCTTCCACCAGCTGGCTCAGTTTTGGATAAGGAAGGGGTTGAGACAGATAGTGTACAACATTTCTGCTATCTGGGTTTTACCCTAGATCAAAATTTTTGTTTGATATTCATATTAACTTGTTGATTAGCCAAGCGACCTAATAAAACCTTCCTGAGATTCTTGGTCAGAAAATTACTAGTGTTGTTGCTACTCTGTGCAGGTAATGTAGAATTAAATCCTGGCCCCTCTCTGCTGATAGCTGCTCCCGGAGAGCTCTCCCAATTAAAGGGCCTGAGCTTCCTGCACTTGAACAAATGCAGCCTTGCCAGCAAATTTGATCAGGCCCAAGCCTGGGTGTTACACACTTCCCCTGATGTAGCAATGTTCTCAGAAACCTGGTTGAAGAGTAACATATCAGATAAATTGCTGTGTATACCTAGCTACAACCTATTCAGGTGTGACAGACCATCTAGAGGTGATGGTGTCACCATTTATATCAGAGACAAATTTAAAATCGCAGCCCTAGACTGCACATCGGTGACCAAAGAATCTGAGTGCCTCTCCTTTAAAATTAGTCTATCACCTGGAGTAGCCCTATTGGTAGCAGCATGCTATAGGCAGCCTGCAGCCAGTCTGTGCATATTGACCCACCTATATTCTTTCCTAGAAAAAGCAAGCACGGAGTGCATCTTAATGGGGGAACTTTAACCTCAACTGGACAAATGCCTATGCTAACAGGCTTAAGAATTTTACGATGACCAAGGGCTAACTCAGATGACCTCAGAGGCTACTTGACTAAACAAAAAAAATCCTGACTGTAGTTCCTTACTGAACCTTATTCTGGTCAGTAAAGCACATAATATCTCCCGCGCCGGGGATTTTCATAACACTCTGAGGGACCACTGCACAATTGCCTGTGCCAGATACTCCCCACACCTCCCTTCCACTTCCAACTTCAAGATGAAACGTAACATGAAAAATGTTGTGCTTCCTGCCTTCTTGGCCAACCTTGGTAACATTCTTTGGCAGGACTTCTATCTTGCACCCACTGTGTCAGAGGCATTCTGCATATTCCAGGACCTACTATTTAAGGTTATCAACAAGCATGCACCCTTAAGGAAAATGAAGCTGAGGAAACATGCCACTGACTGGTTCAGCCCAGCATTGAAGAAGGCTGTACAAAATAGAGACAATCTTTGGAAAAAGGCAAGGAAGTCGCAGGCTGACTCAGATAGGCTGTCCTTCTGAGTAGCCAGGAATGCCTGCACCAAACTGGTCAGGCTGGGAAAAAGCACGATTCTTCCAGTCCACCCTTGAGGTAAACAAAAACTGTTCAGCCAAATATTGGCAGATTCTGAGAGAGGTCGAAGGTCACTCTCCTGCCACCCCTCTCCCAGCCAAAATTGTGGCAAATAATATCACATACACAGCCAGGGCTGAGATCCTTGATCAGCTAAATAATCACTTTGCAACTGCAGGCCTCTCCTTTGACATGTCACCTGTTAGTAAAATGGGTATCGCTTGCTATGCCAGCTCATTACTCAGCCCAACCTCTGTACCCGGGTCCACCAGCCCCTGTTCATGTTCCATCTGGTTTCCTATAAACAGGTGGAGAACCTCCTCCTCTCACTGGACATCAAAAAGAGTGCGGGTGCTGACTATTTAGAACCATTCTTCCTAAAAGCAGATTATTTCTATTTGACAGCACCAATTGCCCACCTTTTTAATTGCTTATTAAGCCAAGAGGAACTGCCATATAGTTGGAAAACTGCTCACATTATTCCATTGTTTAAATCAGGAGACCTTACAGACTTGAACAACTATACGCCCATTTTGCTGTTTCCTGTGCTATCCAAGCTACTTGAAGAAGTTGTCAACGCTCAACTAAGAGAGTATTTGGATAGTGAAAACATCCTCAACCCTATTCAATCAGGGTTTAGACCCAAACATAGCACCGTGTCAGCCCTAGCTAAAGTTTTCAATGATTTGATAAATGCCCTGGACAATAAGCAGCATATCTACGCACTCTTCCTTGACCTTAGCAAAGCATTCGACACGGTTGATCATTCCATACTACTTGACTTACTGGAATGCATTGGTTTAACCCCCTCTGCAGCAAAGTGGTTCCTCTGCTACCTTACCAATAGGAGACAGCAAATTAAAAGCCAAGATGAATTCTCCCCAGTGAAAACTCTGCCTCGAGGCATCCCACAAGGCTCGATCTTGGGACCTATCCTCTTGCCATCTATATAAACCGCATTGATTCTGGCCCTTTAGCAGGAAAAGTTCACCTCTTCGCAGATGACACTGTCATCTACTCAACCAATCCCTCCCTTGATATTGCCCATAAGGAGCTTCAACAGGACTTCATCTCACTCCAGCACAACCTGCTGAACCTGAAGCTACTATTAAATGCCAAAAAAGCTAAAACTATGGTTATCTCCCCCTGCTCCACCCTCAAAATGAAGGCCCACAGTACCACCCAAATTGTTACCCTTCTTGGTGAACTGTTAGAAAAAGTGGACAAATTCAAATATCTGGGAGTCTGGCTGGATAACAAACTAAACTTCAATGTACATCTAAACGAGTTATCCAAAAAGTTAAGGCAGCGCCTTGGCCTTTTCTACCGTATAAAACACCTACTTACTCTGGAAGCCAGAAAGAGATTGGCTCAAACAACCTTCCTTCCTCTGCTTGATTATGGTGACTTTCTTTATAGTCATTGCCCCCAATGTGAGCTCCAAAAACGTGATACTCTCTAACATCATGCTCTGAGATTTGTTCTTGGCCTGCCCCTACAGACTCATCATTGCTTGTTGTACCAAGGATTAAACTGGCCGTCCCTCTCCCTGAGGAGACAAAAAAATGCCCTTCTGTGGTTCTTCCAGGCTCTGTCAAACAATTTGCCACTCTATATCAGGGAACTGTTTGAGCACTCTAAGGCTAGCTATGTCATAAGGAACTCCTCTTTTATCAACTTTAAAATACCATGCACCAGGACACGACGTGGCTTCACTGCCATTAGCTCTTTTCTACCTATGCTTTGGAACAATATGCAAAAAGCACTTAAATTCTCCATCCTGCCTAGCCCCTACATGTTTAGACAGCTGCTCAATCGAAGCCTGCATATGGTGTGTGATTGCTTTAGGTAAACACTTCCCTCCTGACCATAAAAAGGTAAACATTTCCCTCCAGACCATAAAAAATCCCATGCCCCCTGTTAACTAGGCCTATATAAACCCCCCTTAGGCCGGCATCCCACTAGGGTAATTATACCCTTTAATCACCCACCCCTCTGCCCCTAGCTAGCTCCATTGGGGGTCTTCATCCAACTAGATTGCCCTCCTCCTTTCTCCCTCTGTTCTTGTTTAACCCTACCCTCCGCTGCTTCCCCCTTCCTCTCCTCCCCTGTGTCATAGTATGTTCCTGAATACGCTAAATCATCATGTGCGTATCTGTCATCATTGCTAAGCTACAACACTTACTGATTGTCATCTTATTTTACTCTAAAATTATGTTTGTCATGTGTGAAATGTAAGTTCTTAATTTAAGGTGTATTATGTGTCCAGGACCATCTTGTAAATGAGCTTGCTCAATGATGTATCTGCCTGGTTAAATAAAGGTTGATTGATTGACTGATTGATTGAGTGATTAAATCTACTCATATGCATTTAGGGTAGCTATATTGCCTTAAGAATGATTTAACAATGAGATCCAAGAAAATTATATCCCAGTCCCTTCTTTTGTCTTCAGTTGATTATTGTTTACCATTATATTGTACTGCATCCAAATCACTTATTTCCAGGGTTCAGGTTCTGTACAATTCTATTTGCCATGTTGCACTTTCTTGTCCAAGAAATACTCATCAATGTGATCTTTATAATTCCCTAAATTAATAACCCTTTGACTCGATGTACTTATTTTATACTGCTGAGCATTCATAAATTTCTTCAGCATTTGGACCCAGTTTTATGTTTTCTTGCACTTGCACAAGAAACATTTTGTTACAAAGAATGATATTTCAGAGGTGTGTCAGTGACTAGCCCAATACAGGGCAAGCTACATTGGGCTCATCCCTGACAGACCAATGACCACCCAAGCTGAGTATGATGGTGGTCATAGTTTCATGGGCGGAAACACTGTGTACTTGAAATGACTGAAGTGCTCCAATGATAGAATGCTTTAGTACTTTCGTTTGCATAAAGCCAGCTGGCAGCTGAGTGGCCTTATGAGTTTGTGGATAGTATGTACCCTGTCAGTCGTCTTATCTGATAATGCTGCTCTCATGTAAACAGTGCCCTCTGCTCTACTGTATCGAGACCATTAATCATTTTTTCCCCAGCAAAAAGAAATAATTCAAGACCGCATTATATAACCTGCTGAGCCTGCAACAAACACCAGACCAGAGAACACCTCCTCTGCAGGACCGGTGAGGGAGGTAGAAAAAGTGAGTGGAAAGGGAAAGTGAGGAAAACAGACAGGACAAGGACAGATTCCAACAACCTGCACCTTATTAGAATATGACATGTATCTAAGTCTATTGTCCAGCTGGACAGGTTCTTTACAGCCTCACCAGCAGAAGGAGCTCCTCAGCAGGTGGCTGTCATTTGCTTCTCCCCATCAACAGCCCTGGTCACTGCAGCTTAAAACACCAGTACAAATCCCAATGAGTAATATCAGCCTTTGTGGAGAAACAATCCACGATCACAAGAAATAAAACGCAGTCAGAACTTTCCCATACATGCTATGTTATGCTATTCCCTTATTGTTGGACATTATTTATATAATGCAAACATGGCAGGAGCAACAGAGGCTTTTGCAAAATAGCCATTATTTGCAGCAGCGGCTGCATCCAAGATCAGGAAGTGCCAGGTACACCCTGAGTGACGAGAAGGGCAACCAACCAGTGTAAATAAAGCACCCCATTCCAGAACTCACATAACACAAATAGCAAACAGAAATGAACCAGAGGCAGGACTATGCAAATTGAACTATGAATGTGACAAGTGCACAGAAATGTTTTTTGTCTTAACTCATACCAGGCTGTGTAGTCTAACCCTTTGGTAATGGACAGTGACCACTATGACCACCAGTCGTACATGCACATGTTGATACTGAGCTGGCAGTATAGCCTAGAGGTTAGAGAAATGATGTGTGAATGAGCTTGATGCATCCAGCAGACCAGACCTGAGTATGATTCTCACAACCTCCATTTGCATACTGTGTGACTCTGAGCAAGTCACTTAACCGCCCAGTGCTCCCAGGTCGCCCCTGAAAACCGGCACTTATGCCTAGTGGGCCTTACCTGGTTACCAAAGACTAAAATAAATAAATAAAAGGCTTTTACAAAAGTATCTTCATAATTTACACTTTATTTGGGTGTGGGCATAATGCATTTTGTTTAGGGCATGTTTTCTGTAAAAAGCATGTACTGTACATTTAAATTGAGTAGGATCCACATACCTCGTAACCCTTGATAACTAAATCGGGGACAAATTACCAAAATTGGGGACACTTAACAAGCATAACATTTGCATATTTAGTGGGTGGTGAGAGTCACATTTCACTTGTTAGCAGCTAGTTATTGAGGCTTACCAAGTGTGGAATTACTCTAATTCCACTGTTAATTATGTATCTGTCCCAATGTTATAAATTGTATCTGCAGAAAATGTACATGGGTCACTGGCTCAGTTTACAGGCAATATAGGACAATGTTTCTCAAATGAGGCCATCAGCATAATTTTAATAAAACTAATAGGATGATTTGATCTATAAGATGTAACATTAAATCCAGTGATTCTAGGGTTATGATGCCATTATTCAGAGCATATGCTAGACCTCATCTAGAGTATGCTTCCCAGTTGTGGTGCCCATTTAGAAAATTCAACTATAGTGTATGGTGGAACGTCGTTCTCCACCGAAATCCATCTTTTTCAAAACCTTGTAGTCATACACTAGTGACGTTCGCAGTGCAACAGAATGATTTTTTCTATTGTACTGCGAACGTCACACTGTGTCCTCAAGCAGCATTTAACAGTTAGGGCTCACTCCATAGACAGGACACATGGCGAAAGCAGCAATGTCAGCGGCAGTACTAATGTTTAGCGTTAAAATGTTCACAATGTAAAGTTCTTAAGCAGTTAAAATGTCAAGTTCTTTTTTCCTTCTAGTAACTGATTTTTTCCCAAAAAAACGGCGTTCCACCATACGCTATAAAGAAAAGTGCATAGAGAGCGGTTGACAACTCTTGCATATTGGCATGACGACGGATTACCTCTTGAGCCGCACTCTCGAGGTAATCAATCCGTCATCATAGTGCCAACTCGGTGAAAGAATAGCCCTGTTGTCAACCGTTCCCCATGCACTATCCTATATATAGTCTGTTAGACAAAGTCCACCAAAATTATACTAAACACATACATGGTTTACACACTAAGCCAGATGAAAATAGACTAGCTACCTTGAATTTAATGACATTGGAGATATGTTGTTTAAGCGACGCTCTGCTTTTCCTGTGTAACATAATTCAAGATCCTTACCTAATTACTGAACTTGGGCTTGCGTTTAAAAATAATGTTTATGACCTCTTCAATGTGCAGGTAAACATTTCAACTATATAAGCAGAAAATTATTTTTTACTTTTAGAGTTGTAAATCCTTGGAATAAGTTACCTTTGGATATAGTTATCAGTAAAACAAAAGCTGCATTTAAAAAATGTCTTGATATTATTTGACATCTGGGCAGACTTTAAACTATTACTCATTATAATAGAATAGGAGCATTCAGGGGCTACATTAGCCTTCTCGCTCCTCATCCACTTTAGTATGAACCTTAGTATGAATTGTGTGCAGACACAGAGCACTTTAGAGCTCCATATTGCAATGGTAGTGGCATAGAAAATTTCTTATCTTTATATAAATACGGTAGATACATTTCAAGTAAACACACATCAGGGACTTAATGTCATGTACTGTATACTGTGTGAATGAAATATATTAGGGTTCCTGGTGTACAGCAGGGGGTCTGGGTTGAAAAAATAAGTGGTGAGGCCAACAGAAAGTTCTGGTGGCCACACTTTGAGGCCCTCTGAGGCCACCAAAATTTAGGGGTTAAGAACCACTGATAGAGGACATTTCATGATTTCAAATCTGTTGCCAACTGCTCGCAGTCTCCAGATCAAGAGTGGCAGACAATTGAGAGTGAAACTTCCATGTTCCTGCACCTTGTAAAGCAATGTTCCATTTGGAGATTTGATCCTAAAATATATCACGCCTTCCTGAGTTATTCTCTTCCCTCCTCTATTTTTGCCAACTGTAAGCCAGCCACCGTGCCCCTGGCAGACTTCAGAATTGTGAAGATGCTTTTTTTTTTACACAAAGTTTGAGCATTGTAAAATACAGCAACACCATGCATGGGAACATTCGACATTGACAAATGCTTGTTATATGTGAACTTAGTTAAACCAATTACTTCCAATCATTGTGCTAGACCCTTTCATGGTCCAAAACTCAGATTTCTGAAATGTAATACATCTCTTGATCAAAAATCATTTTTATATCAGGCTATGAAAACTTGAAGTACATCAGCTGACTCAATCCTACAAATACAATCTGATTCTGTTTTCAAATTTGCACTTACAAAATTCTGTCTTGCAAGTTCCATTTGTAAATGCTCAGGAGGATTGTTAATGAATGTGCTACAAAGTATGCTATAAACTAGTTTTTTTTTATTTTCTTATGTTGTCATTTTATTCTGTCCTGATGTACCACTAATGTATTGTGTGTTCATGTTTTTATGTATTTGTTTCACCCTTGAAAATGAACATTGATGCCCTTGGATTCTTACCTGGTTAACAAATTTTAAATAAAAAAAAAAAAAAAAGTTTAGTTCAAGTAACTAAGCACTGTACCAGCATTTAGTTGTCTGTACATAAAAATGGCATCTAGCAGTAACTTCTGTTTCCCATGTACAAGTGGCATGGATGACATCTGCCAAAGCTCTGTGTGTTTTACGGCATAAGTCCTCACAAGGGTTTCTTAATCATGTGACCAAATTTGCTCAGTGACACCTCTTCCTTAGGGGCCCTCCCCATAAGAGAATGGAGAAAATGTGTCTACCTGTATCCTTGCAGACCTTCTCCTTACTGGTGCTGGTCATAACATATAATACTCTTGCAAAATTGTGTGAATATGCTAATTTTGTTTTGGTGCAAATTTCACGACAATGTATAAAAATCTAGTGGAAATTTACCAGATGTGTTTGTGAAACTATACCATCTTGCTTTGAGATTGCACTTTGTTTAAAGTCTGAAATGCCACAATTTGAAAAAAATGTGCACTTTTTTCAAATGGTGTTTTTTTAGAAAAGGCACACTTTATTTTTGAACTGGTACCGAGTCAATATAGTGCTGCTGAAACAGTGCAGCAATAACCATGGCGTGTAAAGCACCGAATGATTTGGAGCAACAGGGGTGTAATAGTGGTAGGGAACTACCGCTACCTCCTTTCACTGACTGCTGACTGGAGGAAGGGATGAAGAAGTCTCAGATGCTATGCTTGGTTGAGCTGTTCCAGTGGTGGAGTGACTAAGGCATAAGCACCTGAGGTAGTGCAGACCTGGGGATCAGGGTTTGATTCCCTGTTCCCTGATATGTTTTTATTTTATTTTTTTGTTACCAGAAACTAAGTTCCCCCCTCCCAAGTTTCCCCTTATTCACTCGGTCCACACCCCTTCAGAGTCAGTTATTTTTGTTCCAGAGGGTGTGGGGCCAAAGCTCTCCTCAAAAACAAACAAAATCTCAATTTGTCCTATTGTGTGTGGTGTGCACTATTTTTGTTTCAGTCAGTGTTTTCACTGACTCTGTTTGTGGCACATGACATTTTGACTGCGGCATTGTTTGCCGCATTGTTTTTGGCATGACATTATGACCCTGTGCCTTTGAAACTGCAAAATTGGGGGTGAGGACGGTGTCAGAAAATGAGGGGCAATTTTCTTCCTTTCAAGATTTCAATGGACATTGTGTGGTATTTTTCTTTATGTGAGGAACAGTTCTTCCAGCACTGGTGATTGGGTGTCCTAGTGTTGGCATGATACTTGGGAGCAGTAGGCAACCCACTATCCCAGACTGCTGGGTCAGGAGGAGGGAAGTTGTGTTCACCAGTACAGCTGTTTGAGCACCCCAGTGTCAGCAACTTCGAATTACAGGGTTTGTGGGGGGGAAGACCTTATGGAGGGAAGGGGGTAATGAACTGACACCAGGGGTGGGCACTGCGGTATCAGACTATATTGTTAAATAAGAAAACTGGCACCAGGGGTTGGGTGCCCTGGTATCCATTTCAAATAAATGAAGCTGTTCATGTGGCTAATGGTGGACACAGATGTACAGTACACTCAGCAGGGGTGGAGAAATATATTGACAGGTAGTCTGGTCCCTGCTGAATGAAAGCAGCAGGAGGGCATTTGCAGACAGGGAGCTGGCCCTGCCAGCTGATAAATGGAATCATCTCCATAATACGACCACATGACTTCATGTGGTTGAAACAATTCGGTTATCCTTAGAATTTTGAATTTTAAACTGCACATGCTTACAAACAGAATGTTTTTTTTTTTTACAAACTGCTTAAGTTTGGGAGATAACAAACACAAATGTACATACCTTGGGTCAAACTCTATCAAAACTTCAAATTTCAGGTTTCAAATCTTCCTAGTGTTTTAGTTATAATTTAGAAAAAAGTCTTAATTTTGGTGATTTTTGTGTTTTTAACCCCTCTGAAACTTTACCCCCTGTAAACTGATTGCTGACTAATTTTCAGGATCCAGTGATCTTGACACCATCTCTGCACATACCAAATTTCAAGAAAATCAGTTGAATGAGGGCAAATTACTAAGGTGTAAAAACTGGGATTCAACATTAAAGTGGTTACTCAACATTAACATACAGGTGCTACTACACCTGTTTTGAAAATGTTTTTAATTCTTTGGGGGAGGGGGTTCTCTGTGTTAAAAATACCAGGTGGCAAGAAAATCACTGAGTTCAGTAATCAGGATATAGCTGTCTTTCTTGAACCTTTGGGCAAAGTACAGTACCATAAAAAGTTATTTGGTGTCACAGCCTTGCTCTTTCATGACTGAGGTGACATCTGGAAAAGAAAATTCAGAAATGGTTGACAAAGGCCATAGGAGTTGTGTGGAGCATCCACTAGCTGAAAAAAAAAATTCTTGATGTGAGCCACAGGTATCCAGAGTCCTATAACACAATCTCAAATGTGCAGAGTAGCAGGTTCTAGTCCAGGAACAGTGCAGAGAACAGGAAGGTGGAGAAACTGCTGTCACCCAACCAGTTGGTAAATGCTGCATTTTAATTATTTTTTTATTGTCTGTCTACAGTATTTTAGTATCAGAGTCAACATTTAACAGTCCTGTAAAACTGCCTGATCACTAGCTCAAATTGCTTTCCACATGACTCTTTTCACTTTCCCACCATCACGAAAAGCATGCCATTTACAGTGATTAGTGCATAACTGTGGAGACCAGCACTACAGCCCCCCAGCTAGCACTGCAGTTCATAATGTATTTGGATTATAGTACTGTCCTTAACAACCCTGTAAAACTGTGTTACTGTTTGTTGAGGTTTTAGCCAGTAGAAATATAAGCACAGCACTTTAATTCCACTTCTGCTCAATCACCCCTCAGATGCCCCCGTCTGAATGAAAGGAAGTGCTTGCACAATTACAACATAGGACAGTCCAAGATGTGTGGCCCAAAGTGGTGGGAGTGCTGCCTTTAGCATATTGTGGGGTCTATGACTGTGCAGCAGTCAGTGTGTGGGGGGCTCACACTATCCACTGGTGTACAGCAAGGCAATTAATATAGTACATTAGGCAGTATGAACTGAGTTTTCACTACTATGCAGATGATACTCAGCTGTACATGTCCTTTGTATTACCTTTCTGAGATGCAAGACTGGATGAGCGCAAACTGGCTGAGGTTGAGCCTGGATAAGACTGAGGTGTTGGTGGTGGACCTGGGTCATCGGGCAGTGGGGTGGGAGGTGGGCAACACTCTGGACTTTGGTTGGGAGGAAACCAGCTACCAACCTCTGACTGGGTGTGGAATCTGGGCGTTGTATATGATGATGAGCTGACTCTGAAGACTCAGGTGTCCACTGTCATCAAGACCTCATTTTACCACCTTAGGAATATTGCCCAGACAAAACACCTGGTCCTGCCTGATGATCTTCTGACTTTGGTCCATACCTTTGTAACCCTGTGTCTTGATTACTGTACTGCCTTATATCTAGGGCTTCCAGGGGTGGATCTTCACCATCTACAGCTGGTGCAGAATGTGGCTGCCAGGTTGTTGACTGGCTTATCAAGATCTCACCATGTCACACCTGTGCTCCGCGACCCCTACTGGCTGCTAATGTGGTGGAGAGTCACCTTCAAGGTTGGATTACTGACTTATAAAGACCTGCATGGACAGGGACCATGGTACTTGCAAGACCTCCTTTGCCTCTACCACTCCCTTTGCCCTCCCTGTTCCACCAACAAGGGACTGCTAGAGATTCCCAGGATCCATTTGACTACATCTGGAGCTACATCAGTCACCTTTGCAGCCTTGACCCTGTGTAATTCTCTACCTCACCGGCTTAGAGAATGCCTATCCATCAAGGCCTTTAAAACTGCTCTGAAGTTGTATTTGTTTAATTATGCATTTCCTGATATTTAAATCCTGCCGATTGTTTTATTTTTTTTTAATTATATATGTATTTAATTGTTTTCATTGGTGTTTTTATTCATGTCTGTACAACGCTATGATCGATTTGGAGTAGGGTTTCATTAATAACTTTGCTTTGCTTTGCCATTCCTCTGTTAAAGTCTTGTGCATAGTAACAGATAACAATGAAATATACAGTTCATAAATCTATTGCCCCAAAGATGATTTCCAGAATCTCTTTTTTTGTGTGACTCAAAATAATAAACACTGAAAATATGCATCCAGATGTGGTCATAAATAATTCTGAATTTACTTTATTTCCTAATGTTTTATAATGCTGCTATTATTTCATGTAACAAAACCTTGTCTGAATGATCTGCTTCATCAAGAGGCTGACACAACAAGCTCAAAAGGAACCAGTGAAGATCCTGAATGTTGTAAGTTACATGTTTCTTCCTTTTTTTTTCTTTTAAGTTAATCTGTTTCTCCTTCTCAGCGGCCAGTGCAGGCTATCTATCTTACTAACTCCCCAGCCCCATCACCCAGCATCTCAGGGACTTATCTCAATCCTGGTATGTCCCACCATGGCTTACCCCCCCCATGGTGGGGGTTGGTGGCTTACCACCAGTAAATGGATCTGTTTCCGGGGAGAGGGTCCTGTAGCCTAGTACAAAGCCTAAGAGGGATCGGTATCATCATGCACTGCACCCAGCCATTATTTCTTCACTTTTCTCCCTTGAAGGAACAGATGTGCAATGCTGCCCATACATACCCACACATGCTTCTGTGTGCAGGATGTCGCTGGCTGCCATCCCTCCTTTTCCCAAGTTTTGGTTCCTAGCTGCCTGCATCCCTGGCCACCACTAAATGCCAGACAGGTGCCTGAACCTGCATCCCTCCCTGCATGCTGACTTGCTGGCCTTAGGTTACTATTTCTGCTTCTGCAATTCACTGAATGTCCCATGCCGTTCTAATGTTGCAGATGTGGCTCTGTGCTCTATGTAGTACGGTACCAATGACCCACATTCTGGCTTAAGCCTGGGTCACTATGATGGAGTGTCCCAGTACACATTTGTCTCATAAGGGGTGGGAAGCTGCCTGGTCTTCTCCTCAGTAATCTCATCTGGATGAGTACAGTTGGTGATGCTAGTGGAGCCAGCATATCAAGGGTGGAGGGAGAGGCATAATAGAATGATAATGTAACTCCTGGGAGTGCCTTATAACTATTATAAGAAATGATTTCAAGAGAACAATGTTAGAAGTGTACCTTTTGAATGTTTTCCTCATGAGAGAGATTTTTTATAAAATAGTTAATCCACCAACTGTTTAATAATGCTTGTTTGAATCATAATGTGTCATTCCAGTCATTCAGCAGTGATGGAGAATGGAATGCAGATGAGCCTTGGTAATCAAGCTGTATATAACAGTGTAACAGAGATTAAAACATTTTAACAAGTTTTATTATAGTCTCCTCTGTGAGGAATGTTACAATAGGAAAAACATAAATAGCAGTGTTTGATCATTTTCAGGGCTGCAGTGGGTGGAGCCCTGCAGTCCTATTGCTTTCAAAAAGGACTCCAACATTCCTTGCATTCTTTCTGAACAAACAACATGCCGGACTTACTCCACAGTCACCTCTGCTCACACTGCACTATTTTTTCCTTGTTAGGGCAAGAGAGCCAGAGAGCGAGAGAGAGAGAGAGAGAGAGAGAGAGAAACAGGATTTGGTAATTACATCTGATGCTGGAGCAGCAGCTTAGGTATCCAGATGGAAGGGCTCCTAAACTGTCCTCTACCTCCCAATGAGTTCCTCTCCACTCCTGTCCTGCACGGAGCAGGCAGCAGCCAAATCTCCTTATGGGCACCAATTGTTCTAGAGCCCTCCCCAATGAAGTGACACCACCCATATTATTATGTTGGTTGCTCAGTAGGAACACCTTTTGATAATTCTTAACAAGTTCCTTCACATCAGAACCATTCATTTATTCACAACATTTTCAATCCATGTGTAACGTCATCATAGTTTTCCTTTTATTTACATTATTATATATTCCCATATCATATTACAATATCACATTCCTTTATCCTTTTTCACCAGATCTGAGGGGTTCTTTTCTTTACTCCTGCTTATCCTTTCACCACCCAAACCTGAAGGGGTCTCTTCTTTAATCTTGGGCCAGGTGTCCGTTCCTGCCCCCTGTTTTTACCTTGGGTGTCCTCACCCCTAAGTAGCCTTCCTACCCCCACCTTGGTGTAAACCAAAGTTGGGTAGGAACCCCATCCCCTATTAATGCCTTTTTCTCTTTCCTTCCACTAGTCCACCTCCAACCTGCATTGGAAGGTGAACTTCTGCCTTATTTTCTGTAAAACCAGAAAAACTTCCCCACCTTTTTTTATATACAGCATTACTCCTGCACCATTTCTATGTCCCTCCCTAATTCAGTGATAAAAATGTAATTGCCTATTTCCAATAGGTGGACCCCATCTGTTCTGTACAGGAATGCTGTCTTCTCATCTAGTTCCTTGTGTCCCAATATTGCACCCTCAAAAGCCTGGAAACATTTTCCTACCCTCCTGTTCATCCATTTCCAAGCCCCTTCTATAGCCTTATGGCTAATAGCATACCTCCATACCCTCCTAGGGACCATTTCTGACCACACAAGGGTGACTTGTGGCCACCAGCTCTTAATTATTGCCAGGTCCTCCTGAATGTGATTAAAAATGTCCAACCATGTTCGAGTACCAAGATTGTTTCCACCCAAATTAATTACAGTTAGGTGTGGCTCTGGGTTGGTCTTGCAGGTTTACTCCAGTAATGGCAAAAATTGGGACCATTGCATCCCTTGGATTCCTCTCCATAGGATGTGAACCTCTTGGTGATTGTAGTATAGTTGCTTTCCCCCTGCCTTTCGCTCTGCTTGCCTCTCCGCCCAATAAATGTATGAGTGGCCCATGATCCACACCTCCATATGCCTGGATTTTTCCTACAATATATTAAAATAAACATGTGAGACACATTCCTGTTATCCCCCCCTTACCTCCCATTTCCTTTTATTTCTGTTATGTTTGCTCAATATTCCTCCAGCTCCTGTGAAAAGAAAGACAAAAGAATCCATTAGTATTTTAAACTCTGTACATATTTTTTATAACAACTGGATGTCTATCTGCCCATATTCTTAATCCTTTCCTTTTGTACCCCTCTGGCAGCTGCTTCTGATGCAGCACCTATCCAAAATGAATGTGAAGAGTATCCCGCTGGTTCCTTCCCCACAACTGCAATCCCTTTCTTCAATACCCCAGCCAAGTGAGCCCCAGTTGCTGCTGCCCCATTCTGATGCATAAATAATATCCCTGGCCCTTGCGGCCTGATGCTCCCATACTCCCATAATGTCTGTATGGGGCAAATTACCTTGTTCATATTTTTGTGTAGAAATACATGGGCCCCCTCTCCCACCTGATCCGTCTTCGACTTTCTTTTTTCTCTTTTTTTTCTGTCTTTTTTTTTACTTGCCCATCTCCTCAGCTTTGGAGGGGGGCCTCATACCCCCTCCTACTCCATCCACCAGATCCTGCCACCAGGATCCCCCTGGTTTCATTGTGCACATTACGGCTGGGGGGTGTATTCATTTTCCCCCCATTTTCTTCCTATCTCCTGAGGACACTGGCAAAGAATATTCATCCAGATGAACAATGTGCTGACACACGCCATTGTCAAGCGCCCAACAGCGTCCTCCCTCCCTGACTCCAGAGAGCCATGTGCCCCTACTGCCCGTGCTTCCACAGGCAGAGGAGCTATGAGTGCTTTGAGCTACCCGGTAACCCACCCCTGGAGAAGGAGAGCATCCATTGGGATGCTCATTCCTTCTCCCCCCATCTGACCCCCAGCGGGCTGGTCTGTTCTTGAACCCAGGTCACCGGTATAGCACGAGGTGTAGTGTCCAGTGCCTCAGCCCTCAGTGCCACTGGGCCAGACCATCTTTGACTTTCTCAGTGTTACTGTAATCACCTCATGACACCATTGCACATCTTCCCATTGTAATCCTCCCCCCTCTGCAGACCCCACTGAGTCTAATACCTCCCCGACCCTAAATGCATCCCTGTACATGGTCAAAAATATTGCCATAAATAAGGCTGTCTCATAATTTGAGTAGCATATTTGTGGCAAGGCACTGATCAATTTCCCCAAAAGGTGTTCAGAAATGGGTCACCTTTTGTCTTGTTTCTTCCTGTTAACCCTCTGCCAATCCATCATTATCCATTTTATAATTTGCCCTTTACAAGGGTCTCCCCAACCTTGTGTGCTACAAACCCAACCTATGGATGCTAAATGCACTCCCATAGTAGCATGGGAAACCCCCTCTTGCCAGGTTACCACTACAAACCTAGCTACCTGCTCCCCAGTAACTACCCCACTTACCTCCATGGTGTGTTTGACCCAGCAAACCTGAAAAGCCCTCCAGGACCCCTCATAGGCTTTTAGGGTGCTGTCTACCCAAGAGTTCCAAAAGAGAAACTCTGCTCCTTCCAGCCAATTTCCCACAGTCCCACTGGGATCTTTGTCCCTGTGTTGGCTGCCTCCAGAGCAATGGCCCAAAACTTGTCTTTCTGTAGATGGAAGAGGCTGTCAGCTACGGTGTTCTGTACTCCTTCAATGTGCCTGGCCCTAAAACTCATATTCAGCTGTAGACCCCAGAGTACTAGCAGATGTAGCAGCCACAACACCGTGGCCGATGTAGCCCCCCTGTTGTTTAGCACATCAACTACTGCCCAGTTGTTGCACCAAAACATCACCCTTTGGTTACAAACATCTTCCCCCCAAACCTCTGCGGCAACCCATATTTTAAAGATCTTCAATAAAGTGATATCCTTAGTGAGTCCCCTCTCCCTTCATGTCTGTGGCCATGGCTCTACAATCCAAGCAATATCCACCCAATGATGTGGCCATCGAGCCTTTTTTGTAGCTCTGGCCAGGTAGTGTGCAAATGCCCACTGTGGTCCGATGGCACTTTAAGCGAAATTCAAATGGTCTAGCACCTGTTGAACCATCTGTAGTGTAACCCTCCTTTCTTTTGTTTTGTTACCAGGAGCTCCCTCAAGTTGTCTACCGGCAACCAAAAGAGGCCCTCAGCAGCATCTATCTCTATCCCTAGAAACTCTAAACAATGGCTAGGCCCCTCTGTTTTGTCTGCCGCCAACGGCACCCCAGCCTTCTGGCACAACTCTTTAAAGTCCTTGAGCATTCTCTCTACACCTACTTTGCCTTCACCTATAAACAGAAAATCATCCAGATAGTGCACTACCGAGCAATGCCCATTCCTCTCTTTAAATACCCACTGGAGCCATGTGCGAAACCTCTGTAATGTAGCACAAGCCACAGAACATCCCATGGGCATGGCCTTGTCCAAATAGTACAAACCCTCTACTTGAAAACCTAGCAACTCCCAGTCTTCCTTCCTAACCAGTAGTAATCTAAAAGCTGACTCAATGTCATTTTTTGTCAGCCATGCCTCCTTCAAGACCCTAATCAGTGCCATTGCATTCTTCAGGGTCCCATATGATACCTTGCTATCCAGCTCACTAATATAATCATTTACTGAATCCCCTTCCGAACACGATAGGTGATGAATCACCTGATACTCTCCCGGATGTTTCTTAGGTACCAAACCCAAAGAAGATATCCTGAGGAGATCAAATGGAGGCTCCTGAAATGGACCTTCTACCCTCCCAGCATCTCTCTCCTTGTAAATGTTTCAGGCTAAGAGTTTCTCTTTCTGTTCTGTTCCACTACTTCTGCCGTTCTTTCATTTGGGATAACCAGAAGAAATTCATGCCTCACAAAAACACTGTGCCATCTCCAAGCAGGTTCTTGTTTTTATTAGGATCCAGGGAGCACAGCCACAGTGTACGGCAGCACCAGGAAGCAGTGTGTGTGCTGATATTTGTGTTTCCCACAACAGAGTGAGCTGATTGTTTTTCAGACACTGGGGGTTAAATAGGGAGCCAAGGGTTAACACAAAGTACTGGAGTGACCTGACTGTGTTGCCAGATGCCAGAGAATACTAAGAGTTGCAGAGGTTCCATTCAGACTACAGGAGTGACCTGATTGTGTTACTGGACTCAGAGGGCTACAAAGCTGGGGTTTCAATCACACTGCAGGAGGACATTCTAGGAGCCATTCGCACTCTCAGAAAAAAGTGCCAATTTAAACAAAGACATTAGGGGTATTTAAGGTTTGCCCTAGTCAATAACTGCCACTAACACTCCTTTTTTTTCCACAGTGCAGAGGAAGGTACTGTGTGCAGGTCGGGGAAGAGCCCACCTGACCAGACTGCTATTGCCGGTGCTTAGTGCAGGCAGCACTGCAACTGAAAAGGGGGGTTTGTTTTTACTCAGTCAAAGTTTCCCTCATTGAAGTGTGCCTTGGTAGGTACCCTGTCTGCTGGTTTATCACTCTAGCTGAATAACAAAAGTATGGCTGGAAAGACTGCAATATATAGAAACATAGAAATATAAACTTTGATGGCAGATAAGGACCGCTTGACCCACTTAGTCTGCCCATTTCCCTACTTATTGGATATGCTGCAGATCCTAGTTAACCAACAGTCTACTTCTTCCTACTCCCCCACCAGAATTGCATTATGTCTGTCCCATGCATTCTTGAATTCCCCCACTGTTTCTGACCCCACGACCTCCTCAGGAAGGCCATTTCATGCGTCCACCACCCTCTATGTGAAAAAATACTTCCTCACATTGCCCTGAGCCATCCCCTCTCTGTCTTCAAATTGTGTCTCCTTGTTCTTGCACATCTCTTTTTCTGAAAGATGCTACCCTCTTGGACTTTATTGACTACCTTGAGGTACTTGAAAATTTCTATCATGTCACCCCTCTCCCTCCTTTCCTCAAGGGTATACATATTAAGCTCCTTTAATCTCTCTTCATATGGCTTCTGCTGCAGACCCTGCACCATTTTAGTTGCCTTCCTCTGACTGCCTCCATCCTGTCTATGCAGTTGAAAATTCTTCTTTTGACTAATAAAAAATATATATGTAAAACTGAGAGAAACCCTGAAACAGAGAGTTTTGCATATAACAAAAGACCACAGAGCCAGGAGTTAGCACAAACACTTAGCTAGCTCTAACAGGTAATGTGCAACACTAACATTTCACTCAGGCACCCATAAAATTCATCAGAGTGATAATACAATTGTGAATGGAAGAATTTATAGTCCACCATAACCATAGCAATAATGTACCCTACCATTCTAAAAATGTCTATCATGCATCATGCTAAATTACAGCATGCTCCCCCACAAAAGGAATCAAGCACAGAAAACAGTGGACAGGCACTATTTCATGGCCCACTCTGTTCCAGTGCTTGTTTTTACTCAATCAAAGTCTCCCTCATTGAAGTGTGCCTTGGCTGGTTCCCTGTCTGCTGATTTATCACTCCAGCTGAACAACAAATGCAAGGCTAGAAGGACTGCAATACATGCAGTTGAAGCTTCCTCTTTCAGCTCGTAAAAACAATCTGGGCCTGATATTCAGAAGTGCGCCTGGCAATGATGCAAGTGGTTGTGCAGCACAACTGAGTTGTGCTGGTGCAACAAAGGGATATATTCAAAAGAGATGTGCCATGGCGCATCTTGTCTGAATATACCAAAAAATGCCCACAGCACAAAGACAATGTGTTGGCACATCCCCCAGACAGGTCTGAATACCAGGAATGGGAAATGCACAAGCGCATCAGAGATACGCCGTGCACAAATTCCTGATATTCAGACACAAATATGCAAATGGGGCCATACTGCATGCAAGGCACAAATAAGGCCATTTGCATGTTATTATGGCCCCATTTGCATGAGTTGTGCAGGGGTGGCCAGTGAAATGCACCTGGCACCCTGCACAGCATGTGGTCCCAGTACCAGGTACTGCAGTAGTACCCTCTCCCCATCCTGTTCCACCGATCATCATTGTTAAGTTTTTTGAAACTCCCTGGTGGCCTAGTGGTTACCCCTTCCCTGACCGTACCCCGGATCACTGTAATAATATATTTCTATGATCCCTGTTGGTCCAGTGGTTCCCCCTTCCCCACTCCATACCCCTGGTCACCCAAAATAAATGTTTATAAATTCCCTGGTAGTCTAGTGGCACCCACCTCCCCATCCCGTAACCCTGATTACCGTCATTTTGATCATTCCCATTCCCTGGTAGTCTAGTGGTAACTCCACCCACGCAGGGATCCCAGCCCACCCAGCTCACCCCCCAGTGGTCAGCAGACACAACCACCCGCATACCTCTGCAGATGCCCACCAAATGACAACTTACAGTATGTGCTGCAAGCTCATTAGTCCACACTGTGGACTAATGGTCTTGCAGTGCATACTGTAATAGTCATTCACAACTTTGTGAATGAAGTTATTCACAAAGTTGTGAATAACTATTACAGAATGCACTGCAAACCCATTGGTCCCCAGTGTGGACCAATGAACTTGCAGCACATACTGTGAGCTGTCATTCGGTGGGCAGCCGCAGAGGTATGCGGGTGGGAATGCTGCCCGCTGATGACCTGGAGGGGAGCTGGGGGCCCTGTGTGGGTGGGGCGTACCACTAGACTACCAGGAATGGGAATGAATCAAAACAACTGTGATCGAGGTTAAGGGATGGGGAGGAGAGTACCACTGGACCACCAGGGATTATAAAATTATATTATTACGGTGATCGGGGTGTACAGGCAGGGAGGTGGGAACCACTGGATCACCAAGGATCATAAAAATATATTATTACAGCAATTGGGGGTATGGGCAGGGAGGGGGGAACCACTGGACCACCAGGGATTTATGTGGGTGCTTGTGTACGGCTGGTGGTTGCTGTGTTGCACCTTGCATTATGGCAGCTCACCTGTGGGTGGCTTCCACTTGAGCATGTTTTAACCATGCTTAACTTTGTGCCCAGGTATGCGGCACATCTGTGGGACGTGCTGGCATATGTGCCACACATCTCGGCTGAATATCGAGATGTGACACATATGCATGGACATGCCACCTGGAGATGCACTGCATACATTATCTTTGTGCCCCGGTGAATCAGGAATTGTGCTGCACAATTTCCCAGTTTGAATATTGCCCTGGGGCACTTTACTGGGGTTGTGCTGGCACAACTCAGTTGTGCCAGGCGCAGTCCCTTTGAATATCTTGGCCTATATGTAAAACTGAGAGAAACCCTGAAACAGGGAGGTATAACTAGCTTCCCCTTCCCATGGCTATGTGTGTAAAAAGCACATTTGGTAAATGAAACTGGCAAAATAGCTAAACCTCATCTCAACCTGTCATCCTATTACTCCTAAGTACTAACTAGGAAACCCATGCTGCCAGCAAAAGGAAATACAAACAAACTGAATAAACTGCAGTGGGTAAGCACCATGATATAAAACTGCAGTGCTTCATGTAGACAGAGAAAAAGTTGAACCACTATGTACCCTGCAGTAGTGACACAAGGTCACATAGGCAGTAATAAAAATTCTTAAAATTTTATTTATGGAAAAACACCATTGTGCATATAACAAAAGACCACTTAGCCACGAGTTAGCACACACACTTAACTTGCTCCAACAGGTAATGTGCAACACTAACATTTCACTCAAACACCCCTAAGAGTCATCAAAGTTATAATACAATTGTGAATGAAACAATTGCTGTATGAAAGAAGCTGTTAATTTTGGTAGCCAACCTCTGATCGCTCTCCGCCTGCTCATATTTTTCTTTTTTTTTAAGTTGTTATTCATTTAAACATGATTTTGTTCTGTGTAAGTAGAATCTCTATTGATGTTGTGGTGAAGAGCTGTGTTTTAGATAGCTATACAAATAAAATTACCGATTCTGGGTAGCCAGAAAAGCAGGGTAATACAGAGAGCATCAGAATATAATGACTGGGTTCACAGCAATTCAGTTTGTCACTATTGACAGGGTTAGACTGACTGAAAAGATGTAGGTGGGCTAATTGTGAACATTTAAAGGACAAAAAAGCAGCCTCTTAACTCACTTCTGTTTGCCAGACCATTTCCAATACAGAGCAGTGCGAGTGAAAGTGAAATTGAGTAGTGCTCTTTACATTACACTGGCGATCCTCAGAGGTGTGTGATATCTATAAAAAAAATCACTAGTCTTGAAAGTAGAATGCAAGGACCCCCCCACTTTCTCGATTAACTGTGACATGCTTCTTCTTGATTCAGCTAACTCTGCATATGGGACCCGTGGCAATATCTTGTGAACGTGAAAGAACAGTTGGTCATTCTCCTAACAAGCTACATGCAGACAATCTCTTGCCACCCCCTCAACCCCACCAAACCAACCAACAATCAATATGCCAATAACCTAACTACAGTACGTGGATGGGGAGAGGGGGAATGACAGTTGTCTGTACAAAGGGGGTGTGGGTGGCAAGAGATTTCCTGCCTGTAATTTATTATGAGACTTGACCAGCAAAAGAGGGAAATGCTGGCAACAGAATGAAAACTGGTACAAGCATCTCAATAAACATTTAAATGATGGGTGTTAGGGCATCTTGTAGATGCCCATTAACACCTAAAGAACCACTGTAACATACAGAGTTTCATTTAATCTCTACAATTCCTGTTTTTTCCACACATAGACAGTAAGCGACATTTACTGACAGCCACATACATTATTCAGACATGGGTGTGGGACAGCCACTGGCACTTGTAGATCATCTAAAAACTTATCTACCTTTTGACTGCAAATTATGACAAATGCACTTCAAACACAACACACACATCTAATTGTGACATATGCATCATTTATTTTGCCATAACAAGCAGTAGGCGTCACAAATGTGACCGGGTGTTTCAAAATATGCTGCAAGCATCCTATTGCATTTGTCAGGATCAGCACACACATGCGAGTGCTGCATCCATAGCTTTGAAAATCCAATGGTACATATAGAGCTAGCAACTAGAGAAATATCTTGAGCAGCCTGCAGCCTTTCTCCTTCCTATCAATCCTCCCTCCTCTAATTATTGCTACAGTGCTGTTTTTGTGTTGAATGGAGGTGGCTATTGTTTTCATAGTGAACATGTGCCTGTTATAGTTTTTTTATGAGTGACTCACATGTGGAGTGATCAGAAATATTTCCTTCCTAAATCATAATCATATACTGACTGAACTGAAAGGAGAAAGCCTCTCAGCAGGTACTACGTCAGTTGCTAATGTACTCCTGCAATCAAACCCAACCTTGTCCAAAAGAAAGGAGTTATTTTAAAAGTTATGTATTTTTCTGGAAGCTTCATAAACTTTTTCAAAGATGTTTGCCTGCCTCACACTTGCAAGTTAAAGCTACACAATGAACCACAGGAGACTTCTAATTAGAAGATACCTAATTAAATTAACATCACCTAAATCAGCCCAATGGGCCACTCAACTAGTTGCTTCCCCCATGCTTTCTCTAGCTACCCTTTTGCTCCACATTCACTTTCTCCACGTCGCACTTTCTCTTTCGTTTTGCTTATTCCGTATGCCACTCATCTTGTTATTCTTCACCCTCTCTCTGTCCACCTCTGTAATTTTCTCAGGCTTCAGTAATGCATCAGGCACTTTCCCACAAATATTTTAGTTCCCCTACTCCCCAACTGTTTTTCAAGAGTATTGCTATAAGTATAGTTGCTGTAATCTTTCTTTTACAGTAAGCATTCTCTGTTGTTGGATATGGGAATACGCTGGCCCATCTGTGATGACTTCTGATAGTGAAGCGCTACTCCTGAATCCCTGTGTGACAAATAACATGAGTTAGAGAAAACTACAAATGTGCAAAGGCCTGTGTTATTTCTGTAAGACTTATACTGTAGATGGAGGGTGGCTACTTGCTGCTCAGCAGGTACATGATTATATTGTACAGTGCGGCACTGTACCCACATGAAGTAATAGTGCACCCCAATATACTACCAGTGAATGCCTGACTGAGCCCCAGCCCTACTGTGTTTTGTAACTTGTTAAATGTTTGTATCTATGACATCCCTGATTTCAACAAATAAAATATGGGGGGGGGATTATTGCATTCAGTCCTATTACACAATTGCAGTACAACCACACATAATGATTTTTAAGTCAATAGGTTTTAAATTAGATAAACAGTAATTTTTAGGAACTTCTGTGCACATCAAATGCTGCAGACCCCTTTCTTCTCCTATCGGAAGGCAGCCAGATGACCTACAAATGAACTGAGGTTGCATGTCAAACTGTATACTACAGCTCAGCTTTTAACTGTAGCAGGAGAGAACTGCACTGCCATTTATTAAAAATACATATTGTTTTGTTAGCATGTATTTAAATTTGTTAGAATAGAGGGACATGCTTGTATGCAGAAGTGGGCATGAATGAGCTTGAAAAAATGCTTTAAAAATACTTGAGAAGCCTGAAAGTGGTTTATACCTCTATTCTTAAGCCACCAATAAAGCAGCTGTTTAGAAACAATGAACTGATTAATGAAACCAAGAATCAAAGTAAAATAAATAATTACAACTCTGTTCTCCTCTCAGAGAGCCATTTAGTTTTCCAAGCAGGCTAGTAACAGATTTTAAATAACACACCATGCACAAACAAGGTTTTCAAACTTTGTTTTATTACATTTCACCTTTAAATGACTTGGCTTTTAATGGACATCCTAAAACACAATTTATTTGTGTGTTTACTTATTCTCTCCAGATTCCCCAAAGTATGCATTTACAGAATATTTTACTACAGGATTTATGCCCCTGAGATCTTTTCAGTCAGGTCAGTTCTCTCTGAATATACAAACTATGCATACTCAAACTCGAATCTCTTGCAGAAAATTCTTGGTGTATTAAAAACTGACACAAATTTGGATATTTCTTTGATTTTTACAAATTAAATTAATACAATCATGAGGTTACAAACATCAAAATGTTGTTAGTTTTATTCTGTAAAACTACAAAAAATCAAAACATAATATTTATGAGACGTGAATGATCAGCATAGTGCCCATGTTTCATTTTTATTAACTCCTGCCATTTTACTGTGTATTAAAAACTGAGATAATTTTGGAAGTTTCTCTGATTTTTGCAAAATAAATTGATAAAGTGTGAGGTTACAGACCTCAAAATGTTGTTAGTCTTATTCTGGAAAAGTATAAAAAAATCAAAATGTAATGTGTTTTTGTAGGAAGCAATCAGCTTTTTAATAGGTAGCACAACTGAAATATGCACGCCTGTATGTTTTTTTTTTCTAGAATCCATAAAATAAACAGCACTGAGAAATGTGCATTTTCCTGTTGCATGTTTGCCAAGAGTCAATGGCAGGAATTGTGTTTTTTTTTTGTTAATGGAAACATTGTTCAAGGTAGCAAGTAGATAATTAAGGCTAGATATACTTTTATGATAATGATATTTTTAAATACTGCTACATTGACTTTAAGGTTACGGTAACTGATTTTCAAAGAGACTGAAGACTGACAGGTAATTATAAAATGTGTCGGCTACATTAAATTAAAAAAAATATAGTTTTTTAGAATGATGCTTCCTCACATTATCTTTGAGCACACCATCTGGCTTAATGCAATGGTTAACTCAGGGTGTGTATTTTCCAGAAAAATATTTTATAATTTTGTCAACTTCTTTAGAGTGCAGTTTCCATCTGCGCTGATCAGCTTTTAAGTAAAAAAATGGGGTGCAGAATATCAATATAATGTATGGGGAGCCTTTATTATGCATTGAAATCAGCATGGTAATAATCTGATAATCCCATTGATGTGATGTCTGTAGCCTGTAAACCCTCCGTTTGGATGTCACATCGATGGGATTACAGGACAGAATGACAAGGCCCTCTGCATTCTGCAAGTGGAATGTCATTAATGAAAAATTCAAGGAACCACACATTCTGACCATTCTGTTGGTAAAATACAGCATAACAAGTTGCGATGTCCACTAACTACAGTATATACAATGTTTAACCATGAGGCTTTCCAGATTTTAAAAAATGTTTTTTTTTTAGCCTCCAACATCAGGTTACCACTGAAAGTCCTCTGTGCAGCTGCATGTCCTCCTCACACATCCAACCTGTCACGATGACATTGTCACTGACACGGAATCACGTGTTCCTTGCGACCAACCAAAAAGCAACAATCAGCCTGAAAGACTTTCCAGATTTAAAAATTTTTTTTAGATGAAAGCACTAATAAATAACCATAAACATTAGCATATCCTAGCAGTATGAAGTAGATGTATTGAGATGTGAGCAATAAATGTTACAGCCTAATGATCACCGACTCAATGAGTTTCTAAGCACTTTGGTGAGTTTCTGCAATGTATTCTAACTGAAACTGAAATTAAACTTGTCATTTTTTTTTAGTGCATGGTCCCATACACTATAAAAGACAATGCCTAAGAAATGGTGGTTAACCATGTGTGTAATCACCTCTCACAGTCGTCATGACAACTGTAAACCTCTTGAGCTGTGCTCTCGAGGTTTAGTCAGTTGTCATGACAACTGCTTGAGGTGATTATACCATGGTTAACCACCATCTCTTAGGCATTATCCTCTATAATGACTCCAGTACAAGATGTAGGTTCATGATGCCAATATTGTTTCATCCTCAGATTTGCAATCGATAAAGTCAGAATCACTATGCTTTTAAGAATATGCTCAAATAACACCTTTGAGTGATTTGCTGTTAGCATTTAAAGGCAGTTTTAATAAAAAGTATTTAAACACCAGTGTTGTCTGACTGATTTGCAGAACTAGCTTGGTACCTGTTGATGCAAAGCAGCTACATGAGGTTGGATGTGTACTGAAACAATATTTCAAGGATCAATAAAATTTCCAAGCAAAATATTCATGTTTCACTTTACAATGTGTGTCATTTCATTCTTAGGATGAAAACACATAGAAGGTTACTGACCGGTGAACAGACATTGTAAATATGTGAACCTATGGACAGCTGACAAAATATTGCAGCCTAAGTCTTCTCTAAATATTAGACTTGTGTTAGTGTAGACAGGCTTTTTCCTAATCATCTGTCTTATTTTATCCAAAGAATAAAATGCAAACCATGTTCAGTTAAAGACTAGGCAAAAGTAAGAGAGTCTACCAAGCTGTAGAAATAGATAGTAGTGGAACCCCTTTGGAACCAAGATGCTGCATCTGATCTTGGCCATCCTAGGTAACTGCTATTTTTCTGAATACTATATCCCACTGAATAACAAAATGCCAAATAGTCCTGATTATTTGTTTTTCTCTCAGAGAAACAAATATCTTATTACTCATGGTATTCAGTAAATACTATTCATTACTGCCACACTCTCAGTTCCTTTAGCACAAAGTATTAATTTATATTGAAAACTAGGCTAGCAGGTGGCCAGGATGTGGTTTTGTTATGCTTGTAAGAAGCAACAGCTAATCAAAGATAAGAAAGTTACATTGTTTGCTGTAAATAATGGTAACTGAGCATGGTGGGAGTATAAGGAAGAAGAGAGAATGCCATAAAAAAATTTATAATTGATCATAATAAGTAGAACATGCAAGCAACAATACATAAGAGGAGCTATGTAAATAAGACACAAAGGTTGATGCATTGGAGATGGATGAAGAAATATACCCCAGAGAGACTGCTAGGAACTTTTGATATTCTATCCAGGGTAGAAGTGTGCAATGTTTCTAAAGCAGATGTTCCACCATGATGTAAACCATGTGTTCCGCAAGATAAATCAACACAGGGATCACAGAGGAAGTGGTAGTGAGTCACAAAGCACCAGAAAACTAACTATAATGGTTGTCTTAATAAATTAACATAGTATCATTGTATGTACTTTGTTATTCTGATTTTGCTGATGTTTGTGTGGATTGCAATATTGTTTCCAAATTCTAGCAGCATCTCCTGTCAATGACATATCCCATGTTGGGTTTGTTCAACAAAAATCAGACTGCAAGTGCTGCAGAGCCTGCAGAGGGGTCATAACAACTGTCACCAGTGCCAGTTCAGAAGTCTATACAGGGGAGTATGATAAGCCTTCTGCTACAGTGAGATCTAAGCAACTCCCATAACTGTCTCACTTGCAGCCACTGTGGTATCTTAGTCCTAGCAAAATCCAGAGCCCTAAAAGTGTTAATAAACTGCTGTTCCTTCAACCTGACTATGATATACCCAGCAGACTGGAATGCATCAGTCTTTCTTCATTTTCATTGTGATTTGGGACTTCACCTGTGAGCTGGCAGCAGAATCCACAAGGATCCCAAGGAGATACAATTGAGGGGTAACTTCCCCTGACTCTCACCACCTTCTCTTCTCTGTACTTTCTTCTCCTACTCACACCGGATATGCCTCCTGCTCCCCACCTCAGAAAATGAATGCCAACACAGCTCATCAAATGGGCATCACAGGCCCTACTTCTCATTAACCTCTTGTTGGCCAAATTTACAAGGAAAGAAAACAGATGGCTTGTAGCTCCATAATGATGGGGGGGACACACATTAAGGCATGACAATGGGTTGGGTTGACATCTGTTCATCTTAATTTATGTGGGTCATGATCATGAGACATAGCTGAGTACCTTATGCAGCAGAATTATTTGATCCTCCCCTTCCAAACTCATCACTATTTCTTGTACTCTGCCCTTACCCCCCTCCCCTCCCTTGCATTTCGCTGCTTCATCCACTGTGCCGCATTCATTGGCAAGTACTGGTTTGCAGCACTCCCCTCCTATCTCTCCACTCTCCTAGTCCCCTCACCCACATCAGGCTACTGCTTCAGATCCCATGATTCCGGCACTTTTAATCTCCTGCTTCCACACTCTCAAGTTGGCAAGGCCTCTTTCTCTTACAGGCTCCCAGATCTATGGAATCATTTCTCCCACTCTGTCTGCTTCGCCCCTGCTCTAACCATGCTAAAACAACAGCTAAACCTCCTCCCACCACCCCCTACAATTCCTCTCCACCTGGCCCACCTTGACACCTCGCCCTACTCCCCATCCCCCTGTTTTTCCTTCTCTGCTGTCTCCCCTACCCTCATTTCCTCTATTTATTCTCACCTACTGTTCACATGTGCCAGCCCATTCTCTGATTAGTGATACCCCTTGCTAGCTGGTATCACTATCTTTCTTCTTTCTTTATCTACGATGCACGTTGTAAACTTAATTTACACTCTTACAACCTGCACTTGCACCTTGTATATAGCAATACCCAGGACAATCTGTAACTCAATTGTATCTATTGTTAGTACTGTATACTGCTCTATTGTTCCTATGTGTGTAACTCAATTGTACAGTATATATTGTAAATACTGCATACTGCTCTATTTTGCTTCCTTACTGTGATTGTTGCAATGTTTTGCTACTCAACATTTGTATATCCCACTCCTTGTTCCCCCAGGTCACACCTGGAAATGAGTCTAGGCTCAGTGTGTCTTTTCTGGTTACCAAAAGTTTGAAACAAGAATACTGCCATTATTGCAGAGAATAGGGGAATGACAGAAAAGCTGCCATTTACTTGAAGGACAGCAATGACTGAAAATGTTTCACAACATCACAGTTGTGGATACATAATGTATTAGTTATGCAGTGCTCAAATTGTAACCTATGGCTCATGCATTCTAAAGGTTGCTGTACTCTGTTCTAATTCTTCACTTACCTAGTGCTTTGCTGAACCTGACTCCTGCCTTAAAAAGATTGAGTTCTCCAGCGCACCCATGCAATTAAAAAATGAATAAACACTTTGGCCCTGTATTTCCTGGGGAAAGAATTGGTATTGGAGTGCTTGAATTACACTTCATCAGCTTTAGAAGCTATAAGTGCTGTGTGAATTTTTCAGATTCCATCAAATGGGATTCTGCAGAATTTCTAAACATTTGAATTCTGTGGAATTCTGTTAGCAGAACTGTATCTTTTAGGGCTGCAGTGGGTGTAGCCCTACAGACCTCCTGAAATCACCTTTTGGACAGGAGCTGAACATTTTCTCTGCCTTGTTCATGATATGGGGTCATAAGAAGGCTATGTTGAAAATTTGGTGTAAAAATATTACAAAACTATTAAAGTTATGAACCAGAGTTGAATTTTGCGAATGCAGGCTCATAACTTTGTTAATTGTCAATATTTTTATCCAAAATTTACAATATAGCCATATCTTTACAGCACTTCATGAATGTGACAGCTATCATTTTTCAAATTCTGGCCAAAATATATATTTTTTACATCCTGAAAGGTGATTTTGTGGACCCTGCACAAAATCACCTTTCAGGCAGGAGTTGAAAATGTTCTCTGCCCTTGTTCATGAGACAGGGTCATAAGAAGGCTATGTTTGAAATTTGGCATACATATATATATATATATATATAAAATGTTATAAGGCTATGTTGAATTTTGCAAATACAAGCTCATAACTATGGTGGTATTAAATATTTTTGCCCCAAATTTTCAACATAGCAGTTTCTTAACAGGACCTTATGAATGTAACAGCTGTCATTTTTTTTAACTCCTACTCAAAATGTGATTTTGCATCCTGAAAGCTGACTTCACAGTCCATGTGCAAAATCACTTTTGAGCCCTTTTTCATGAGGCAGGGTCGTAACAAGACTATGTTGCAAATTTGGTGTAAAATATATATAAAAAAAAACAAAAATTCAATATTATTACCCCAGATTCATCAGCTGCAGCCCTATTGGCTCTGGTTAGATTTTTTTTTTTTTTTTCTGCCACTGTTCCTGTGGAAAGGGATTGTATTTTTGCCCTGACTGGCTGTCTAGCTGATGCCTTCCCTTCATGGTGCTCACCCTGGCCCCCCTGCTGGCACACACAATGCACAGTGAGGTGTGTGACTGCATGCCCCATTATAGTCAATGGTGCAAGTTGTAGATACAAATTTGCTCATGTCATTTGGCAGTTGGAGGGTGATTAAGGACAGAGCTTGATTAGCAAGTGACTTCATAATCAAGGGCTGTCCTTAATTATTCTCTACTTGTTAATTAACACAAGTAAATTTGCACATAAAACATGCACCTTTAACAACAATGGAACACTGGGTCTTCTGCCACACCATGCATATGTCACAGTGTATGCCAGCATAGGTGAGGAGCAAGCACCTGGAAGGGAGGGGATGGGCTGTACTATTTATCAGGTAAAAATAAGATTCCTTTCCAGACAAACAGGGGCAGAAAAATATTATCAAATGCTGCTAAGTATGTTTTTGCCTCTATAAGCTTCCACACAGAGGAGGCTTTTACTATAAATATAAAAACTTTCAAATCACTTTACTGTCAGGATGCTGGAATGCTGACATCCAATCACAGTGTAGCATAATTAAGATAAATTTATTAATAATCTGGCAACAAGACAGTGAGCGAGTAACAGAGACAGAGAGAGAGAGAGAACATATTTTTGAAGTAATTACTTCAATCTTTTTTCTGCCTTTCTCTCTCTCTCTCTCTCTCTCTCTCTCTGTGTAACAAGAAGATGGGGAGCAAATGGAGCCTTTAAGCGGTGCACCCAGAAGCCCCAGCAAAAAAATAATTGATGCCAAATCATGACTTATTAAAAGAACTAGAGAAACAATGGACGGTCAAGGCCCTGGAAAGGAAAATAAGGGCACAGAAAACCAAACTAAGTTAAAAAAAAAAAACAAGGAGGATGCCAGAAAAAACAAGCATTTGTCAATACCAAATGTTGTCTTGCTGGCATTGGCATCAGTAGTGCAGGAGTTAAAGAGATGCATAATAGGAATGGCAGTGAAGTATTGAACTGATGCCAACCCCACCCTGCAGCGACTGACAGGCATTGGGGTGTGCCTTTGGGTCATCGTCGGCCATAACACTCACACCATTTCACCTCACCCTACCCTGCAGACACTGACAAGTGTGCCTTGGGGTCTTCGGACCTTACGCTCACCCCATTCCATAAGGAAATACGCTGAGATGGGTGCAGTATAGGAGAATGGGGTGAACTTTGGGGCTGAAAAGTCCAAGGCACACCTTGATGCCCGTCACTGGCTGCAGGGTGGGGGTGGGGGTGGAATGGGTGAGCATCACAGCCGACAATCCCAAAACAAACCACTGATGCATGTCAGTTTCTACAGGGTGGGGCGTTGTGGTTGGAAACCCTAACACCCCAGGCGTTTGTTGGTATTTTCACTCCAAATTTTCAACATGGACTTTTTGTGACCCCACCTCATGAACAGTGGCACTATCAGTTCATTAGATGAAAGGTGATTTTGCACTGCGACTGCACCATTTGGTGCCACAGGTGCAAAAACACATTTTGGGCAGGATGTGAAAAATGACAGCTGTACTGTTCATGAGGAGGTGTAAAAAAATGGCAATGTTGAAAATCTGGAGTAAAAATATAAAAAATTGGTGAAGTCACGAGCGTGCGTAGAAACTGTGCAATGCATACCAATAACACAATTATTTGGGGAATTTTTTTTAACCAAATTTTCAACATAGGCAATTGGGACCTCTGCTCATGAACAGTGGCAAGGTGATTTTGTTAATCTGTCCAGAAACTTGATTTTCCACAGCGATCGTGCCCTTGTGCGAAAACACATTTCGGGCAGGATGTGAAAAATGACAGCTGTACTGTTCATAAGGAGGTGTGAAAAATGGCAATGTTGAAAATCTGGAGTGAAAACATAAAAAATTGTTGAAGTTATGAGCGTGTGTGGAAACTGCGCAATGCATGTTCGTAACACAGTAATTGTTTGGAATTTCTTTCACTAAATTTGCAACATAGGCTTTTTGGGACCCCACCTTATGAACAGTGGCACTGTTGTTTTGCTACTCAGTCCCAAAACATGATTCTGACAGTTATCACAAAATCACCTTATGGGACCAAATAATGAGATGACAGTGCATGTGTTCATGAGGTGGTGTCCCCAGAACCCCATGTTGAAAATTTGAAGCCAAAATTCAAAACAATGGCTGAGATATCCACCTAAGTTGAACCCCCCCATTGATACCATTATACAGCTTACCAGCATTTCTTCATTTGCAGTTCATCTTTGAAGAGTCCAGATGTGTTCCTGCTCCACTGAAGATTGCAGCACCAGACCTCAGGAGGTAAGTATGGGATGGGGGTGTGGGGAGGTGGTGCACAGAGGGTGGGTGAAGGTTGGGAGGGGCACTGAGGGACAATGAGGACCATTTCTTTTCAGGTAAAAAAAACCCGGACATTGTGAGATGGTTTGTTGGGCACACTGGGGTGGGCTCCCAGTGTGCCACACTGGGGGGGGTGGGGTGAGGAACATACCGACATGGTCAGCTTTGTGTGAGTGGTGGCACACTGGGGTGGGCTCCCAGTGTGGCACACAATGTGGGGGGAGGGACTTTCCAACATGGGGATTGCACCCCCAATGGCGGCTTTGTTTGAGGATTGTGTGTTGCCGCCATGTTTATTGAAATGTTTCATCAGGAAAGGCATGTACGGGAGGCATGTCATCTATGCCACTGCATGACAAACTTGTCTCTGGTTGCAGCAACATATTTCTTTCAAGTTGGTGGCACTTTACATAATTTTTGCATCAGCACTAGCATACTAGCTAATTGTGGAATGAGGGACACACCTACTAAAGTGTGCCCTGCACTCACCAACACTGGCACACCTCTCACTGTGCTACTACCACAAGATGTTGCTTGAGCATGCACAAGACAACATAAAAATGATGCAGCAAAAAAAAAGAAGGATGGTGAGAAAGAAAAAAAAGCCAGTGAAAAGGCCAAGAGTGGTGTCAGACTCTTTGTTCTCACCTACTGACACGAAGGCACCAATGCTGCCAGAAAATGGGAGGAGACATCGGGAGAGAGGGTTGCAACATTCAGCCAGGAAGCAGCTGGTGAGCCCTCTGAGACAGTTCTAGCATAGGATCCCATAACCAGCTGTTGAGCAGCCCCTTGACCTGGTTATTTCTTGGTTGAATTGGGACGTTGCAGATCTACAGCAATGTTTGTCACGTGTGGAGGGGATGCTGGAGGCTATCCTTTCCAGGTTGCAGGCTCAGGGACAGTTAGGCAAATGCTGAGTCACTGAAGCATTTATGGTGGGTGTTATGTGTCAAACATGTGTTAGGTTGTGAAGTGATCAGCTTGACATCTCCAAAACACCATATCACCCAAACCCTCAGTAACAAATGCAACAAATTTAGAATAAAAATGAATTGCCCCCACCCACCTCCTGCGGGTTCCTTTTGGGGTTTTGTTTTGTTGTTTTTCTTATTTTGTTACTTTTATGTAAACAGAAAAATAATTATATAATTTAAAAATATATAGTTTATTTCTTTAAAATATCTCTGTATTTTTTTAATTGTTCCCAATTGTGTCTTCACTCTGGCATAGGGGCAGCCATGAGAGAGGGGCAGGGGCCAGGAAGCGATTACACAGTTGGTAACGATTCAGAAGTGTTGACATACTGTATCCTAAGCACTGCAGGTGTACCTTGTAGCGACACAGGATGCAAAACCTCCCTTTAGCAGTGTGTGTGGAGTATATTTCTAGTGGCTGATCAAGTCTAAAATGAAATGTCACAATTTTCTTTTAAAATTAGAACTGTGACATAGTTTGACAGGGTTTAACAAAATGCTGTGCCTTGTATTCATACCAGCAAACACAAACATTTCCAGGATGAATAAAGGTGGCACAACCAATACACAATGAATTTCAGTACTCCAGAATTATTACAACTCTGCAAGCTTGTAGCACTGCAATGCAATACGTAGGACCCCATGATCAATACGACTTTTGTAGGAAGTCAAAATAAAGAAAATAATTCCTTCCTTAATTGTTCGGAAATATGAGAATTCATCCTTCCTAAATAAACATTATCAACTAAAAAGACTGAAACAATAACATAAAATAATGCCACTCTTTCCTTACAGATTTCAAAAATAAAAATAAATCTATTTTAAACTTTCTCTGACAGAGGATTGAACAAGATTGCAGGTGTGTAGGTTTGTCTACTCTAACAACTCCCTCAAATGCATAGAGATGGCTAACTAACACTGGAGCATGTTCAGTGTAAAATGTAAAGGATTCATAGGAAACTCTTCTCTCCCCTCCTAAAAAGACACTTTTCATTGAGATTGTGCTTGTTTTATAAAGAAGTATTACACATTTTCGAAAGTGCACATTTTGTAGAAACTTTTTATGAAAATTGTGTTGTTTCTTTCAATGCAAAAAAGGACAAAATAATATACTTCCGGCAGAGAAACTCAGGAGTGGAGTACAAAAAACTCAGGAGTGGAGTACAAAACATGTGAAGTGGTTTTGACAGCTACCATTAGGAAAGAGACCTAGGGGTAATCAAATTGGATGACCTGAAGGTGGCTAGCCAGTGCAACAAGGCAGTTGGGGGGTGGCTAGTGGGATGCTGGGGTACATAGGGAGGGATATCACCAACAAAAAGAGAGAGGTGGTGTTGCCTCTATATAGATCTCTGGTAAGACCACAGCTAGACTTCTGTGTCCAGTTCTAGAGACCACATCTGCAGAGGGACATAGACAGAGTGGAAGTGGTTAGAGGAGGGAAACTAAAATGGTGCTGGTTCTGCATCAAAAGCCCTATGAGGATAGACTAAAGGACCTCAATATGTACACCAAGGAACAGAGGAGGGAGAGAGGAAAGGGGGGATATGATAGAAACCTTTAAATACCCCACAGGGAAAAATTAGATACAGGAGGAAAGTATTTTTCAGAAGAAAAGGTGCTCAACGACAAGGGAACATTCTATGAAGCTGGACTGGGAAAATTCAAGAGAGATGTGAGAAAGTACTCATTAATAGAAAGAGTGATTGATTACTGGAACAGCCTTCCAGTTGAGGTGGTGGGGTGAAAGCAGTGGTGAGGTTCAAGAAAGCGTGGAATAAGCATAACAGAATCATAGTGGAAAGGAAGAGGGGAAGGAAAAAGAGCTGTAGATGGGGCACAGTCTACAGTAATAGTATAGGAAGGGAGAAATGAACAGACTGGATGGCCAAGCAGTCCTTATCTGCCATCAAATTCTGGGTTTCTAAATTGTGCCAAAACCTGCATGGTTAGCACACAATATCTTCATAGATACATAGATACATAGACAGTGTCGGCAGATAAGGGCCTATGGCCCACCTAGTCTGCCCATTTGAGCTTGTAAGTTCAGTTTGTTTTCCTAGAAGTCTATTTCCCCTTACCCCTGACCTCTAGAATTCCTTTATGTCTATCCCATGCATTCTTAAATCCTGTGCTTGTTTCAGCCCCCACCACTTCCTCTGGCAGGGTGTTCCACTTGTCCACCACCCGTTCTGTGAAGAAATTCTTTCTCATGTTTCCTCTGAATCGTCCTCCCTCCAACTTCATCCCATGCCCTCTAGTCCTGAAACATCTTTTTCGCTTAAAAATAGTGTTTTCCTGCACCCTGTTCCTCCCTGTAAGATACTTGTATGTCTCTATCATATCCCCTCTCTCCCTCCTCTCCTCCAGGGAGTAAATGTTCAGTTCCTTCAACCTGTCTTCATAGGACTTGTGATGCACTATCATGAGTTAACATCTAGGTGAGTTATGGACATACAGCACCATTCAATGCATGCAAATTATAAGCGACTCTACAGTACTTCATGACAGAAATATAATATTACAGGTATGTAGAAATTGGGCTTTCAAATATAATGTAGTCATTTTGCAAAATTGAACAGTGCATTTTTGTGAAAAGTGATCTAAACGGATTTGTGCAACTTTGCGCATAACTACTCCTTATTAACCAAAACAACTGGTCCAGACACCACCTGGCTTTCTCCAGATCACTTCAGTTTCTATGGCCTTCCTGTTGCCTTGCCCCACATCTCCAATCTTCTCTTCTCACTCAGACCTGAAAGCCATCAGGTCACACACCTTGAGGTTGTGCTACACGGGATCCCTGCCCTTTCTCAGGAATTCACTCACTGTCCTCCACAAGCATGGCTTTATGTCCCTGTTTGTTTCATGGGCAAGTGCATCTGATGACTGGGTCAATGTCTGGGCCATGGTGCTAGAAACACAGCGCTATCCCTGATATTACTCCAGGGTATAGACCTAATGCCACTGTCTGCATTAAAGTGCATCGATCCTATGGTCCAAGGTGGAAGCCCATATGGGAACCACTATGCCAATGTTTAGACCACACTCAACTATTCTGGGTGAGCAGGCTCCTTCTCCCCCACCTGGAGCCAGGATAGCAGCATAGGAGGCCAGTAAATCCTGAGGAAGACTAAAGTGGCAGTGGAGAGCAGGACTGCTGAGGGTATAAAGCAGAATGATAAGGCATTCTTAAGGTACATAAAGGAGAACAGAAAAACCAAAGAGGGAATAGAAAGGCTGGAAAGAGAGGGTTGGGTCTGCATGGAGGAGGATGAAGGGAAGGCTGACATACTGAATGAATTCAAAACCCAGCTGTTAGATCAGAGCAAAATAGTGCACTAGCACTCTTAAAGCATCAGTGCAATGATTTTTTTTTTCAAAAAGCTAGTTTTTGCTACTATTAATACAAATATTAACAAACGTCTCAGATTTACTTTTCTATATGTCCCCTGTGCTAAGCACCTTGAGTTTTTTTTATTTTCTCAGTCCCAACCCTTGCCAGTGTCTGCAATGTTGTTTATAAGAAAAATGTGTCAGCCACCTTTTTTCCTTAAAACAAAACTTTTAAAACACTCAAATTTTGGTGGAACTAGAAAAGGTTACCACCAAATCAAACTGGAAAAGGCCTGCAATCCTTTATACGAAAAAGGGTATCGTAATAGCTTTTGCCCTGTTTTGTTGCACTGCTGGTTTGAATGATAACTATGGTACAATATTAAAGTTTATTGTCTACCGAAGGAGGAGGACATGAGCATCAGAAAGTTCTGATGCAGGTGGAAGCTAAGAGATTGGCATCATGTTTGTGCACATGGTTGAATGCATGAACAGCCTCCTGCCACATTGTCAAGGTGCAGTGTTTATGAGTCTGTAAATTGGGAGCTGCTCCTTACTGCTGTAGAAGCATAAAAACATTGACTTTGACAGCAGATAAGGACAGCTTGGCCCACTTAGTCTGCCCATTTCCCTACCTATTGGATAAGCTGCAGATCCTAGTTAACCAACAGCCTACTTCCTCCTAACTCCCACTATAATTGTCTTATGTCGGCTCCATGCATTCTTGAATTCCCCCACTGTTTGTGACCCCACAACCTCCTCATGAAGGCTGTTCCATTCACCCACCACCCTTTTCATGAAAACATTCTTCCTTACATTGCCCCTGAGCTGTCTCCCTCTATCTTCAGATTGTGCCCCCTTGTACTTGTGCATCTCTTTTTCTGAAATATGCTACCCTGTTGGACTTTGTTGTTTCCCGTGAGGTACTTGAAGGTTTCTATTATGTCCCCCTTCTCCCTCCGTTCCTCAAGGGTATACATATTAAGCTCTTTTAGTCTCTCTTCATATGGCTTCTGGTGCAGACCCTGCACCATTTTGGCTGACCTCCTCTGGACTGCCTCCATTCTGTCTATGTCCTTGTAGAGATGGGGTCTCCAGAACTGCACACAGTACTCCAGATGGGGTCTCACCAACTGTCTGTACAGAGGGATAACACTTCCTGATTTCTACTGGTGATACCTCTCCCTATGCATCCCAGAATCCCCCCAGCCCTCCTTACTGCCTTCTCACATTGCTTGCCTACCTTAAGGTCATCTCATATAAGGTACCCCAGGTCCCCTTTCAATTTTTTTTGTTGTTAGTACCCCCATTGTGTATTCTTTCCCTGGATTTTTATTTCCCAGGTGCATTACTTTGCACTTCTTTGCATTGAAACTAAGTTGCAATAATCTTGACCATTGCTCCAACCTTGCCAAGTCCTGTCTCATCCTTTCTACCCCTCTTTATGTATCAACCCTGTTGCAGATCTTTGTCTCATCTGCAAAGAGGCATACCTTTCCTTCCAGCCCCTCCGCAATGTCACATGTTGTCCAGCCAGTTTGTTACCCATGCTATCACCTTGGGACCCACTCCCAGGCTGGCTAATTTGTTTATGGGAGGGCTTTAAGCCCGAGGTTCAATGGGCGGAGCAACTACAGTACGTCACTCCACATCAGGCTTATAAAGCCAATCACCCTGGGGCTCTTCAGGATTAATTTCTTGTTGTGGCCAGAGGGGCTGCCTGTCTGCCTTCCTTGCTCTGTGCTGTTTCTTTGGGCCCTTGCCCATGTGTTTGCGGTCGCCTTCAGCCGCTGGCTTGCTCCTTCTCCCCCCCCTTCATTTTCTGCCTAGTTTTGTGTCCCCCACCCTGCTTCTTCCTCCTGCTGCTTCCTCTATGGCCATCCTTTCTCCATTTCTCTCATCCTTCCTCCAATACCTTCCCCTGGGCTTCTCTGTTCTTTTCCTGTGGACACCATGGCAGTCCTCCCTGGAGTAGCTGCCTGCAGTACTATGTGCTGCTTGTTTTCGAAGTACATCACATAGGGAGGGATATCACCAACAAAAAGAGAGAGGTGGTGTTCTACCTTGGCATTCATCTCCTTTCAGAGCACTCCTTTAGACATGCTTTGAGGTGCACTCGTTCTGCTCCCTCCCCTTAGCTCTCTCGACAGGCTGTGATTTGCCTTCTGCTACCCTGACCTGTTAACCGTTGGCCCGTCTTCTCCCGACTGTATCCAGACGTCCTCGCCTCATCTGCCCTTCATGTGGGTCTCTTCCATCGCATTGCCTCTATCTCTCCTCGAACAGCTTTCTAGTGCCGGGTCCATGATACCTCACCTCGACCTGCCCATCTATTGTCATCACTCTATCGGTATATGTCTCATCATCTCCTGTTCTCAAGGATTTTCCCCCATCATCGTCCCTCATCCTTTCCTACTTCACTTTCGCTGTGCCAGCCTCCAGGCTTCCCCCCATCACTGTCTTATTAGCCTCTGAGTCTCCTTACTCACAGCACTCGATCGAGCATACCCCTCATTGGGTCTTCTGCTACCTCATCCCTCATGTGGCCCTCCTGCCACATTCATCAATTTCCTGACTTCAGTCATCATTGGGCATACCTATCATGAATCTTATGCCACCTCATCGAACTGCTGCCCTCCTGCCACATTCATCAAGTTCCTGACTCCAGTCATCATTTGGGCATACCTCTCATAAATCATATGCCAACTCATCGAACTGCTGCCCTCCTGCCGCATTCATTAAGTTCCTGACTCCGGTCATCAGTCACACCTTTTCTCATGTGAGCTATCATGGATTCACTCCACTCATGGCTTCACTCCTCATCTATCTCTGCTACCTCAATTCAACTCTATCTCCACTCAAGCGCCATGCCTTCATGTCTGTCGCCCTTTGCTAAGGGCTGCCTAGAGGCTCTCCACCATCGTTCAGGTTCCTTTTCAAGTTCATGGCTGAATCTACCTCCTTTCGTGGAGCCTACTTAATCACATTGCTCTATTTATTTCCAATGCTACCTCCTTCCGAGGAGTCTACTTAGTCACATTGCTCTATTGAGCATACCACCATCATCCAAGTTCAATTTCAAGTTAATTTCCTGTCTCCTCTTCCTTTTCAAGTTCATTTGCTGTCTCCTATTCCTCACACTCACATTGATCAATCGGGCATACCTCTCATAAGGTCTTGTGCTACCTCATCAACCCGCTGAGCTCCTTCAGCACTCATCATTGTCCATCTTCATGTTTTCTTATATTGGACTACTGCACTCCTGTGATGATAACCATCAGTCTTAATCATCCTCAGCCTTCTCATGAGTGCATCTGGATATCCCTTGCTCCCCTGAATTCTACATGGATATACTCCTTCCCATCGACTCCTCGGCATACCCCTCTCGAGTCCCTGCTGCCTCATGTTTCTTCTTCGATCTGTGCTTTCTTTTGGGGTTTTCCCTATCCAGTCCTCATCTTCCCTACTACTCATAACCTTCTCTTTAATGGCATACATCTTTAAATCCAACATAGTCAGCCTGGAGGGAAGGTGACCTAAGCCTTGGATCCCCAGAGGTTTCCTCCTTAAAGGGGGTTTTTTCCTCTCCTCAGTGCCAATGGCCATAATATTAGTTAGAGCTAGTGCTTTATTAGGTTAATTAGTTAGGTTTCACTGTTGGATGGAGGTGGATGGTGGCCCCAGCTTTCCCCTCTCTCCTTAGGAAGTCTGCCCTTAAATATCTTCTCAGAATTCATTCATTAATCATCCTCACCTCTTTGATGCTTGACAACTGATTGGGTATTCTTTTTGGGCTTCTTTCTAAGCTACGTTTAGCAGACAGAATCATTCCCGCAGTACCTATGGGGGGAACCCTCCTCTAGGGTTCCTTGTGTCATACCCCTACAGGGTGGTATATCCCACGGATAGAGAGGTGGAAAGCCATAAAAGTAAATCAAGTTACACAAGCAATATCTCATCTCATCTAGTTGCATAAGCACATTGAATGGGAGGGCTTTAAGCCTGAGGTTCGATGGGTGGAGCAACTATGTCAATCCCCCATCAGGCTTATAAGGCCACTCATCTTGAGGCTTTTCAGGATTCATTTCTTGTTGCCCACCATTCACCCTTCTTCCTCCAGCGGCTCATCTCTCTTACCCATGGCCTTCTTCCAAAGCTACCTTTAGCCCATGCAATCATTCTCGCAGCACCTGTAAGGGGGGGACCTCCTCTAGGGTTTCTTGCGCCATACTCCTACTGGGTTGTATATCCTATGGATAGAGAGGTGGAAAGCCACAAAAGTAAATCAAGTTACACAATCATCATCTCATCTCATCTAGTTGTGTAAGCACATTGAATTAATCTTTTGTGTGATAAAATTTGAAAGGTTAAAAAGGAAGAAACTGGAGATGGGGTGGTTATGGAGGAAAGGGTGCAAGGTTTAATAGGCTAAAAATATAAGCAAATCCCTGGACCCAGATGGATTGCAGCCTAGGGTAATGAAGGTGATATGGCAGTCACTGGCTGCACCCATACCAGATTTGTTTGATTGCCCCTGGAGATGGGGTATAGTTCCAGCAAACTGAAAGATGGTAGATGTGGTACTGCTGTACAAGAGTGGAAACAGGGCTGACCTTGGGAATTATAGACCACTTAACTTGACCTCTATATTAGGGAAACTGTTGGAGACTATTATCAATAAGCAGATAGAAGATTTCCTAGAATCTAATGGGCTCCAAGGCAAAAGGCAGCATAAATTTGTGAAGGGGAACTTGCCAGTGTCTCAGGGGATGAATAAAGGCCAGGCAGTGGACATCTCATATTCAGATTTCAGCAAGGCTACTATACTATGATTTAGTAAGGTATACATGGGAATGTTAATCAGGAGTAGACCATGAGGCCCATGCAGGCTGCCCCCCCCCCACACACACACACACTTCTCAGTGCTTTTATGTCAATGTGTTCCCAATTAGTATTAATTTATTTATTCTATTCTTAAAACTAGTGTTATTCATAGACTGTATGATGTGTTGGGAAAGGAGATTCCATACTTTGTTTACCTTCTGCGTATAGTATTTTCTACTTTTGTTTGTTAAAAATATCTTTAATTGTAACTATTTATTTATTTAGTTAAACATCAGTTTAGAAACCTTTGAGCCAGAGGCTCATTTACAAAGGTACCTCGTCACAAATTTAGAAGTGTCCTTTAGTTATTTTTCCCATTGTTCTCAGTTCTAACCACATTAATGTCATGAGTTCTTTGTCCTGTAGGATGGTGTATAAAAAAGTAAATCTCCTCTGATTTTACTTGTTTCCAAAGACATTAAGCCTAGATCTGTCAGTCTTTCCTCATATTCAGTGTTGTCAAGACCCCACATGATTTTGCTAATACTAAGCTGAACTCTCTCTATTTGTTAGATGTCCTTTTAATGTTTGCTTGCACGTGCAGCACACAAGAAACATATTGAGGATAGTAGAGTATTGCAGAAGTGTGGCAGTGTTTGGCCTATCCAGCAACACTTTCAGGGGCACTTCCCTCAGCCACCAACCAACAGGGAAGCTGCAGATGATGGCAGTTTCAGAGCGCACGCTGGACTTGAAAGAAATCTTCCGCTCCAATCATGGACAGTTTCATCATTGCAGCAGCAGATCTCCTCCTCCTTCACGGCAACCAGGCACATTTCAGTCATGTGCATTACAGTGCAGAGTAATGCACATGGCTGGACTTATGAGCAACTCATTTGCTCAGTGTGCCTTTCCCAGTGAAATAAATAAATGAGCCCCACCATGGCTTTGCATAATTGGTGGCTCCTGCCGTCCACCACACACTCCCACCAAAGCCGACATCAGGGAACCCAATCCCCGTGTCGGCATATCTCCCTAAGCCAGAACATATCCTGTGCCAACAATGGAGTGGCCAATCCCTGTGTTGGTATGCCCCCCCCCCCACTATTGTGGCACACTGGGAGACCATCCCAGTGTGCCAAAGTAATTCTTATCTTTTTCTGACACTGGGATGTCCACTCCTGGTTTCAGATGTGCCCCCCCATGCCCGCTTTTTTTCAGCTGACCTAGGGGTGCCCAATCCCTGGGTCTGCATTGATCCCCCCACCACTAGTCTGGCACACTGGGAGCCCACTGCAGTGTGCTGTAATTTATTTTTCATAGTATTTCTCCTGTAAAGAAGAAAACTGTCCCCCGAGGTCTTTTTTTTTTAAACCTACAGAAAAAAAATGGTCCCTAATCATCCTTGCCACCCACTACCCCATCGCGACCTTCCCTCTGTGCACCCCACCTCCCAACACTCCCCTCCTCACCCATACTTACCTCCGGAGGTCAGGCACTGTGATCTTCTGTCAACCAGGAACACGTCTACACTCTTCAAAAGCCAACTGCAAACTGAAGAAATTCACGGTAAGCCCTATAATGGCAATCAATGGGGGGTTTCAACTTAAGTTGCTATCTCAGCCATTTCTGGGAGTTTTGGTCCAAAAGTTTCAACATGGGGTTTTTGGGACCCCACCTCATGAAGACTGGCACTATCATTTCGTATCTCTGTCCTGAAAGGTGATTTCACAGTCACTGTGCTGAATCACTTTTCAGGATTGAGTAACAAAATGACAGTGCCACTGTTCATGAAGTGGGGTCCCAAAAAGCCCATGTTGCAAGTCTGGTGAAAAAACTCCAAAAAATGACTGTGTTACAAGCGTGCATTGCACAGTTTGTAGTCACACTCGTAACTTCACCAATTTTTTATATTTTCACTCCAAATTTCCAACATTGCCATTTTTCACACCTCCTTATGAACAGTACAGCTGTCATTTTTTGCATCCTGCCCGAAACGTGTTTTCACACCAGTGGCGCAGAATGGCGCAGTCGATGTGTGAAATCAACTTTTAGGACACATTAATGAAATCAAAGTGCCACTGTTCATAAGGGGAAGTCCCAAAAAGGTCATGTGGAAAATTTAGTGAAAAAAAAAAAATGACTGCATTATGAGCTTGCATTACACAATTTCTAAGCATCCTCGTAACCTCGCCACTTTTTCATATTTTCACTCCAGATTTTCAACATTGCCATTTTTTCACACCTCCTCATGAACAGTACAGATGTAATTTTTCACATCCAGCCCAAAATGGTCTTTTCACACCTGTTGTGCCAAGTGGCACATTCGCTGTACAAAATCACCTTTCGGGATCTACTAACGAAATGATAGTGCCACTGTTCATGAGGTGGGGTCCCAAAAAGCCCATGTTAAAAATTTGGAGTGAAAATACCAACAAACACCTGGGGCATTAGGGTTTCCAACTGTAACACCCCACCTTGTACAGACTGACAGGCATTGTGGGTGTGGCTTGGGGTCATCGGCCATAATGCTCACTCCATTCCACCCCTACCTCCACCCTGCAGCCACTGACAGGCATCGAGTTGTACCTTGGGGTCTTCAGCCCTAACCTTCACCCCATTCTCCTATACTGCACCCATCTCAGCTTATTTTCTTATGGAATGGAGTGAACATAAGGGCCAAAGACCTCAAGGCACACCGTGATACCTGTCAGTGTCTGAAGGGTGGGGTGAGGTGGAATGGCATAAGTGTTATGGCTGACAACCAAAAGGCACACCCCAACACCTGTCAGTCTCTGCAGGGTGGGGTTGGGGGTTGGCATTAGTTCAATACTTCGCTGCCATTCTTATTATGCATCTCTCTAACTCACACAGTACCAATGCCAATACCAGCAAGCAAACATTCAGCATTGACAAATGCTTGTCTAGTGATGGAGCCCAGAACTGGGAATCACTGGTCTAATTAGGTTCCTGTAACATGGAATTATGACATTTTGGTTTTCGAGCTATAAAATGTCTTTCAAAGCAACTGATTCTTTGTGCTGCTTTTGTACTTACTACGATACAGTGCTTTGTGCTTGCAAAGTCTTCAAAGACTATGATATCCAAATCTCTTTCATCCAGGGAATCAGATAGTTTTGTTCCTTTAATGCAATAATTGTATCTAGTGTTTTTTTATCCAAATGTAAGATTTTTCATTTGCCATTATTTAAGATCACATCTGATATGTCAGCCCATTTCACTAATTTACCTAGATCAGCTTGGAGTGATTCATAATCCTTTCTTGACTCTACTGTGCATCCTAATTTGGGATCATCTATGAATTGATGGAACCACGCTTGTTATATCTTGTGCCATATTACTGGTGAAAGGTATCCAGTGAACACAGTGACCACAATTGAGTGCTTACAAAAATGGTGACTCAATTATGACACCTGTGTTCAGGGCTACCTGGCTGGGTACTGACCAGATACCTGGGTGGGCGAGGTAGGCGACGGGGAGCTATGTGCGTATATGTGCGTGCACACGTGCGGGGGGAAGATGAAGGGGAGGGAAGGTATGTGGGAGGGGGTGTGGTTGGTATCTGCAGAGCTGGTTGGCTAACATGGTTGGGAGGGTGGTCAGTTGGGAGGTGAAGGGTTCAGGTCCAGCGCAACACGGTTTGTTGTTTCCGGCAGGTGGCTTGTTTTTTTTGAGTATTTCACCCCTTCCGATATGCACCCCCTTGGCGTTAAGAATTCTTTAGTAGGTGGGGTGGGGGGCACAGCTCCCCACATTAAAAAGAATCCCATAGATCTTGGGCGCCTTCTTTGCCATTCGCCATGAGTGTGCATCGCCAAAATTCATTTTCATTGATGTACACTCACTCAAATGGCGATTGCTATTCCATAATTGCTGTTTTTACATAAAGCCCTGTTGAAAATATTAAAAAGTAGAGGGTCAAGGACAGATCCCTGGGGCATCCCACTAGAAACCTTGGTTTTGGTTGAGAAAAAGTCTTTAAACCTTGCCTTTTGGGTTCTGAATGATAACCATTTCCTTACCCAATCTGATTCAGTGCAAAACAAAAGGATTGCCAAGACCCTGGAACTGGGGGGTGGGAATAAATTAACTAGGTAGATAGGTAAATGGCTTGTGAGAAGAACTCGAAAAGTGGTGTTAAATTAGATGTATTTGACGGTTAGGCAGGTGACAAGTGGGGTCATTCAGTGATTAGCCTTGGTTCTGGTGCTGTTTAATATGTTTAGTATAATATCTTGTCACTTGTAATCTGAGTGTTTTATTGTTACTGGATAGATATATTTTCTGGCTGTCCTGATTATTGTATAACTATATCTAGTATAGTAGGCTAGGTTTCTCCTTTGTGCGATCTGATTCTTTCTGTGAAACTTGTTTTTCCCTGAGTTTTTCTGTTGTAATTTCTCAGGATGTACATGAAAACAGACAAGTAATGGTCTAGTGTTCTTACCTGGTTAACAAAAACAAATAAATCTGCAGCATGAGGAGGGTTAAGAGAAAATATGTCTCTTTGCAGATGGCACAAAACTCTGTGGTGATGAGGTGATATGGTTATAGTGATGAGGGAGGTGACATGGAGAGGGACTAGGAAAGGATGAAGAAATGGTTATGGATCTGACAGCTTAAGTTTAATGCTAAGAAGTGAAAGGTCATGAAAAAGGCTAAATGAATTATCAAATAGACTACTGCATGGGACCTGTAAGGGTGGACAAGACTGCAGTGGAAAAAGATTTATAGGTTATCATTATCAATAGCCTCAAACCATCATCCCAATGTGACTAAGCATATGGGGAGGCCAGTAGGATGCCGGGGTGTAGAAGCATGGGTTTTACCAGCAGGAGGAAGAGGTGATTCTACCCCTATATAGGTTCCTGGTAAGGGCACATCTAGAGTGCAGCGCATAGTTCTAGAGTCCACACCTGACAAAGGGTAGGGTTGATCTGGAGTGAGTCTGAATGAGGGCAACAAAGATGATACAGCAACAACAGGGGAAAACACAGGAGCAATGGCTGAGTAGCCTGAACATGTACTTACAGTCATCCAGAAGGAAAAGGGAGATATGATATCATATATACATTTAAATTTCAAAAGAAGGATCGATGGAGTGAATTGTCATGAGTTGTTCAGGCTGTGTGAGAACTCAAAAGCAAGTGGGCACAATTTTAATCTGGCAGGATAAAATTCAGGAGGGATGCGAGGAAATATTTTTCACTGAAGGAGTGGTAGACAAGAAAAACTGCTTACCCAGGGAAGCGGTCAATGCAGGTACTGTGATTAAATTGAAGAAATGGTAGGACAGTTTCAAGGGATTGGTGAGGATGAATGCAGGGGGAGTACTTATTGTGATCCAGAAGGAAAAAGGGGGATATGATATTAACATTGAAATTTCTATGAGGGAGCAACAGAGTGAATTGCCACAAGATATTCAGGCTGTGTGAGAACTCAGCAAGGGAGCACAGTCTTAATCAGGAAGGGGGAAATTCAGGAGGGATGTGAGAAAATACTTTGCACTAAAGGAGCGGTGGAAAAGTGGAACTGCTTGATCTTGGAAGTGGTCAACTCAGGGACTGTGTTGGAATTCAAGAAAGGGTAGGGGTGGATTCAAGAGACTGGTGAGGACAAATGCAGGAGAAGCAGAGAGCAGATGGGATTGTGCTACCAGTAGGCATCCAATGTAATCCCTGTCCCAATTAACACTAGAGATGTTGCAAAGTTTTAATCTGCTGGCGAAGTTGAGGCAAGGTCACCAACTCAGCATCTGCAGATAATTTCCTGAAGTTTTCCCTCGTTAAGGAAAATTTTGCTTCTGCTGACTTTGCCTTTCAACTTCACCTTATTTATTTAGTTGTTTTTTAACCAGGTATAGCACACTAAGCTGAAAGCTTTTTTACAGGAGCAACCTGGGAGCACAAGGAGGTTAAGTGACTTGCTTAGGGTCACACAGTATACAAGTGGAAGCTGTGGGATTCAAACCCAGGTCTGTTTGCTAGATGTCACCAGATTTGCAGCTCAGAGCCTTAGACCACTACGCTATACTGCCTCATTAACTTCACCTTATCATTTGAAAGGAGAAGTTTAGTGAGAAATAAGTCTATGTCACATGGCACAGCTTCTGCAGGTCACAAGGTACATTCCCATTAGACAGGAAGTGTGATTTGGTTTCAGTTTCTCATGTGCAGTACACAGTGTGTTAGTGAGCTGCAGTTTGGAGTTTGGGAGTAAGAAAAACAACTTTTAAATGTTAACAGTTCATTTTCAATATTTTTCTGTGTTGCGTGGTATTCCTGACTTCCTTTAACCACTTAATCTTTATTTTGGCTCATTTTTTAACTCTTCTTTTCTGTCTGTCTGTCTGTCTCTTTCTCTCTCTCTCTCTCTCTCTCTCTGTTTTTCCTTTTTTGGGGGGATTTTTTTAGCAATTTCAGTTATTTCACATGGAGCAGCAGGCACAACATGGAGTTCATGGACCTGGGCATCGTGGTCTATGGACCAGTGGTGGATCCAGTGCAATATTCCTTAATTGGGACCAGTTTTTTTGTGAGGTCTCCCCAAACCATATCATGTCCTAGTGAAACTTCAGCAGTGGCAAACCCACCAACTGAGGAGAGCAGTATTACCTCTGACCATCAGGAGGAGGAGGAGGAGGAGGAGCAGCAGCAGCCTGAGGCTCCCTCACTTTCACCACCATTGGCACGATCTCCCCTCCCTGTAGACCAGCCCCATCCATCAGCAGGACCCTGGCAATGGCATTCATATATGGAGACCTCACCGGTGTGGACCTTCTTTACATATGACCCAATTGACCGCAGTGTTGTCACTTGTAATGCATGTGGAAAACTGGTGTGTAGATGGAAGAAGGGTACCCATGTGTGTACCGAGGGGCACAGGACACACTTAATGTGCACCACCAGGAAGAGTGGGAGGCAAGACTTCAGGAAGCAGCAAGAGGTGCGAGGATGGTGGCCGGTCTGAATGGGCAGTTGACTGTGGCCATGGTGCATGAAGGTATGCCAGTTTATATGCCATGGTTCTGTGGGCAGAAGAACAAGTAGCACCCCCTGTACTTCCAGCTCCTCCTCCCCTTGAAGTAGCAGCAACTGCACCACCACTATCACCAGCAACAGCAGCAGCTGAGCTGGCCTCACTGAGGGGAGAAGTGGTTGATCTCAACTGGCAGCTCACTGAGGTCCAGCAGGACCTTTAATTAATCCTTGAGAATGAGGTGAAGCCTCTTGACAGCCTGGAGGAGCTTTGCTATGGTAATGTAGGTGGTAGTGGTGGGGGCTGTTTGATGTCTTGTCTTTCTTTTAGTAAAGTTTTCCTTTGTGTGCTTTCATATTATAGTCTCTGCTCTTTCCAAGTGTCACAATGTTGTGTTCCTCCTCAAACATAGAAAAATACAAAAAAAAAAGTGTAAAAATATTTCATAAAAAGTGTTTCTGTCTTCTTTATAGTCTGTCCAAAGTTTTAAGTGTCATACTCTTTTGGGTATTTTTCTTTTTTGGGAGGGGTTTAAAAAGACCAAAAAAAGTTCATATCTTCTTTCTAGTCTGTCCAACATTTCAAGTTTCAAACTCCTTCGTCCTCCTGCAAAAAGTTTAAAAATACAAAAAGGATCTTTTCTATGTATACTATTTCCTACATTCCAACCTGTATGTCACTTCTTGTCTAAAATTCATGTCTCTACCTGGCTGCCTCTTTCCTTAATTTTTCTCAACTACCAGAATAAAGATGTTGCACTCTGCAACAGGTACCGCTAAATGGTGCTATGCTGTGTGTTGCTAGAGTGCCTCAGCACTATTGTTGTGTTATTCAGTTTCTGTGAAATGCACCAAAATCACAACCTACAGAAAGTGTCTTGTCCCTGAAGTCTTCTGGAGTGTGGTAAAAAATTGGGTAGGCTGCTGCATCATGCTAACTGTCATTCATACTGTGTAACTGGAAATGGTAAATGTTTTGCTGCTGTTAGGTGCTGCTGCTGGAATGCTCTGCAACTGCCAACACATGTCAAGAACATGCTCAAGAGGAAAGTTCTTAAGAAACCAAATTTAATTGTCTTGTTTACTTCTTCTGATGCCTGGAAATGGACAGTTGTGGCCCAAGTGCCAGAAAGCTTTGATACTGCTAAGTAACAAAAAAATGGAAAGGGATCTGGGGGTAGTCATATCAGATGACCTAAAGGTGGGCCAGCAATGTGAGAAGGCAGTAAGGAGGGCTGAGGGGATACTGGGATGCATAGGGAGAGGCATCACCAGTAGAAAACAGGAAGTTGTTGGCCCTCTGTACAGACAGTTGGTAAGACCACATCTGGAGTACTGTGTACAGTTCTGGAGACCCCATCTCCGCAAAGACATAGGGTGGAGGCTGTCCAGAGGAGGGCAACCAAAATTATGCAGGGTCTGCATCAGAAGACATATGAAGAAAGACTAAAGGCACTAAAGATGTATAGCCTCGAGAAAAGGAGGGAGGGGGGGACATAATAGAAGCTTTCAAATACCTCAAGGGAATCAACAAAGTCCAAGAAGGTAGCATCTTTCAGAAAAAGAGATGTGCAAAAACAAGAGGGGGCACAATTTGAAGATAATGGGGGGATGGCTCAGAGGTAATGTGAGGAAGTATTTCTTTACAGTGAGGGTTGTGGATACATGGAACAGCCTTCCTCAGGAGGTCATAGAGTCACAAACAGTGGGGAATTCAAGAATACATTGGACAGACATAAGGCAATTCTATTGGGGGGTAGGAGGAAGTAGGCTGTTGGTTAACTAGGATCTGCAGCTTGCCCGTTAAATAGGGAAATGGGCAGACTAGGTGGGCCAAGCGGTCCTTATCTGCCATTAAATTCTATGTTTCTATGTTACTGCTGTTGCTGTCAATAACATGAACAAGAGAAAAGTGGCTGAGAGACCCCAAAGTTAATTGTCTATGGAAATTCTCCTGATGCCCTGAAATGAACAGTTCTGCTGCAAGTCCCAAGATGCTTTACTGCTGCTTGATGCTGCTGCTGGTGTGCTGTGCAACTATCCAACACATGTCAAGAACACAGACATGAGAACAGTTACTGAGCAACAAAATTTAATTGTCTTGTTCTATGAACTTTTCCTGATGCCCAGAAATAGAAGTTGTGTTCCAAGTGCCAAAATGCTTTGTTGTTGCAAAGAACTGCTGCTGCTGCTGCTAACATGAACAAGAGAAAAGTGCCAAAGAGACACCAAAGTTAATTGTCTTGTCTTGGGAAATTCCCCTGATGTCCAGAAATGAGAAATTGAAATGAGACGTTACTTTACTGCTGCTATGTGCTGCTGCTGTTGAAAAAATGCAAGATAAAAGTGCATGAGAAGGAAGAGTTCACCATTTTGTCTTGAAAAAATCTCCTGATGTCTAAAAATGAGAAGCTGCTTTGCTACTGCTGCATGTTTCTGCTGACTGATTGCTGGTGCAGCTTTACTGATGTACCAGGAAAGGTAAGTATTTTTTTTCTCAATTTCTATGCGTGTGAGAGGGTATTTGAAATCAAGTCTTTGTAAACATATTTTGTCCCCATTTCTCTTCCTGCAGGGATTCATCATGATGGTTTACTGCTGCTGCTGCGTGTGTGTGTTGCCTGTGGCTATTTGATTTTGGACTCTTGCACAGCATGGGAAGGTAATATATGTTTTCCTTTTTTTTTCTAAAATTATTTTTTTCTTTTTTTCCCTAATAATCATGGGACCATAGCTGTACAGCAGGAATTATGATAACAGTTGCCTTCTTCTATTTCTCTCATTTTAGGTATTTCATATATATGCAATAAACTGCATATTGCACAGTGAGGCAGCACAGCCAGTTGAAGGAATGTTTTGCATAATGATGTACAGCGAAGAGCATGCTGACTGTACACAATGTACAGTGCTGGAGGATGACAAGCTGCAAGAGGCAGTACTTGTCAAGGCTGAGCCAATGAACTGGCGGAAATGAACAGGTGGCAATGGCTTGCTTGCTGCACAAGGACTTGGTATTCTTGCTGCTAGCATGATGTATCACTCTCAGACTTGATGTGAAGACAAAATACAAATTATTTAGGCACTGTAGTGTGCTCCATAATGAGTTGCTGTAGATCTAAAAAAAGTAGAACAGAAAATAACTTTCTAAAAGGATACCTACCATCACATAGGTGATGGACTGGCACTGCCATGGAATGGAGGTTCCCCAGACACAAGATAGATGAGAAACTGTTGCCTGTGAAGAAAGACAGAAAGAGATATTATTTAGCAGGACTTCCCATGGCCACTATGTCACTGCTCACCTGTAGAAGGAAAATGATAACATTAAAAATTATGGACAGAAAAAAATCATGTCTTAAACATACCATTAAGTTATTGATGGCCATGCTGTGTAATGGCACCACAGTGCCACAGCAAGTGGTGTTGCCGGAAGGGGGAAGACACATCCTTACTGTATGGCTTGTGCTGTGTTGTCTAAAGTGAGGGAGAGACAAATGGAAAAGAACAACACATTTAAAGCAGCAGAACATGCTACTGACTGTATATTCCTGAGAGAAAATACTGTATTTTAAACTGTTTAAAATTACCCAGTCCTGTGCCACACACACCATGAAGAAATGCAATGTCGTGGCACGGTGCTATGTTCTTTATGATATCAGTAACATGTGGTACCAACATCCGAATATATAGAGTATCCTCACTAGAACAAATTTTAACAAACTGCAGATCATGGCCATCTTTAATGATGTGTCATTAATTACAACATTAGCTGTAAAAGCACTTTTGACAATATCTGCAAAAACTAGGAATAAGCTGAACATGATGATGATCTTGGATGTCGGAAATACAGCTTTTACCAAACAGCACAGGATGACATTTTTTGCTGACCAACAAAGAGCATTGCTTTAAATGAAATGAACTTACCGTTACAGCATACACTCTTGACCTTTGCTGTAGATCAGGTGTTCATGCCTTGATGGGCTTGGAGTGGCTATAAGCTTGGCTTGAGGTCTGGCTTCAGCTTGTCTTGCCTAATGGTGGTGGTCGGGCTGGTGGGATGGTTCACACTCTGGCTGTTGGGATTGCTGGCAGGATGGCTTCCAGGTAGTCTGGTGGAATTGCTGGTGGGATGACTAAAAGGCTGGCTGGTGGGATTACTGTCACTGGCAGGATGACTAAACAGCATGCAGGCTGATGGGATTACTGGCACTGACAAAATGGCCAACAGCGGGCTGGCTGGTGGGATTACTGTCACTGGCAGGATGGCTAATAGTGGGCTGGTTGGTGGGATTACTGTCACTGGCAGGATGACCAACAGCGGGTTGGCTGGTGGGATCACTGTCACAGGTAGGATGGCTAACAGCAGGCTGGCTGGTGGGATCACTGTCACTGGTAGGATGGCTAACAGCGGGCTGGCTGGTGGGATTACTGATGGCTCGAGTGCTGGCTACCAGGAAGTATGCTGGCCGGGTTCAGCAGTTGGTAAAAGTGTCATGATGTGCCTAAGGCCAAGACATTGCATATGACAAAGGGTAGATAGTGATCATGGTGTTGAATGTACAGAAGCCTGGCACAACTTGAGGAAAATATTGATGGGGGAAAAAGTTCAGTCATAAAGGAAAGGACTCAACTAATAGTAAGTAAGTAAATTTATTTTTCAGCTATAGAGCCATTACAATATTCTAATATAAACATTAAACAATACATACATTACAATATGTGTAAATCCACACTTCATACAAAAACACTTTGTTAAAACATTTGGCAGCTGTGAACACCTGCCTTTTACATAACTATTGAATTTTCACATCCATAACATATTCATGTTCATGATAAAATTTTGTTACATTGATAATTAATAACACCGGCATATTATGACTACCATAAGAAATGCCATATACAGTTATTTATTACTATGGCTAATGGCATTCCTATTTTCGATAAATACTGTTTTCAGCTGTATAACTTAAGCTTTCTACATACAACCCCCAAATAGAAGCAGGATTTATCATCCGTTCCCACCCCAAGTCAGGTTTGTTGCCAACCTGCAGAGATACTCATGCATGGAAATTGACGAGACTAAACAGATTACTAGACCCAAATTCCAAAAACCTAAATTACAAGTAACACCTACACCCTTGACAAGCTACAGAGGCAGCCTGCAACACTCACTAGCTCTGAGCCTCCATTTATCACCAAAATAGTAGGGGTTGTAAACCAGCAACGATTAAAAACCACATCTGGGTCACCATAAACCCTGTATGCTTTCCTGTGTGCACACATTTACTTCATTTTCAGACACCAATGTCCTCTTATGGGCCCTACTGAGGGCATATATAATACACACCCATTTAACTTCGGGCCTCCATACAGATCAGGTATCAACTCACGAAGGTACTACTGCATGTCACGCATAATTACATACATTTAGTCAGATATCCCATTAGGAATGACCTTTCTGCCAGTTATACCTAGCCTTTAAGTAAATACTTGGAGACATCCTGCCACAAATATTGCTCCCTGCCGCTGATTAATGCCAAATATGGTAGGAATTACATACCAACAAAAAAATAGTATTCGCCTTAGGTCACTGTGAACAACCTTTGCCCTCAAACAACCAGGACATTTTCCTCCACTAGCTGGCTCACTTTCTCAGCATTGGGCTTTGGGCCGAAACATGACCTCCCCAACCTTTCCTCATTGAGGTCATTAGTCAAATTATTATTCTGCAGGCTGCTTTAGCACATCTTTACTATCTCATGGATGTATGTTTTGACACTTAATTTGAAATGGCCAACTCTAATAGAATCCTAATTAAAAATTTGACAGTTAAAACACATATAGCTTGTGGTTTACACAGATAAAAACACAATAACACATACAATTATATAGAGAGACCACACTATTAAACAGATTCCTTAATTAAACATATCACTTGTGTTTTATACAGATGAAACAGAATACCCCAGAATGTGATTTATATGGGAAGGGAATTAAAAAAAATCAAATAACACCTCAGAAAGTGTATGAAACATCTCTTAAATCTAATCCAACTCAGATTTCAGGAAGCAAGAGTCCAGATAGTTCACTTTAACATTAGGAACTCAAGTTTGGAGTATTAGTTCTGTTTCAGATTCTAGCAACTGTTGGCACACAGCTCCTTACTGGGAGTCCTAAATTAGGGTCCGACAACTCATGACTTGAAAAAAATTCAATAACTAACTGTATAAGTGAATATCCTCTAGGTAACAAATAAGGCATGGATAGATCTGTAGCCCAAAAATTCAGACTCCATAATAAGAAGTTCCACAAGCTGGGCCACTAAAAGTCTTTTCCTTGCAGGTCTGCACCAGTATTTTCACAGCCTGATACAATTACCTGCATAATACCTTACCTCTGTGTAGGACAGGTGAACTTTTCCCCTTACATTCAGCTTTCCATAATGTTAAGCATTTCTAGCCTCTCAGGAACTCTCAGGTGAAACCTCATGCTACAGTATTTATCAGGCTATTGATCTTCAGCTGTTCTTTAGCTGAACTCCCTTCAAATTTTCCCTCTACCGTTACAAGAACTCCAGCAACTCCAGCAACTCAAACAAATCCAGGCTGTCTTGTTCACCCACAATAGAAGCAGAAAAAACACTCCACGGAGTGTAACAAATTCAAATAATTATTTAATCACCCCAGCCCTTAGGCAACGTTAGCATACCTTTGCCTGGGCTGAGTCTTGCTTGTTGGCATTTAATATGCCTTTCCAATTCTGTCACCATTCCAGCAGAGCAGCAGATATCCAACTTCAAACCACCTCAATCTCTTCTCAGCTCCCTTTGAGCCAAAAAATGGGTCTCCTATAATTTTCTGAGCTCTCTTAGCACAGTTCAGTTAGTGCCCGATAAAGTAACATGACTTACAGGTGATAAATACAGTCATTCCAAAATAAAGCCTCCTGCAGATAGTGCACCAAGCACCAAACACCAGGGACAGAGTAAAATAATTCAGTGGACGCTGAGAACCAACAGCTGATCGGCCAAACACAAACATAAAATGCATAGGTTGCTTATATCTTCCATATAAAAAGTTTGCTTACTTCCAGAGGCCTTGCATCAAAATAACCGTGTTCTCATTCATGAGACCTATGAAGAGAGGCCTTTCTTTGTCCGGCAAACAAAAACACAAATGAGTCGTGAGGAGTGAGTTGCAATGAGCGGAGCAGCATTGCAGTCATCCTGCTGCCCTGCCCCCGATTAAACTAATAAGAAGGAAAGGAGGGATCTAAAAACATTTTTTTATTTATGTGCTGCTACCATTGTCATTATCATCATCATCATCATCATCAAGGAGACAGCCCTCATAGTCTTCCAGATTGGCATTGTCCCCACTTGGGAATTCTTTCTCCATAAGTGACTCATCCACCTCAATGGAATGCAGTTTGCCACTACCACCATGCCGTCCTGCTTCCTTCTCATCACCACTGCCATCCTGTGGTACAAACACAGATGGACTTGACCTAGTTGGAAGGTGCCCTTCATTCATTTTAATAAATGTTACCATGCCCACAGTTCTTGGCAATAGATTTGTATGCCTGTCTCGTGCAATGGCCCCCACCAAACTGAATACCCTCTCCATGCTTACACTAGAGGGAGGAAAGCTCATGTTATTTTACTGCTATGGAGGTCAGTGCTGGCCACTCAGACATCTTGGTGCTCCAGTACAGCTGAGGCTCTTTCAATATGTTCAGGTGCCTGATGTCTGCCAAATATGCCCCCACCATGCACTTTGCTGCTGGCAGTCCTACCGACTCATCAGACTCCTCCTCCTTTTCCTCCACATCTGCAATTCCAACCTGTGACAAAGCATCCCAAAGTGGATTGAAGGTCATTTGTCCTCCTGTAAACAACTGTGCTTTTTTAGCAAGTGTCACTGAGGTGGTGGCAATACCTGGTCTGTCAGTGTCATGCTGTGGTTTGTAGAACTGTGCTCATGACATCTGTGACCCATGAACCCATCTTACAAGCTGCTCAGTAAGATTTTGAACCTGGTCATTCCCACCTTCAGGTATGGATAACAGGTGTATTTTATATTGTGGGTCCAGCATGGTGGCAATTCCAAAATCAGGAGACTGAAGAATGCTTGAAATATGGGTATTACAGTCTGATATTTGCAGCATGTGTTCTATTAATGCACAGCTAACCCTATATCCACTTGCCTCTGTCATGGCTTGTGTGCAGCAGCAGGTATTCCCAGATGGCTTTGTACTGTTTGTACAAGTTGATCATGTAGTGTTGAGTTCCATCTCATGACAACTTCTAGCTCGAGGCTGTGCTGAAACAGCTTATTTTGGATTTGCAATGGCCTAAGCTGGTCACAGGCTTTTTCAGAACAAGCAAAGTAAATACAGATGTGGTGGGCCCCAGACAACATTGCCATGATTTCAGGATATGCCACAAACTCCTGCACTACAAGATTAAGACAGTGTGCCATGCAGGGAACCCTGAGAAACCTACCATAGCTGATGCATTTCATCACATTTGGCCCATTATCACTTGGTATGAAACCTCCTTTCAGGGGCTGTGGGTGCAGACCCTCATCAATTTCAGTCAGAGCAGTTCTAACATTTTTTGGCTGGTGTGTGAGCCAGGTACACTCCTCATTGCCAGTGTGGCATGCTGGCAAATACCTGGAATGTTGCTACTAGCACATTTGGGCTTTGTACAGTTTTTTTTCCATCCCAGTGTCAAATACTACCCAGGGTACCTGTGCCTAATGGGTTATAATACTTAGATAAGAGCTACCAACTGTTTGACCACTGGTCCACATATCCATACTAAGGTGGATGTATGATGATGTGAAATTCTGCAGAGCATGTCTTATTGGATGTGTCACAGTCCTATACAGTTCTGGAACAGCACAGGTGGAGAAATACAAGCGTGATGTAATCCTCCATTTTGGACAAGCACCTGTCATCAACCTGCAGAACCCTGAATTTTCCACAGAAAAGAATGGCAAAAGATCAGTTGCCAGCATTTCTTTTGTTTATTAATGTGTTTTTCTCTCTCCACCTTCCTCGAAGCTGGCAGGCGGCTCTGGCCTGGCCCCCCCGCACCAGACCTACTCCCAGGGAGTTCCCCCATGGATTGCCCCCCACGGTGGGGCCAGGGTGAAGGGCATTGACTCCAACCCCCAGTACCCAGAAATCCACAATCTGGGGGCAGCTGGCACAAGGTGATCTGGCCATTATGGAGCCTGCCAGCTCCAATTTTCCTTCTCCCTTTCCCACTGTTGTTGGTGCATGCATGCATGTGTAGGCATGCACACGATGCCACCTGCAATGCCCACCCTTTACATTACTCCCCCATCCTGGACTGCTCCTCAGACCTCCACCTGGGGGCACTCGCTCGGCAGGGAACAGTAACCCTCCCACCCCAGGTGAGGAGAGCAGTCCTAGGGTTGCGCAATCCATCACCTCCCCCCCGGTTGACCCCTGGCAACCTGTGTTCAGTCCCAAACATGAATCACCAGAGTGGAGCGAGGTGTGGTGTCCAGCACCACAACCCTCAGTACCACTGGGCTGGCTAAGTTGCCAGCATATCTAAAGTTGTTGAATTAAGTTCATGTGCAACAGCATTATTTGGTGGGTATCTGGTGTGAAGCTCAAACATACTATGCAGTACTGGCTGCAGATTTAGGGGTTTGGGGCTGAAGACACCAAATAGCTGGACTCTGAGCACTGGTGGCATGAATAATTGGGTACTTTTGGACTCGGTGGGGGGAAGGTCACAGATGCTGAGCAAATTAATGGTGTGAATTTGGATGTTTTAGGAACATGGGTTGATGTGATCTGTTGACTCTGGCTGCTATTACGCACACCACCACTGCTACTCTGCCCACTGTTAGGAAATCCCACCAAGTCTTCATCCTCATGTGTGTGTAGTAATCCTCTACAGTTACTTCAGAATTCTGCCTTGATCTGTATCTATGCCACTTTGGGATGCCTTGCTCAATGTGGTCGATAAGGAAGAAAGCCCCCCCCACACCAGCTTCCTTTTGGTGGGGAGTCCAGTGTAACAGGTGCCTGGGCTTGAGGTGTGTGTGTTCCCCACCAGTGCATATGTGGCTACCCTTTTTCCCCACAGCGCACACATGGTTGGCATATCTGTCAGACAGACACTGTTTTGTCTTGCAGGTCCAGAATATAAAATTCCCAAATTAGGGATTTTGTACCTTTTGTTTTCATATGATGGTGGTAAACCAGGTTGTGGAACATTATTGGATGGCTAGAAATGGGTGTTTTAGGGCATGATTTCTGCTCTGCTGCAACTCTTGAGTCACTGTCTCTTGTTACTATTGGCTGAACATAGACAATAACAGCTGGAGAACTGGCAGGGGGGACTTGTACTGATTCCATGTACCTGGCCCTTATTTTTCTTTTTCTCTGGTTCTCAAAGTGGGTCTATATCATCATCCCCATTCCCAGCTATGATGCTATCCTCCTGATATATATATATATATATATATATATATATATTTATGCAATGGGGTGAGGATAAAAAGTGGCAAATAACAGCAGTATTTTTGGCTGGTCAGACCTACAGTGAGAATATCGCATTTATCCTCACTGTAGGTCATTTATCCTCACTGTAGGTAATAACCAGGCACTATCTGCACTTCAGCACAACTGCTCACAAAAGCTTTGATTGGTGGGAGCTGGCAGCATGAGCAGCACAATCAGAATGCACCTGCTCACTTCCATTCCAGCTCCCACTGGCAGTTTCATTTCTGCCCAGCAGCACACAGAACAGTTTCATTTTCTCCCCTGTTCTTTCACTGTAACTTATTTAAAAAAAATAAACTTTCAGCTTCACACAATGCTAATTACCATTTCTCCTAAAGGTCCAAAATACCAGACAAAACACACTGAATTATTTTCATTGTCTCCCCCACCCCACGTTCTTTCTCGTCAAATATTTAAAAAAAACTTTTAGCCTCACACAAAACATTAACTTCCTTCAAACTCCAGCAAACAAAAAAGCAACCGACTCTCTTTTTTACTCTTACCACTCTCCCCAGCAGCACAATGGAACAGCGTCCTGATGCAAAAGTTCAGTTTTGTGGAACACAACGCTCAGTCATCTGGAAGCAAAAAGAAATAAATAAAGACACACCTATTTTTAAAAAAGTGAAAATTACATTGATTAAAAAAACTTGTCCCATTGCATAAATGGAACATACAATGCCCCTATCGAAAATATCTCAGATATTTTCCCCTCGAGCAGTTTGACCTATGGCATTACTCATGGCTTCGCCACTCGTGATGTCGAAGGTCAAACTGCACTCAGGGAAAATATCAGAGATATTTTCAATGGGAGCATTGCATATCCCATTTATATATATATATATATATCTTTCTCTTCCTCCTCCACATCCTCACTTTCGTCACCTTGTGTTTCCTTTCTCAGTAGCATCTGATTCCCTGACCCTGCATGACAAAACACTAATATCTGCCTGTATCAAATCACAATGTGACTCAGGCTCTTCTACAACACTTCTGGAGACATCAACCACTTCTGAAGCCTCGTCCTCACCCACATTGATGTTTTGGGGGTTCTTGAACTTCCCCTGCTGCCCCTGCCTGCACCACCTGCCTTGCTACCACCAGCACCCACTAGAATTGAAGCCACATATTTTGTAGAGAAAAATTTGGCCATGCTAATGCCACCACTTGCAACAACTACTCCTTGTCGACTACTACTACAACCAGCACTGGCCCCTGATGAACCTGCATCATCACAACTGCTTGTGATTCCCTTTGTAATCACAGAAGCTATGCTCTTCTTGTCAGCAGCACCATTGCCAGAAATTCCTTTAGCAGAGCATCTCTTTACAGGCATTTTCTTACATGTGTAAATTTTGGAACACAACAACACAACACTTTACAACTCTTTACTGATGTAGACAGACAGTGAACAACAACAGCACCACAGTGTTTTTTCTTTTATTTTTTAAACAAAAACAATACACAATAGGAATTTAAGGATTAAAGGACTAGGGGGACACATGCAACACCACATAACCCTTTCCAAGGTTATACACAGAAACGACAAAAATATATATTTTTTATATATATTTTTCTTTTTTTATTGTTTCGCTTTTTTTTTTTTTTTAGTAAAACAGTACACAACAGGGATTTAAGGGACTTGGGGGACCCATGGTAGACTACACAACAAACTTTACAATGCTTTACACAGACAGTAAAGAAATATTTTCTCTTTTGGTTTTCAAGAAGAACAATGCACAACTAGAAGTGAGTGAAGTGCCTAAAATTTGCCACACTTAGTATTTCTCAAAGAACCTGAATTTCATGTAACACTCCACAGTGAATAACTATGCATCTTGAAGTAATGCAAAGTTCCCAATGTTCTCTATGGACTTCGTATTACTTTGCCCTTTTTTTTTGCTCTTTAAGGTGAATTTTGCAGTGATTCATGAGATGTAAAGTTACATGGGCTCTATATTGTCTTGCACAGCCTCAGTTCAGCATAGTGTGTGTAGTGGAAAGCTGGAGACAGTTTGATCTCAGAGCTCTGAAAATCAAACCATCAAAAAACCTTTAAAAATGCATTTTTGCCACATAATTTTGTGTCAAAAATGTAATACACCAATTGTAGTAAATCCTTGTGTGTTTATTTCATTGAGCATTTATTGATTTTGTGTGAATATTGAATGTTAATTTAGTACATTCAGTCTCTGTACTGACAGGCACTGTAGAAGTGTGATTCGGGAAGGGGCGGATCTGTGGTGCAGAAGGGAGAGTGTTGGCTAGTACTTTAGTATTTGTGTATTCAGGCACACACAGTAATAGTTCTAGTAAGTTTTTATCCATTTTTGCTGTTTGCTGTGCTACTGTGCATTTTTTTAGTCTGTTTAAAAGACTGCTGTAATTTACTGAACTGTTAACGTTTCTGTGCATTATCTTTTGTCTGTGTGCATGCCATCAAGTCAGACACATTTTATTATGCCACCGTAATAGCAGTACTCTCCATTTCTTAGCACGTCTGCAGTATTTTTTCCTGCTTCTATCTAGCTACTGCTGTAACCCCCCACCCCCCGCAAAATAAGGTATTGTTTTTCCACTTTAGGATTTCTGAAGACTGGTTAAGGTCTTGTTGTGCCTGTGTGGTTACATTTCTTTAGTGCTCAATTTCCATCTGAAAGTCACTGTTGTTGTTTTTTGGCTTCCCATCCATTAAAAACTGAATAAATATAATGTTGCTGTTAATTGTCTGTGTTCAGTCTATTGAAATTGTTGTCACTGTACCACTATTGTGTTTCCCCATAGCACCGTGAATACTGTCTCACTGCATATTATAGCATTTAACTAACAGAAAAAGACATAATAAAGAAACATATCTATTACAGTATTTTTGGCATTGTACTGTCTTGTGAATTCTCTTGAATTTGTTAGCTACCCATAAAATTAGAAACATCAGTTTTTGCAATAAACGTGTTTCTTTTCTTGGTGATTCTGTGTAATCTAAAAAAATGCTCACAAAAACATGATCAGGCAAAGGTGTTTCTGACTGTGGTATATAAACCACATACTGTAAGTCAGTGGGTATAATCTTTGGCTCTGTGGGCAAGACATTCCATCACATCACGTGGAATAAAGAAAAAAAGAAAAACTCCTTGACGGGAAAAAGTACTGTGTCAGAGACGGTTAGGCCTGGCAAGGTCCCTGAATCTGTGTGGGTAGCAGCAGTGCCTGCAGCATCACCCTTAGCGTAGGTGGTGTGTGAAATAAATTCTGTATGTGTGTGTCTGAAATAAAATCTGCCAGCCAGTCATCAAGTGACAGCAAGTAGCCATGTAGGTAAAAGTTGTGAATTAACACCGGAGGTTTACTACAGGCATGAGGACTTTGAATCTTCTAGTAGTGGTCAGAGTACCAGTGATCATGCTCTGAGAAGCGCTGCCAGTGCCAAGTTCATGACTCACATCACACTCACATCATGGTGAATCACGTTCCTGATGGTCATCATGATCATGAATCACACCACTTCAACGTTTTTTGGTCCAGCCCTATTTTTTTTTAAATCTTTGGTTTCATCATAAATCAGGAGGACACCCAGTTATCATGTCATGTCACTCAAGATCCTTGGTCTAATATGATGCTTCTGTTAGTGTTCACATTCCGTAGGATGCCCTACTAGCAAATGGACTTGAATCTTTGTCCTCACAAGCCAGCTCTTTTAATCCAGTAGATATCATCTCTGCATGAACAATGTACAGTTCAGGGAAGAGCAGCCGTAGGTATTTTACATTTTCAATAACAACTGTTTGTGGAAGCTCAGTTCCATCCAGTTTTGGGTGCTCTAAGAAGTGCTGCCAGTGCCAGGTTCATGACTCATGTCATGTCATGATCACGACTCATGAGATGAATCACTTTCTTCATCTTCAGGATCACGAATCACACCACTTCAACTTTTTTGGTGCAACCTTGGTTTTTTTTTTTATCTTTGGTTTCATCACAAATCAGGAGGACACCCAGTTATCATGTCACATCACTCAAGATCCTTGGTCCAGTACAATGCTTCTGTTAGTCTTCACCTTCTGTACGATGCCCTACTAGCAGATGGACTCAAATCTTTATCCTCACAATAAACTGTCTCTATTTACTCTAGTAGATATCATCTCAGCATGAACATTGTACAATTCAGGGAAGTACAACCAAAGGTATTTCAAATTTTCAATGGCAATTGTTTGTGGAAGCTCAATTCCATCCAGTGTCTAGTGCTGTGAGAAGCACTGCCAGTGTCAAGTTCATGACTCATGTCATGACTCACAAGATGAATCACATTCTTCATGGTCATCTTCATGATCACAAATAACACCAATTTAACTTTTTTTTGGTGCATCATAGCAAGTAGGACAATCACATCTATGTTTGTACCCAGTCAAGATGATGGTGGTGCTGAATAATGCGGGCAAAGCAGATCATCCTGGTGGTAGTGTCAAATGGTGTACCATTGAGGTTGCTGATGTAGTCATGTAAAAAGAATTTCTAAGGGGGTACAACTCTGGCATTGAGGATTGTGAGGGCTGCTTTCCTTTTTTTTGTTTCCCTTGTTTTCCGCAGGTGTAAAGTATTTAACAGCGGTGACATACAGGCCAGATGATGGATATAACAAAGGACAGGAACAGCTCCACTGGGTACTGACACTGAACAGGGTACTGGAATGAACTCAGAATAATTTCTTCTTCATCTGTTTGCAGGTAGTATCAAGGTACTGTGGACGGGCAGTATGTTCCAATCTGAAGACAGACAACAGTTTGGATACACTGAAGACCTGGAAAGAAGACAAAAATATTAATGAAAATTGTTTTCCAATGATGTATGCAGCCCCCCCAAAAAAATACTTACCTTTCATTGTTTGATATTGTTCGTACAGCCGAAGTCAGCAATCAGACATGTGGAACAAGTGAGTGGCAGCAACATGGTTTCATAACTACGGTTGTGAATGTGTGTGCTGTGACCTGAGAATGTAATAAAAAACAACAGTAATAAGAAATGTTTATAATTCACTCACTCACTCACAGCAGTACCCCCCACCTGGAAAAAATGTAAATTTTACAGTACCACATTAGATGGCGACATATATGTATGGCATGCAAATGTGACCATGGCCAACACTCCAGTGAAGGGGAAACATTCAATATGTATGATGATGATTCCCTGCAAAGGAACAACATGACAAACTGCTTGCAACAAAAAAACAAGATTCAATACAAATTGAATGGCTGTGTCTGAAAAACATGACAGTCACACATACAATAACTTAACATTGTTGGTATGAATACACACACATAGCGCAGCATGTTTCAGTCAGTGCAGCAGAAGAATTTTCTAGAACATCAAATAATAGTTCAACCCATGGTTATCTGTAGCTATCATCATTTAGCAACACACTGTGCATCATCAGCAGCAGAAAACAGCAGAACAACAACAGCAGCAGCAGGTACCAGCAAGCCATCTTCTCACTAGGTACACTTATGCAGAGTTCTGGCTATGAGTGCACACTTTAAGCAGTGCGTCAAGAAATACTTGTGACTTTTCTGAACAGTTTCTCATGTGATTATTCTTCATCGGGAATTTTCATGAAATTAAAACAGTGGGACAACAGCAGCAGCAAGTGGCATCACCAGACAATGCTCTCACTTGGGACACTGTGACATATTTCTGGCCTTATTCTTTATCTGGACATTTCATAAAATTAAAGCAGCAGGACAAAAGCAGCAGCAGCAGCAATTGGTATCACCAGGCAATGCTCTCACTTGGGACACTGTGACACATTTCTGGCCTTATTCTTCATCTGGACTTTTCATGAAATTAAAACAGCAGAACATTCACAAGATAGGACATTTTGGGGGGCTCGGTAGGTGATTTAATGGTATTATGATTTTTGCACTGCTGCTTTAACCAAATGAAAGGAAAAAAGTCATAATTCTAATCTAAATCACACTCTCACAAATGTATCATACCACCATTATGCTTTCCACAATAGAAAGGCAGTTTCTAAGAGTTATTATGTACTTTCATTTATGTTTTAAATGTCATAGGGTCTGCAAAATTGTGGAGTCTGCGTGCTTTCACTACAGGTGACACTATGGCGACACACCACCTGCTTCCATAAAAGTGTATTGCAGTGTGCATTTTCATGCCATGAATTCATAGGAAATGAAAGCACGCATCGCCTGAAAAGTTGGTGACCATGGGAATTTTAAAAAATAAAATAAAGAAAGTAATAAGAAAAAAATTGTTTCTTTTGCAGAAACTATAATGGGGGTGGAACATTAGTGGGAGCTGGGGATTTACAATTATGTGCATCAATAAATCCCTGTTAATTTTATGAAAATTTTTTCAGGGATTATTATTCACATTGGGACACTAATACTGCATATAAAATGATGTATACTATAAGCTAGCAACATTCAGAAGATAGGAAATTATGGGGGGGACTGCCATGGTAGGTGACTTCAACTGACTTTGGGGTATTTTGATTGTAGTTGTTGTGGGTATGTATACTATGAAACTTTAACACAGTAAACAGTATCCAAAAAGTAATATAGCCTGACAATGAAAGCATCAGTGCAAGAATGCGGTTACAATTTTGAACAATACTTTTTTATTCTATGTTACATTGCCACCTAATCTAGTAACTTGCATATATGAACAATACCCTTCTTTCAACAATTTAACAATGCAGAACTACATTTTTTTAAAAGGAAGTAATAAACGTAATGCTCATTTTAACAGGCCTTGCACCAGGTTTGGATCAATATTCTCACATGCTTTTGGACAGCAATTATTTAAATTCATTTCTGTTGTGACTGCAATGAAGTTGCATACAGCAGACAGTGCTACATGACATAATGGAACAGTATTTCTTCAAAAACAGCTGGGAAAACTGATGAAAACCAGGTAACAGTAAATTACAATGAGCACTACTTTTACTATTTTTCATTTGAAAAAATGGAGTAATGCAGAAAAACATAAATTGTGGAAATAAAGATATTGTGTGTATGCACAAGTTATTAGATAAGGGGCAATGTAAAATATAAAAAAAATTTATCAGTCAAAATTATAACCACATTCTTGCACTGATTCTTTAATTGTCATGCTGTCTTACTTTTTGGTCACTGTTTAATGTGTTACATACATTTTCATATTATACATACCCACAACAACTACAATCAAAATACCATAAAGTCACCTACCATGATGATCAACCACCCATCATAATTTACTATATTATGAATGTTGCCGGATTATACTGATATCTTGCTACATAATTCAGCATGCAGTATTAGTGTCTAGATGGGAAGAATAATCCCCTGAAAAAAATTTTCGGAAAATTAACAAGTATTTTAGGAGTGGTTATTTAATTTAGTTTATTTTTTACATGACTGAAGGTCGGCAAAATGGCAGATGCTGTGTCCTTTCATTTTAGGTGAAACTGTGGTGCTGCAATGCATGCTGCAATAAAAGTGTCTTGAAGAGGGCATTTTGGCACCACAATTTCAAATCAAATGAAAGCACGCAGTGTCCGAAAAGTTGGTGACCACGTGACTTAATAAATAAAATAAAGTAAGGAGTAAAAACAAAAAAAATCCAATTGCGGAAAGCAGAACAGATTGGGAGGGAGCATTTGGAGGAGGTGAGGAACTGGATTTAGCATTATGATCACCAAAAAATACAGGATTAACAAAATTAACACAAGGAAGAAAACATTAATTGAACATAAATTACATACTTAGTCTGCAATAAAAAGAATTATTGCTTAAGAAAAAAAGGAAAAGCAGAGGACAGGTTTCTTTGGGGGAGATTTTGGTAGATAATAATTGTTCACTGGGCCTGTGGGGGCTGGAGCTGATCACCACCAAGTGTTTTTAATAAGCTGATTATTTCAGCATTTTGAGCCTCAATCATGTTCAGCTGCTGCACTGTACCCTCCACTACATTTCTGATGGCTTCCACCTCAGACCACAGCACAACCAGGTCAGCCTGTGTGGTAGGCTGTTCTGAGGGGTCACAATCACAGGGAGCTGCGGTAGCCAACACTTCTGATACCCTAGCCATTCATCGGTGATGCTGCACAGGCAGACACCCTCCCTCTTCAGCAACTTCAGCTGCAGGAGTGGCTGATACCTCCTGCAGCTTCGCTTCCCACTCTGCACGGTTGTGCACTAAAAGGTGCATTTGCCAACCACCCATGCCCAAGTGGCTGCTCTTGCACCCCAACATACAAACACGTCACACAACTTGCAGTTCACTACCTTCGGGTTGCCAGGGAGACAGATGAAAAATTGCCAGATGGGAGAGCTGCGGGGAGGATCAAGCACAGGCAGTGGGGGGGCACCAAATAATGCTGCCTGCTGTGCTGCATTTGGTGGAGTGGCAACAAGCTGCTACTGCTGTGGTTGTTGCTGATGACGATCTTCAGGTTGCTGCACATGACCACTTTCAACATTGGGCAGTGCCTGTGAGAGAGCACTCGAGCTCAAAAAAGTACCTCTGTTTAGGCAAAATGGTCACCCCAGGCCATCATGCATTCAGGGCCCCCACTGCTGACCACTTTGGCCACCTATTTTTCTTGCATTTATTTGTAAGAATCAGAATTACAACCCTTTGAGTCATAGACTCATTTACAAAGGCTCCTCATCAAAAACAGAAGGCAGATACACATACAAACATAGTAAACATCTTATACAGATAATTATATATGTACATAGCTACAGGGAAAAGAGTTCACATGGGTGGGAGCACTATGCTGGACCTATACAATGTGGTAGCTAAAATATTATAGAGTAAACAAGCGACTACAGTTTCAGTGCTGAAATACAAATGGTAGATAGCAGTTAGATGCTAAGGACATATGAGCTGTGACTTGAGCAGCTGTTATGTGCAGTTACAGTTGCAAGAGGTGATTAGGTGTTGTCTGAGGACTGATTTATAGTGCCCTAATCTTAGTTGAATGGTGATAACAGGGGGGAGGGTGTTGCACCAGGATGGTGCCCAATAACAGAAGAATCTTTGTGCCAGGGATGTCCTGACCCTGGGTAATTGAAAAGTGCATTTGAGAGCATTCCAGGTTGGGATAGCAGGGATGAAAGGTGTGAGCATGGTACTTAGTCCTGGAGGAGCAAGGCCTGAGACAATTTTCTTAGTTAGGAGGCAGGTTTGGTAGTGTAACCTCTCTTCAAGGTTGAGAAATCCAGCAAGGTCATATAAGGTGCATGTGTGGGTGAGTCTGCAGGAGCCTGTAAGTAAATGGCAGGCTTTGTTCATGGACAGTTTGATTTTATTAAGTGTGGTATTATCAGCCACACCATACACTAGTATACTGTAGTCAACTAGGGACAGTACAGAGGAGGTGATGGCCAGTCTTAAGGCTGCAGGTGGAAGGCAGTTCTTGTGGTGGTACAGTAAGCCAATATGAGTATTTATGGCTGAGGCTAGGTTGCCTGTATAGTCATTAAAAGACAGGGAAGAGTCGAAGGTGACCCCCATTTATTTGTATGTTTTTACTTGCTCCATGGGAAGGAGGGAGCCAGACAGGATTGCAAGTGGGGCATCCCTAGATATGCTTTGGGAGTGCGAGAATAGCATGTGCTTCATCTTTTTTATATTTATTACAAGTCATCGGTCCACAAACCAGGATTCTGCCTGATTCAAAGAGTGTTGAAGGAGGGAGGGGGTCTGGTGGAATGTGAAAAGAACAGCGTCATCTGAATAGAGGAGCATTTTTTCAGAGCAGGAGCAAATCGAGATGCAAACTGAAGAGCAGTAGTCCAAGAATCGAGCAATGCGGGGCACCCAGGTGGACCTACCGCGTGCTGGAGAGAACATTGTTGATTTTTACACACTGCGATTGAGAGCTGAGGTAGTTGGAGAACTAGGACACAAGGCCATGTGCAAAACCTAGCCGGGAGAGTGTGGAAATGAGGAGCGAGTGGTACATGGTATCAAAGGCTTTCGATAAGTCAATGTAGACTGCCCCCACAAGGTAGTCTTTATCCAGATCAGTGTGTAAGTAGTTGGGAGTACTCGATAAGGGAGGAAGTGGTGCTATGTCCCCTACAGAAACCATGCTGTTCAGCACAGAGGAGAATGTGCTTGTCAAGGTATTCTGTCACTTGGTCAGCCACAACCTTTTCCAGGGCTTTCGAGAAAGGGGACAGTATCGAAATTGGTCTGTCGTTCCTCTCTCCATATTAAGTAAAATTAAACGTAAATCAAAAATAAAACAAAAAAAATACTAGTAGAAGTACTAGTACTAAAACTACACCAACTAAAACTAAGTAACAAAAATAAATAACTTTTTTTAGCTAAACTAAACTTTCAAATCAACTCGAACTGGCTGGAAAACTTAAACAACACAATCCAAAAACTTTAAAGCACAAAAAATGCTCAACGTATAGAGTTTGCTGCAAAAAAGCACATAATCCACCAACACTGCTGACTAAACAGCTTCTTCTACAAGAGAAAGTGAAATTAGTTCACTGACTTCCTGCCTAATTAACTGCCTGCCTGCATCATGTGACCAGCAGACAGTCAAACATGTGATCTGTGAGCTGTTTCTTACCAACTTTGCCTTCTCAAACTGTAACTCAAAGTGAACTTGAAGTCCATTAAAGGTGAATTTCGACCTTTTAATGGAAATTTTTCTCAGTGCTATGTGTATTCAAAGTTGCCCACTTCATGTTTACTTCACAGATGAAATTAAACTTAGCTGCATCTCTATACACAACAGGGATTTAAGGGACTAAGGGACACAAACAAGACATAATAAGGTGCATGAACTACAGCTAACTTCTATTGAGCAACAAAATGAAATCAATATAGTCAAACTATAGTGACAAAAATAATTCAGTAAAACAAACCTAACTGTTCAAAAGAAGTAAACTAAGAAAGTACAAAAAAACTGGAAAAAATATTCACCAAATACATTAAACACCACTAGTTCTAAACACTGCCTAGGCTATAAGGCAAGCCTGCCTTTCTGCAGCTGCAGTGGGCATAGCCCTGCAGTGGTCTTACGAGCTCATAGAGAAAAGGGAGCTTTATGGATGTCGACCGGGCTTGTTAAATAGTGTAGGTGAATGGCAATCACTGAGTGTTCACTGTACTATTTTGTCCATTGGTACTGGTGGAACATGGTATTATCTGCCATGTCCAAGATGGTGGCAGATTTCTGGTGCATGCACATATAACAGAGGTGCAAAAAATTGGAAGAAGAAAAGTTTTGATCATATGTACTGGCTACTATTTTGACATCTGGTTATTTTCCCATCAGTCCAGTTGTTCTATTATAAAGAACAGGCTTTAAAGATAAAAACTGATACCAAGAAACTTAATAGGCACCTGAGAAATAGGGATGTTATGTTTTTTGAATAGTCTAACAAAGACCAATTGGGGAAAAAATCCACTTCTGCCTGTTTATACTAGACCCGGATGCAAATGCAAAGACATATACAGTATGTGGCTTGCAGCCTTGATCCCAGTAGCCTCCTGTTATACAGTCAGGTACACATTATCAGTATATGCAATACAATTACTGGTGCAGTCTGGGTGAGCAAGGACATCCCTTTGATTGAGGGGTCTTCAGCTATCTTCTGTAGAACTGGGTCCAAACCAAAGACATCCAGTGGAAAACTTAGCAGGCATCCCTATCTAACACTTCTCATTAAACAAATATGGTAACTAATGAATACCTTTATGTTTGCCTGTATAGTACAGTAGCAGTTTTGTAAAAAGTGGCAAGCCACTGAACAAAGAGATCAGGTAAACCATGATTGTGCAAAACCTTAAATAAATAAGCATGAGAAATGGTATCAAAAGCCTTTTCCTGATCTATAGACAGCATGATGCCTAATAATTCCTGCTGATGACATGCCTCAAAAAAATTCACAAAACATAAAAATATTGTCCTGACTTTTTCAGGATGGCACAGAGCAAGCCTAATGATGGCTTAGTAGTTTCCCTACTACTGAAATAAGCCAGCTACATAAAAACACTTTTTTTTCCCTGAAATGTTTAATGTCATCAGGAACACCCTTTTGATACAAGAATATTATAAGGGCATGGGGCACTGAGGTGGATAAAGTACCCTGGTTAAAGCATCACTGAAAAGACTAAAACCAGATCTCCTGCCAATTGAACTTCAAAATGTTTATAAAAATTAGCAGCACGGCCATCACTACTTGGAGCTGTGTCCTTGAACAGAGATTTTAAAGCCTGAAACACCTCTTCCTGTGTTATTTCCTAAATACCTAAAGAGGGAGGGAGGGTAGGGACCTGAACATCACTTAAAAATTCCTCCATGCAATGAAGAGTCTGAAACATTGTCCCCCAAAAAAGACTCAACATTCTGTTCCACAAATTCAGAGCTTCTCAGTCCAATGGAAAGAGTATAACTTTCAGAATAATTTAGGGATACTGTATCATCTAGTGGTGTGCAAAATCAGGGAGGTTCTGGTTTTGATTTTGTCAAACCACCACTGGTTTGGTTCTGGTTTTGGTTTTGGATTCATGAACAATGTGCAATTAATATAAACATTATAAAAAATTGCTTCATACTTCCTTTTTTAAAGTACTGTATAATAAAAACAAGTAATGAGAGATATAGACAGTCTGAGACATGGGCCTCATACAATGAGATACACTGACACTCTGGGATATGGGCCCTCACATAATGTGAGATGCTGACATTCTGGGACATGGACCCTCATAATGTGGAATTCAGACACTTTGACACAGAGGCTCTCATAATGTGAGACACTGTCACCCAGAGACAGGGGTATGGTTGCTTGGGATCCATCCGATGGAATCCAATACTTCAGATTTTGGGCATTTTTTTGTAATTTAGAGTTTTGGTACTGAAGGCCAAAAATCCTAATTTCAAAAACCCTCGGATATGAATTTGGAATTGGAATCTAATTCCAAATCTGAATCTGACATTGGTACCAGTAGTGAAATAAATCTCCACCTGCCCAGTGAAACAACCTGCCTCCTTGGTATTAACTCCCTGATTCCTTTACTTAATGTGCTGTACTGCTCTGCTGCAAGGTCAGGTCTTCCACTCAATCACCTTCTATGTGGTAGGTCCTCTCTGCCACCAGTGAAAGGTCCTCCTGATACCTACTCCAAATACCAACCAACTCCCATTTCCAGTCCAACACAATAGAGGTGCCAATTGTTATCATTATATAGAGATCATCCTCCCCCTCCCCCATACTGGCTGGATGCATTTTGCTGTCTCCTCATCAAAGTTTAGGCTGAGTGGCTGATTGACTTCTACTCCTGTCTCTCCAACTTTCTGGACAGCACTGCCCCAACCAAAATGAACTTTTTTATTTTGTTGCTATTGCTGCACCGTAGCACAGAAGCTGCTCCATTAAAACCCATCCCATTACTGAGGATGACTGGTGTTATGTATTCCACAGAGTCTGCTGGGAAAGTAGACTACCAGCATCAAACCCTGTTTTTTTTTACTGCAAACTCTGGAGAAAGAACAAGGTGTCTGCTGGATTTCCCAGGGTTTGGTGCATAACTACCCAAAATATATCCAACAGACACAAGGATGACAAGTTGCAGTCCCATCACTGGTGTAGTTGGTTTCTGAGAGGAAGACAAGAAAAGAAATCAGTTCTTGGAACTGGAAGTTTGGACTTTATTACTGATGCACTCAGACACCTGGTCACTTACTGCTGCTCAAGTTGGAAGAGAGGATGAAATGTGTGTGCACCAGTGAAATAGGGTTGACTGACTCTTCTCTGGGGACAGAGCTTTGCAGTGTCATGGCTCAGGCTGCCCATGCTTAGTACAGTACAATCTCGATTATCCAGGCTGCTTGGGAGACATGAAATTAGTTTAGATAATAGGGAGTCCCTAAAACTGGGAATAAAACATTCTGAGTGTATTCACTTGGGTGACATGCTACCAGTCCATTAGATAGGGATGTCCATATAATGGAGGTTTATTAGATAGAGATTACACTGTACCATGATGGGAGGCTCTGACCTACATAAATCTTTTCTTGCTGGTCTGGAGCAAGCAGAACCATTGTTCTGAACCAAGCCAGAGGAAAGGGAATGATGAAGAGGTCAGGGAGTCAAATTATTTGGAAGGACTTGGGCGTCAACTCAGGACTGTGGTGTAGAACTAGGTGAGAACCAGCAGCATTGCAGTTTACAGTTACAGCCAAAGACATGGTCAGATATTTCCTGACATTTCTATGATATTTCTAGAGAAATCTCCTGCGTTCTGCATTTCCATAGTAGGGGCAGCAGAGAAAAACTCTTTAGAAATGTTGCAAAATATCTGTAAATATCTGACCAGTCTGTGGTTACTACTGTAACTGCCCAATCACAGAGCCTCAGAATGGAAATCATAAGCTGGGGGGTGGGTTGGAAGAGGTATGGAAAATAGGGTGAGGTATCACAGGAGGACTGGTAGTGGGTACAGCAGGCATAGGTGGGGGCAGGGGGAACTTTGGGATCTTTGAGCCATTTGGTAATGTGTTTGCCAGTGGATGGCCATGAAGTACTTGTACCAGAGTGAGTTGTTTAACTTTTGTTTTGCAGGTGTAATGGAAGTTGGATTGGTGAGTCAGATATTCTGATTCAGTCTCCAATTCTGTTCTGGTCCCTTAACCAGAATTGGACTGGAATTAGACTTGGAATAGGAATCTCTTTAAATCAAGAATAATTTGAATGGAACAGATTCCAGTAAATCCAACTTTATATAGTCATGAGCCCTCATAATGTGCGATTCAGACAATCTGACACATAGACCCTCATACTGTGAGACATTGACATCCTGAGACATGGGCCCTCATATAATGTGGGACACAGACTAGAGATATTGCAAAGTTCTCCTTCACCGGCGAAGTTCCAGTGAACTTGCAAAATTTATCATTGCGAATTACTTGACGAAGTTCCCACTTCGCAACTTCACCTAACTTTGGTTGTAAAGGTGGAAAAGTTAGGCAAAGTTGGGTGAATTTAAGTCAATTTGCCTAGAAAAAGGGCAACTTCACCTTGCAAAAACTTTGCAGAGTTGGCACTTCGCACTTTGCAATTTTCACTAACTTTGCAAATTCATTCATGGAGCAAATTTTATCCACTTCACCCATCTCTAATACAGACACTCTGGGACATAGATACTCACAATGTAAGACATTGACACATGTGACATACTGTAAGCCTGTTCCAGGTCCGGTTGCACACTTTCTTCTTTTATTGGACTACAAAAATGTTACTGCTCGCATGAGGAAATAGCTAATGACATTGCATACAGGGGCTACTCAACTGCCGAGGGCTGCCCCTCCCCCCCAAACAAAAGGCTTCACACATGATACAAGTCACTACCAGGTCAATGCCTGGGCAGGTGATAATCTCTTACCTTTTGGTCAGGACTTCCTGCAGACTATAGAATCACTAGGCCTGTCACAAGTAATTACTTCTGTGACCCACTCCCATGGTCACACCTTGGACCTGGTGTTCTCACTGGGTCTCGAGAGTAACAACCTTGAGGTTAATCCAGTTGTCTGGTCAGGCCATTTCACGGTGAGGTTCTCGTTTGGGGTCCCCTGAGAATTTTCCCCTTGTGGAGATGGTTCTTTACCACCCTTTAAGGGGCTTGACCCCATTAGGACTCAGGCTAGTACTGAACCTATGGAATATGATGACTGCTTGTGAGACAGGAATGGAAGGAGTGGTGATAGCCTACAACAAGGCTGTTACCTCAGCCCTCGATTCTGTAGCACTAGTTCATGTATGACCCAGGTCCTCACTCTTGAGATCCCCATGGTTTAATGGGGAGTTAAAGGGATTTTCTGATGTGTCACAGATGCCTTTTTTACACAGTACTCCTTTGCTAGCCATGCTTCAGATGTTAAAGCTGCAATTTTTTTTTAAATTTGTCATAGTCATTTTATTGTTATGTTTTATTAGCTCTTTGTTTCTGGCTGTCTTCCAGTTTCTATGTATGACCACAGCCCCAGAGTGATGTCATACCAGGGAGCTGTCAATGTTTTACATATGGCAACAAGGAATTCTGTGTAATTTATAACATTGACTTAAATGTGCCTTACTCAGAAGTACAGTCTTGTATGTTGGTAGTGGTGAGTACCTAATATGTAAATGTTCATAGCAAGGCATTGTGGGCAAGATAAGATGCTGTTTTCCAGTTTCCTTAGTGTGACATGCAGTCTCATATTTCTGTAGTGGTTTCGGCTATATAAGCTCTTGTATGTTTATTTGCAAAACAAGGCATTGTGCATACAGTATCTAGTTAAAAGACTTCTATACTGAGAGATGTAGTCTCTTATTTCTGCAGTGAGCACAGAAATATAATAGCCTGTATACTAATTTACATAGTGCAGCACTGTGGGTACAGTACATAGCTGATTTTTCTAACTAAAACTAAAAACTGATAGTGTCCCTTTAATAACTTAGTTCCCCTAGTATGATGTCACAGTTAGGGGTTGCAACACTGAGAAAAAAAGGGGTGGGTTCTGCAAATGAAGCAGAGCACAGAAATAAAAGCTTTTTTCTTGGAAAACACACTTTTTGGCTGTTTGAATAGTAGGATACTGATTCACAAATCCTATAGGTTACTATTCCCATTTGTTATGCCAAACGTTGGAAAATCACTTTAAGGGAGCTGAAGACAAGGGGTTGGACAATGGAGTTTGCCCTTTAAGGGGCAAACCATGTTGTCGTGGTGCACCCCTTCCCTCCTTTAGGGAATGGTTGTGCTCAGAAGGGGAGAAGGAAGAAGGAAGGGGAGGGGCCAAGAGCCAGAACAATGGGCAGGTAGCAGGAAGGGAAGGGGAGAGAGGAGGTACATAAGGGACAGCATAAGGGGCCTCAGCCACTTTTTGCTGGAATTTTGATTTACATCAACTGCAGCATGTCAGATTGGCAAATTCTTTGAGGCTTGTTTAACCAGGAGAGAGAGGTAAGGAAACTAGCAATTGATTTAGTGATTTGCAAGGGGTTCACCAGGACAACATGGTCTGCCCCTTAAAGGGCAAACTCCATTATGTTGAGTCTTAAATTCATCCTGCAAAAAAAAAAAAAAAAAACTGTGAATGTTTTAAAGGGTTAGCTAGTGCTTTCATTCTTTGCTGGATTTCTACAAGAAATATAGAGAACACCGGATGGGCAACAATTTAGAACAGCCTGTGCTACAAAAAAAAACAACGTATATATATATATATATATATATATATATATTTATATACAGTATTAAGAGGAAAACATGTTGTAATTGATAACTGATCAATTGGGGGGCCCTGAATGGCTATGGGAGTCAGATTATGAAGGTGAGTGACTCAGGGCCACGTAGGGCGACGCACGCCGCATGGGGGGTCTTGTAAAAAGCCTTTTTGATTTGTTGCTGATGCTTGGCATTTCTTATGGCCTGGTTTTGCTGGCTGGGAAAAGCTGTAGGCCTAGAGGAACCCCCTGAGACAAGGGAGAGAGCGTGAGCTGGGACCACATGGCGTGATGTCACACACCATTTTTAGGATGATTAACAAGGTTTTTTCATGGTTTCTCTTGGTTTTGTGGCGGTTTGTCACCTCTTGGGGATGTCAGTGGGCAACAATGGGCCGGAAAGAGCCCAGGAGGCTGTGGGGGGGAGCAAGCGTGATCCGGATAACATGGTGACGTTGGGGGGCTTGGGGGCTATGGTAGGGAGGCTCACATGCCGTGTGGTGGATGAACAAAACCCCTTTTTTGCCTCATTTGGGTGCTTTTGTGGTGGTGATGTGGCGCGGTGGATGTCTGGAGGATGAATAGTAGGCCTGAGGCACGGGCCGTGTAGTGTGACGTCACACACGACGTGGGGGTTACAGGAAAGCACTTGCCTTTGGTTAGTGGGCTATGGTGGCTCGGGTAGCTGTTGTTTGGTGGTACGGCTAAGATTTGGAGGCCTGGAAAGGTTGGTGACGTTGGGGGGAGTGGCGCAATCCGGGACCACGTGGCATGATGTCACAGCACGACGTAGGGGTTGGTAAAGCCTTTTGTTTTTGTTTTGGACTTAGTGGCTGTGAGTTGCCATTTTGGCTCCTAGGGACGAATGGTAAGGCCTAGAAGAGGCCCTGTTGCCTGGACCGAGTGGCTTGGTGTTACACGCCATGGGGGGGTTATACAAAAGGCACTTTCTGAGCTGGGAGCTAGCTAGAGCTAGGACATAGGTGGTTTATGGCAGCAGAGCTGGGGGAAGAAGGCCCAAGGTGGATACTGACGGATGGCCATTTGGGGGGCTTGGGTTGGTGTGAGGTTTTTTTTTCCCTTTATGTGGGCATGGATAGTAGGCCTGGGAAAGGCCTCAGAAGCAAGGGAGAGCGAGTGCGATGTGGGGCCATGTGGTGTGTCATCACACACCACAGAGGTTTGTTTTCGGGGAAAAGCTGAGCCCGGGTACTTGGGCTGTTTTATTTTCACGGCTTTTGGTGGCCTTTTGAGGCATGTTGGGGGGATAGCAGGGGTTCGAGTAGAGGCCTTGAGGGGAAGGAGAGACAGGGCAACCAAGGACCTGTGGTGACATCATGCCAAAGCGACCACATTAGAAGTAGTGCTCTCACCTTTGGTAGGGGCTGTTGCTGTGTTGGCCTTCTTCCCCCCTTTTATGTAGAGGCATGAATGAGGAGGAAGGTGACCACGTCGTGCGACCACTTCAGGGGGAGCTATGGTGGGGAGGCTGGCGGCATGGCCCCTGGTCAGCCCAGACAGGAGAATTTTCCGAATAAGAAAAGGTGCTGGAGAAGGAGCGCACGGCAGAAGGCAAAAAGGGCCTGAGGAAGAGACAAAAAGGGGGAGAGGGACCCTGGTTGGTGTCGGGCTTTCCACAATGAGCACGGCCGGGAGCAACCAGGGGACCGGGGCACCTGGTGAGTAGGATGGGGGCCTTTTATGGGGGCCTGGTTGGTTTAAGGGACGTGTGGCACAAGGGACAGAAGGAGGGTGCTAAAACAGGCATAGGTACAAATAACCCTGTTTTTCCCTTCCTTTACGGGTGGCCTGGTCTGTGTTGGCATGAAGGGTTGTGCGGCGGACAGGATGAAGACGCACAGGGAGGTACAGATATGCGAATAACCCTGTCTTTCTTTTCCTCTAGTTGTCTTCACAGAGAAAAAGATAAGACGGACATGGCACCCAAGAAGAGCAGGCCATCGAAGGAAGCCATCTACAAGGCTATAATTGAATTGGCAGAAAAAGCAAACAAAATGTGGGAACTGGTGGAGAGGGAGGAACCGGGGAGGCCCGGGAAGAAGAGAAAAGCGGGTACGGAAAAAGGTGGCAAGGGGAAGAGGCCAGCCGAAGGGCTACACAGTCCAGCTAGGGTAGCATCGGCGATAGCGGGGCCCACCAAGGCAGTTGAGCCAGTACCCACATGGCAGTTGGACCCGGTGACGCCAGTATTCACCCCAGATCAAAGGAGAATCTCCCCGGCAGAACCCGGATATGAAGTCCAGGACAGGAGGTCCTGCCCGCAGACCCCAGTAGCTCACCCTCCACCTCCACCTCAATCACAGGAAGAAGCAAGGGGACCTTTGGAGGACTCCAGGCAGCTCGGCCGGGACAAGGTTACAGGTAACACATCCAACGCAGTGGGGGATAGTATAAAAGAATATATAGGGCAAATTGTGGCGGCACTGGGGACAGGAGGGCCGGGGCAAATGGAATCTGCCCTGGCAGAGATTAGGACAGGAAAAGAGGTACCAGGAGATACTGTAAAGGGAGCGGAAAGAGAGGGAAAAGGTACAAGAGAAATAGGTGCGCCTGGGATGAGAATAGGCGAACATGTGCCATTGGCCACGAAGGAAAAATTATGGAAAGGGGAATACATGGATATATTTGCTTTGGTGAGCCAGGAGACGGTGACAAAGTATGAAGAAACCAAGAGCATAGGTAAGACTGAGATGGCAGCTGCCATAGTGCTCTTAGGGAAAAAAGAAGACGACAAGTTCACAAAAGGGAAGACTTGGGACTGGTGGTTTCTAGGTTTTGCCACTTTTTCAGCCATCATTCTGGAAAAGAGGCTGGAGCTAGGCATCCCGCTCATTACCTATTCATTGATAATATGGAGAGCAAAAGCAAAATTCGGGGTAGGATGGATATACTACAATGAATGTTTTCGGCAGAGAATGGCAACATTCAGGGTTGTAAGATGGGACACTAAGCAAATAGACTTATGGACAGATTACGTGACAGATCAGTCCACACCTGAGGGTGGGTGGGGCAAAAAGGGGTTTATGCTGCAGAGATGCTGCTGGGCTTATAACAGGGCTTTCTGCTCGTGGTCTCAGTATCGTTTTCGACATGCCTGTTCAAAATGCGGAGGGGGCACCTGGCAAGCAAGTGCAGAACAACAGGGATACAAGGAGCACAAGGGCATGGGGGCAAGGATCAGGCCAACAGTTTTTTGAGAGGCCAGGGTTTAAAGGGCAAACATGTAACAAGGGAGGGAGGGGCAGGGGGAATGGGAATAGAGGGGGCCAAAACCACTGAAGCGAGGAAGGTCAGACAGGAAGGAAGGAAGGGGTCAGGAAGGGGGGACAGGTGGCACAACAAGGAGCAATTTGGTATGGCCAGATCCCCCATCAACCTAGCAACATAGACAGTTTGCCTGGACAGATATCTGAACACAAGCGCGCGGGATATAATTTTAAGTGGTTTTAACACAGGGTTTTCATTGCAGTCTAGGGGACCCAGGCAAGCAAGGGAGACAAGCAACCTGGGGTCTATAAAAGGGAAATAGGAAGTGCTAAGGCAGAAGATTGAGAAAGAGAAAGCAGCAGGCAGGGTGGAGGGCCCATTTGACACCCCCTCATTGGAAAACATGCGAATATCACCTTTGGGCTTAGTACCCAAGAAACAAGAAGGTGAATACAGGGTGATCCACCACCTGCCTTATCCGGAGGGGGAGTCATGAATGACTTTATCAGTGAGGAACACAGTAGGGTGACATACACGACCCTAGAGGATGCAGTCCGGATAATCCGGGCCACAGGGGATGCATGGATGGCAAAAACGGACATTGAGTCTGCCTTCAGACTGCTTCCAGTCAGGAGGGAAGACTGGGATCTCTTGGGTTTTAAAAGTGAGGGACAGTATTATTTCGACAAAGCAATGCCAATGGGGTGTTCCACAGCACGTGCTATGTTTGAAGCGTTCAGCACATGTTTGCAGTGGATATTCCAAGAAAAAACGGGTTATAGGTCAGTCATCCATTACCTGGATGATTTTCTCCTTATTGGGAAGGGCGAAAGGGAGACACAGAGGATGCTGGGTAAATTCCAGGAATTGTGACGGGAGCTGGGAGTCCCATTGGCACCAGAAAAAACAGAAGGGCCCAGCAAGGTTATGGAATTCCTTGAGATAGAGATAGATGCCAAGAGCGAAGTTTTTAGGTTACCGGACAAAAAAGTAAGGAGGTTGAAGGAACTAATCTGGGTACATGCCAGCAGGAGACGAGTACAACTAAAATTGGTCCAGCAGGTACTGGGGCACCTGAACTTTGCATGCAGGGCCATAGGACCAGGAAGGGCATTCACAAGGAGGTTAGCCAGAGCTACAGCAGGGGTCACCAGACCACATCACTGGGTTGATCTGACTCAAGGTGTCAGGGAGGATTTTAGTATATGGGAAGAATTCTTAAAGGATTACAATGGATGTTCGTTCTGGCAAGAGGAGTGGCTGTACAACACAGACCTTGACCTCTACACAGATGCGGCTGGAGGGCTAGGCATGGGGGGTTACCTGAGGGGCAGGTGGTTTGCAGAATCATGGCCGGCCAGTTGGGTGAGGGACAGGAAAGTGAGAGATATAATACTACTGGAGATCATGCCCATATGGGCATGCACTTTGGTTTGGGGGGAGGAATTACGGGACCAGAAGGTGACATTTTGGTGTGACAATAGAGCGGTGGTTGATGTACTAAACAACAAGGGAGCCAGGTCGAATACAGTCATGCAGGTAGTACGACAACTAGTGTTAAGGGCTTTGCAGCTGAACATGTCTTTCAGAGCAAAACACATAGAAGGGGTACACAATACCCTGGCTGACAGCCTTTCCATCTGCAGCTGGACCATTTCCGGAAGCTGGCACAAGCAGCGGAAAAACAAAAAACGCCCATACCAATGAACATCTGGGACATTGGCAAGAAGGAGCAGAACTGCTGTTTCACAGCTCATGGGCACCTTGGACTCTGAGGGCCTACGATGGGGCCTGGAGGGTTTTTCAAACATTCAGGGCAGAACACCAGATGGAGATAAGTGGGCCGCTCTCTGAGGAACAGTTGGGAATGTTCACAGTGGAACAATGGCAGAAAGGGACTGGTCACGCCACAATGGGGGTTTATCTTGCAGGGATCAGTGTGATCTGCAGCCTAAAAGGATGGAATGACCCAACAAAATCAATGCTTATCAGGAGAATGATGCAGGGATGGGGCAGGTTGAAATGAGGGCCAGGGGATAATAGGAGGCCAATAGGTGAGCAGTGGCTAATAAAGCTAAAAGAGGTGCTCCCGGCAATATGCAGATCAAAGGGGGAGACCCAGCTATTTCACACAATTTATGTGATAATGTTTGCAGGGGCTATGAGAGTGAGTGAGGTGGTAGGCCATGGAAAAGATGACAAGGAAGGAGGTATGGAATGGGAGGATGTGAGTTGGGGGATAAGAGAAATTCGGATCAAGCTAAGGAGGTCAAAGGCAGACCAAAAAGGGCAAGGGTGCATGATAACACTAAAGGGGCGGTCAGAGATTGCGATATGCACAGTGCAGGCCCTGTGAGTTTTCTCCGCAGAGCAGGTGACCAGGAAGGGGAAGCTATTTGTACATGGTGATGGAAAAAGGGTCACCTGCTATCAAATTACAGCAGTGCTGAAAAAGGGCATGCGTTTTCTGGGGGAGGACCCAGCTAATTACTCATGCCATTCCCTACGGATTGGGGCTGCCTCACAGTGGGCAGCAATGGGTGAACCCGTGAAGGACATTTTGGAAAAAAGGTGCTGGTGGTCAGCCAGTTATAAAAGATACATCAGAGCACTGAAATAAAAAAAAAAAAGGAAAGGGAGGAAGGAGCAGTGAGGTTTTCAAAAAAAAAAAAGAGAAGAATGGGAAAAGAAGATGGAAGTATGGTGCTACTATGGAGGAGCACAGGATATAAAAAAAGGGTGGAGCGGATAATACAATGAGGGCACTGAGAGTATGTGTAAATTAATTAATTTTCTTTGCACCCCATAGGTAGAGGGAGGAGCACAGAAGTCTGGATCTCTTGACCATTCCTATATTTACTGGGCTGATAAGAAAGCAGAGAAAAAAACTGTGGGAAAACAATTGTACCAGGATGTAAGACAGTGCAGGTTGGTATGGCATGGCCTACGGGGGATGAGATGGGCACAGCTCCTGCCCGCTTTGAAAGAACTCAAGGGACATCGGCCCAGTCCAGACCTAATCATTATACACCTAGGGGGCAACGACCTGGCAGACAGATCATGGGTGCACACATATTTACAGATAAAGAGGGACCTAGTGGCAATAAGACAGTGGTGGTCTCAAGTATGCCTTGCCTGGTCAGATATGATACCACGAAGAGTATGGAGGCAGGAACACAGTCACAGGGTGGTGGAGAGGGCCAGCAGAAAGATGAACAGACGGGTGGGGACATTGATAAGGCAGATGGGAGGACAGGTAATACTGCGGGGAGTAGAAGAATGGGTGGATGACTTCTACAGGTCAGATGGGGTACACTTGTCAGATATAGCAATAGACATTTTCAATGCGGAAACAATGGGTTTCATAGACGAATGGAGGAATCAGACAAAAGCTGGTATATAAAAAAAAAAAAGGGGAAGGAAGTTTCATCCCTGAGGAAGGGAGAGTGATACCCTAAGTTGGGGGGAAACCAGTCATCTAACGCAAGCTGATGACTGGCTAGTGGGGAAAAAGGGGAGGAGGATGGGAGGGGGGAAGAAAAAAGGAATAACACAAGAGGAGGAAGAAGATGAAGGAGAAAGCAGTCTCGGTTTTCACCGTTACCTAACAGAAAAGGAGAAGAAGAAGGCACTCAGGTTTTCACCTGGGGGATGGAGAATCAGAGAGGGATATATGGATGGAAATAAATGGAAATTATGGAAATGTGATAATAAAGAAATGGAAAATGGAGTATGGATTTATGAATATAAATAAATTAATTGCCAATCTGAGCACAACAACAAACAATGGTCTCGGTGTTTTTGTGAGGGAAAAGGGGGGAATGCGGGACAATGGAGTTTGCCCTTTAAGTGGCAGACCATGTTGTCCTGGTGCACCCCTTCCCTCCTTTAGGGAATGGTTGTGCTCAGAAGGGAAGGGGGGAAGGAAGGGAAGGGGCCAAGAGCCAGAACAATAGGCAGGTAGCAGGAAGGGAAGGGGAGAGAGGAGGTACATAAGGGACAGCACAAGGGGGCCTCAGCCACTTTTTGCTAGAATTTTGATGCCTTCCTCCCACCCTACTAGACAGAGTACGAGGGAAAGACAGTCAATTTGGAGCTGTATGGTGGGTCTGTCAAGGTGTAGGACAGACTCGTCCGGTAGGATAGGGGACTGCCAAAGGGAATGGCAGGTGATAATATGGTTATGGACTGCCAAAGGTGGATGGCAGGTGATAATATGGTTAAGGATTGCCAAAGGTGGATGGCAGGTGACAATATGGTAATGGACTGCCAAAGGTGGATGGCAGGGGGATAATATGGTTATGGACTGCCAAAGGTGGATGGCAGGTGATAAAAAGCTTTGGGACTGCCAAAAAGTGGATGGCAGATGATAATATGGCTACGGGCTGCCAAGGTGGATGGCGGGGAAAGGGGGAGGATGGGGGGGAAGAAAAAAGGAATAACACAAGAGGAGGAAGAAGATGAAGGAGAAAGCAGTCTCGGTTTTCACCGTTACCTAACAGAAAAGGAGAAGAAGAAGGCACCCAGGTTTTCGCCTGGGGGATGGAGAATCAGAGAGTGATATATGGATGGAAATAAATGGAAATTATGGAAATGTGATAATAAAGAAATGGAAAATGGAATATGGATTTATGAATATAAATAAATTAATTGCCAATCTGAGCACAACAACAAACAATGGTCTTGGTGTTTTTGTGAGGGAAAAGGGGGGAATCCGGGACAATCAAGCACTGCTGACAGAGATCCCGGTCTGAAGAGAACAAGTTGGCTTTGAAATCTCATTACATGGAGAATCAAAGGACAATCTCCCATAAGAAGGTAGAGTTCCTGTCCAAGGAGATTGCCGAAGTGAAGAACAGAACAACTCAGCTCTTCTGGACTGTGGACAAGCTACTTCACCCTGCCTGTCTTCAGCTGGTTAGAGCTTTGTCATCAGCGAGATGTGAAGAGTTTGCTCTGTTCTTCACTGACAAAGTGTGCTCAATCAGGTCGGGAATCTCTCCAGGGGTACTACAGGTGGCATGCAGTGTCGGGTCTGAGACTAACAGAGGTCATCCTCAGGTCTGGAGTGAGTTTGATCCAGTCAAGGTGGAATAGGTCAGTGATACATCTCGAAGTTGTTGTCGACATACTATGATCTGACCCAGGCCCAGTCAGTGTTGCTTTTCAAAGGAGTGTTTTCCTGTGAAGGGCCTCAAAAAGAGCGCGAAACCTCTCTTGAAGAAGCCATCATTGGATCCAGATTGCCTGGCAAACTACAGACCCATCTCTAACCTGCCCTTTTTGGGGAAGGACATTGAAAAAGTAGTGGCCCCGCAGCTAGAGACATATCTTACTGCCTTTGATATCTATGGGCTGCTCCAATCTGGATGCAGGTCAAGGCACAGTATGGAAACTGAACTTGTCAGGGTGAAAAATGATTGCCTTAGGGCAAGAGATAGAGGTGAATGGTCCATTCTTGCTCTCCTTGACTTCTCCATAACATTTGACACCATGGATCATGGGGTGCTATTGGATCACCTTAGGGAATGTTGTAAACTCACTGGCACTGTCATCAGCTGGTTTGAATCCTTTCTTACAGGCAGGATGCAAAGAGTGGTGATGGAAATTCATTCCTCCCACACAAAACCCCTGTCCTGTGGAGTTCCACAGGGCTCAGTCCTTTCATCCATATTATTATTGGTGTACATGCTTCCCCTGCAAGATATCATTAGATGGTGAAGTATGGGATCCCACTGCTACGCAGATGACACCCAGCTGTAAATGTCTTTTGCATTTTAGAACTACAAAAATGAGCACCAGGATAAATTGGTGATGCTGCTAAATCTCAGGACAAAAATCAGTTACATTGATAGCACCCACCAAAAACAACCGGAATCCATGGTTTCTTATTCTTATTTTAAACCATGTATTTTAAAAAGCAGTACAAAGTATACAAAAAGTATTAGAGTTAATTTTCTTTCTCAAACAACACCATTTTTATACAGACCTTAATACATACAATTAAATAATTACCAGGTGTATTTAAATATGTCTTACTTGGCTAGAATAAATTAAGCCAGGAATTAACTTTTAATCACAGAATGGTGTTTTGTCCATTTGTTACTACTTTTTCAACTAGATCAGTTCATGTCAGCAACATTATTCGTAGGAACTGGGATTTGCTGAAATTAGAGCCTAAACTGAAAAATATTACTGATCAGGAACCTAAAATAATGTTTAAGAAAGCAAAAACTATTAAGGAATGGGTTGCTCTGAGTATACTGCAGGTTAAAGTAAATTCACAATCTAGTTGGTTACCCCTTCCCCCCGGATGTTTTAGATGTGGGAAATGTTCTTTCTGCAAATATGTGAAACAGGGTGGGAAATTTACTATCCCTGTAACAGGAAAAGAAATAGAAATTTATAGCTTTATTACTTGCAATAGTGTGGGGATTATTTATATCCTTTATTGTAGTTGTGGGCATTTCTATGTGGGCAGGACTATACGGCAATTCAGGATAAGAATGGGAGAGCATATACGAGTTATCTCCCATTCAAACATTACATATGTGATTGTTAAGCATTTATTGAATCATAAGGAGGGGACACATGAAGTCAGTTTTATGGGCATTGAAAAGATGGCTATTAGCCCTCGTGGTGGAGATTTTGAGAAAAAGGTGGGACAACACGAGAGCTTTTGGATATACTTTCTTGCAGCTAGAAGTGATGAGGGACTAAATGAAAATATATACCTCTCAGAGATTTTAAGTAAATTATAGATGGGTACTGCTTTATATAAATGGAGTTCCCGAAATGGATATATTTATACATGTTGCAATTAAAGAAAATGCCTACACATCATAAGTAAAATATTATAGTGTTAGGTTTTAAGAGCTGCTATGTATCTAAAAGCATGGCATGTGGTTGTTCATGTGGCTCAGCATTAACTACGTAATTAAACCCAATAATGAGTTTACGTTTGGCACTGGGAATAAAATAAAAGTACGTGCAAATTTTTATTGGAAGTTAGTGGGTTATGCTGATGGCTAGTTTAGACAATCTATATATACAGCTTTGTTCACTGACTGTGTGTTGATAAAATAAATATTTTATTCAATTTAAATATGTAAAGTAAAAGACATTTCATGTATTTTGAAGGTTTAATAATTTGTATTTAGGATTGATATAAATATATTAACAGTGCTGTTAAATAATTGATAATTTGGGTTTCACCATTCTGTGATTGAAGTTCATTCCTGGCTTAATTTATTCTAGCCAAGTAATCATGATAAATTTAAATACACATGGTAATTATTTAATTGTATGTATTAAGGTCTGTATAAAAATGGTGTTTGAGAAAGAAAATTAACTCTGATGAAGCAGGGTGCTGTCCTTGTGAAACATTAGTCTCTTCTTTTTGTATACTTTGTACTGCTTTTTAAAATAAATGGTTTGAAATAAGAATAAGAAACCATGGATTATGGTTGTTTTTGGCGGGTGCTATCAATGTAACTGATATATGTCTTTTGCACCAGCTCTACTGGGTGCAATCTCTGTATTTAATCCTTGCCTGAGGTTCAGGACTAGATGTCTTCCAACTGGCTAAGGCTTAGCCCAGACAAGACTGAAGTATTGGAGGTCCTGGCCATTGGCAGGAAGTTTGGCAGACAAAGGAGGCAACTGGTCTTGTACTTAGTGCCTCTCACCTGGCCGCCTCTGCTAAGGTGAAAAATCTGAGTGTGATCCTTTTTCATTATACCTTCTTTATTTGCAAACAGAAGCATTGGCACAGGCATTAATCACATAATATCAATATCAGGTTACAGTTTCCATACAACATACAGTATACCACCTGCATATGATTCATTAAAATACCATGCAGTGTAAGAATTTTTCTTTAAGGTAAAAATTGCACCTAACTAACTTTACTTAAGCATATTTCATAGAGGTACATTTGTGCTCCACATGAACTGATGAGTCAGCATAGACAACTGAGTCTGTAATAGAAACACAGAAACACAGAAAATGATGGTCCAGCAAGTCTGATCTACAAGAGCAGTCAGTTTAGGAAACATTTAAATTCCTCAAGCCTAACTAATAGTGGAAACCTAGGAGAGAGCATAACAGTAATACAAATGTTGTTCAGTCTGATACTCACCCTTACTCCTAAAGATTAATTTTATATCCCTGATTATAATTTATAGGCCTATTAGGTATCTGGCATCCTCTCCACTATGTTATTAGGAGTCTGGGATGTTCTCTATAGGATTTTCTGCTTCCTTTGTCCCTTGTGCAAGCTCCCGCCTCACCCAGAGATGAAGTATGCTTCCTCTCTTTCTTGGATTCTAAAGGTTAGATGTTCCATTTCTGTAATTTTATTCATTACCGGCACCCAATCTTGTTCCATAAGGGGATCTGGTTGCAACCACTTTCTGGTTTGGCTACACATATGTAACATAAATAAATTGCCTCTTTCCCTCTTATGGTGGGTGGTTTAAGACCTAACAGGAGGCTGGTGAAAGATGGCAGTTCCCCGGTGAAAAATTGTCCCAAATCTTTTTTGCCATGGCATCCCACAGGGAGCAAGTTTTGTACATTACCAAAAAATATGAGAGTAAGTGCCCCATGGGTTCCTGCACCCATGCCAACAACGTGACATGCATGCAGGGTTCTAGTGTGACTTGATGACAGCTGAGAGAAAGTACATCATTTTTACCTTCCAGGCAAATTCGTGCCAGTTTGGAGAGGATGTAGTACAAAAGGACCCCCTCCATGTCATGTCCCACTCTCCTTCTGTGAGCTCCAATTGCATTTCTTTATGCCACTTTTCTATAATATACACTGCTGCTTGTACTCTTGTCTGGGTTTAAAACTGGTAGACTAATGAACCAGCCCCTTTTTATTGAATTGTATTGTGTAGAGTTGTGAGTGACATGTCTTTCCTATTCAGATCTGAATTATGCTTTTTTTCTACATGATAGAAACTTTCAAGTACCTCAAGGGAATTAACAAAGTCCAAGAGGGTAGCATCTTCCAGAAAAAGAGTTGTGCAAGAACAAGGGGGCACAATTTGAAGATAGAGGGGGGACTGCTCAGAGGTAATGTGAGGAAGTATTTTTTCACTGAGAGGGTTGTGGATGCATGGAACAGCCTCCCTGAGGAGGTTGTGGAGTCAAGAACAGTGGGGGACTTCAAGAATGTATGGGACAGGCATAAGGCAGTCCTAGTGGGGGGTAGGAGGAAGTAAGCTGTTGGTTAACTAGGATTTGCAGCTTATCTGTTAGGTAGGAAAATGGGCAGACAAAGTGGGCCAAGCGGTCCTTATCTGCCGTCAAATTCTATGTTTCTATGTTTCTAGCCTGAGCTGCCCACTAAAGTAGTTTCTAATCTGCAAATATTGGAACATATCAGTTGGCCTGAGTACAATCCTTGACAGTAAACTGACACTGGAGGTTCAGGTGTCAGCCACTGTCCAAAGTGGGATTTACCATCTTAGAAACATTGCCTGGATTAAACCTTTTATCCCACCAGATGACCTGCCCCCACTAATGCATGCCTTTGTGACATCCAGACTTGACTACTGCAACACCCTGCACCTGGAGCTAAATGGAGGAGCCCTGCATTGGCTACAGTTAGTGCAGAATGCTGCATCTAAGTTGTTGATGGGCTGTCATAGATTTTGCCACATAACCCCAATCTTACATGACCTGCATTGGCTGCTAGTGAGGTGGTGGATCAACTTTAAGGTCAGTTTGCTGACCTATAAAGCCCTACATGGACTGGGCCCTAGTTACCTGCAGCACCTTCTGTCTCCTTACTAACCCTTTTGCCCTCTTTGTTCCTCTGAGGAGGGTCTCCTAGAAGTGCCCAGGGTCTGGCTGAAGTCCAGGGAGCTGGCTTTTTCAGAAGCTGGCCTGATCCTGTGGAATTCACTCCCAAAGTCCTTGAGGGAGACCCCATCATTGGAAACCTTTGAGAGGAGTCTGAAGTCCCACCTATTTAAGGAGGCTTTTTCTTTATATTAACTTTACTGGCTATAAATAGTTTTATATTGTTTTAAGTTACTTAGTTTAATTAATTAATTGTTGTTGTATTTATTTATTATATACTATTCCTATGTTATAAGTGATGTATGTTATTGTTCAGCACCTAGAGCCTTAAGGGATGGGCGCTTTAAAAAAATATTTTGCTTGCTTGCTTGCTCGCTTTATTGTTTTATTGGACTACACAAAAGAAAATTATTCCTTGATTCCTGCTTGCATGGGAAATGACTAGTGATATTGCAGACAGGGGAAAATTAATTGCCAAAGGATGCTGTTTTTGACAGAGGAGAACTTTGGTTTCAGAGCAAGAAACAACAGTCTAGAACTACAGATTGTTTACTGATGAAGCACTTCTACCTCAGAAGGAGTCAGTACCTGTTTGGATAAAGCTAACAGATACTTTATTAGAAGAAGGGTGCCTCATTTAAGTAAAAAAAAAGAAGGAGGTCATCGTGTGTTTCTCTGAGAAGGGGGCTGTATCAGCTTAATTTACTGAGTCAGGAGCAGAGGGTGAATCTAATTGGGGGTGTGGCTTAGTAGCTTAGGAGTATAAAAGCAGGTGTCTCCAATTACAGCTTCCTGCTGTTTTTGACAGAGGAGAACTTTGGTTTCAGAGCAAGAAATAGCAGTCTAGAATTACAGATTTTTTACTAATTGCCCTCCTTCCCACACCTCCACTCTCCCACCCTAAGCCAGTTCTACTTTTATAGCCACTGGATTTGACTGACAACAGGAACTTCCTGTTTGGCAGTAGGAAGGGAAGGATCACTAAGACACATTAGTTTCATCAACCTTGAAGGAACCTAAAACAAATAATGCTTTCTTCTCCCCTGGCTGCTGGAGGTCTGAATCCAAGCATGGAAGAAGGAGATTACTGAAGACTACAGGAAGTTCCTTTCCCAGAACAGGAAGGGTGAGAGTTGTAAGAGCACATAGGCAGTAGGAAAGTAAGTGTAAAAATACATAGAGGGAGGAGACAGTAAGCATACAAAGCAACAGGAGAGGGGACACCAAAATAAGTCAAGATGGGAGTGGTGCAGTGCAATGGCTGTGGAGCAGCAGTGTTCCGGGAGACATTCTGGAGGCTGTGAGGCTACCCTGTTTGCAGGCACCTCTCTGGTCTGAGGAAAGAGGTTGCCCATCTCCAGGCTGACCTGGTTAGGATTCATGAAACCTCTTCCCCCACCCAGAGACCACCAGGGCCAACACTGTTACCTCAGAGGTTGCCAAGAAAGAGTAGTGGTTGGACCAAGGTGGGCTCTGGGAGGGAGAGGGTGGTGGAACAGAGGTGCACCCCTCCACCACCTCTCCACAATTCATATGCTGTTCTGGCAAAGAGTGGTTCCTCTATGGAGGCACCTGCAGTGGAGACCAAGGAGGATGCTGGGAATCTCCACAAAGAAGACCCACAGGAGGGTGGCACAAGACCCCACAGGGGAAGGAAACAACTCCTGGTGGGGGACTCAATCATTAGAGGGGTAGAAGTGGGGGAGGAAGGGGATAGGGAGGTAAGGTGCCTGCCTGGTGCCATGGCTCAGAAGGACAGGAAGTGAATCCTCAGGATTGCGAGAGCAGCTGAACAAGGAAGGGAGCTGGATGTCATTGTCCACCTAGGGACAAATGACCTGGCTATGAATGGGATCAGAGAGGTGCAAGAGGAGTTTGTGGAGTTGGGGAGGGGCCTTAGACAAGTAGCATGTAAGGTAACCTTCTCAGAGGTGCTGCCTGTCTATGGCAAGAATGATGCTAGGGTAATCCGCACCATGGGATTCAATGAATGGTTGAAAAACTGGTGTGGAGCTCAGGGTTTTGGCTTCATTGGGGACTGGGGAGCCACCTGGAGGGATGCAGGCTTATATTGGCACAATGGTCTGCATCTGTCTGGCGGGGAGGACCAGGATTCTAGGTGACAGGTTTAAATGCTTCATTGGCAAGCATTTAAACTAGCCAACGGGGGAGTCACTGAAAAGGAGCAGGGAAATCCCAGCCTCCCCCCACAAAACACAGTAGTTAGAGAGGTAAACACCATGATAGAAAAGTCAGTAGGGAGCAGGACAGGTGTAAATGCAGAAAAAGGCAGTAAGGACAGGGATGGGGCTAAAAGGGATAAGGCCATAAAAAATAAATAGAAGGCGATGAGTGCCAATGCTCGCAGTCTGTGCAATAAGCTCCCTGAACTAGTAGCCTTGATGGAAGAGGGATACCTGTATATTTTGTCAGTCACTGAAACATGGTACACAGAGAACCATGACTGGGATGTCAGGAGGAGGAGTGCCTCTCTATATAAGGGAAGAGATTAAAGCAAAAGAACTAAAGAGTAAACAGGAAGTTGATGAGTCACTATGGGTCACCCTGGAGAGAGAAAATGGCACCACAAGATACAGACCCTCATCTCAGGGGGAGGAAATGGACAAGGAAATGATAGAAGGCAGCCTTAAAATGGCAGAATGAAGGGGAGATATTATTGATGGGGGACCTGAATATGCCAGATGTTAACTGGAGTACCTTTGCTGCAGGCACATCCAAGAGCAGGGTCATTCTTGATGCCCTACAGGGGGCATGCCTCAGACAGCTAGTGTTGGAACCCACTCATGAGGGAACAATCTTAGACTTGGTACTCCCAAATGGGGAAGGAGAAAGGATCTCAGATTTAGAAGTGGGTAGCCATCTGGGAATAAGTGACCACCAAACAGTGAAGTTCACAATAAACACAGCCATAGAGTTAAGCCATACAAAAACTAGAGTATTGGACTTTAGGAAGGCTGACTTTGGGAAAATGAGAGAGTGCCTCAGAAAAGCACTAGCAAATGGGCAAGAAGGAGGGTGGAGAAACAATGGGGAATAATCAAAACATCCATCTCAGAGGCAACAAGCCTTTGTGTGAAGGAAAAAAACACTATGGTTCTCAAAAGAGGTGGCAGGAACGGTTAAGAAGAAAAGGATAGCATTCAGGAAATATAAGGAAACACAGAAGGAGCAGGACAGAGAACTTTATCAGTTAAAGCAGAAGGAGGCAGGGAAGGCAGTCAGAATAGCAAAGGCACAAACTGAGGAAAAGATAGCTAACTCTGTTAAGAAGGGGGATAAAACCTTTTATAGGTACATTAGGAAGCAAAGAAAGACCAAGAGAGGGATACTGAGACTTAATAAAGGGGAGGGAATGTGGGCAGAGGGTGACAGTGAAAAAGCAGGGATACTGAATGAATATTTCTGCTCAGTATTCACAACGGAAGAGGAGGGGGGTACCTAAACCAAACAAGAGAGAAACTCTAAATAGGGGGGTCAATACCAGTCCATTCACAGAAGAAAGGGTTTTGAAAGAACTCTTGAAACTGAGGGTGGACAAAGCAACGGGGCCTGATGGGAGTCACCCAAGAATTCTAAAAGAACTAAGGGTAGAACTAGTAACACCACCGACTACTCTCTTTAACAAATCATGGGAGAATGGGGTGGTACCTGAGGATAGGAGGAGGGCAAATGTGATTCCACTTCACAAAAGTGGGAGCAGGGCAGAGGCAGGAAACTACAGATCAGTTAGTTTGACTTCAGTGGTAGGGAAAATAATGGAATCACTTCTGAAGGAAAGAATTGTTCAGTACCTAGAAGCTAGTGGGGCACAGGACCCAAGGCACCAAGGCAGCATGGTTTCACAGCAGGAAGATCATGTCAGATGAACCTAATAGATTTCTTTGACTGGGTGACCAAAGTAGTGGACCAGGAAGGAGCTGTGGATATGGCTTACCTAGATTTTAGCAATGCATTTGACACAGTCTTACACAAAAGATAAATATACAAGTTAGCCAGCCTTGGAATGGGTCCCAAGGTGGTAGGCTGGATAAAATACTGGCTGGACAACAGGACACAAAGGGTAATAGTAAATGAAGTCCACAGTGAAGAAAGGAGGGTAACTAGGGGGGGTACCGCAGGGTTCAGTACTGGGACCTGTCCTCTTTAATGTCTTTATAAGTGACATTGGAGAGCACCTGGAAGGAAAGTTATGTCTCTTTGCAGATGACACAAAGATCTGCAACAGGGTTGATACACAAGGTGGGGTGGAAAGGATGAAAAAGGAATTGGCAAGGTTGGAGGAATGGTCAAATATGTGGTAGCTCAGATTCAGTGCAAAGAAGTGCAAGCTAATGCATCTGGGAAACAAAAACCCAGGGGAAGAGTACACAATGGGGGGTGAGTTAATAACAACAACAAAAATCGAAAGAGACCTATGAGTAATTATATCAAATGACCTAAAGGTGGGCAAGCAATGTGAGAAGGCAGTAAGGAGGGCTGGGGGATACTGGGATGCATAGGGAGAGGTATCAACAGTAGAAAACAGGAAATTATTATCCCTCTGTACAGACAGTTAGTAAGACCCCATTTGGAGTACTGCATGCAATTCTGGAGACCCCATCTCTGCAAAGACATAGACAGAGTGGAGGCTGTTTAGAGGAGAACAACCAAAATGGTGCAGGGTCTGCACCAGAAGATGTATGAGGAGAGACTAAAGCAGCTTAATATATATACCCTTGAGGAAAGGAGGGAGAGGAGGCACATGATAGAAACTTTCAAGTATCTCAAGGGAATTAACAAAGTACAAGAGGGTAGCATCTTTCAGAAGAAGAGATGTGCAAGAATAAGGGGGCACAATTTGAAGATAGAGGGGGGATGGCTCAGAGGTAATGTTAGAAAGTATTTTTTCAAAGAGAGGGTTGTGGATGCATGGAACAGCCTTCTTGAGGAGGTTGTGGAGTCAGGAACAGTGGGAGAATTCAAGAATGCATGAGACAGGCATAAGGCAATTCTAGTGGGGGGTAGGAGGAAGTAAGCTGTTGATTAACTAGAATCTGCAGCTTATCCATCAGATAGGGAAATGGGCAGACAAGGTGGGCCAAGCAGTCCTTATCTGCCATCAAATTCTATGTTTCTATGTTTCTATGTTAAGGCTTCCACCTCCCCCTATAAATGCTTCACATGTGGCAAAAGCCTGTGACATGAGTCTGTATGTGGCCTGGTTGTGTGGCAACAGGTGGCACTGTAGCTAAGCCAACCTATTTAGTTTACTGTATGACCTCTGGGAGGAACTACCCTGAGGAACTTGGTGTAAATAAACTAGTTGCCATTTTACCTTTGACTTGTGTGCAGCATAGTTATTAACAGCACACATGACATGGTATCAGAAGTGAGCAGAATCAGCCCAGTCTCTAATCCAGAGCCCTCCTTCAAGCCATTTGTCATTGGGGAGTCAGTAGCTGCCTGCAGGAGTGTTTGCAGTGTGTTTTATTATTTTTGTAAAGAAAAAATTGCAGGAGTCCATTTGTGCAGATACAGCATGGCAGGTGCACAGTATATACAACTGTGCAGCACAGTAGGACACTGTCCATGCCCTACACCTCCTGGGGTGAACTATTGCAGGGGGCAGTTCAGAGGACATAGGTGGGCATCTAATCGGATGCCCATCCTGGATCCTGTTGTAAATCCCCTGTTCCAAGAGAGCAGGGGATTCTAGGTAGGCATGGGTCTTACCTTAATAAATGTATGCATGAGTGCCTAACTTGATGCCCCAGCCCTCCCAGTCAGCCCAGTGGGTCGGGACATACCGAAGGGGGGATTCTTGTCCAGACCCATCTGGTGGGTGTCAATGGGGGGGCATGTAAAAATTTGACAGGATCCCCGCTGCAGTATCCTGCACCCCACCTTGCCCAGCACTCCGTGCCTTTGTGAATGTCGTGGTGTGTGAGCACACCCCCAGACTTGTCCCTGGAATGCCAGCAGCGTATAGCTGCATGATCATCCAGGGGATCATTTGCACAAGGGGTGCATGCCCCTTCCATGAATGCCACTATGGATCTGCTGGACTCCAGCTTCATGGCATTCTAACTAAGGGTTGCCTACACGCCACAGATATGTGGCGTGTAGGCAATGTATACCTTTTTCTTATCATTTTTTTTATCCCCTGGTCACCCCGACTTATCCATATCAGCCCCCTCTCCCCAGCTCATCAGTTCACCATCCCTGGGACTTACTGATTCAGACTTGCACTGCTCCACAGATTATCCCTGTGGTGGAGCATCCCAGGTGGCCCTGTTCCCAGGAGGTGTTTAGCTTGGTTGTGGGACAATGTGCCCAACAGGTGGTTACAGGGCCTTCAAAAAGAGAAAGTTTCATCCTGCAGGTCAGGGTGTTTTTTCCACTTTTTCTGTGTCTCTCAGCCCTCAGATCCTCTGGGAAGCATGGCAGCTTGATGTGCACCACGTGCTGACATCTTTCATTGGGAGTGTTTTGCCCTCCCAAACCACTACTCAAGCCTGCACCTCCACCTATGGTCACCTAGGTAGTAGTCGCACAGTGGAACAAGCAATCTTCCTCCCTGCTCAATCCTCCTACTCCTGGCTGAACCTCGAGTGGCCTGGGCTTGTTCCTGAACCCAGGTCACAGGCATGGTAGCAGGTAAGGTACACGTGCCTCAGCCCTCCGTGCCTTTGCCGATTGCTGGCTAGGCAATCTGCACCTTAATGCATAAGCCCCATAATTTACATTTTCTGTATGTAAGCATATATAATCCCCTAAATACACAGTTTTACTAATAATATCATTGCATACCTCTCATAGAATACAGTCTGATTTTTTGAAAAATAATGGCTAGTTTCATAGCCATTGAAGTGCATCATTCTGCTTTTTAACAATCTTGTGCACTACCACACATATTCTCACTGAACTCTTGTTAGTACAAATTCTACTGGCACCATAATTCTTATTAACTGCTCTGTGCCACTTGCTTTATATCCATTCCCCCTTTGATCGCTGCCCCCCAACATGCCAACATTTTTCCTAAACATTAGCTGCTCTGTGGCACTTGCTGTTCCCCGTCTCCTTAGTCTCTTCCACCCAATTTGCCACCATTCACTATCATTACCATTAGCTCAGCACTTGCTCTCTATCCTTCCCCTCTCAAATCTCTGCCTCCCCAACATGCCCATATTCTCACTATACATAAGCTGCTTTACAGTACTTGCTGTCCCTCTCCTTCCCAATCTCTGCCCCCTCCCCAAACCTGCCGCTATTCACTGTCATTTACATTAGCCGCTCTGCATCACTTGATATGAGTGCCATCAAGCTTGCAATTAACAGCTCCATGCTCTCTATCATAGATTATGGACTGGTAGTCTATGGAGCCGGTACCGATACAGCACTTAGGCGAATCAAGATTGTATTAAACAAAGTCTACAGACTAGTCCTGTGTGTGGACCATTTAACTCACAAGAGTGAACTATACTCAAGCACTGGTTGGTTAAACTTGAATAGCAGAATTCAGTACCAAGTCTTGTCTATTAGCTAAAAAGTCCACACTAGTCTTGCTCCTCCTGGAGTGAGGCAGCTGCTAAGAAAGTCCACTTCCTTCAGACTAACTAAGGGGTTCAGTAAAGCTGCCTCCATTATCTCATTCCGCTGGACCTCACTAGGGCAACGGTCCTTCGAATATAGGGCCCCCTGCTAGCTAAATTCCCTTAACTCTGAGCAGATTGAGGAAACGAAACGAGGCCCATTTAAGGCCAAGCTGCTGCAGTACCTGGCCACCCTTAGTAACTGTGAGTGCGTCACCTGTGCCTAATCCTACTGTTATTGATAGCTTATCTGTCCTGCATAGCACCCATCTCCCCCCCCACTTCCTCCCCTGCCTGATGTGACCCCATTGAGCACTTACCCCCATGTTCCCTCTTTATTCCCTTCGCCTTCCTGCTTTCTCTTCACAAATATTAATCCCCCAATGTTCACCCTCCCCAAGTTCCCCTCCCTCACCCCACTTTTAAACCCTTTCCTTATCCCTCTTCCCCACATTACCCGCCCTGCCCTATCACCTACTTACGTAAACCTGGGTAGATTCCTATCTAATCCCAGCCCTCTGACTACTCAACCCTCTTATTCTGTCACCCACTTTGTTTCTGCCCCCACCCTCCCCCTGCTTTCATCTATTCTGTCCTCCCCCTCCTTTGGTCACCACCACTTCTGACCCTCCATAACTCTACCTGCACGCTCTAAAGCTCAGCTACCACTATAAATTGCTTGTCCACATTAGGTATGCTCTTAATACTGTTGCAATAAAGTTGGCTTCTCCTGCCTAATGTATTTTAACTGTACTTGCTTGAATCTGTATCTGTATGTACCATAATGTACTTACCTGCAGTATATACCCCTATCTGTTTTGTAATGTCTATGTACCTTGTCTATTGCCTTACGATGTGGAACCTTTGTAAACGAGTTTTTAGCTCAAAGGTGTTATCCGAGATTCCAACAAATAAATAAATAAAAATATCTACATCTCCCTTCCACAATTTCTTCCCCTCAATTTGCTGTCATTGTCCCTTTTACAGCACCTGCTCTATGTCATTACTTCTCACATCACCTTGTCTTCTCACATGATACCACGTTCAACTTTACTTCCCATTACCTTCTGTGTTCCACTTCCATTCCATCTCTATCACCCTCCATATCTATCTGTAGCTTTAGAATGACACTGTCAACCCCCATAGGCCTTGGAGTATCTCTAATTTAAAAAACACATCTTATGATTGTTCACATTCTGTAGAGACTGCTGATGTAGCTGGTTGTTTGATTTTGATTCTTTTTTTTTTCTTTTAAACAATGAAAAACAGACTGCTCACCATACTGGTGTTACCACACAAAAACATGTTTTTATTTATTTAAAAGTTTTACCAGGAGGTCACACTGAGCAGGGTACTGCTTGATTCCAGGTACATCCTGGGGAAGGGGAACATGGGAGATAACAATCCATTAATGCAGAGAGTGTACAAAAGTTATAACATGAGCAATACAGAGGTAGACAACTTATACCATAAGCAATACAGAATTATGCAAGGGCAAGAAACATTAGCATTTAAACATACATTTTACGCCGGCCCAGTGGCGCTGAGGGTTGAGGCGCTGGACACCACACCTCGCGCCACGCCAGCGACCCGGGTTCGGGAGCGAGCTCGGATCATCGGGGGTCGGCCGGGGGTAGACAGGCTGGAGCGTCTGAGGACAGCTCACCTTCTCCGGGGGGAGGGGGGATTCCTATACCGGCGAGCAGCAACCCCTGGTGGAGACTGGGGAGAGCGACGGCAAGCCGGGTCTCAAGGGGCTCGATTGGTTGCTAGCGCAGGCCGGCAGCCTATCAGCCCCAGAGGCTGCTCCTTCATGGGAGGAGTGGGGGGGTACGCTGCTGACGCCAGTGGATGCCTGGACGCGTAGGCATGCAGCGGGGAGAGAAAATTGGGAAAATGGATCCCCCACGGAGCCTGGATGAAGGAGCACTGAGCCGGGGTCCTAATGTGCCAGTGCCCGTCCACAACCCAGGACCTGAACAAGATCCCAAGATTTCGGGGTGCCCCCAAACCCGACCCTGCCCGGGGGGTATTCCGCGGCTCGATGAAGGGACCTGAGGTGAGTAGGAAGGGCGTTGGCAGGGGCAGGGCTTCATGGGTGCTCCAGAAGGAATGGCTCTGTGAAGGCAGGAGGAGTAGAAACAGAAATTTCAAAAAAAAAAAATAAACATACATTTTACATAATACGTAAACACTATTGCACAATAATTTCAGCAGAGTCGAGAATAGAGTCTAATTCCAATTAGCTGATAGGGAAGAACCCATTAGCTCAAAATTGCAGGCACAACTAGCTGCAGATGCAGGCCATGGAGAAATGTGCATTTATGAGATAGCCGAGGAGCTGGGAAGGGGGCATTTGATGAATATGTCCAGGGAGGAAGTTTCACAATTTGGGCATGCAATGCCAGAATGCTGCTTGGCCAATCGAAGAGGACATGTGCAGCACCGCTAGGTGGTGGGTATCATTATTTTTAAGGGTGTAACCAAGAGTGGAATGAGCAGCTAATACCTCGTAAAGGTAGGGAGGCAAGGACAGAGTCCAGAAGTTTGCCATGAGTTTGGCACAGTGGGACTGCCTCGGTTCTGTAGCAAGAGAAGATTTAGAGTCTAGTAGAGCAAGCAGTGGTAGGAGTATGGTTGGGTATGGTTGGCTATCAAGGGCAAAGCGACAGAAGGCATGAAAAAGGGGGTCCAGTCTGGCTAGGATGGACTTAGGAGCAGTACTGTAGACTACATATCTGTAGTCGAAGATAGGGAAGATCGCTTCCTGTACTAGTGCATGGTGGGCTGGCAGCAAGATGCATCCACAATAGTGATAAAAGGCACCCAGTTTAGGGTGTAGCTTTTTGTGGATGACTTTGACATGTACAGAAAAGTTGAGGTGCTGGTCCAGCCAGACCCCGAGATATCTAAAGGAGGGGTTGGCTTCCAGAGTGGCCCCATCCAGGGTATGAAAGGACGGGGTGGAAGTGAGCCAAGAGAGTTTCTGTCTCATGCCGAAGGTCATGGAGACAGTCTTCTTGGCATTTAGGAAAAACTGATTTGAGTGAAGCCAGAGCTGGACGTCATTGAAGTCCTGCTGCAACCTGGTCGCAACATCAGCGGTCGAAGTGCCTGATACATACAGAACTGTGTCGGCTGCATATATGTGTATGGTTGTGCATGGTCAGGTGGTGGGTAGGTCATTTAAAAAGATGGAGAAGAGGAGTGGCCCAAGGACCGAGCCTTGGGAGACACCTGAAGTGGGAAGAGGTGGAACCTCCGATTCTGACAGATTGGGAATGGCCTACTAGGTAGGAATGGAACTAGCTGGAAGCCATAGTAGAGAGCCCAGCAGTAGAGAGCTTTTCTAGCAGGAGTGTGTGGGAGACCGTGTTGAAGGCCTTTGCGAGGCCGACAAAAATAGTGGAGGGAATAAGGCCCTTGTCTATGCCAGCGAGGATGGAATCAGTGAGCTGTAGAAGGGAGGTGGTGGTGGAGTGGGACTTCCTGAAGCCAGACTGATAAGGAGGGAAAAAGGAGGAGGAGTTGAGGAAGGAGATAAGTTGTGAAAGGGCTAGGTGCTCCTGAAGCTTTGCCAGTATGGGGAGGAGGGAGATGGGACAGTAGTTACCAGGAACAGAGGTGTCACCTCCCTTTGGGAGTGGGATAACCAGGCATGTTTCCATTCTGAGGGGATAGAGGCTAGGTTTGTTCACAGTCTTTGATCAACTCCCACTGCATTGTTGTTGGAACACTCCCAACATGGTATAGCCAATTATTATGTAGTGGGAGTAGAGGACACTATTCTATCACGAGTGGTTGCAGTGTTTGGGGGTGTTTAAATTGTTCAGGAAGTGTGCAATAAAAATAGCTCCAGGATTCAAAACAAAACAAAGTTGTTTATCACTATACATTAGCATGCATTTCAGTCCTAAGCAAAAAAGCAGATTAAAAACAGCAACATCAATGGATTTTAGAACAGGTAAGCACTCATAAAATGTAAGGGTTTAACTAGAAATAATATGATGCAAAAAATCAGTATACATTAACTGCTCTCAGCACTTGCTTTCCTCCTCCCTTCTACCCCATCTCTAAACTCCCAACATCCTCCCATTCTCAATATATCTTTGCAGCTCTGTGCCACTTGCTTTTTGCCACCCTTCCTGATCTCTGCTCATCCAAAACCCAGCCATTCATCATCACTTACATTACCTTCTGTCCCTTATTTGCTTTCTATCCTTCCCTTCCCAAAATCTTTTCCCCATCCAACATGCTGACATTTATATGACCCGAAACAATTTAAACTATATACACTGTTATTCTGCAAAACAAAATATGGCATTAGATCAGTGGCAATACTTTCAATTGATTGTGCACAGATTTCATTCATTACATGTTCTTGTTAAGATTTTCATGTTTTAACTGTATAAGGCTACTGTCATCTTATTACTCTTCATATAAGTAAACTCCATCTGCATCAATCTCCACATTTTCATTTTCAGCCCTGCCTGGTCCATTTGGTTCTCCCATTGACATCAAACATGATGCAATGTTCAATGTGGTAGGGTTAATGAGATAAACTGTTATTAACAGACTGTTTGCATTGACTGGCCTTATTCCCTGCAAAATATGATATCTTGATCACTGTGATGCTTTGTGGAGGAGTTCATATAAAATATTATGATAAATTAAAAATAAATACACTGCTGTCTTAGACTGTTAGTGCTGCTTCATGTTCACATTGTGACTGCAATTGTTAAGACCACTGCTCTCAAGAGCTCAGTCCCTTGTCATGGCAAGATATTGGTGTAAAGAAACTGAGAAAAAGTGATTTAATCTAGGTCTACTAAATGCATACTGTACCATATCAATTGTATATTATATTGTTAATGTACATAAACTCTTCCACAATGCCTACAATGCCTCACTGTGATTAGGACACTAAATATTGTCAGGGAAAAGACTGGTTTGTGCAAGCAGTCTAAGACCAGCTGAACTCAGTCACACTGCTGCAGTGAAATTCACTCCTTGTTTTACTGTTTGAACCCACATTTTTAACATAATGTTTTACCCCATCTCATGAACATGGCAGGTGTCATTTTCAAATTCCCTTCAAAACCTGTTTTCGCAGTCGTTCTGCAAAATCACATTTCCAGGGACATTTGATAAATTACACCTGTCATGTTCATATTCTGGGGGAATAAAAATACTCTCTTGATAATTCAGGGCCACAATATAAGAAAACAACACTGTTATGTGTGAACCGCTTCATTCCCCAGTCATGAGAAATTTTCTATTATAACTCATGTTATTGTGTTAATTTTAACTGTTGTGCTATCTATGCCCCACAACTACACTTTTGTAACTCATGTTATTAATGTGTTAATTTTAACTGTTGTGCTATCTAAGCCCCAGAACTACACTTTTATAACTCATGTTATCAATGTATTAATTTTAACTGTTGTGCTATCTATGCCCCACATCTACACTTTTATAACTCATGTTATCAATGTGTTAATTTTAACTGTTGTCCTATCTATGCCCCACATCTACACTTTCATAACTCATGTCATTAATGTGTTAATTTTAACTGTTGTGCTATCTATGCCCCACATCTACACTTTCATAACTCATGTTATTAATGTGTTAATTTTAACTGTTGTGCTATCTATGCCCCACAACTACACAGCAAATTCAAGCAAGCAAACATGAAGCATTAGCCAGTGCTTGGTTACTTTGTGCCGGGGTTCCAGGCATTATTCTTTGTGTAATCAAGTGAAATGGAGGAAACCCTACACTGCCATCTCCTTGATCAAATATTTGAGAATTGTTTTTCATACTCTTCTTGCTTTTAGTATGTGATTTTTTTTCTGCACTTGCCTCTCATGGTAGCAACATCCTGTCCTACCTCCTCATCTGAGCTACTGACCTCAGACAAAAAGTTTCACAGTCTAGTTCAATCAATCTTTATTTTACCAAACGAAACATCATTGAGAGTTAACCTCATTTACAAGATGGATCTGGATGGTTTACATATGACAATAGATCAGTAACAGCTCTGACAATAGTTATTTAAATAGCAACAAGGAAAAGGACAAGGACAAGCTTTCAGGAAAAAGGTGTGTTAGAACAACAGTACAAAAGAAATCACTCATCATGATATTATTCACAATACATATATACAATATACAAGGTGCAACTGGTGGGTGGTTTACATATGTCAATAGAGCAGTAACATTTGCTACAATAGTTATTTACATAGCAAGGAAAAAGATAAGGGCAAAGGTTCTGGAGAAAGTGTGGTAGAACAACAGTAAAAAGTCTCTCAACATGATATTATACACACTACATACTTAAAATGCACAAGGTGCAAAAGGTACGTGACTAAAGCTAGGCAGGTAATTAGACACAGTTTAGCTGGAGGAAGAGTAGGGGTAAGGAGTATAAGACTATGTGGCAATGGGTTGTCATGGGAAACATTTACAGGACTCAATGAAGAAACGTGCAACCAAATTTTTAAAGGTGGCCTGTTTGACAGGGATCAATATTTTTAAGGTTCTTTGGAGGTTGTTCCACAAGACAGGAAGGACATGGCTAATGAAGGCCTTAGCAAAGTGCATTCTTACTCTAGTGATGACAAGGGAGCTGAGAGAAAGACTCCTCAGAGAGTAGTTACCCTCTGTATGAACAGGAAGATAATCTGAGATGTACCAGAGCAGCTTGTTGATAAGGGATCTGTAGGTCCAGGTGACAGCGTTTTGTTGGTGTCTGAGTCTGAGTGATACCCAGGCTAGTTTAGTGTACAGAGATCAGTGATGAGTGCAGTAAGGGGCTCCAGTAATACATTTAAGTGCTCTGTGGTAGAGAGTGTTGAGTTTAGCTACAGCTGTACTGGGACCTTGGTCATAAAAGAAGTCAGTGTAGTCCAGTAAAGGTAGAAAAGTGGACTATACCAGTCTAGTTTTGGCTTCCTGGGTAAGAAAATGCTTGATGCAAAAAACAGACCAAGCCTTTGTTTTAATTGTTTTGCTAATTCATCAATGTGGTCAAGGAAGGACAATTTATGGTCAACCCAGAACCCCAAGTATTTGAATTTGGTCACATATTCCAAGGACTCCCCCAATTAAATAATTATTTGAGGTACAGGGCAGAAATTGGATGCATAGACTAAAGGAGTGAAACGTTTGATTTTACCTTTTTTGGCATTTAACAGGAGCTTCAGATGCAGAAGGTTTTGCTGCAGAAGGTTAAACTCCAATTGCAAATCCCTGCAAGCCAGTTCTGGGATATGCCTATCTATGTAAAGGACCGTGTCATCAGCAAAACGATGAATATTTGCTGATTTAATGCTGGAATTGATATTGTTGATGTATAATGCAAATAATAGCGAACCTAAATTAGACCCCTGAGGCATTCCTCACAGGAGAGGTTTCAGAGGAGAGAGTTCCCTTTCTGTTTTGACCTGCTGATGATGCCCCAATATGTAACTGGCAAACCATCTCAGCACTGTGGAATCTGGGTCAATGGTTTGAAGAGTGAGCAGTAGCAATATGTGGTCCACCGTATCAAAAGTCTTGCTAAGGTCAAGGAATAAGGCACATATATAATGTTTAGCATCCAAGGCCTTTAGCCAGTCATTAGATACCTTAGCAAGAGCAGATACTGTACAATGGCAATGTCTGAACCCAGCTTTGTTCAGGGTTGGGCAGACTATACATCTCCAAATGCTTTCTAAATAGTAAATCAACTATTTATTTAGCATTTTGGATAGAATAGGAAGAAGGGATATGGGCCTATAGTTGTTTAACTCGCTAGGGTTACCAGATTTTAATAGTGGGACTCAAAAGGTGTGAGATAGGGGAAGACAAGACATGATACCCCAGCCTTAGAAAGTAAGGGTCGATGTGGTTAGCACCCATACTTTAGTTGGTTTCTAGTTCAAGGAGAAGATCTTCCACTTCCTTTATGGAGACTGGCCAGAGATAGAAGATTGCATAGTTCACTGTGGAGGATGGGAAGTGCCAGAAGTGTCCAGAGCACAGAGCTGTGCTTAAAGATTGTAGGCAGGGGAGGAGTCAAATGCCAAACCAGCAGTGGCAAAGTGGTTAAGAAGATCTAAGATGGTGTGCTTATCAGTGGTATAGGAGCTACCTGCAGAAATTTCTGAGGGGTTGGAAGCTTGCCCAGTTATACCCTTCGATGTTTTTTAAGGTCTTCCAAAACTTTGCACAACAGTTGGAGGCAGAGGCCAGCTCAGTTTTAAAGTATTTAGCTTTTTCAGCCCTAACTAGCTTAGTGCATTGATTCCTTACTGTTCTAAAGGCTGCCCAGTCTGATGGAGATTTGGTTTTCCATGCTTTTTCCATAGGGCATCCCTATGAAGAAGTGTGGATTTGAGATTGACCGTAAACCAGTGGCAAGATTTTCTCCTGGTACGAATTTTGGCTAAGGGTGCATGTCAATTTATTGTTCCAAGTATGATATCCTGGTACTGCTCATATGCCTCACTTATGGTGGGGGCCAAGTAGAAGTCCTGCCAGTAGGCATGCTGGAGATCCGCGAGAAAGGCATGAGGGTTGAAGTTGCGGTGACTTTATTTATAACTGAATCTAGAAGTGGAAGCAATTTTTGGTGAGGTCCTTACACAGGCTATGGCACAGTGATCACTTAGATTGTTGAAGAAGGTGCCAGCATGGGAGAAGAAGTGAGGTTTGTTTACTAGAATTAGATTAAGTTAAGTGCTGTGGTCCGGCTTTTTGGTATTTGGATGGGTAGCATCAGTAATAAGTTGAGTGAGACCAAAAGTGTCACAGAGGTTTTTTAGAGGTTTGGAGCTTGGAGAGAACCAGTCAAGATTGAAATCACCTGAATTAATGACCTCAGAAGATAGTTTGTCCAAAGTATTCATAGAAGGTCTAGCAACTTAATCCCCGCTGAGGGAGGTCTGCAACACCCAATGATGGTAAGGGACACAGAGGAGGGAAGTAGAACCGTTAGTGTCAGACTCTCATATTCCTTAGTTAAAGTGGTAACCTTGAAGCACCCCTCCCCCTCTAGATGGTCTGCCCAATCTGAAGACATTGTAGGAGGGAATGATGATTTCAAAGTCCAAGGTAGCGGGTCTAAGCCATGTTTCTGCAACCAGCATGATGCCAGGGTTGGTATGGGAGATCCAAGATTGAATTGCATCAGATTTCCTTAAAATGTTGCAAGCATTTAAGTGGAGAAAGCTTATTCCCGTTAATTGAGCCAGCTCTGCAAACACTGTGATAGGGGAAGTAGGCACTAGATTTATCTCAACATTGCCTGATCATAGGAGGAGCAGTAGCAAGATTTTCTTGAGGGTGCTAAATATCAGTCTAAGGAGACAGGTCCAACCTTTCTTGCTATAATAAGAGGGTGGTATTGACAAACTGTCAGGACGGTATGCAAGGGATGCAAATAAAAGCACCCTGGCCAAATAGGTGAGATGAAACTTAAGAGGAGAGGAGGACACATAATGGGGAGCAGGAGTCCTAAAGTGTAAGAACAAAGAGCTATGGAATGGCTAAGATACCAAGACTATAGATGCATCAGGCAACAGGACAAGTATTGAAGAAGGAGTACAAGTTTTTTGTGACCTAGCATTTGAAGGCACAGCTACATGCAAGAGCTCCACTTTTGGATTAAGAGTGCTGAAGAGAAGGCCCATGAAACAAATAACACTGAGCAACAACAAATGCATTTTGGAGGTATAGGAGCACTCTAAGACTTAAAATTAGTACTCCACTTAGGATCTTGAAGAAATGCAAGGGTTGGAGTGCCCCTTTAAGGCTTAATGGCTGGAGTGTCTGCCAATAGAAGAGAAGGCAGCACAGGAGGGAGGGAATACAATCATATTTAAAGTGTGTTGGAGCAGGGTATATGGTCGGGAGAAAATTCAAGCTGAATATTTAAGGAAGATAAAGATAGCACTGGGTCCCAAGCTGTGAGTCCTGAGCCTCTGAGCTAAGACTGCAAAGAAGCTACAGGCAGGCTACAGCCAATCAAAGAACAGAGCCATAGACCGAGCTGCCAGTGGAGAGCCGAGAGTAGGAGGCTTGGTCCAATCAAATTAACAGTTCATGATCCGGTCCTATCTGCAGTGTATACATGTGCTTGGGCTGTTAAACTGGAGAGTGGGCAGAACAGGAGCTGCAGATAGCAGGCTTCCCAGCCATGGAGCAGCACAGGATGCATGGAAGTGCCCAATCAGGGGAATAACCTGGGGAGAGAAGAGGTACACATCAGGATAAGTGGAAAGCAGGCAAGGGCTAAATTGTGGGGTGGGGTATGGACAAAGGAGAGACAAAGAGGCAGTTAGAGTTGGAGTGGGGGTGGGCAGAAGGAAGATAATGGCTAGGTGCGATTGTTAACCTGGCGCAAACAGATCACAGCCAAGTTGAATTTTTTTTTTGCAAGCTGCAGACATATGGGGAGGAAGTGAGAGCAACAACTTGAAGGGAAGGTGATAGGCAGGAGAGTGAGGGCAGTACAGGGAGAGAAAGAGAACAGGCTAGAATTTTGCAGAGCCAAGGATCAGGCTAGAATTTGCAGAATCATGTATCAGGGGTGCAGAAGGATAATAAAATTGTCATGGCAGAAGGGCGCATGCAGGAGGAACAGCACAATAGGAGCAGAGGAATCTGTACACCCGCGGCAGCAGCATGGGTGTACAGGTTCAAGGGGAAGGAAGGAAGGAAGTAGAAGAAGAAGAGTTAGATGAAAGAAGTGACAGAACAACAGTTAGGCAAGTCTTAGCAGAACAGCATGGCAATTCACATAAAACACAACAAATGCAAGAGCACAATGCTTAAGCCCATACAATCCCTTAACAGTGTGATAAGCATTAAATGATGCAGTTCCCCAAATTCAGGCTTGAGCCCATGTAACCCCTTAGCAGTAAACCAAGTACAGTTCTCCTCAAAAATTCAAGCTAAATATTTAAGGAGGGTAAAGATAACACTGGGTCCTAAGCTGTGAGCCCCAAGCCCCTGAGCTAAGACTGCAGAGAAGCTATGGCCAGGCTACAGCCAATCAAGAGTAGAGCCATAGACCGAGCTGCCAGTGGAGAGCCTAGAGTAGGAAGCTTGGTCCAATCAAATTAGCAGTTCATGATTCGGTCCTATCTGCAGTGCATACCTGGGCTTGGACTGTTGAACTGAAAAGCGGGCAGAACAGGAGCTGCAGCTGGCAGGCTTCCCAGCCATGGCATGGCGCAGGATGCATGGAGGTGCCCCATCAGGGGCAGAACCTGGGCTTGGGCTGTTGAACTGAAGAGTGGGTAAAACAGGATCCGCGGTCGGCAGGATTCTCAGCCACAGGAAGTGGGAGCAAGGCAGAGGAAGGAAACTACAAACCTGTTAGTTTGACCTCAGTGGTTTGGAAGATGATGAAAACAGTTCTGGAAGAAAGAATAGTTGAGTACCTAGAGGCCAGTGGGGCACAGGACCCAAGGCAGTATGGATTCACAGCAGGAAGGTCATGTCAGATGAAGCTAATAAATTTCTTTGACTGGGCGACCAAAGTAGTATACTAGGGTGGGGCTGTGGACATGGCCTACCTAGACTTTAGCAAGGAATTTGACAAAGTCCCACAAAAAAGATTAATACTCAAGTTAGCCAGCCTGGGAGTAGGTCCCAGGGTGGTAGCCTAGGTAAAAAATTGGTTGGATAACGACACATAGGATAACAGTAAACTGAGTCCACTCCAAAGAAAGGGGAGTTACTAGCAGGGTATTGTTGGGTTCAGAACTGGGGCCGGTCCTCTTTAATGTCTTTATAAATGACATTGCAGAGGGACTGGAATGAAAAGTATGCCTCTTTGCAGATGACACAAAGATCTGCAATACTATTAATACTCAAGGTGGGGTGGAAAGGATGAGAAGGGACATGGCAAGGTTGGAGGAATGGTCCAAAGTATGGCAGCTTAGATTCAATGCAAAGAAGTGCAAAGTAATGCACCTGGGAAACAAAAGCCCAGGGAAAGAGTACACAATGGGGGAAGGGGGTACTAACAGCAACAAAAATGGAAAGGGACCTGGAGGTAGTCATATCAGATGACCTAAAGGTAGGCAGGCAATGTGAGAATGCAGTAAGGAGGGCTGAGTATACTGGGAAGCATAGGGAGAGGCATTACCAGTAAAAAACAGGAAGCTATCATCCTTCTGTACAGACAGTTGGTGAGACCCCATGTGGAGTACTATGTGCAGTTCTGGAGACCCCATCTCTGCAAGGACATAGACAGGATGGAGACAGTGTAGAGAAGGGCAACTAAAATGGTACAGGGTCTGCACCAGAAACCATACGAAGAGAGACTAAAGAAGTTTAATATGTATACTCTTGAGGAAAGGAGGGAGGGGGGGACAAGATAAAAACATTCAAGTACCTTAAGGGAATCAACAAAGTTTAAGAGTGTAGCATCTTTCAGAAGAAGAGATGTGCAAGAACAAGGGGGCACAATTTGAAGATAGAGGGGGGATGGCTCAGGGACAATGTGAGGATGTATTTTTCACAGAGAGGGTGGTGGATGCATGGAATGGCCTCCCTGAGGAGGTCATGGGTTCAAAAATGGTGAGGGAATTCAAGAATGCATGAGACAGACATAAGGCAGTTATAGTGGGGGGTAAGAGGAAGTAGGCTGTTGGTTAACTAGGATCTGCAGCTTATTCAATAAGTAGGGAAATGGGCAGACTGGGTGGGCCAAGCAGTCCTTATCTGCCATCAAAGTCTATGTTTCTATTTTTCTATGGTGCAGTACAGGATGCATGTAGGTGACCGATCAGGTGGCAGAACCTGGGTTTGGGCTGTTGAACTGGAGAGTGGGCAGAACAGGAGCCACGGCCTGCAGGCTTCCCAGCCATGGCACAGCACAGGATGATTGGAAGTGCCTGATCAGGGGCAGAACCTTGGCTTGGTCTGTTGAACTGGAGAGTGGGCAGAACAGGAGTCACAGCTAGCAGGCTTGTCAGCCACGGCATGGTGCAGGATGCGTGAAGGTGCTTGATCAGGGACACCTCCTTGCATCCCGCGCAGGGTAATAAAATACTATCTTAATAATTCAGGGTCATAATCTAAGCAAACAACAGTGTTATGTGTAAACCACTTCATTTCCCAATCATGATAATTTTACTATTATAATACATGTTCTTAATGTGTTAATTTTAACTGTTGTGCTATTCATGCCCCATATCTACACTTTTATAACTCATGTTATTAACATGTTCATTTTAACTGTTGTGCTATTCATGCCCTACATCTACACTGTTATAACTCATGTTATCAATGTGTTAATTTTAACTGTTGTGCTATCTATGCTCCACAACTACACAGCAAATTCAAGCAAGCAAACATGAGGTATTAGCCAGTGCTTGGTTACTTTGTGCTGGGGTTCCTGGCATTATTCTTTGTGTAATCAAGTGAACTGGAGGAAACCCTATGCTGTCTGAACCCACATTTTTAACAATCATTTTAACCCCATCTCATGAACATGGCAGGTGTCATTTTCAAATTCCCTTCAAAACCTGTTTTCGCAGTCATTCTGCAAAATCACGTTTCCAGTGGCATTTGATAAATAACACCTGTCATGTTCATATTCTGGGGAAATTTTTTTTTTAAACAGGATAGACACACTTAGCTGAAAGGTTATTTACAGGTGCGACCTGGGAGCACAATAAAGTTAAGTGACTTGCTTGTAATAAAAATTCTGTCTTCATAATTCAGGGTCACAGTCTAAGAAAACAACATTGTTATGTACGAACCGCTTCATTTCCCTATCATGATCATTTTATTATGATAACTCGTGTTATTAATGTGTTAATTTTAACTGTTGTGCTATCTATGCCCCACATCTACACTTTTATAACTCATGTTATTAATGTGTTAATTTTAACTGTTATGCTATCTATGCCCCACAAATGCAAAGCAAATTCAAGCAAGCAAACATGAAGCACTAGCCAGTGCTTGGTTACTTTGTGCCGGGGTTCCAGACACTATTCTTTGTGTAATCAAGTGAACTGGAAGAAACCCTACACTGCCATCTCTTTGATAAAATATTTTAGAATTGTGTTTCATACTCTTCTTGCTTTTAGTATGTGATTTTTTTTTTCTGCACTTGCCTCTAATGGCAGCAGCAGCAGCAGCAGCTTGTCCTACCTCGTCATCTGAGCTACTGACCTCAGACAAAACGTTTCACAGTCTAGTTCCACATCAGAAAATGCTTTATCACTAAACCTTATATAACAACTTCATGAACTAATATTACCCTTTTTTAAGACGTCTCCCTGATTTTTGTCATCTGTCCTTGATTTTGTCCCTGATTCTTGAGGCAGGGGGTTGAGACGTATGACTGTAAGGTGGATTTAAAAGTATTTTTGAGTCCTCTCACCAGGAGAGTGGATCATCATCATACATGTACTGTATGGATTTCCTGGCCTGCCAGACCTCTTTCAATGTACATTATGTACTATTTCCTCCTCCTATAACAGAAGAATATTTAATATCCATGGGCTTTTCTGGAGAAGGGAAGATGAAAGTGAGTCAATTTTGCATTGTATTTTAAAATGGTCTGTCATTTTAACAGGGAAAGTGACATGACTGTATTAACCAGGGGAAGTTGTTTACACAAAAAGTAAAAACCCTATATGAGTACACTGTCCTTGTATAATAAGTGTACCCTCCTCCTTTATGTAATGACCTGTAGGCAGCTAACATAGAAATACAGAAAATGGTGGCAGAAAAAGGCCATGAGCCAAATTTTCAAAGCCCTGAGAAGGATGCAAGCTGCTCGCATCAAGCACATCTGATGCAACTGGCACCTTGCCTCAAAGGATGAGGCAGTCCTGATTCAGAAACACAGTCTGCATCTGAATCTGGAGCCATTGCATCAGTGGCACTGTACCCCCTTTGTGACACACAGCAGGCTACGCCAGGTTGCAAGAGGACTTGTGCCACAGTGGGGCTGCAACATCCCCTTTTATCGTGATTTGAAAAGCCCCACCATGGCAGCAGGACAAGGCACCACTTAAACCAGTCAGGGGATGATCTAAGTAGCTTGCACCACATGGACAGATTGGACTTTGGGCTGCCTGGGGCATAAGGTATACGGTGGTGGCAGATGATGAGTTGGGGTGACAGCTGCGAATGACTATGATGGAAGTGGCACCTGGTGGGGTGCATGTGAAGTGTTGTGAAGCATATAACAGCCAGCATGGCCATGTACTGTACTACATAGTACAGTGACTAGTACCCATACAGTTTGAACCTTTGCAGCCCTACAGAACCAAAAGAATGGATGGACCAGTGATGAATTAGTGTCACTGTACAGTCATGTGGTCTGCTGTGTTATGATGGAATATGCTGCCACATTCATCTAAGTTATCACTGGTCCATCCATTATTTTGGCTTTGTAGGGCTGCAAATGACCAAACTGTATGAGTACCTGCCACTGTATCATGTAGTACAGTATGTGGCTGTGCTGGCTTTTCCATGCTTCATAATGCTTCACAGACACCCTGCCAAGTGCCACTTCCATCACAGTCATTCACAGCTGTCCCCCCCCTCCAATCATCCCCTGCCACCCTGTGCTATGGCAATTTCATTCCCCATTGTTTTGAGTTTATGATTTGCTCAGATTTTTCTCATGAGCTGGTCCTTACCCTTGCAGCTTTCCCTGGCCCAGCTGTAATGGGGAGGTTAATACCCCCTGGGATCCTGTCTTGGACCATTCTGCCCCTTTGGTCCAGAATCACCCTAGAGGTTCTGCAGCACTCCAACAGATGGCAGCTGAGAGAGGCTTTAGACCCCTGGCATGTCATAAATTCTATGGGCAGAGAATTTTCCTTTTTCTCCTATGCCCACCAGGTGTACACAAGGACTGTTGCAATCCTCTTTGCGAACACAGAAATGCAGAACATCTTGTCAGCATCATTCATGAAGACCATCTCCATGACCTTTGGCACCAGGCAGAGACTCTCAAGGCTCCCCTCACTGTCCTCCTACCACACCCTTGATGGAACAGACATTGAGGATACCTCATCCTTTAGGTACTTGAGGGTTTAGCTAGACCATGACCTCAACTTCTCTGGACATGTGGATGCCATCCTGAAAAAACTGTGCCCCAAGCTTGGTGTATTATATAGGAACTGGAATTGCTTCCCTCTTTCGGCAAGGCGTGAGCTTGTCCAGAAGATGATATTTACTACCTATTTTTGACAACTGCGATGTAGTCTACAGTGCTGCACCCAAGTCTTGTCTAGCCAGATTGGACACCCTGTATAACTCCTTCTGTCACTTCACTCTCAACTCCCCCCCCTCTCTCACCCATCACTACAACCTCTACCACTCTCTATCCCTCACTTCCCTAGAAAATCGTTGTCTTCTCCACTGTGCCAAATTTGTGTCTAAATTCTGGTTTGGGTCTCTCCCTCCTTATCTTTCTTCCTTAATATCTGCTCTACCTCCTCCAGATCATTGTCTAAGATCCTATGACTCTTGCCAACTGATAATTCCTCGTCGCTTGATTACAGTACCTGTAGGTCAGTCGGCCTTCATGCACCATTTCCCCAGGCTTTGGAATGCCTTCCCCCCCAAAATCCACTTATCTTCCTTCCCCCATTCCCTATCTTTAGCCCTAAACAACTACCTCTTGATAAACTGTACCTGATGATAAGCACACTGCCATTCTCTGTTCTCTGCTCTGCCACTCTCTGCTCTCTGCTCAGCTTCGCCACCCTTGCCTACCCTCCTTTCAATCTACCATAACTCATCACATAAGCTGACTCTTTAGGATTGTTCTGGCTGCCCTCTTAAGTGACAATGGCTGTACTTCCACTTCCACTTATTGTGACCTGTAATACACTCAGTACTTATTCAAACCTATTAATAGGTTATTATGTCCTTATTCTGAGCATATTCTGTGTTAATGTCTTATTGGATTACACATACTTGTATTATTGTTCATTGCTTACATCCTGTAAATTATGTAACCTGTTCTATATTGATGTTTATTGCCTCACATCATTGTTTAGACATTTTGACTGTTTAAATTTTGTATCTTATGTATGATCTTCCTCCTGTATACCCTTCCCCAGGGTGCACCACGAGATGAGCAACTTGTTGTTCAGCGTGCCCTTCCTGGTGAAACTTTTCAATAAGTAAATAAATATGGTCCAATTCTATTTTTGGACCATGCCCCATTGTTAGTGACTCCAGGAAGCTGGTTAGAGCCTCCCCCCCAAGGCAATGTAGATTAGACCCCAGACTCCTTCATGATAACAATTTTAAGAGCCAGATGGCTTTGGTACTGTGAGAGTTTTTATTACCCTAAACAATAGAGGGGGCACCTCAAATTTCACCAGGTGGGAGGCCATGAAGGCTTTTGCCAAGGGGATAGCCATCTCAACAGCAGCCCATAAGGGAAAAGCTGAAGCCCTGAATGAGAGGGATCTGAAGCATCAAATCCAGTCCCTAGAGAAAAAACATATGGGCCACATGCAATCTCACAAGCTGGGAGAGTTTCAGGTTCTCAAGGGCCAGTTGAATCGGGTGGTATCATCCCAGCTGGAATGGAGCTTGATATTGACCTGACCTGTACACTATTTCAAGGCAGACAAGGCCAGAAGGTGGCTTGCATAGCAACTAAAGGGATGGGAGGCTAACTGGGCCATACTCGGTATCACCAATGCTGATGGGACGATATCCCTCAAGGAAGCAGACATTGGCTAGGCATTCCAGACTTTCTACACTGGACTTTCTACTCAATGCTGTACATGTCAGAAGTATCTCCAAATACATCCCTGCTGAGCAATTTTTGTTAACTTTCTCACCCAACCCTCCCTGTCAGATGATACTAGGTCACAGCTCTCTACTCACCAAGACAGAGTTTCATCAGTCCCTTAGTTCAGTAAAGAGCCAGGGTCATATGGCCTTTGTACGGGTTCTATAAAGAATTTTGGGACAGCTGGAGGATATGGTACTGGAAGCACTCATGAGGGCAGTGCTCAACCCCACTCCAATGCATGGCCACAATCACAGTGCTCCCCAAACCTGGTAGGAAAACCAGTCAGTGTTGCTTGTTCAGGCCAATTACACTCCTTAATGCAGATTACAATATCATAGCCAAATTCCTGGTTGGCTGACTGGAGGGATTTCTGCAGATCTAATTCATAGGGAACAAGGCAACTTTATCAAGGCCTGCCAGGCTAAGCATAATACAAGAAGGGTGACAAACGTTAGCTGGGAGTGTTCCGGGGGGAGCAGGGAGAGGCCATTTGACTTAGTCTCTTAGTACTGGATACTGAGAAAGCATTTGACAAGGTTGAATGACCCATCATGTTTGCAGTTCTGGAGTGCTTTGGTTTCAGACCCAAAATTAAAGCTTTGATAGCAGCACTTTACCATTGCCCACAAGCCCAAATATTAACAAATGGCTACCTGTTACAGGCCATTTCCCTCACCAGGGGGATAAGACAGGGGTGTCCCCTTTCTCCCCTCCTCTATGTCCTCACAGCTGAACCTTTGGTGATTGCCATCAGGGCAGTGCCCCCCTCCAGCTCGACACCCCGACAGCTACACTCGAAAAAAGACCATTACAACAACAGTTGCTGTAACAGTCTGTTTTCAAGTAATGCTTCCCCCAGCATTCTGTCTCCTCCCCAGAACAACTCCAACCTGGAGTTGATAATCTAGAAATTCGGGGGGTGCATGGGGCAGAGCCCCCCACATCCTAGTGCTTCAGATGGCACAATATCAGTGTCAGTACTGTGCCGTCGCAGTGTGGGAGGTCGGCATTTTCACTGTCGACCACCCTTGGTGCTTCCCCATCAGGGCAACCCAGCTGTCAGAGGTCTCACTTTCCAAGGAACTGAACATAATATCTTCCAGTTTGTGTATAATGTCCTACTCTACCTGGCCAATCCAGAGATGGCACTACCAGAGCTGATGGACTTCCTTGGCACTGTAAAAGAGAACGGGAATGCAGGAACATTGAGAGAGTAGTGACACACCTTACTGTTGTCCATTGATATTTCCAATGAATGCACTTTACCAACTCTTGTGTGATGTATTTCTGTATTATTGTGTCATGAAATTGTTGAAGGATGCTCTCTCGTCTCACCTTTGCCTGACATTACACCATAGATGTATGTATCTGACTATATGTTTAAGACGCTAAGGTTATTGTAATGAATTGTCTAGCTGCTCTGCTAATAAAAAGATTTTACAAAAAAAAAAAAATAGTTATTGCACCAACTATCTCTGCTGGTAGGCTGTTCTAAGGCTCAACCACTCTCTGTAAAATGAAATTCTCTCACTTCTACCAAGCCAGCTTCCTTGTACAGTTTGTTTAAAAAGTTTGAATCAAAGAATCCCTTGTGCGTTATTGCCTCTTTATCAATGCTGGACAGTCTACAGTTAACTTTTACACTGAGGACAAACTTTCTTGCAGTATATAGGAATGATATAATTGCTGTGATAAAATAAATATGGGCTGCCTTCGGCTGAGTAGATAAATGTTAATTAGCCAGAGCTGAGCCACATACATTGCACCATCATGAATCAATACAGGGCCTGGGATTAAATCCACTAATTTTGAGACAGAAAAACATGTCCCTCGAAAACAGATGCCTAGGCCAACACAAAACTCCTCTGACAAAGAGCAGATGAAGCTGCCCCAGGCCCATGCACAATTTGTCAAATTCAGCTCCAAAGTTGCCCTCAAGCATGTATGGTGTAAAAAAAATATGGAACACTCCATCTGCTGGAGTATGAAAAAGTAGTGTCCCTTCTTTTGTCACTCTTTATGCTGTTAACATTCAGTGTACAACAAGAAAAAAGATGGGTATAGAGAAAACCTTTTATTTTTTGTACAAGCCGCCTTTGTGTGTCAGCCCCCACCAGTCCTCAGCCTCCCTCTCACACTCCGGGAATTACCTTCTGGTACCCCCGATACCCCTGGATTGCCCCCCAGGGCAAGGCCACCACACCAGTAGGACTCCCACGATGATGGGACAAGGGTGCCGGCAGTAGACTTGCCCCCCAAGGTGGGGTGTGAAGTCCTACTGGCCATAGCAGGTGACAGGATAGATCAGGATCTCTGAAAGTGTGATGCAATGTGATCAGGCCAGGCCAGGGCCAGGGTGAGTGGGCGTCATAGGTGGCAGCCACTATTTTCTAGTTTTTTTCCACCAGGGGCGAGGATGTGCAATGACATCCCGCTTCTGCCCCCACAAATAATGGTGCTGGCATGGGTGTACCCCCCGGCCTCCACCAGAGGTCCACATTGTGCTGGTCACTCTACCCCCTCCCTCTCGGAGAAGGAGAACAATCCCTAGGACACTCAGTCCTTCTCCCCCCAAATGGCCCTCCGACATCCCCAGGTTTGTTCCTCAACCCAGGCCATTGGCATCGCAGTCAGGTGCCCTGCCCCTGCACCAGTGGGCTGGTGGGATAACCTTCTAACCATGCTTTAATGGGAAACTTTAACAGCAAGCAAACATATTTCAACTACTCCTCCCGTATTTCCTTGCACACGCGGACCTGATTTTCTTTTCTTGGATCTAGAGAATCTCAAGGTGTCCTCAGCCTCTAAGGAATGTTCTATTTTGGAAGAGGCAATAAAGTAGGCATTTTAAAGTTTCTCTTCTGAATCCCCTACTGTTTCTCCCCTTGCATGGGGTTTAAAATGCTTGCCTAGGGGAACTGTGTTATTTTTTGGTACTTTGATTTTTGGCTGAAAAGTCATCTGTCTTCTATGGCAAGTGACTAATTGCATACTGATTTCAGGATAGGTAATGGGAGGGGGGGTCATAACTGAGGCCAGTGCATCAGGATCCTCTGGTGGATCTCCAGTAGCACCTTCCCCAACTGCCAAATCCTGTGCATCTGACGTATTCATTTGCCAGGTGGAACAGGCACAGTGGATTTGGACTGCTTCTGATTTTGTACAGGGGGATGTGTTTCCTCTGTCATCTGCCATGACAGTCCTGGACTGGAATCTGCTATGTTTAAGGGCATAGATACCCGGTGGGTGGATGGGGTGCGTGAGCTTGTTGGGACAACAATGATCTAAGGGAGTCAGATTTTTGCACCTTAGTTATCAGATCTTCCTGGTTCATAGGAGAGTCACAATTATGGGCAGCCAAGAAATGTTAAAAGTATGCCCCATCACCTCACTCTGTTTACACCTGTGCTAATTTGGGGAGGAACCCCCTACATGCCCAAATTCAGAGCAGAACCTAAAATATAATTGCTCACCCCTACTACTCAGATGCTGCCGTGACCCACATTTTTAACTTTTTGACTGGCCTGGGTAAAAACAGATACCCCAGTCTCTACCAATATGGAAGCTAATAAGCGAATGTTGAATACCCACTCTCACTTGCCATAATTTAAATTTCCACCTCATTAGTCCATATATTCTCAAGGTCCAAGACTAGTTCTGGGTTACCCAGCATGGCACACCATGGTCATACCCAGTAAATTACATTGACCACATTTATCTTCTATTGCAGAATGTAATAGTGACAAACCTTATCGCTGGTTTGATTAGTGGGCCATGAAGGGGCCCAAAGTTCAGTGTATCTTAATTTCTGGAATTGCAGTCAGAAGCACTCCAAAGATGCTGGGGTCTTAAAACTAATGTCAAATACAGTGTCACTAGTCACATGAATTAATACTCGCAGTTCAAATGTGGATAAAATTTCATGGAGTCCTTCAGCATGCAACATGCCACATGGATCCGATCTGAAACATCCTCCATGCCCTTTGTACTTCAAACAACATTGCATTCCTGTTGTAGGTTACAGGAGCACTGAAAGTATAGAAAACAAGTCAACAAAGTGTTATTGGATAGTATTGTCAGTTGGCTCAGAGGTAGTACTGTCCGCTGATTCTGTAGTTGCAGTAGGTTCGGTATTAGCCAGTGTGGGACTGAACTGGGCAGCAGAGTCAGGGCCTTTAGCAGGGTCAGGCACTGTGGTCTGGATGTTAGTGAACTTGGTTTCCTTCTATGTTTCCATAAACTGTGCCTTGTCTGCAGCATTTGTGGACTCAGGTAAAGGGTTAGAGGGTTGTTTAGGTACAGGTCATTCAACTTAAGGAGTGGTATGTAAAGTAGACCTCTGGTCCTGTGATGGCTCATGGCATTGCACAGTTTCTGTGTGTGTGCCTTGGACAATATTCTCCACTGGGGCTGAATCTGAAGTAGTAGAGACTGTAATTGAGTTTCCTAGCTGTTGCTGTGCTAGTGTCTCCCTGTCTCCTGTCCTGTGCTAGTAGCTGGACCCTTAAACTAACACTCAGGCTGAGTACAGGTAAACTCAAATGTGGAAGGCATATCAGGCACATTTCACTCCCAGTAGCATGTAGTGGTCCCTTGCCATGATCAATCTCTATTTGAAAATGTTGCCTTCAGGTGCACCTCTGCAGAGCACAGAATCAGGAATCTCACCCAGCCACCATCCAGAGCCATCCAGGCTCCTAATCCATCCTTCCTTAAGGAGGACTTCTTCCATGGACAAGGCTGATATCTCAGGATCAGGACATAGGATTGAAGCTTAAAGTCTGCAAGTACCATCTGTAACTCAGTGTAGGATGGCAGCTTTGATCTCAAAGCTGAGTTGAACAGATGTGTCATGATTGCGTGTCTGATGGTCAGTCAGATGCCATTGTAGAGGATTTTGGTAGTGAATCGTATGGTTTTTCAAACACCGCTGTAGAGGCATTTACGTGAGAGCTGAGTTCTAGCTTGCATCAGGTGACACCATTTCTCAAGGTACAATATTTCTTACTCTGCAAGCATCGCCATCAGATGGGATTTCTTCTCAGTGGGTTCAGAAGCAAGCTGTTTTTCTGCAGGATATGTTAGGTCAGTCATTGTGAAATCTTGTCTCAAAGATTCCAACAGTTGTTTGCCATCTGGTCTGAATTTTCCCCCTGAATTTTGATGGCAGGAATAGAGAAGGACCCCACCACCAGTGTTCCACCACCACTATCATCTTCTCCTCCAGGCTCCAAAATGTTCCTTAGCAGGAAAACAACAATGCCCCTTGCTGAACAGGAGGGAAATTTCCCTAGTGTCATGTTCAGCGTTCACCCTGTCAATAAAACTGGTCCATGTAACACAAAATCGACCCGTCTGGATGTGCCTGAAAACAAGCTATCTTAGCTTAGTGTGTCTTTTCTGGTCAAAAAATTCCAAATAAATAAATGAATAACTAAGATCGAGGTTCCAGACTTCAAGAGAAGTGATTCTGATAAGCTGTGGGAGGTGGTTGGGGATAAATTGATGAACATGCCATTGAGAGGGAATGCTGACAATAAGTCAAAGGTCCTGAAGAAAAATATAGTGTATGCAGTGACTAGATGCATCCCTAAGGGTACCAAGGACAAGAGCAATACATGGAGGGCTCCTTGGTTATCCAAAGACCTGCAGGGGTAACTTAGGGAGAAAAAGGAATAAATGATAAGTGGGAGTGTTCTGGATACAAGGCCAGGGCAACAGCATTTAGGTGATTTTAGAGGAAAGGCAGGACTATCATTGCACAGGTTTGGGAATGACTGGAAACAGGATTGCACAAGGAATAATGCTGAAAAATAAACCTTTCATTTATTCAATACATGGGGAACAAAAAAGTCAAGGACAAGGTAAGTCCCCTGATCTTCAAGAAGCAGACCCAATGAGAATGGCAGGAAAGATGATAGAGAAATTGAATAAATATAAGGTGTGTGCACACCCCAAATTTTAATTCATGAATACCACAAACAAAAGGGTAACCCACACACAGGTCTGAGTTCCCAGTACTTTTTACTTTTAATGAGTATTTGTGGGTAATTACTTGGGACTCTAAACAATTAAAAAAAATTGGAAAAAAATTCCCTTCCCCATGTGGCCAGGTCTAGTCCCTTTACAATACCCTCCCTCCATCCCTGGTTCACTCATACACACACTAACATAAACAAAAAACAAACAACTCTAGCACTTTATCTGGCACTGACCACGTCTGTTTCAATACCACCCTAGCCTAACTCCCCGAGGGTACCATGTAATAAGAGCCAATGAATAAGGACGCCATCACAATACAGCAAACACAAAATAATGATTGGCACTACAGCGACCAGCACTACAACTACTGAACTAATGGCAAAGAGCTTTATCTTATTTTTGTGGAGCACTATGCCCCCAGCAACCCCCATTGCATGGGGCTTCACCCCCACACCCCCTAACTAAAATAACCATCTCTGGGGGAGGCCAACTCAGGGAACGGGAGAAACTCATGAGAAGAGATGTTCCCTGGTGGAAAAAAGTACAAACAACAACAAAGTAAAAAAAAAACATGCCAGCTGGGAACCAAATCCAACTCTGCCTGCACAACCCAGCTACTCAATGGTGGTGACTGTAACCACCACGCTAAGTGAGCAGCTCAGTTTGCAGCCCACAACTGCTGCTCTAAATATTGCCTGTCCTCATTCCCCTCATTGTTTCCCTATTTCCGTAACCATCATTATCATTCTTCCTCACTCTCTTCACCTACTTGCTATTCTTTACAGCTCACTATACCTCCAGTTGCTCAAACTGAGTCACTCAATTTGAGTCACCCATATCACACATCACCATCCCCAAATCCTCAAAATGGCAGTAGTCAGTAGTGCCCCCTTCTGACCCCTGATCAATTATTTTGTGTGGGAAAAAGTGTCCAAGACCAACTAGTTCAATTGTAAATTGTCCAAAACCAACTAGCTCAATTATCCCCCATAGCATGCCTCCTCACTATTCATTACATTCATCTGCTGTATTAGCCCAAGTAGGGCATGCAACTGGGAGGGGTTGGAGTAGTTGGCATCCTTAATGATAGTAGGCAGAGTTTAATACAGCACCAAGGATGGGTTTTGGCATATAGAACATTGAATGGGAGACAGGTACTGCGGAGAAACAATACTTCTTAAAGAACAATCTCCATAAATATGTATGTTTGTGGTACAACCTATGTTCTGTGGCAAGCTGCATCCAATTCTGCTTCCATAGAATCATTAAATTTGAGAGGATCTAATTTCTATAGCTGCTAAAGTCATCATTACTTGAGAGGGGGTTTCTTTTCATTTTGAATGGGGGAATTCAGTCCAAACTTTTCTAACTTTTCTGGGTACAGTGGGAAACGTTTGAAAAGCCAGACTTTGAGTTGTTCATTCAGCTGTTGTAGAAATGTGTCCTGATGTAGAATTCAGAGTTGAAACAGCGAAGAGTGACAAAGTAATTATACATGAGGAGGTGGATGAGAACAGAGCTTTGGAGAAAACCAAGGATGAGAGTATGGGGAAGACAAAATCTACCAAGAAAGAAAAAAAAGAGTAGTTGAATAAATAGAAATAAAACCAGAACAAGCTAGTACCAGAGACCCCAACAAAGCACTTGAAGTAAACAATGTGGATTGAGCTATCAGTCTTCCAAAGCCTACTTAGAGTATATCAAGAAGGACTGAGAAGGAAAAAGAACTATTATCAGAAGATGCAGGCTATCTGAAAGATAACTAAGGATAGTCTGTGCTATGACAAGAAGAAATAATCTTGAAGGGATCTACAAGATAGTTTTGGAATAAGTAATTAGAAAGAGGTGTGAATTATGACAAATGATGTTGTAGATGCTTGTGGAATGTTCCAGTGGTATAGAGGGTTTTGGCCAACCCCCAACATCAGCCCCGAAGCTCCCAAGGGGGTCACCCACAGATCAGTGCTTGGACCACTTCTGTTCTCCCTGTACATCAGCAATAGTGATCATCAGATGTAGAATGTCACTGCCCATGTGTACGGTATGCTGAGGATACAGTTTTTACAGTGCAAGTGCGGGTAGTAGTATAACTGAGTTAAAAGCTATCTCACAGGAGGGATTTAACATGGCTCAGGAGTACTTGCATAACAGCTGACTAGACCTGAACTCAAATAAGACACAAATTATGCTATTTATGACTGAAAGTGAAATAAGTCTGTCTGCCAATCACCTGGTTATTAAAAAAAAGGATGCAATCACTCTCCAAGGGGTTATCAGCTACAAATGCCCCAGTGTTTGGCTGGATTTCTAGATGAACTGGTATGTTTACATCCAGAGCTAGTCAAAGATGATAATTTCACATCTTGGACTGCTGTACAGACATTTTGCAACTTTTACTCAGGAATCAAGATTAAAAGTTGTCAGCATAATGTTGTGCCTCCTTTTGGACTATGGAGATAGAGTCTATGAAATTGTAGCAGCTGTCTATTTGGACAGGACTGAGGTCCTGTACAATTGTCTGGGAAGGTTTATATTGAATGTGCCATGTGTTACCCACTGTTGTGGTTTGTACAAACAAACTGGCTCTAAATTCATATAAGAAAACAGAAACATATAATGACATTCATGGATAACTGAGTTGCAATGAAAACCCCTGGATATGTTCTATAGTTCTTGAAACCTCTTAAAATGTTATTTATTTATTTATTTGAAGAATCAAAATACAGCCTTTGAGCAAGGTGCTCATTTGCAAAGGTTCCACATCAAAATGAGGATGACAGACAAAAATATGTCCCACAGGGACATTGTCAGAAACAAAAAACATGAAAACAGTAGATACGTTCAGGACATTTTGGGGCACGTTAGTACCATGCTCGTGGTGTGTGGTGTGGCTTAGGCATTAGAAAACCAGGTGTCTCCAATTACAGTTTCCTGGTGATAGCTTTTGGCAGACAGCAATCTTGCTTTCAGACCAAGCAGCAGCTGACTAAAGAGCTAGAACATTTCTTAATAATAGAATACTTCTAGCTCAGCAGGAGTCAGAGCCTGTTGGGATTATGAAAACAGATACTTTATTAGACTTGTGGGGTCTCATTTTTTTTGTAGATTATTTTTATCCTCCTTGTGGGGGATCAACCTCAGCGTCCCCCAAGCCTACTGAACTCGGGGTCTTTCTGGGGCTTCTCACACCATGCACACCCTGGCAGATCCCCAGAGTCAGTCCAGGGGCATCATCCATGTCGGCCCCCACAGTTTCCTCTGTTTTCTCCCTTGAGCTACCCCAGGACCCCCAGAAGCAGTGATGCATGTGTGTGGAGGCGCACATGCACATTGCAGCTCTGGACCAGGTCCCCTCAACCCTCCCTATTGACCTATGTCAAAGCTCTCTCATGGTGCCATCCCCCTGGCCTCCACCAGAAGATGGCCAAACTCTAAGACAGCTGGATTCCTCCTCTCAAGGTGGAGTGCTGCCTGCTGGCAGCTTCTCACATCCTCCCCCCAGCTGGCCTTGATGACCCTGGCTTGTTCAGCATGGCACGAGGTGTGGCGTCCAGTGCCTCAACCCTCAGCGCCACCTGGCCGGCTTATGGGGTCTTATTTAGGGTAAAAAAAGGGTGTCAGTATGTTTTTATGTGTCTTGTGGAAAGGGTACTGTATCAACTTCTTAGTTTGCTAAATCAGGAGGCAAGACGTTAATTAGGGATATGGCTTAGGCAGTTGAATACCAGGTGTTTCCAATTACAGTTCCCTGCTGCTAGCTTTTGGCAGACAGCAATCTTGCTTTCAGACCAAGGAGCAGCTGACTGAAGAGCTAGGATTTTTCTTACTAATTGCCCTCCTTCCTTCCCCTCCACCCTCCCACCCTTACCCAGTTCCACTTTTATAGGCACGGAATTTGGGAACTTCCTGTTTGGCAGTAGGAAGGAAAGGATCACTGAGACACATAAGTTTCACTATCCTTGAAGGAAAAGAGTAGCTCTCCTTCCCCCCAACTGCTGGAGGTCTAACTCTAAGCAAGGAAGAAGGAGACTACTGAAGAATACAGGAAGTTCCTGTCCCAAAACAGGAAGGGTGAGAGCTGTAAGGGCATATAGGCAGTAGGAAAGTAGGTGAAAAAATAAATAGAGGGAGGAGAAAGTAAGTATACAAAGCAACAGGAAAGGGACCACAAAATAAGATATGATGGGAGTGGTGCAGTGCAATGAATGGGGGCAGCAGTCTTTTGGGAGATGTTCTGGAAGCTGCAATGCTGCCCTATTTGCAGGCACCTCTCTGGTCTGAGGGAGGAGGTTGCCGGTCTCCAGGCTGACCTGGCTAGGATTCATGAAACCTCCTCTCCCAACCAGAGACCAACCAACAGGGCCACTGCTGCTGCCTAAGAGGTTGCCAAGAAAGAGGTGTGGTTGGACCAAGGTGGGCTCAGGGAAGGTGAGGGTGGTGGAACAGAGGCACATTCCTTCAGTTGTACCTCTCTACAATTCATACGCCATTCTGGTGGAGAGTGATTCCTCTATGGAGGCACCCGCAGTAGAGACCAAGGAGGATGCTGGGAACCTCCACAAAGCAGACCCACAGAAGGGTGGCACTGGACTCTATGGGGAAGGAAACAACTCCTGGTGGGGGACTCTATCATTGGGGGGTCAAACTGGGGGAGGGGAGAGGGCAGTAAAGTGCCTGCTTGGTGCCATGGCTTGGAGGGACAGGGAGCGAATCCTCAGGATCACTGGAGCAGCTGCACAGGGGAGGGAGCTGGATGTTATTGTCCACCTTGGGACAAATGACCTGGCTGGAGCAGTGCAAGAGGAGTTTATGAAGTTGGGGAGAGGCCTTAGACAAATAGCATGTAGGGTAACCTTTTTGGAGGTGCTGCCTGTCTATGGCATGGGTGAGGCTAGGGTACTCCACACCATGGAATTCAATGAATGGCTGAAAACTGGTGCAGAGCTCAGGGTTTTGGCTTCACTGGGGACTGGAGGTCCACCTGGAGTGATAAAGGCCTATACTGATGCGATGGTCTGTATCTGTCTGGGAGGAGAAGCAGGATCCTAGGTGATAGGTTTAAATGTTTCATTGGCATGCAGTTAAACTAGCCAAGGAAGGAGGCACTGAAAAGGAGCAGGGAAATCCCAGCCTCCCCCCACAAAACAGGGTAGTTAGTGAGGTAAACACCAAGGTAGAGAAATCAATAGGGAGCAGGACAGGAATAAATGGAGAAATAGTCAAAGGCAGTAAAGACAGAGATGGGGATAAAAGGGGAAAAGCCATCAATAAATGGAGGGTGATGAGTACGAATGCCCATAGTCTGGGTAACTAGTTCCCTGAACTAGCGACCTTGATGGGAGAGGGTTGCCTGGATACCATGGCAGTCACAGAAACATGGTACACAGAGAACCATGACTGGGACGTCAACATACCAGGGTACTCAATCTGCAGGAGGGACAGGGAAGATAAAAGAGGAGGAGGAGTAGCTGTCTATGTAAGAGAAAGGATTAAAGCAATGGAACTAAAAGGTAAACAGGGAGGAGAGGATGCACTGAGGGTTACCATGGAGGCAGGAAATGACACCACAATCCACACGAGGGTTGTATACAGATCCCCCCCATCTCAGGGGGAGGCAATGGACAAGAAAATGATAGAAGGCATCCTTAGAATGGCAAGGAAAGGGGAGATATTGTTGATGGGGGACCTCAATATGACAGATGTTAACTGGAGCACCTTTGATGCAGTGACATCCAAGAGCAGTGTAATTCTCTATACCATACAGGGGGCATGCCTCAGGCAGCTAGTGTTTGAACCCACTTGGGAGGGAGCAGTCTTAGACCTGGTACTTTCAAATGGGAATGGAGAGAGGATCTTGGATTTAGAAGTAGGTAGCCATCTGGAAAGAAGTGACCACCAAACAGTGTGGTTCATGATAAACACAGTAGTAGAGTCAAGCCATACAAAAACAAGGGTAATGGACTTTAGGAGGGATGACTTTGGGAAAATGGGAGAGTGCCTCAGAAAAGCACTAGCAAATGGGCAAGAAGGAAGAGTGGAGGAACAATGGGGGAAATCAAAATAGCCATTGCAGAGGCAACAAGCCTTTGTGTGAAGCAAATCAACAAAACAAAATGAATGAAACAAAACACTATGGTTCTCAAAAGAGGTAGCGGGGAAGGTAAGGGACGAAAAGGTAGCATTCAGAAAGTATAAGGAAATACAGAAGGAGCAGGACAGAGAACTGTACCAGTTAAAGCAGAGGAAGTGGGGAAGGCAGTCAGAATAGCAAAGGCACAAATTGAGGAAAAAATTGTCAACTTAGTTAAGAAGGAGATAAAACCTTTTATAGGTACATTAGGGAGTGAAGAAAGATCAAGGGAGGCATAGCAAGGCTTAATAAAGGGAAGGGGTGGGTGGGCAGAAGGTGACAGTGAAAAAGCAGGGATACTGAAGGAATACTTCTGCTCAATATTCACAAAAGAAGAGGAAGGGGAGACACTGAAACCAAACAATAGAAGCACTCTGAATAGAGGGGTCGATACCAGTCCATTCACAAAAGAAAGGGTTCTGAAAGAACTCCTAAAACTGAAGGTGGACAAAGCAATGGGGCCTGATGGGATTCACCCCAGAATTCTAATAGAACAAAGGGGGGAACTAGTGACACCACTGACTAACCTTTTTAACAAATCGTGGGAGGATGGTGTAGTACCTGAGGACTGGAGGAGGGTGGATGTGATTCCCTTTCACAAAAGTGGGAGCAAAACAGAGGCAGGAAACTACAGACCTGTCAGTTTGACCTCAGTGGTAGGGACAATGATGGAATCACTTCTGAAAGAAAGAACTGTTGAGTACCTAGAGGCCAGTGCGGCATAGGACCCAAGTCAGCATGGATTCACTGCAGGAAGGTCATTTCAGAATAATTTAATTGATTTCTTTGACTAGGTGATCAAAGTAGTAGACCAGGGAGGGGCTGTGTACATGGCCTACCTAGACTTTAGCAAAGCATCTGACACAGTCCCACACAAAAGATTAATAAACAAGTTAGCCAGCCTCAGAGTGGGTCCCAGGGTTGTAGCCTGGGTAAAACTTTGGCTGGACAACAGGATGCAGAGGGTTATAGTAAATGGAGTCCACTCTGAAGAAAGGATGGTTACTAGTGGGGTACCACAGGGTTCAGAACTGTGACCGGTCCTCTTTAATGTCTTTATGGGTGACATTGCAGAGGGACTGGAAGGAAAGTATGTCTCTTCGCAGATGACACAAAGATCTGCAACAGGGTTGATACACAAGGTGGGGTGGAAAGGATGAGAAGGGACTTGGCAAGGTTGGAGGAATGGTCAAAAATATGTCAGCCTAGATTCAGTGCAAAGACATGCAAAGTAATGCACCTGGAAAACAACAACCCAGGGGAAGAGTACACAATGTGGGGGGAGGTACTAACTGTCACAAGCCCACTCAGCAGGTCAGGCCATCTGCTCCCACAGTGCCAACCTCCTGGTGCAGTCTTGTGAACAGTTAGAACAGGGTAACCCTCCTGTCTGTTTTATGGATTTGAATCAAACTTTGATCTCAAGTTCTAGAGGGATTCAAACTGTGAAATTCTTGTTAGCGTCCCCAATGTACATGATCAGATAATTCTGCTCTTCAGGGGGGGCCAGATATCTTTCACCTATGGGCACCTAACCAGGCGTACAAAATGAACCCTTAAAACTCTATTAAAGACCTCAGAATAAACTCTTACCTTTTCCCAGTTTGGTAAAACCAGTAAGCTCTGTACAGTGCCAGCTTTAACCATGTATGCTTCACTTGTCAAGAAAAAGAATTTCAAAGGCACACCAAGTAGTCTCTAAAGTAGAGGTTTACTTAAAGATAGATAAAAAAATGTAACATGTAAATACAGAACCATATATCACAAAAACATACAATCATTTAAAAGAACAAGGGTTAAAAAAGTGCAAAATTCCTGCCGCCAGACAATTCAACTTATATATCTAATGCATCTCTTCTAATAGTGCTGATAGATAGATGTTGTTGTCAAGAGCGTCCAAACTTGTGTGTCTTTACAGGTCACTCACAGCATAATTAAAACTCTGTCTTGAGCCTGCCTTCTCCATGATGTTACCCAGCTCCTCCACTGTTTATTAAAAATTATACTATCAGGATATCTAGCCAGTGGGAGGTAAATTAATAAAGGCGACCTCAGCAAAACTCATGTCCCCACATGACTTTCTTTAAATAACATCCCCTCTTTGATCTCACGTAGCTCTTCTTCCCAGGACACATAAAAGAATCTTTTATGACTTTGCACTAAAGCATCATAACCTGCTCTCTTCCTCTAAACGTTATAAAAGTTTATGATTTCCCATCCTAGCAGCTGGCAAGCTACAAATAAGCTAGACAAACAGGAGATGCTTACTTTAGGCATCTTCTAGCCTGTAATTATCTCTTAGCTGTTCTCTTTCAGCTGAAACAGCATGTCTCATGAGAGACACTCCATAACACATTTTTATATTACAAAAATCACACAGCGATCAGAACCAGCTGTCCAAGTGTCACAATCCTCCCCATCTAGACTGAATTTGGGAGCTCTATCCCCTGCATGGGATGAGCTTCCCAAATCAGTTCACTCCTCGTAGACATGAGACAGACCATCGGAGTTCTGATTTTTGGCTCCAGCCCTATGTAATATTGTCATATCATCCTCTTGCAAAGCAAGACTCCATCTTAGCAATCTGCCATTGTTTCTTCCCATCTGTGACAGCCAAACCAGGGGGTTGTGGTCAGTCTCTACCACAAAGTGCAGCCCATACACGTATGGCTCTAATTTCTTTAGGGCCCACACTATGGCTAGACACTCTTTTTCCACTGTGGAGTATGCTTGCTCCCTGGGAAGTACCTTTTTACTCAGGCATGCTGTTGGGTGATCCCTCCCTTGGCTGGATGTCTGACTCAGTACTGCCCCAATACCCACATCTGAGGCATCAGTCTGAACTATAAAGGGTCTGCTATAGTCACGACTTGTCAAAACAGGAGCACTGCAAAGTGCCTCCTTCAATCTGGTAAAGGCTTCTTCACAGGCTGATCCCCAGGTAATTTTCTTTGCATCCTTTTCTTTACCAGGTCAGATAGGGGAGCAGCCAGGGCACTATAATTGGGTACAAATTTTCTATAGTACCCTGCTGTCCCAAGAAAACTCCTGACCTGCTTCTGCATTTCTGGTCTGGGCTATGCCCGGATTACCTCTATCTTTATTTGACTAGGATGGAGCTGTCCTTTGCCTACAACATGCCCTAGGTATGCCATCTCTCCCATGGCCACCTGGCATTTCCCGGCTTTGACAGTGAGTCTGACCTTCTGTATCCTGCCCAGTACTTCTCTAAGATGGGATAGGTGTTCCTCCCAGCTGGTACTAAAGATGGCAATGTCATCCATGGTATGCCATGGTGTACTCTTCAGCACCATTTAACACCTGGTTCACCAACCTTTGGAAAGTGGCCAGGGTGTTCTTCATTCTGAAAGGCATTACTTTAAATTCAAATAAGCCTATCAGAGTAATGAAGGCCGACCTCTCCCTAGCTCTGTCCGCCAACTCTACCTGCCAATACCCCTTGATCAGGTCAATCATCGTAAGATAGGTCACCCCTCCCAACTTGTCCAGGAGTTTGTCCATCCAGGGCATTGGGTGGGTGTCTGACTCCGTGACTGCATTCAGTCCACAATAGTCCACACAGAAATGAGTAGAGCCATCTGGCTTAAGCACAAGGACTACAGGTGAGGCCCAGGGACTGTGGTATCTCTGGATTACCCCTAAATCCAGCATCTCCTCCACTTCCCTCCTAATGTCCTTTTGGACAGCCTCTGACACCCTATATGCTGTCCGCCGTATGGACGTCTGTGTCCCTGTCTCCACATCATGTGTCACTATGGGGGTTAGTCCAGGCTTGGCGCTAAACAATGGGGCAAAGTCTGCTAAAACCTCCCTTACTTCCTGGATCTTTCCCTGGGTCAGCTGGGGAGACAATTTAACAGACTCCACAGAGGACTCACACTTACTTCTTCCAGCAAGTCCAGAAGGGGGTTTCCTTTGTCCGTCCCTTCCCCAGGACTACACACTGCAAACACCATGTCAGCCCTATTTGCATATGGCTTCATCATGTTGACATAGTACATCGTTTCTGTCTGTCTTCTGTCAGGCAACTCTATAATATAGTTCACATCATTTACCTTCCTAACCACTTTGTACGGTCCTGCCCACTCAGCCTGCAGCTTGTCTTTCCGGACCGGAATAAGGACCATGACTTCCTTACCCACCATGTACGAGTGAGCTCTGCTCTGCGGTCGTACCACATTTTTTGTTCTGTTGGGCAGCTGCCAGGTTGCTCTGGGCTGTCCCCATAAGCTCCTTCAGCCTTTCCCTAAACTTAAGGATGTAATCCACTCTGGGAGTTAATGGGTGGTGTGCTTGCCTTCCCAGTCCTCCCAGATCAAGTCTAGGGGCCCACGTACCCGGCGTATAAGAATTTGAAGGGGGGAAAATCCTGTTGACTCTTGGGGCACCTCCCTGTCTGCAAACAACAGGTGGGGAAGGTATTTCTCCCAGTCCTTCCCATGCTGTTCCACAAACACCTTGAGCATTGACTTCATAGTACCATTGAATCTTTCCAAAAGCCCATTGACTTGTGGGTGATACGGTGTCATGCATCTCTGAACCACCCCACACTTCTCCCATAAATATTTCATCAGATCTAACATGAAGGAACCCCCTTGATCAGTGATAGCCTCCTGTAGAAACCCAACACGGGATAAAATCCCAAGTAAGGCATCTACCACTTTGTCAGTCCTCAGTGAGGATAGGGCAACTGCCTCTGGGTACCGGGTGGCATTATCCACCACAGTCAGGATGAATCTCTTCCCTGAGGAGCTAGGGGTATTTAAAGGCTCCAAAATATTCATTATCACCCCTGGAATGGCTCCTCCACTATGGGCAATGGAATCAGGGTGGCTTGGGTTTTCTTGCCCGCCTTCCCTATTTCTTGGCACCGGTGACAAGACCTGCAATACTCCTTCACCTGCTGGGTGAAGTTAGGCCAACAGAAATTCTGGACCAACTGCTTCACAGCCTGAGTATACATCAGTCCATTTTCCCAATAAACCTTATGTCTGCCGTCACCTCCCTGTGCCCCGTCAAAGTCTGCCCAAGCCCTCAGCTTCTCTAGACTAGGATCACTTCTCTGAGCACCTGCAAACCTCTCACACATTCCCAAGGCATGGGACAGGTCCCCTTCAGTCACTAAACTAGGGTCCCTAGCACTAGCATCAGGGCACTCAGGATCACTGCCAATCTCAACCATCTGACAATGAGTCACCCTTCCCTCTTTGTGGTAACCCTCTATCGCTGTGTGGTTAACTGCTACTGGGGACATTTCTACACCCTTTTCATTAGTCTCCCTATTATGAGACACAGGCTGGGGAAACCAGCCTCTCAGTGGTTTCCACAATGGCTTCTGTGGGGTTCAGGGAACTACAATTTTCCCTTGCCGCTTAGCTACGCGTAACTGCACACACCATCTCCTGTTTGAGATTGTTGCCCAGGATCACAAACACTGCTAAGGTTTGGGCTACAGCTACCTGTTGCACAGTTCCCCCTGTTTTACCCCAGTCTAGGAGAACACTAGCGAGGGGCAATGTTTTCACCTCACCAGTGAAGTCCTGTACAGTGATGTATTTATTGGGTATAAGCTGACTAGGCTCTACCAGATCCCCCTTTAGCAAGGTCAGGGCTGCCCCTGTGTCCCTTAATCCTTGCATCTGTACACCATTCACCATGACTGGGTGCATGTGTTCCCTCATGTTCACTGGCATGCTTCCAGGGACACACAAACAACCCACTTCCTTTCTAGCACCACCTTGCGTATTATTGCTCGTCCATTTGGGAAACTGTCTGGCAATATGTCCAGTTTCTTTACACAACCAATATTCATTTCTTCTCTCAGAAAAATCTTTTCCCTGAAACCTGGGACTAACTGGTTTTGGTGGAGGCAGTGATGGTTTTAGTTGCCCTGAAGGCAGGCTTTTCCATTTCTGCACTGCCACACCCACTCCCTTCTCTCTCAGAGCAGGTCTTCTCTTGGCATAGTGGTCAGAGAGTTCAGCAGCCTCTTGCACTGTTTTGGGATCTCGGTCCTTCAGCCAGGTTTTCAGCTCTGCTGGGCATGCCCAGAAAACTGTTCTAACAAAATCCCATTTTCAATTTTATCAACAGAGTTTTCTTCAATTCCTTCCCACCAACATTTTAAAAACTGACATTGTTTCATGGCTAGCTCCTCAGTAGCTCATGTCAGGGTTTCTCCTGAGCTTACAGAATTTAATTCTGTATGATTCAGCAGTTAATTCAAATTTCTTTAACAGTGCAGCTTTAAGTTTGCTGTAATCATCACTGTCCTCACTGTCCATTTGACCCAATGCATCCCGAGCTTTCCCGGTAAGTAGCAGGGATAGCTGAAAGCTCCAGGACTCCCTAGAAATTTTAGCCTGAATACAAACTTTTTCAAAAGAATTTAAAAAGGCATCCATATCCTCCCCCTCTTTAAATGTGGTTATCAATTTGGAATTCAATTTGTAACCCAGTCCTGTAGTCCCAGTTAAACCCAAGCCACTTACCCGTTCTGGTGCCGCTGGTTGGAGTCATAGCTTCTCCAGTTTGTTTTGCCTCTGGCCCTCAAGCTCCTCATGGTCTGCCTTTTGGTGTTCTTGCTCTGTCTCATAGTCCATCTCCCGCTGTTCATGGTCCCTCTCCCTCTGGAACTCCAGCTCCATTCTGTGCAACTCAATCTGCAGCCTGAGTACTTCTGGATCCAGGATACTGGTGACCTTCCCCTGCTGCTGTGGCCCTTCACTGACAGTGACCCAGTCATCCTCCTCATCAGATCTGGACACTGCACTGGCGCTAGCCCTGCCACACTCAAGGTCTGGTCCCTTTCAGTCACTGTCTGTGACTTGATGCTCTGGGTAGCTGCTACCATCAGGGCATTCATGAGGTTCTGTTTGCTGGCTTTCACCTTGAACAGGACTCCTCTGTCCCAGCACAACTGCTTTAAGTAGTCTACAATGTGCCTGCTGTAGTTGGAAGCCATCTTCTTCCCTATCTATGGCTACTCTGACTTGCACTTTAGAAAAAAAATAAAATGGGTAGAAACTTAACTGTACACCAAGTGATATAGTTCTGTCTCCTTTTTAAAAATAAATCACTGCCTTTTTCTTTCTTTGCAAGTGTGCTGATGGTCTCAAGCTGACACACTGTACAATAAAAGCTTGTAATACCAAAATTTATTGCACTGCTGCCAACCAATCTGTCACAAACCCACTCAGCAGGTCAGGCCCTCTGCCCCCATAGTTCCAACCTCCGAGCACAGTCTTGTGAACAGTTAATAGAACAGGGTAAACCTCCTGTCTGTTTTGTGGGTTCGAATCAAACTTTGGTCTCAAGTTCTGGAGGGATTCAAACTGTGAACCTCTTTTTAGCATACCCAATGTACAGGCTCAGATAATTCTGCTCTTTGGGGGGGCATATATCTTTCACCTATGGGCACCTAACCAGGCATACAAAATGAACCCTTAAAACTCTATTAAAGACCTCAGAATAAACTCTTACCTTTTCCCAATTTGGTAAAACCAGTAAGGTCTGTACAGTGTTAACTTTAACCATGTATGCTTCACTTGTCAAGAAAAAGAATTTCAAAGGTACACCAAGTAGTCTCTAAAGTAGAGGTTTACTTAAAGATAGATAAAAAATGTAACATGTAAATATAGAACCATATATCACAAAAACATACAATCATTTAAAAGAACAAGGGTTAAAAAAAGTGCTAAATTCCTACCACCAGACAATTAGACTTATATACCTAATGTATCTCTTCTAATAGTGCTGATAGTCAGATGTTGTTGTCAAAAAAGTCCAAACATGTGTGTCTTTACAGGTCACTCACAGGATAATTAAAACACTGTCTTGAGCCTGCCTTTTCCATGATGTCACCCAGCTCCTCCTCTGTTTATTAAAAATTATACAATCAGGATGTCTATCCAGCAGAAGGTAAATGAATAAAGGTGACCTCAGCAAAACTCATGTCCCCACATGACTTTCTTTAAATAACATCCCTCTTTGATCTCAAGTAGCTCTTCTTCCCGGGACACATCAAAGAATCTTTTATGACTTCGCACTAAAGTGCCATAACTTGCTCTCTTCCTCTAAATGTTATAAAAGTTTATGATTTCCCATCCTAGCAGCTAGCAAGCTACAAATAAGCTAGACAAACAAGAGATGCTTAATGTAGGTATCTTATAGCCTATACTTATCTCCTAGCTGTTCTTTTTTAGCAGAAACAGCATGTCTCATGAGAGACACTCAATAACTCATTTTTATATTGCAAAAATCATACAGTGATCAGAACCAGCTGTCCAAGTGTCACACTAACAACAACACAAATGGAAAGGGACCTGGAGGTAGTCATATCAGATGACCTAAAGTTAGGCAAGCAATGTGAGAAGGCAGTGAGGAGGGCTGAGGATACTGGGATGCATAGGGAGAGGCATCACCAGTAGAAATGAGGAAGTTGTTATCCCTCTGTACAGATAGTTGGTGAGACCCCATCTGGAATACTGTGTGCAGTTCTGGAGACCCCAACTCCACAAGGACATAGACAGGATAGAGGCAGTCCGGGCGGGGGGGCAACTAAAATGGTGCAGGGTCTGCACCAGAAGCCATACAAGGAGATACTAAAGGAGCTTAATGTGTATACCCTCGAGGAAAGGAGGGATAGGGATGGCATGATAGAAACATATAAGTACCACAAGGGAATCAACAAAGTCCAAGAGGGTAACATCTTTCAGAAAACAAGATGTGCAAGAACAAGGGGGCACAATTTGAAGATAGAGGGGGGATGGCTCAGGGGCAATGTAAGGAAGTATTTTTTCACACAGAGAGTGGTGGATGCATGGAACAGCCTTTCTGAGGAGGTTGTGTGTTCAAAAACAGTGGGGAGAATTCAAGAATGCATGGGACAGACATAAAACAATTCATGTGGGGGGTAGGAGGAAGTAGGCTGTTGGTTAACTAGGATCTGCAGCTTTATCGAATAGGTAGGGGAAATGGGCAGACTGGGTGGGCAAGCGGTCCTTATCTGCCATCAAAGTTTATGTTTCTATACAGTAAATAATACAGAAAAACAGTATAACAGGGCAAATTTGCAGTGGAATAAATCAGATACAATGTAGTCATGATAGAATCACAAATCAAGACAAGTGTGTTTTATCAAGGAGAAGAAGGAGATCAGGGCAGGTGGCACTGAGGGTTGACATGCTGGACGCCACACCACCCACCATGCTGGTGATCCAGGTTTGGAAACGGTCTCGGGCCACCAGGGGCTGGCAGGGGAGTGGGAGGATTGAGCGTCCGATGACTGCTTTCCTCTCTCTGCAGTAGGTAGTGGGTCTTGCATCACCATGTAGCGGCGACTGGTGGAAGCCAGTCGCACCACAAGCAGCATGCAATAGCAGGGGAGGAGAGTGCGGCGGGCGTCAGCACTATGAGCTTGAACGCCATTGAACGTCCTGCTCTCCACTGGGGAGAAAATGTGGAAAATGTGGAGGGCGACCTTCTCATGGCTGATGGTTATGCCTGTTTCCGGAGGACTCCGAGAGGGCGCAGACCAGGGGTGCGAGAGCGAGCAATGGCCAGCCCACTGGGGAGCGGGTTTGTGGCCTGCAGCACGACTGGGTCTGGCGGTGCAGGCTGGCAGTCGAGATCATGTGGGGCCGCCATGCTGAGGAGAAAACAATAGTACGATAAAAAAGGAGAAGGAGGAGCAGGGATGGATTATCCAGTGCTGTAGGAAGGCATTTTGGTGCCCTGGGCAAAAGACAAATTTTGCGCCTCCCCCCCGAAAATAGCTGGGGGTCTTGGGGTCGCAAGGCCCCCAGAAACTCTGAGGTGTTCACATGCTCTGTAGTGAGTTTGGGAGCTTTTCTTGAAGAAAAAAACATACTTTTGTTACATGTTCCCTACCCCTGATTTCAGGGAATATTTTGCTCCCATGGAATATGAGATGTGGGAGACACTGGCTGGCTGGCATCAGAGTAGACAGCCACATTGTTGTGGACAAGGGCTGACCAACGAGGATCATGTTAGTCAAGCGGTGCCTTTCATTATTGTGTTACTGGCCATTCTTGATGTTAAAAATGAATGAAAATCTAGCCCCATTCATTCTTAATTCATGTGACTTCTGTTTCCTGGCCACACGCCATTACATGCTTGAGGGACGGGGGATTGGGCTCTAAAATGCATCGGGCAGCCAATGCTAAAACTAATTTATGAGTAAAATATCTGGATTATTAGCTGCACACAGTATTTCTAACCTGGCTAGAACGATTGTTTGGAGGGCAGCTACCACACCATGAGTGGTAGCTGCCATAGGGTAAGTAGGAAATTCACTTTAAGGGATAAAGATCTAGTGTTCTTGTAGATTTCTGCAGATACATGCAATACACATACTGAATTATGTCTAAAATCTAAATATCATGTTATGTTTTTGAAAGTTTTCTCTGAGGCATCAGTAGCTCTATAGACAAAAAAACAAACAAAAAAAAAATTATGGCTGGCCCCATGGCACAACTGTAGTGCTACCTGTTGCGATGTTGGTGACCTGAGTTTGGGAGCTAACCTGGGTTGCTGTGGGAGGGAGAAGGAGGAGGATCAGAGTGTCTATGGGGAAACCCTCCTCCTCCTCTCCGAGGATTGTGGAGCTGTCAGTGCTGGTGCAATACTGCCACATGTCGTGTGAGACAACAGGTAGCAATGCACAAGTAGGGGTAAGGGGTATATGGGGAGGGGAACACCAACAGTGTTGCAATCTGTATGCTTGTGTGCATCACAGCTTGCACACTTACTGCTGGCATCCCACCCAGGGGGATTGGGTGCACAAGGTAAACCATTGATCACCCAGGCAAGATAATGAACTGAGTCCAGACAACCCCTCACAGTCAGAGAGTGAGAGCAGAGCAAACACAGACAAGTCAGGCGGGCTGGCCAACTGGCTGCCAGCAGGTCAAGTTCCACTTCCAACATAGTACTAACAGCCAACTAACTTCAACTAAACTTGACCTCCCTTGGCAGCAGCTGCTTCCCCACAAGAAAACAAACAATACATACAGTACTTTTATATTAATAGAATGTAAGGGCGATTGCCCTCACAGTGGGTGAATGCCATCACATTCTATTTATTTATATATAACACAAAAGTACTGTAGGTACTGTTTGTTTTCTTGTGGGCAAGCAGCTGCAACCAAGACCACATTCTATTATTTAAATAAGACTAAGGAGGAGTGGTGGACAGACTGCCCCGAATTGGCCAAGTGGTCCTTATCTGCTCTCAAATCTAAGTTTCTATGTTTCAGAGGAGACACTGGCATAAAAGGAAGGAGATAATGCTGTAACTGAAATACTGAGAGGTGTAACTGGGAAGAGACATTGGTATAATAGGAAGCTGATACTGACATAACTGTAACTGGAGTGGGAAAAGAAACTGCTGTATTAAACAAGACACTGTTTAACTGTAACTAGGAGGAACTACAGTCTTTGACTGGGTAACCAATGTAATAGACCAGGGAGGGGCAGTGGATATGGCCTACCTAGACTTTAACAAGGCATTTTACCCAGTCCCACACAAAAGATTTACAAACAAGTTAGCCAGCCTAGGAGTGGGTCCCAGGGTAGTAGCCTGGGTGACAAGCTGGCTGGACAACAGGTCCCAGAGGGTAACAGTAAACCAAATGGAGCACATTCTGAAGAAAGGGAGGTTACTAGTGGGGTACCACAGGGGTCAATATTGGGACCAGTCCTCTAATGTCTTTATAGGTGACATTGCAGAGAGGCTGGAAGGAAAAGTATGCCTCTTTGCAGATGACACAAAGATCTGCAATAGGGTTGATACACAAGAAGGGGTGCAAAGGATGAGAAGGGACTTGGCAAGATTGGAGGAATGGTCAAAAATATGGCAGCTTAGATTCAATGCAAAAAAGTGCAAAGTAATGCACCTGGGAAACAAAAACCCAGGGGAAGAGTACACAATGGTTGGGGAGGTATAAACAACAACGCAAATGGAAAGGGACCTGGGGGTAGTCATATCAGATGGCAGTCAATGTAAGGTAGGTAAGCACTGTGAGAAGGCAGTAAGAAGGGCTGCGGGGATACTGGGATGTATAGGGAGAGGCATCACCAGTAGAAAACAGGAAGTTGTTATCCCTCTGTACAGACAGTTGGAGAGACCCCATCTGGAGTACTGCATCCAGTTCTGGAGACCCCATCTCCACAAGGACATAGACAGGATGGAGAAAGTCCAAAGAAGGGCAACTAAAATGGTGCAGGGTCTGCAACAGAAGCCATACGAGGAGAGACTAAAGGAGTTTAATATGTATACCCTTAAGGAAAGGAGGGAGAGGGGGGACATGGCAGAAACTTTTAAGTACCTCAAGGGAATCAACGAAGTCCAAGAGGGTAGAATCTTTCAGAAAAAGAGATGTGCAAGAACAAGGAGACACAATTTGAAGTTAGAGTGGGGATGGCTCAGGGGTAATGTGAGGAAATATTTTTTCACAGAGAGGATGGTGGATGCATGGAACGGCCTTCCTGAGGAGGTTGTGGGGTCAAAACCAGTGGGGGAATTCAAGAATGTATGGGACCGAAGGCAATTCTTGTGGGGGGGGGTAGGAAGAAATAGGCTGTTGGTTAACTAGGATCTGCAGCTTATCCAGTACGTAAGGAAATGGGCAGACTAGGTGGGCCAAGAGGTCCTTATCTGCCATCAAAGTCTATGTTTCTACGTGTAATGGGACACTGCCACACTAGCATAAATGTGAGCAAAGACTGATATAACAGAGCAGACATTGCTGTAACTGGTATACTGACTTACTGTATCTGTTAGGCTAACAGATACAGTAAGTCAGTATACCAGTTACAGCAATAGTTTGGTGACTGATACACCTGGTAGGGTACACACTGGTATTGCTGGCAGATGTCTAGTAGCTACAGACTAGTAAGCAGTTAATTTAAATAGGGCAAACATTAAACAAATACAGAACTTCAACAAAGTAAGAAAATCTATAAAAAAAATACAAGTAATAACACAAAACAGCAACAATATGCTTATTTGACTGCTTATGCAGTGTCAGTGGCTCAGTAGGTAGCACACTCGCCTCTGAGGCCGGGAGATCAGAGGGCTGTGGGTTCAGTTCCCACATCTGGCACTTGGGTTAATATCCCAGTACTGACACTGTAATGCAGCATGAGAGGGGTGCTGCATTTCTGAGGTGCCGTCTTTCGGATGAGACGTTAAACTGAGGTCCCATCTGCCTGGATTGGTGGTAGTTCAGGTGGATGTTAAAGATCCCATGGCACTTATCGAAAGAGTAGGGAATTTCCCAGTGTCCTGGCCAAATTTCCTCATTCACTAAAAAATACCACCAACAGCTTAATCTGGTTCAAGGTCAGTTGGCATTCGTCTGTATCCCCCTCCCCCGGGTCGTGCCTGAAAATAGGAAGGGTTTGTCTAGTGCACTTACCCGGTCAACAAAAGCAAAATAAATAAAAATGTGCAATTAAATTTGAATTCCTGGCTAGAAACTTTTGGTTCATACTCTCTCTTTCTCAGTGATGGACCAGCACACTCACACAGAGAAAGAGTATGACCCAGAAGAGCCTTCTAGCCAGGAAGCTGGCATTTTGTTTGTAATGATGACTACTACTCTTGTCTCTCCTGCTGCTCTGCTGGAGCCTGCGCCCGAGCAAAGTCAGACAGTAATTCAAACAATGTACACACCAGAAATTCATTCATTTAAATTTTTTTCAATCAGATGTCCCCCACTCCCCCGCCAAAGATCCAGAGAAAAGATCGAACTAAGACAGCAACGATGATCAATTCACCAAAAAAAATCCAGGCACTCGGGCAGGCACGCACAGGGGGGCACACACACAAAGAAATAAAAGTTTTAACTTTTATTTTATTCATCAGGCTCAGCAAGATGACAGTTGCAAAACTTGAAAACAAGTCTAGTAATCACAGATTGACTCAGTCTCAGTAGTAGTGCCCTTTCACAGTTTGCACAATGTATTTATTCACTCACACTTCACTTGGGACTTGGGAGAACGGATTTTAGACCTGTCCTGCCCTCCAGCGTGGACAGTACCCAAAGAAAGGATGGAATGAAACTACGAAAGCAGCGAGGCGGGGCAGGCCTCCTGACCTCAGGAGTCGGCAAGACAGGGGACCGGGATCAAGAATGTGGAGGACAGAGTCAGGGTGCGGGGGGAGAACGCAGCTGCACCAGGCAGCCCAAGGTCCAAACTACAATTGAAACAAACACACTGTAGTCAAATAATCCTATTCCTATCCCAATCTCTTTGCCTTCTTAAACAGATCGGTAGTTTTTTTTACTATTTTTTCCATCCCACTCCACAGCACAGATCACTAATATAATTTATTAAACAGACGTGCTCATTGAAAATCCTGCAGCACAACACTGTCTCTACTCTGACCTCTCTCTCTACTATCTCACGTCTCAAACAGTTCTAGACTGCAGCATGCACATTTCTCTCACCTCATGTACTTGCCGCTGGCCAGACCACATGGCTGTCTGAAACTGTACACACGATTCTTCTTGCTGAGGCTGCAGTGCACCATGTGACTCCCCCCTGAATTGCTGGTCCTCGGATGCGCCCACTACTGGCAGCAAGTAGTAATTACTGTTACAGTAATTAAAAAAAAAAGTAATTTAAAGCGGCAATACTCCCTTTTGAACTTAATAGTACTGTGAGCTTCTGATTGAAACTGCACCCCTAGGAGGCTTGCGCCTCGGGCAGCTGCCCCACCTGCCCCACCCTTCCTACAGTACTGGGATTATCAGCAATAAAAGAGAGTATAACAGTGCCCAGGTAAGAGATAAGTGGGATAGGTATAATTTAGAGAGTAATGCTTATTTTAAAGTGGTGAATCAGTTAAAGCAACTGCAGATGGAGGTTAGAGTGAGCTCTTTTTTAAGGGCTTTATTAAAGGGAGAACACTTAGGGAGCCTCATAAGTGCAGTACAGAATTCATTAAGCCACTGTGCTGTCCGAGTAGGAAAAGAGTGTTTACCTAGGTAGGTTTTGCACATAGGGACTGATAGACCCTGCCTAGGCATACTTCTCATGGTGTATTGGTTTGTGACTGGTCTGAATAAGGCACTGATGGCAGATGGGGTATGGCCCATTGTTACTTTCTTGGCCAGTAGGATGGACTGGTTTTTAAATCTGGCTTGCAAGTGGAGCCATTTGGAAAGTGCATAGAGAGTGCAGCTGTGCATGTATCTGTCAGCACCAGTGGTCAATTGGCATGCTTTGTTTAGAAAGACCCTAACCCTGTCCAGGGCTGTGGGACTTGCTGCTCCATAGATATGGAGTCCATAATCAAGGAGCCGGAGAGCCATGCTGGAGATGGCCAGGTGCCTGGCTCCGGGGGGCGAGAGTCAGTCTTTGCCAGAAGAGCACTCCAAGTTTTCTATTGGCAAGGCTTGTGATATACTCAAAGTGTTCAGTGAAAGACAGGGTATCATCAAGGGTGACACCCAAGTACTTAGAAGATTTAGCATGCTCCAGGGTGGCTCCAAGTGCATTATGAATGACCAGAAGAGGAACTTTGTTCTTAAGGTTTGACCTGGTGAACAAGGTGGGTTTAGTTTTTTTATAATTTAGCACAAGCTTGTTTTGTTTAAACCACATCTCGAGGGACTCTAAGCTGTTTTGCTCGCTAGTGAGAATTCCAAGCATAGGACTACTGTTAAAGATAACAGCATCATCCACGTATAGCAGCATCCTTGATTGTGGACAAACCTAGGGTAATTAATTGACTAATAGGCTAAAGAGGAGGGGGCCGAGTATCGACCCTTGTGGGACTCCAACTGAGATGTCCTTTGCATCTGAGAGAACACCATCAATCTTAACTCTCTGAGTACATCCTGTGAGATAACAGCAGAACCATGCCATAGTTTCAGTGGAGAGGCCTAGGGAGTAGAGCTTGTTTAGCAGTAGTGAGTGGTTCACTAGGTCAAATGCTTTGGTGAGGTCTACATAGGTAGCACCCACCAGATAACCATTATCCAGGGCTTCATGAACGTTTTTTGTGTATTCAGTAAGGGCTGTATCAGTGCTGTGATGCTTTTTAAAGCCATGTTTCTGTTTACATAGGAGGTTATATTTGTTAAGGTATGCCACAAGTTGATCTGTTATTATTCTTTCTAATGCCTTAGAAAAAGGAGCAAGAATTGAGATGAGTCTGTAGTTGGACATGCTGGTATGGTCACCACTTTTATGCACAGGTGTTACTGTAGCAGCTTTCCAGATATGGGGAAACTGAGAATATTGTAAGGAGAAGTTGAAAATCTTGGCCAGGGGAGTTACCAGTACCTCTAGGGCCAGTGCAAAAAGTTTTATATCAATCATATCACTCCCAACTCTTGTTTTCCCTAACACCCTTTTTACATATATGGTAGTTTCTTTTGGGGTGGCAAACTTAAAGTAGAAGTTAGAGAGATTCTGCTTATAGAGCACCATAAACTCACCATAGCTTATTACTGCTAGAAGATATACAAAACATGACAGCTAAAGGGGAGGTTCTGATAATGGGAGACTTCAACATGCCAGATACAGATTGGTCAATACCAGCAGGAACATCTGCCAGAACTAGACACATGGTGGATTCCCTGCAGGAGGAGGGCCTCAAACAACTGGTACAACAACCCACAAGAGACAGGGCTATCCTAGGTCTAGTACTAACTAACAGGGAAAGGATCACAGATCTCCAGGTAGAAGGTCACCTGGGGGCCAGTGACCATCACATGGTATGGTTCAATTTGGCCACTACAACTAAATCATCCCATTCCAAAGCAAAAATATGGGACTACAGAGGAGCTGACCTTGATAAGATGGCCAACAGAGTTAAGCTAGCCCTGGCAAAAAGGAATACAAGTGAGGGGGTACAGGCAAAGTGGGCAAGCATTAAAGATGCAATACTTGAAGCAACATCCCATTGTGTCATAGAGAAAAGGAAGTGCAAAAGAAGAAGGAAACCACTTTGGTTCTCAAAAACAGTAGCAGAAAAGTCAGAGCCAAAAGGCTGGCCTTCAGGAAGTATAAGGGAACACAGTGGGATGAAGATAAGGAGGCATACCAAACTTCCCTAAGGGAAGGCAGTAAGGCAGGCAAAGGCCCAAACTGAGGAAACACTAGCACAAACAGTAAAAGAAGGTGACAAGACTTTCTATAGATGCATTAGTGAAAGGAGAAAGTCCAGAGGGGTATTGCTAAGTTCAAAGGAGATAAGGGGCGGTGAGGAGAAGGACCATGTAAAAGCATCTATCCTAAATAGATACTTCTGCTCAGTATTTACTGAAGAGAAGGTGAGGCAGGGCCCACAGCTTAGCACCATGGACACAGGGGAGGGAGGTGTGCGCCAGTCCTTCTCACAAAAGAAAGGGTCCCACAAGAGCCCGATAAGCCCAGGGTGGACAAGGCAATGGGACCTGATGGCATATATCCCAGGGTACTAAAGGAGCTAAGGGTGGAACTAGCACAGCCATTAGCAGAACTGTTTAGTTAGTCTCTGAGCACAGGATAGGTCCCAGAAGACTGGAGAAGGGCTCATGTAATCCCACTCCACAAGAGTGGTAGCAGGGAGAAGGCAGGGAACTACAGACCAGTCAGTCTTACCTCAGTAGTGGGCAAGATTATGGAGGCACTCCTTAAGGAAAGGGTAGTGCCACACCTGGAATCCATAGGAGCACAGGATCCAAGACAGCATGGGCTTACAAAAGGAAGGTCCTGTCAAACTAATCTCATAGATTTCTTTGACTGGGTAACCAGAGTAGTGAACCAAGGGGGAGCAGTTGATGTCACCTACCTTGACTTCAGAAAAGCTTTCGATACTGTTCCATACAGAAGATTGATTAATATGCTGGGTAGGCTCGAGGTGGGTCAGAAGTTGGTCAACTGGGTGGCAAACTGGTTGACGGGCAGAAAACAGAGAGTGGTGGTAAATGGTATACAGTCAGAAGAGATGCAAGTCACAAGTGGGATACCTCAGGGATCAGTCCTGGGGTCAGTCCTCTTCAAAATCTTCATCAGTGACATTGCAGATGGACTGGAGGGTAAGGTTTGTCTGTTTGCAGATGACACCAAGATCTGCAACACAGTAGATGATCCAGATGTGGTGGGCAGAATGAGAACAGATCTGGATAAACTAGCAAAATGGTAGGAAGAGTGGCAACGGGGGTTTAATGAAAGAAGTGCAAGATCATGCACATAGGGAAGAGAAACCCTGAAGCCACCTATAGGCTGGGTGGGGAGTTGCTGGCAGTCACAAGGGAAAAAAGAGACTTGGGCATCATCATCACCGATGACCTGAACTCATCCAAACAGACCACTAAAGCAGTAGGTAAGGCTAGTGGGATGTTAGGGTATATTAGTAAGGGTATCACAAGTCAGAAGAGGGAGGTAATAATCCCTCTTTACAAGACACTGATTAGGCCCCATCTGGAGTACTGCATTCAGTACTGGAGGCCACACCTTCACAAGGACATTAACCAAATTGAGGCAGTCCAGAGGAGGGCTACCAAAATGGTGCAGGGACTACATCAGAAAACATATGAGGACAGATTAACGGAGCTCAATATGTCTACCCTGGAGCAAAGGAGGGAGAGAGGTGATATGATCGAAACATTCAAACACCTTAAGGGCATTAACAAGGTGAAAGAGTCTAACATGATTCAATATAAGAAAAACAGTAGGACAAGAGGACACAGCATGAGATTAGAGGGAGGCTGATTAAGGGGGATGTGAGGAAGTTCTTTTTCACAGAAAGGGTGGTGGATTCATGAAACAGCCTACCTCAGGAAGTGGTGGATATGAATACAGTGCTGGGCTTCAAACAGGCATGGGATAGGCATAAGGGAGCAATACAGATGACTATGAATAGATAGGCTATTGACAGAGCAAAGGCCGATGGCACATTTATAAGGCAGAAAAAGAAATGGGCAGACTGGATGGGCCTTGCGGTCCTTATCGGGCATCAACTTCTATGTTTCTATGTTTCTATGTAGCTGTTTATATGCCCTATGTCAACAGGGAGAAACAAGCTCAAGCCCGTGAAGGCTATGGATACCAAAGAGTGTGCACAAGGGCGTGGTGCATAGAAACAAACAGTCATAGACAGAAGATAATTTCCTGTACTCACCAGCCTTAAAGCAAGGATGCTACACTAGTAGCTGAAGTTTATAGCAAGTTCATTTATTCATGGTAGACATACACAGACAAGCTTGGTTGGTGAGTACAGGAAACTATCTTCTGACCTTGTGAAGGCTGTGTTGAGGGTGCTTGCAACGTTAGAGGGGATGGTGGAGACTATACCATTAGAGATAAGCACTGAGGGAGAAAACCTTTCATTATTTCCCAATAGGCCCTTTATGTTCTCCCAAAATTTCATCCCATTGCTCCAGTACTGAGTTTGTTGGTCCCGATAGAAAGCTGCCGTTGCTTACCTTATTTCTTTGGTGCACCTGTTATGGACCTCGCTATAATTTTGTATATCAACTATGGAACCAGTGGCCTTTTACTCTCAGCCAGAGATTATCTCTGGTACATATTATTTTGAGCAGAGCTGGAATAATCCATCCTGCTGAGGATCCTTTGATCTAACGCTTTCTAAGTGGGGCTTATATGTTGCAAAGCAGTACTGTAGGAAGGGTGGGGCAGGTGGGGCAGCTGCCCCGGGCGCAAGCCTCCTAGGGGTGCGGTTTCAATCAGAAGCTCACAGTACTATTAAGTTCAAAAGGGAGTATTGCCGCTTTAAATTAATTTTTTTTTTAATTACTGTAACAGTAATTACTACTTGCTGCCAGTAGTGGGCGCATCCGAGGACCAGCAATTCAGGGGGGAGTCACATGGTGCACTGCAGCCTCAGCAAGAAGAATCGTGTGTACAGTTTCAGACAGCTATGTGTCTGGCCAGCGCAAGTACATGAGGTGAGAGAAACAGCATGCTGCAGTCTAGAACTGTTTGAGATGAGAGATAGTAGAGAGAGAGGTCAGAGTAGAGACAGTGTTGTGCTGCATGATTTTCAATGAGCACGTCTGTTTAATAAATTATATTAGTGATCTATGCTGTGGAGTGGGATGGAAAAAATAGTAAAAAAAACTACCGATCTGTTTAAGAAGGCAAAGAGATTGGGATAGCAATAGGATTATTTGACTACAGTGTGTTTATTTCAATTGTAGTTTGGACCTTGGGCTGCCTGGTGCAGCTGCGTTCTCCCCCCCCGCACCCTGACTCTGTCCTCCACATTCTTGATCCCGGTCCCCTGTCTTGCCGACTCCTGAGGTCAGGAGGCCTGTCCCCGCTCGCTGCTTTCGTAGTTTCATTCCATCCTTTCTTTGGGTACTGTCCACGCTGGAGGCCAGGACAGGTCTAAAATCCGCTCTCTCAAGTCCCAAGTGAAGTGTGAGTGAATAAATACATTGTGCAAATTGTGAAAGGGCACTACTACTGAGACTGAGTCAATCTGTGATGACTAGACTTGTTTTCAAGTTTTGCAACTGTCATCTTGTTGAGCTTGATGAATAAAATAAAGTTAAAACTTTATTTCTTTGTGTGTGCCCCTGTGCGTGCCTGCCCGAGTGCCTGGATTTTTTGGTGAATTGATCATCGTTGCCTTAGTTCGATCTTTTCTCCGGATCTTTGAGGGGAGTGGGGACATCTGATTGAAAAAATTTAAATGAATGAATTTCTGTGTGTACATTGTTTGAATTACTGTCTGACTTTTGCTTCGGGGCGAGGCTCCAGCAGAGCAGCAGGAGAGACAAGAGTAGTAGTCATCATTACAAACAAATGTTAGCTTCCTGGCTAGAAGGCTCTTCAGTCATACTTTTCTCTGTGTGAGTGTGCTGGTCCATCACTGAGAAAGAGAGAGTATGAACCAAAAGTTTCTAGCCAGGAATTCAAATTTAATTGCACATTTTTATTTATTTTGCTTTTGTTGACCGGGTAAGTGCACTAGACAAACCCTGCCTATTTTCAGGCACGACCGAGGGGAGGGGGATACAGATGAATGCCAACTGACCTTGAACCAGATTAAGCTGTTGGTGATATTTTTTTAGTGAATGAGGGAAATTTGGCCAGGACACTGGGGAAATTCCCCTACTCTTTTCGATAAGTGCCATAGGATCTTTAACATCCACCTGAACTACCACCAATCCAGGCAGATGGGACCTCAGTTTAACGTCTCATCCGAAAGACGGCACCTCAGAAATGCAGCACCCCTCTCATGCTGCATTACAGTGTCAGTACTGGGATATTAACCCAAGTGCCAGATGTGGAAACTGAACCCATAGCCCTTCTGATCTCCGGCCTCAGAGGCGAGTGTGCTACCTACTGAGCCACTGACACTGCATAAGCAGTCAAATAAGCATATTGTTGCTGTTTTGTGTTATTACTTGTATTTTTATAGATTTTCTTACTTTGTTGAAGTTCTGTATTTGTTTAATGTTTGCCTATTTAAATTAACTGCTTACTAGTCTGTAGCTACTAGACATCTGCCAGCAATACCAGTGTGTACCCACCAGGTGTATCAGTCACTGACTATTGTTGTATTCGAGATATTGACTTACTGTATCTGTTAGCCTAACAGATACAGTAGTCATATACCAGTTACAGCAATGTCTGCTCTGTTATATCAGTCTTTGCTCACATTTATGCTAGTGTGGCAGTGTCCCATTACACGTAGAAACATAGACTTTGATGGCAGATAAGGACCCTTGGCCCACCTAGTTTGCCCATTTCTACGTACTGGATAAGCTGCAGATCCTAGTTAACCAATAGCCTATTTCTTCCTACCCCCACAAGAATTGCCTTCGGTCCCATACATTCTTGAATTCCCCCACTGGTTTTGACCCCACAACCTCCTCAGGAAGGCCGTTCCATGCATCCACCACCCTCTCTGTGAAAAAATATTTCCTCACATTACCCCTGAGCCATCCCCACTCTAACTTCAAATTGTGTCTCCTTGTTCTTGCACATCTCTTTTTCTGAAAGATTCTACCCTCTTGGACTTCGTTGATTCCCTTGAGGTACTTGAAAGTTTCTGCCATGTCCCCCCTCTCCCTCCTTTCCTTAAGGGTATACATATTAAACTCCTTTAGTCTCTCCTCGTATGGCTTCTGTTGCAGACCCTGCACCATTTTAGTTGCCCTTCTTTGGACTTTCTCCATCCTGTCTATGTCCTTGTGGAGATGGGGTCTCCAGAACTGGATGCAGTACTCCAGATGGGGTCTCTCCAACTGTCTGTACAGAGGGATAACAACTTCTTGTTTTCTACTGGTGATGCCTTTCCCTATACATCCCAGTATCCCCGCAGCCCTTCTTACTGCCTTCTCACAGTGCTTACCTACCTTACATTGACTGCCATCTGATATGACTACCCCCAGGTCCCTTTCCATTTGCGTTGTTGTTTATACCTCCCCACCCATTGTGTACTCTTCCCCTGGGTTTTTGTTTCCCAGGTGCATTACTTTGCACTTTTTTGCATTGAATCTAAGCTGCCATATTTTTGACCATTCCTCCAATCTTGCCAAGTCCCTTCTCATCCTTTGCACCCTTTCTTGTGTATCAACCCTTGCAGATCTTTGTGTCATCTGCAAAGAGGCATACTTTCCCTTCCAGCCTCTCTGCAATGTCACCTATAAAGACATTAGAGGACTGGTCCCAATATTGACCCCTGTGGTACCCCACTAGTAACCTCCCTTTCTTCAGAATGTGCTCCATTTGGTTTACTGTTACCCTCTGGGACCTGTTGTCCAGCCAGCTTGTCACCCAGGCTACTACCCTGGGACCCACTCCTAGGCTGGCTAACTTGTTTGTAAATCTTTTGTGTGGGACTGGGTAAAATGCCTTGTTAAAGTCTAGGTAGGCCATATCCACTGCCCCTCCCTGGTCTATTACATTGGTTACCCAGTCAAAGACTGTAGTTCCTCCTAGTTACAGTTAAACAGTGTCTTGTTTAATACAGCAGTTTCTTTTCCCACTCCAGTTACAGTTATGTCAGTATCAGCTTCCTATTATACCAATGTCTCTTCCCAGTTACACCTCTCAGTATTTCAGTTACAGCATTATCTCCTTCCTTTTATGCCAGTGTCTCCTCTGAAACATAGAAACTTAGATTTGAGAGCAGATAAGGACCACTACATTCGGGGCAGTCTGTCCACCACTCCTCCTTAGTCTTATTTAAATAATAGAATGTGGTCTTGGTTGCGGCTGCTTGCCACAAAGAAAACAAACAGTACCTACAGTACTTTTGTGTTATATATAAATAAATAGAATGTGATGGCATTCACCCACTGTGAGGGCAATAGCCTTACATTCTATTAATATAAAAGTACTGTATGTATTGTTTGTTTTCTTGTGGGAGCAGCTGCTGCCAAGGAGGTCAAGTTTAGTTGAAGTTAGTTGGCTGTTAGTACTATGTTGGAAGTGGAACTTGACCTGCTGGCAGCCAGTTGGCCAGCCGCCCTGACTTGTCTGTGTTTGCTCTGCTCTCACTCTCTGACTGTGAGGGTTGTCTGGACTCAGTTCATTATCTTGCCTGGGTGATCAATGGTTTACCTTGTGCCCAATCCCCTGGGTGGATGCCAGCAGTAAGTGTGCAAGCTGTGATGCACACAAACGCCTGGTGCAACACTGTTGGTGTTCCCCTCCCCATATACCCCTTACCCCTACTTGTGCATTGCTACCTGTTGTCTCACATGCGACATGTGGCAGTATTGCACCAGCACTGACAGCCTTACACTCCCCGGAAGAGGAGGAGGAGGAGGTTCCCATAGACACTCGATCCTCCTCCTTCTCCCTCCCACAGCAACCCAGGTTAGCTCCCAAACTCAGGTCACCAACATCGCAACAGGTAGCACTACAGTTGTGCCAAGGGGCCAGCCATAATTTTTTTGTTTTTTTTTGTCTATAGAGCTACTGATGCCTCAGAGAAAACTTTCAAAAACATAACATGATATTTAGATTTTAGACATAATTCAGTATGTGTATTGCATGTATCTGCAGAAATCTACAAGAACACTAGATCTTTATCCCTTAAAGTGAATTTCCTACTTACCCTATGGCAGCTACCACTCACATGGTGTGGTAGCTGCCCTCCGAGGCAGTCGTTCTAGCCAGGTTAGAAATACTGTGTGCAGCTAATAATCCAGATATTTTACTCATAAATTAGTTTTAGCATTGGCTGCCCGATGCATTTTTAGAGCCCAATCCCCCCGTCCCCGCACTCAAGCATGTAATGACGTGTGGCCAGGGAGAGCAGGGGCTACGCCCAATTGAAATGAATGGGGCTAGAGTTTTCATTCATTTTTAACATCAAGAATGGCCAGTAACACAATAATGAAAGGCACCGCTTGACTAACATGATCCTCGTTGGTCAGCCACTTGTCCACAACAATGTGGCTGTATACTCTGATGCCAGCCAGCCAGTGTCTCCCACATCTCATATTCCATGGGAGCAAAATATTCCCTGAAATCAGGGGTAGGGAACATGTAACAAAAGTATGTTTTTTTCTTCAAGAAAAGTCCCCAAACTCACTACAGAGCATGTGAACACCTCAGAGCTTTTGGGGGCCTTGCGACCCCCAGACCCCCAGCTATTTTAGGGGGGGGCTCAAAATTTGTTTTTTGCCCAGGGCACCAAAATGCCTTCCTACAGCACTGTTGCAAAGGCACAGGTAAAACCTTCTGCACTGCCCAAGACCAAGTCTAAAGGAAGTATCCCATAGGAAAAAAGTTACAAACAACTTCCAAGTTCAAAGGGTTTTTATTATTTTTTAATATAATACGTTTCACCTTCATTAGCACCAACTGTAACTTCACAGGGAGTGAGTTGTGTGAAGTCACAGTTGGTGCCATTGAAGTGGATACTTATGATGTTAAGTAAGGAATAAGACACGACAGGGTGTGTGTTGAACAGATATTATCGCATCAGGGGCAAGTAACGCAGGGCCCGCCTCAGCCCCTTTAGCGCGGTAATATCTGTTCAACACACACCCTGGAGTGTTTTATTGTGCTTATAAAATGGAGAACTTTTATTAGAAATAAAAAAAAATTCAGAAATTATTGCATTTACATTAAAATATACCTTTATTTGAACAGTGTCCCTATGCAAGGAAAAATAGTGTCTTTTAATTGACACAGTAAACTGCTTCAGATAGTCTAAAATGGCAGGTTACACCCATAGAAGTACAAAAACCAGTTAGGGGGCTTGCAGCACTGGACACTGAGACACGATGGCTCAGTGGGGCCCCACCGACAGTTTCCTCACACAACTCGCCCATGTCACAGCTGTCTTTCAGCCACACCTGATGATTGGGAACAGCAATTACAGGAGGTGGAAACCCAGCCGAAAAGTGCTCTCAATCTCTCGTGGGCAGATCAGAGTGTCTCGCGCTTCTGAGGGAACAGCAGGGGTGCCACTTTTCTCCGTAACACTCAATCCATTTCTGACATCAAACTGCACTTGTTTTCATATACCCCCTTGGCTTTTGAAAATAAACAAACCCACTCCCCCAGCCCTCCTTACCTGGGATTTTAGGTGTACGCTTCACCTAGCGGTTCGGTTTACAGTTTTCTTTCTCTCCGTTTTTTGTTCTTTTTTATCGCACCACCCTCCCTCCTCTCAGTCCCAGGGTGAGTGAAAGCTTTGTAACTTCATTTGAAGAAAAGAGGGAGCACTGTGAGGCCGATAACGAAGGTACGGAGAAGTACTGCTGTTGTCTGCTTCACTATTTGCGCGTATGGCTCTCGCTAAGCGTGAAAACAAGATGGCTAACTTAACATTTATGAACATTCCATTTTTTTTGTCAACATTCTGTTTAGAGGCATTGATTTGTTTGCCTGTACTTTTTTTTTCTATGTGTAATACATATATGGCACTGATTTTCTAGCCAATCACTAGCCTTATTTTGCTATGCCCATTTTATAAAAGGTAATAAAAACCCTTTGAACTTGAAAGTCATTTGAAACTTTGTTCCTGTGGGATACCACTTTAATACTTTGTGTTCGGGAGTGCAGAGATTTTTGCCAGTGTCTTTGTGATATAGAGGCAACAGCCTCTCTCCTGAACCCATCCTATCCATTGATGCTAAGCACTGCTTGGAGAACTGTTTATTCATATATGTTGCAAGCCTCTGTGAAATGGGTAATGAAGAAATTAAGCGCCAGGTTTATGTCTGGTATGTCATCTAAGTAACTGCAGCCAGTCAATGCAAGTGTGCCTTAAAGTCGTCAATCAGGAGGACTTCAGTGACATCACCCTGATATGAAGGAGTGAGCAGAAGGAGCTCAGAGAAACTGATTGCAATAAAAGTAGTTTTTCACCATCACAGATAATGAAACGGCTATTGGAACAAAAGCTGGAAGAAATAGTGATGGCAACAAGGCAAAAGCTGAAAGCTGTCGTGGCTGAAAAGGAGAAAATGAAAGCTTCCACACTACCAGACTGAGCTAGGAGCAGAAGCTGCTTCTCTTCATGAAAGCCTGAGTTCCCAGAAAGGCAGGCAGATAATGAAATGGAGGAGTTAGAGGAACAGTTTATTATAACATCCAGAAGATTATATACAGAGTTATGTCATATAGGAGACACACTAAACAAGATACAGGGAGAAGTGAGAGAAAATAAAAAAAAGATTAAACAGGAACAAAAAACAGTGGAGCTGGAAACGCATGTGTCCTGCCTGTCGGAAACTACAGATTTACATAACGGAGCCATACTTCAAATCCAAGACAGAGAGGTGATATTGCGCCAAAAATGAGAGGATCTGGAGAACTGGTCGAGGAGAATAAATCTCTGAATTCATGGTTTACCTGAATGCCTAGAAACTGGCAATATGGTGAGCTTCATTGAAAGTTTTATTAAAGATATACTACAGCTAGAAAAAGATTTTCCCCTCAACATAATCAGAGCACACAGGGCTTTGTCAGCCCTACCTACAGATCCTAAAGCACGGCCCCAATCTATAATTATAGCGTTCCTGGACTATCATACGAAGGAGCAAATACTTAAAAAAGCTTGGGAGTGAAAAGAAATATTTTTTGGAGACAAACATCTTTTCTTCTAACAGGATTACACACCACTCACCATGGACCGCAGAAAACAGATTTTTCCGGTGCTTAAAGAACTTCGGGCCAAAGGTCTTAAAGCATGCATTGAGTATCCAGCCAAGCTGCATATAACGTCCAGCAAAGGCATGAAGATTTTTGACTCCCTACAGGACACACAGTCTTATCGGCAGTCATTGGGAATCTCAGTGGCTGGTACAGGGACAGCAAAGCAACTAAAAGAGTTGGAAAAATGAAGATGGTGGACTAGAGGAGCCAGGAAGAGAAGTAGTCTGTCAAACCCAGGTCACTCTACAGAAAACAATACATAGGCAAAAATGGCATTGGAAAATATAAACAGGTTTGCTGCCTTAGACTCCTCTGGCCTCGACTCAGTTCAGCAACATGAAGAAGAGCAGCGTGCAGAGGCAGAAGTGCCTGAACCTCGAGGGGACCACATCATTGATTTGTAGTGTTGTAAACTTCTTTACTTTTGGAAATATAGAACTATGCAGTTCTTCTTGGCTTCTTACTAATTCAGACTCAGAAATGACACCTTCCCAAGAGAAGGCTGGGGTCATGAAGGAAATGTTTGTTCTATTGGTTCTCCACATACCGTAAACAGATGATGATCAGAAACTCTCCTACCATAAAAGGGGAGATGGAAGCAGCTAGCAGGAGGGTGGAAAGATGATAAAAAGGCATGAGTAACTAAAGAAAAATATTGGCATTGTGGAATTGTAATTGTGGGGGGAAGAAGGATTAAGTAAGGGTTTACATCAGAGAAGAATGAATAAAGTTAGAAAGATAAGTAGGAAAAGATTGTAGTAATTGAGGATCAGAGAAGAAATTGGGGGGCAATAAGCCATACCATGAAAGCATACTGCCTTTAAATGAAAAGTTAGTAAAAGATCGATTTTAAGAGATAAACAAGTGGATTGCTCTACTTTGGGGTTAATCAGCACTCCCTCTGCTGTTAAGGGATAAAATTCCTTACAGTGAGACAGTATAGCAGGCACAGCTATACTACCTGTTACTAATTCAGACCAAAGAGGTAGCTTTTCCCTTCCATCCATGGCAGGAAAAGTGCCATGGATGGAAGGGAAAAGGGGAAGGATGCAAGGTGGAAAATGATCATGGCACTGAAGATGTTACAGTTCAAGTTAGATAATGTATTTTGTTTACTGTTGACACAATAAATTATTCCACAGGAGGAGAGGAGGAAGCAGGACAGTTATTTTGGTTTAAGGTTCAGAAGGTTATACAATGTAATGGGGTTTAATCCACGCAATGACTGATGTGTGTTGTGTTTGGGGGCAAAATAGCCGTAAAGAAAGATGCTTAGGGAGTGGCACCGGTGTACCTATTAGTAAAATCATACACTATAAAAAAGGACAGGATGGCAGATTTTAGTTTAGTGACATGTAGTGTCAGGGGCCTTAACAGCCCAAGAAAAAGAGCCAGAATCTTGCAAGAGATGGGTAAGATAGGGGCCACAATGGTATATCTACAAGTGACGCACCTGCTCCCATCACAACATGATAAATCAAAATGCAATTGGGTGGGAGATGTTTATGCCACATCCTGGGAGGCTCACCTACATAGAAGGTGAACGGCCATATTAATTTGGAAAGACAGCCCTGTACCAATTGATGAAGTGGAACTAGATCTAGAGGGCAGATTTGTTAGACTTCAGGGTAATTATAGGGACACAAGGTGCACCTTCCTTAATATATATGCTCCAAATGAAGAAAAATAATCCCTGTCATTTTTAAAACAAGTACTACTGGAGACAATTTTGGATCCTAATATTTTATATATAATTGGTGTGGACTTTTAACACAGTGGTTTCAGGGGCCTATGATAGAAGAGGGGGGAGTGTTAGGAAGGCTAGCAGATCTGGCAAAATACTCAAAAGACTACAGAATTGGGTATTATAGACATTTGGAAACACACATGGTAACATCAGAGATTATACCAATTATTCAGATAGGCGCAACAGCTACTTATGCCTAGACATGTTTTTCATAGCCACAGACTGGGTTTAGGTGGTGGAAGACTGTACCATTTTACCATGCACCATTTTGGATCATTCCACAGTTTTACTAAAAATAGTTCTGTCACCTTCAACCCACAACTCCAACTGGAGGTTGAATGTAGGCCTTCTCAACTCGCAAGAATTTAAAACACTAATAGAAGGAAGCATAAAAAGCTACCTGCTTTCCCCAAATGCGTGAAGAGTTTGGCCTCCGTCTCCAGGATTTGTTTTGATATTTTCAGATTAGGCATTATCTAATGGATGAATCTAGGAAATCCCAGCTGGAGCTGGCGGAGAATCCGCTGAGGTCTCTCCTATCCTCTCTGGCACAGCAGGCTGAGGCTCGGAAGAAGATTTGTAAAATGCTACAAGATCTAAAACTCGATAATTTAGAGCCCATTAAATGTAAATGGCTGGCTGAAACAGTTCTTGAGCTTGTTGATAAGGACTGGGCCTTGGTGTGGCGGGGGGGTTCACGGCACCACAGCTTTCCCTTCCTGGTGGAATGCCATTGGTGTATTGTGGTGAGGTTCTTCCGCACTCCAGTGATTTCTAAACCCCTATGATTTGCGTTGAAGAAACTGTGGAGAGTTGGAGACCCACACACACATATTTTGGACCTGCCCGGTTTTGAAAGAATTTTGGGATCGAGTCTCAGCGGAGGTGGCAGGGTGCTGGAGGCTGCCCCCCAATCCCACATTGGATTCTGGGGCTACCACCCCCAGTCATATGAATAAAGCTCAGAGATATCTTTATAATATTTTAGGGGCAGCTGCAATTAAAGCCATTCCTTAGAAGTGGTTAACTCCGACTTCCCCCACTATAGAAGCCTAGTACAGGGTTTGTCTACAAATACAGGAAATGGAAAGGCTAACAGCTAAGCTCAGATTGCAGAAAGACAAATTCATTAACCATGGGCTTCCTTTCCTTCACTATCAAGCCACCAGAGAGGGCAGGACAATCCTTGAGGTTCTCATCCTGCAAACTTGAGCAGACTTCTAAGCCTCCCATTGTCTGGCTAATGTTCTGGATGAGGGCCCTGATCCTCTCTCCCCCTTGATACTTATTTAGTGAGTATCCTCTCTCTGTAATGCTACATTATTACTCTGAAATACTTTAAATAACATTGAAGAAGCAAGCCTGGTGGCACTGAGGGTTGAGGTGCTGGATGCCACACCTTGTGCCATGCTGGTGACCCATGTTCGGGAGTGAGCATGAGTTGCCGGGGGTCAGCAGGGGAGGAGAAGGATCAAGCATCCCAGAGACAGCTCTCCTTCTACAGGGAGGGGGGTGACTTGACGTCGGTTCATGCCTGGCCCCTAGCAGTGGTTAGATGCTGGCACAACAACACTGCAACTAACAGGGCAAGAGGCAGGGCAGATGCCTGATGGGGTGTGCATATGGGATCATGCACGGTGCCATCGCTGGCATCCTTGCATGCTCCACCTCTGGGGATCACGTACCAAGAACAAGGAAAAGGGGTTCCTGGTCAAGCATCATGAGCTTCTATCCCCTGTGGCACTGACTCCAAATGGCACTTCCCCCAGTCTTGATCCTTTCAGGTGAGTTGAGTTTGGGGGGGGTCTCCTCACCACCCTGCCATGGAGGGCAAGCCAAAAGGGGGAAGTCAGCCTGATATCGGGGGTGCGGGCCGGGAGGACGGTCGGGATGAACAGCTGACCAGGAGCCAGGGGGAGAAAGTAGAAGCAAAAAAAAAAAAGAAAATAGCATTGAAAAATTTCTGCCCCCTCAGTCTGATACTCCTGGGTATCCCACCCCCGGACCACTCTTCCAACAATTTGGACCATTTTAGTTTAGTTTAAAATTTATTTCACCCCTCACGAGAGCTGTGTTCTGCTTTGCTTTTCTCATTTGTTTCCTGTTCTTTTTGTCTTGTTGTAATCCAATATGGGAACAATGGCTGTAGGGAGAGGAAATAACTTTTGGAAACAATCAGTTAGAGCATTCTAATTTAAGCAACCTGGTATTGGGTCATGTGCTAATGGACTGTATTGTACCCTATATGGTTTGTATGTTATTGTGTGACTGTAGTTACTATATTGAAAAAGAAAACAATCCCCCAACATGTTTTTCTGGTTTCTTTATATAGCACAATGGGAGCCCACCCCAGTGTGCCCAAATGTCTACTTTTTAAGGGGGTTTACCTGTAAATAAAGAAAACAGTCCCCCAACATGTTTTTCTGGTTTTTGTTTTACCTGTAAGAAAGAAAATGGTCCCTCATCATCGCCCCAGTCCCCTCCCCACCCACCCACTGAGCACCCACCTCCCCACAATCCCCTTATCCCATACTTACCTCCAGAGGTCGGCGCTGTCATCTTCTTTGTACCGGGACACATCTGCACTCATCAAAGCCGAACTGCGAACTGAAGAATTAAAGGTAAGCATGCTATAATGCCATTCAATGGAGTTTTCAACTTATTGTGATAAATAAGCCATTTGTTTGGAATTTTGACCCCAAATTCTCAATATGGGGTTCTTGGGACCCCACCTCATGAAAACTTTCATTGTCATTTCATTACTCAGTCCTGAAATGTGATTTTGCGGTCGCTGCGTGAAATCACCTTTTGGGACCAATTCACAAAATGACAGTTGTACTGTTCATGAGGTGAGGTCCAAAGCTCATGTTGCAAATTTGGTGAAAAAATTCCAAAAAGTGACTGTATTAATGAGTTTAGCCGCTTGGTGCAGTTTCTACAATAGCTCCCTAACTTGCCAATTTTTATATTTTTCCTCCACATTTTCACATTGCCATTTTTGCACACCTCCTTTTAAACAGTACAGCTGTCATTTATCACGTCCTGCCTGAAACATGTTTTTGTACCTGTGACACAGAATGGCGTGGTTGCTCTATGAAATCACCTTTCAGGACAAGTGAACACAATAACACTGGCACTCTTTATGAGGAGGGGTCCCAAAAAGGCCATGTTGAAAATATGGTGCAACACCTCCAAAAAATGGTCAAGTTACAACCAGGCGTTCAATAATTTCTAAGCACACGTGTAATTTTGCTCACTTGGCAGCTCGTCACAGCCCTATTGGCTATGGCTAGATCTTATTTATATTATTCCAGTCATACTTACTTGATTGTTGACTTCTAGTTACAGTTGTACAAGCATTTTTATTTGACTGCTATTTACTTTAAACTGTTGTAATGTTTTACCTTTGTATGTTTGTTACCCTCCCCCACTGACGTAGAACCTTTGTAAAAGAGCTGTTTTTTTGTTCAGAAGTACTGTAATCCAAGACTTTATAAATATATATAAATAAAAAAAAAATAAACCCACAGGCCTTGGTTAGAGTGAATGGCATAAATTCAGTATCTTCCAATTTATCTAGAGGCACACAACATGGCTCTCCCCTATCACCACTCTTGCTTGCCATCTACCTCGAACCCTTGGCCATCAAAATCTGTCAAGACATTAATATGGCTGGTGTCATAGTGGCAGGGTTGGAACAGAAAATATCACTCTATGCAAATGACTCTATTTTCTTTCTACACCACCAAGAATGAACGGTTTTATGCCTTATAGCACATTTACATCAGTTTGGGCAACTCTCAGGATATAAAATAAATTTCACAAGATCAGAAGCAATAGTAATCAGTGGCCAAGAACCATGGGGGTTTGAAGACTGCTTCCCTTTCAGTTGGGCAGTCAGGAGAGAGATTAGATACCTGGGCATTCATATCTCAATTAATCTAAAGAAGTTATATTGGTTAAACTGTGAAAGACTCTGGGAAGCGGTCACAGTGGATCTGGCAAGGTGGTGCTTGCTGCCCCTATACATGATTGCAGAATAGACACTTTAAAAATGAACATGTTGCTGAGACTTCTTTTCCCCTTCCAAACCCTACTCATACCTATCCCACAGACATTTTGGAATAACGTAGTCACACAGTCACAGAAATTCATGTGGTGTGGGAAAAGACCAAGGGTAGCGAGACACATATTGCACCTTCTCAGTAGCAGGGAGGATTAGCACTCCCAGACTTTCAAAAATATTACCTGCCAGCACAGCTCTGCTGTTTGCATATGGGCAAAGCAAAAAACAGAATCAGGCTGATATGAAATACAAAATGAAGCGGTGGGAGGATAACCACTTTTAACACTAGCCCTTATGAGAGTTGCTCCTGATTTGATATGCACGATCAGAAATCAGTGAGTGGTGCATAGCTGGAGAATGGTATAAGAAATCCTTCATATCACTAATACCCCAAATGAGTTAGGACCTATGTCATTAATCAGGTATGAACCAAAATGTATGCTTCTCAGATTGCATAGGGGTACACAAAGTGGGAGACCTAGGGGATAACCAGGCTCATACAATTCCTGGAGCAAGGTCATTGCATTTCTTTCAGCTGGGCAAAATAGAAATTTGGGTGGGACAACTCAAAATTCACGAGGTACTTACAAATCCACCATATTTCATCAACAACCTGGGGAACAAGGAAAAACTGAGCAGACCCACATCTGAGTGGGAAGAATATATATACAGTACATATATATATATATATATATATAGTGGTAAAACTGAAAGATCCCCAGAGATACATTGCAGACATATACAAATTACCACAAAGTACTCAAGGAAGCACACTTTCAAACATTAAGGAGGTCTGGGAAAAAGAGGCAGACATAAAGATACAGGAAGGAGATTGGGAATCCAGACTAAAGAAGAATTGGAAGGTTACTTCAGCCCCTTTGTGACAGGAATTCTATTGGATGGTTCTGACTCACTTCTTTAGGATCCCAACAGTCACCAAACATCAGCAGACCACTAATTCTGACAGATGCTGGAGACAGTGTGGAGGCCTGTGTTATCACTGGCAAATATTTTGGCACTACCCCATGATTGTCCCCTTCTGGGTATTGGTTCAAAAGGTTACACAAGATATCACTGGTATATGTATACCTTTAGAATTTCCAGAATGGATTCTAGGTCTTCCTGAAGTGAAAAACTACAGTTAGACATCAGAAAAATGGTCCTAATTTGTACGATGACAGCTTTAAAATGCCTCATGTCACATTGGTTTACTGTAAATATTCTAGCCAGGGAGGAGTGGCTGGGCAGAATAGCAAAGATACAAGAGACGGAATACATAACAGCCAAACTTCACCTGTTAGAAGAAAAACATGTGGAGCATTGGAGAGGCTGGACCATGTTGTCCACTAGTCAGACTGACCCAACAAATACACTAAGCCAGACTGGTAATTGATGTTATAACTCTTCTATTTTCCTTGAAGGGATGAGTGTGAGACACTGGAGTGGACGCTACTCTCAAATGATACTTTGGAAATCAGATGTGTGGACCTTTGGCCCATTCATTAACATTGTCCCTTCCACACTTATGTCATTCTGCTTAAACCAGGTACCCCTTTCTTATGATATGCTCTTATGCTCTTACGGATATCAACATTAATATTTGATTGTGGAGATGGTAAGTTTCCAAACACAAATTGAAAGAAAATGGTGAAAAGTAACCCCAGGTTCATAGTTTTTTTTTAGATGTTGTTTATTACACATGTGGTTATACAGTAGTTTTAAGTTTATAGCTTTGTGCACGAAAGGTTGTGGTTAATCCACTCCATATACAGTATGGCCTGGATATTCAAACTGCGCCCAAAATGTGCGCAACAGCAGGAGCAAGCACAAACCAATTACGCATATGCGCAACAGGTGCGATATTCAAACATGGAGCAGAACAAATTGCGCAAGCAGCCAACGTCTGAATATCGCACTAACTGTGCCATAGCGCAACCAGGAAGGAGAAGCTGAGCAGAAATGTTGCGCTATAGCGCAACCAGGGCAGCCCAGCTGAGCAGTCCAGAGGTGCCATAGCGCAAGCAGAGCCCCCAGAGCAATGGAACTGCACATCCAGGGAGGCAGGCTGGGGCCCACCGCCAGCCATGCCACACATGGGCACAGGAACACACTGCAGAACCAACACCACACCTGCACACCCCAAGCACAGCATCACTGGGGTGTGATGGATGATCTACTGGCCCATGGGGACAAGCCAACAAAGCACAGCAGAGCCATGACACCCCAGCACAACCACTGGCAGGCTTAGAGTACACACAGGGGTTGACAACCACAGTGCACGCCAGCCCCCATACGCACAGCACACCCTGCAATCAATACCCCAAGACACCACCAATGTGCAGTGACTGGCACTGCAGGAAACCATGCATCCCCCCCAGCACACGTCAACCCTGTGCAGCACAGAAGCATACAAGCCAGACACACCCTGTGCACCCAGCAGTGGGTGGCAGCAGACGGCAAGACCAACAGAAAGTCACTGCCATGCCGGAGATACCTCCCCATGCACACACATGCACACACACACACACACACACACACACACACCAGGACCATACCACCCCAGATGGCATGTATACCACTGCAACTGAGCACCCATAGCCAGCTACAAATCAGAGACCAACACAGTATTCATATCAAAATCTAAATGTATTTTTAAAATTTCAAATAGTAAATAACAAAACAATAAACAACAACTATTTACAAGGTGGGAGATGGGTACAAGGTAGGGGTGTTCAAGGGGTAGGGATGAACAACTTGGAGAGGGAAGGCAGGGTGGTAGGGATGGGAGAAGTGGGAAGGGTATTGTGTCTTAAGGCCCAGCTGGCTGGTTATCCTGCACCTGGTTCCGCTCTCCTCTGTGACGCCTCCTCCGCAGGCCATGTCGCCTAATGGACTCCAGGATGGCCTGGTTTTCAAGGGACACCTGTGTCAGGCCCCGAATGTCTCGATCTATCCTCCGGAGAACTTTGAGGCCTAGGAAAATGGGAACACAGTCAATGGCTGTGACTGACCACAACCCTGAACACCACCCAACCTGCAAGCCATATAGCCCAATGTCCCACACCTGTGATGGCATGCACCCACCCACAGTGAACATGCACATGGCCATCACAAACAGGCGGCACCAGCTATGTGCACCACTGCACACACACACACACTGCCCATGTCCATCACAGCACAAACAAGGCTGTCAAGTGACGTGGCAATGTGGTGCGATCCAGTTACACAGCTATGTGCCCAGTGCATGCATGGACCACCAGTGACGGCATCACAGGCGTGCTGTGATACTGGACAGTGATGCATGTCACCTGTGTCGTGCATACATACATAGATACATAGACAGTGTCGGCAGATAAGGGCCTCATGGCCCACCCAGTCTGCACATTTGAGCTTGTAAGTTCACTTTGTTTTCCTATAAGTCTGTTGCACCTACCCTGACCTCCAGAATTCCTTTATGTCTATCCTGCATTCTGAAATCCCGTGATTGTTTCAGCCCCCACCACTTCCTCTGGCAGGGTGTTCCACTTGTCCACCACCCGTTCTGTGAAGAAATTCTTTCTCATGTTTCCTCTGAATCATCCTCCCTCCAACTTCATCCCATGCCCTCTAGTCCTGGAACATCTTTTTTGCTTAAAAATAGTGTTTTCCTGTGCCCTGTTCCTCCCTGTAAGATACTTGTATGTCTCTATCATATCCCCTCACTCCCTCCTCTCCTCCAGGGAGTACATGTTCAGTTCCTTCAACCTGTCTTCTTCGGACTTGTGATGCAATCCATGCACCATCTTTGTTGCCCTCCTCTGAACCTTCTCTACCCAATCTATGTCCTTACGTAGGTATGGTCTCCAGAACTGTACACTGTACTCCAGGTGGGGCCTCACTAGTGTCTTGTATAGTGGAATTATGACCTCCCCTTTCCTGCATGGTTGTGTTGTGCATGGCTGGTGGTCTTGCCCCCCCCAGCATGCAATAGCATCCATGAAGTAATGATACTCACTCCTCAAGCAGCTGGGTCTGGCGCTGATGCTGCTGCTGCTGCTGGGGTGCAACACCCACCGGCACCGGGGCCCTGGCACGGCCCTCCTCACCCCATGCCTGCATCCTCACATCCAGGCCTGTGGGAGACATATGTTGAGACAAACATCAGTGTGACTCCAAAGCAGACTGCCCCCTGCCCCAGTGAGAGTGCCTGCCCACACAGCCAGACCCATGCATCTCACACCTGCACACACTGACACAGCCAACCATGGCAGAGACATCACCTATGCACAGCCACCAAAACACACTCACACCCCTACAGAGAATACAGGTGCATAGATGGTACACCCACCTGGCCTAGGCACCACGCCCCGCCTGGCACATGACCGCAGCCGATCAAGAAGCTCCGGATCCCTCTGGCGGAGGTCACCGTACCGCTACTGCTCAGCTGACCAGCACCGTCCAGTGACCCCCACCAGGTCAGTGGCCAGTTGCTGCCACACCTGCGTCCTGGCAATGGTGAGGGGCGCCTCACCATAAAGTGCCCCATAGTGGGGCTCCACTAGGGCCACCAAGTTGGCCAGTTTGACTGGGCTCCACTGAACTGCTTGCTCTTCTGTGAGCCATGGTACCAACTTTACAGCAGGCAATATGGCGCCCTGCTGCGCGCCAGAACCCACGTGGAGATGTTGAAGACCACCACAGGTTCCAATCACCGTTTGAACAGCGCGTCACTTTCACATAGCGCTGTCACCAGGCAGCACAATAGGGCCGCAACATGGCAGCCTAACAGGGCCAGGGGCAAAGGTCGGACACAAGGTCATGGGCAATGATGCAAGGCCACGCACAGCGCCATCTGAGCGATATGCATCCCTGCGCCGACCGACCAGCTGCGCACCAGTGCCACAGTGGACTATTCGCGCAGTAGAAGCCACAGCGCCATATAGTGCCCAGTGCTGTAGCGCCACTGGCACAATGGTGGCTGGCCTGAATTGCCGATCACGCACAGCACATCAGCAGCACGGCAGATGCCTGCATAAGCTATCTGGGCATGCGCAATGCAGTGTACCACACAGTCACAGATCTGCGCCATTGGCTCAGCCGATTAACCAGATATGCAAAGCGCAACTCAATATTCAGCCGACACAAGCAAATCATCTGATCAGCCATTCAAAGCGCAGTGGCATGATTTGCATGTCATTATAGTTGCTCCACTCTTAATTTGCATGCATTGCGCCTACAAATGTCGACATTGGGCGCGCTGGCCAGATTCGGTTACTGCAGGTGAGAGGTGAGTTGCATGCTGTGTGATGTTCTGGACAATGGTCATGGGAAAATGCTGTAGACTGCACAGTGACAGGTGTCCACTTGCCCCCATACAGATCGCCATGACCGAGCAGAGCCAAGGTGAGGTGAGGACGGTGGGCGGAGGAGGCCCAACTTACCCCAGCAGAGACAGAGGCCCCTTCCAGGCCTACCTGGATGAGAAGCCAGTACTGAGTGGACGGAGGGGCACCTCAGTCCCGCAGGCGGCTGCATGGGAGGGGGTAGCTCGGGCCGTGAACCTGCATGGAAGCCACCAGTGCTCCATGCAGGAATGCAAGAAGAAGATGGGGACAGACCGCAGGAGGTTGAAGGAGAAGGTGGCAGCCTTCAGGGCGGCACGTGCTGGCACTGGCGGGGGCCCACCAGTGGTGTTGGAGCTGACCCTGGCTGAGGAGACACTGGTTGCATCAATGCAGCAGAGCGCTATTGAGGGCATACCAGGAGGTGGATTCCAGACAGGTGGAAGCCCATCACTGCACGGTATGACATGGTGGTGGTGTTGGGGAAGGTTGTTCACATGCACTCACATGTACTCTTTCTGTTACAGATCCTGTTCATCTTCAGGAGACGGTGGTGGGGGTTCAGGCAGTGATGATGACCTGCTGGACATGGAGGAGGGTCCATCCACCTCTATCACCAGCCAGCAGGCACTGCAGCAGCATGCACGCTGGGCCGCCAACTCTGGTGTCGGTGATTCAGGTGCGGGGGATGCACAGCCTGTGTCTCAGCAGACTGGCATGCAAGCATGCCAGCACGCTGTGACTATGGCTGTAGCACGTACCTGCACCATTGATGATGCAAGGACTGCAATGGGCAGTGATAGGTGTGTGTCCCCTGACGAACACACAGCAGGCCAGCACGTGCCCCTGGGCCTTTCTGGTTCCAACTTGTGTACAAGCATGCTGGCACAGTCCCAGGCTGTGCCTGTCAGCACCGTGGGGCAGCACCGTGGCTGTGCAGGTGTCTGGCACTGTTGCTAGCGCCAGTGGTGGAAAGAGGGACCCTGGGCACAGCAGTTGGCGGGCAGCAGCAGCAGTCACCCACCAGGTCTGGGGGTACAGTGTCAAGCGGTGGCACATGTCCGGCCGCCTTGATCCACCCATTCCTGGTCCCAGAATAGCTCCCACCCAAGGGGTGTTGTGCATCAGGACCTTCCACACCCTGGGGGACAGGATGCCATTGGGGCACAGTACCCATTGGACGAGCACACCCACCTGCTGTGGGAATCAGTACAGCTGCAGAGGCGGGTTGCAATATCCGTGGAGGCACTGTCTGTGGCTGTGGAGTGGCACAGCAGGGAGTGTGCTCTGGACCGTGCAGAGCTGGTGTGTATGCGGACGGATGTGACCGCCGCCATTGACAGGCTGACCCAGGCAGTGGTCTCTGTCGTGGAAGCATTGGGCACACAGTCAGGTGCCACTGTACCACACACCCCACACAGTTCACTCTCCACTCCCCATTCCCGGCATCGTGCGACACCAGGCCTGTCGACGCTGGGTTCTGCTGTGGCCATCCCAAGCACCCCTGGTGCAGGTTTGTTCGGCACGCTGCAGACCCCTATGCGGGCAAGGTCGCGTTCACGCGGTGGGACCCCTGGTGGTGCAACAGTGCCACTCCATGTGGCCCCTGCTCAGCCTGTCAGTGCTGTTAGGTCACAGCGAGGCCACCCACTCATCCGCGGTGGCCGTGGTACAGTGCTACATGACTGAGCTGTCTCCCAGTGCGGGCCCTGTCTGGTGCTGCCATGTGTGCTATGTGTGTCATGGTGGGCAGTGCACTGCTGGGTGCTCTGCTCACCACGCCGACACACAGACCACCTGCACACCCTCCCAACTGCTGTCCACATGTGCGTGTGCATGATGATGCCTGCATTGTACTGTACACCAAGGTGCAAGGTGCCCAGCATCTGACACACGCATTTGGACAGTACAGGTGGTGGGGTGGTCGGTGGTGCTGTGTGTTGCAATGTCGGTTCTGCTGTGCTGTGCATGTGCCCATGTACGCCTCAGCCTGTGTGTGTGTGTCCATATGAGTGCTCACCCTTTCTGATGGTGTGTTTGTATGCCTGGACCCTTCCACTCCCTGGCCATCATGCACCCCTGGTGTGTTACCCTGTATGCCTGTGGTTTGGCGCATGGACAGTGTTGGTTGCACATGTCCCCTTGACTTACCTGTGTTCTGCATAGTGCTCCTCTGTGATGGTGTCCCGGTGCATCTGGGCCTGCCGGATTAGTCGGGGGTCCCACCGTCCTGGGGGGCTGCTCATCACCATCAACACCGGTGCCACTGGCGTCCCCATCGCTGTCCCCCTCTTCAACCTGTACAGCTATCCCATAGTCTTTGGCCATGTTGTGCAGGATGCAACAGGCCAGGAATATCCCACAGGCCTTTTGGGGGCTGTACTGTAGGGCACCACCGGAGGTGTCTAGGCATCGGAAGCATGCCTTGAGCATCCCAAACACCCACTCTATGATGTTGCGTGTGGAAACATGTGCCTCATTATAGCGTTGCTGCGATGGGGTCATGGGGCCGGCACGGTGAGCAGCCAGGGACGGAGTGGGTATCCACTGTCACCTGTGTGGAGATAGTGGAGATCAGTCTCATGTTCAGGTACATATTGCCCATATCCCTGTGTGCCACTACCATGGCACCTGTGGCATTCCCACCATTGCCCCGAGTTTGCATTCCATACATGTGTACTCACCCACTAGATGTCCTGTGGGGATGTCCCCACACTCGAATCGATGGCACAGTGCGGACTGATACCATATGAAGGCATCATGTGCTCCACCAGGGTGTGTGGCACAGACATTGATTATGCGCCCAGTGGCATCACACACCACCTGGCAGTTGACACTGGAGAATCCCTTTCTGTTCCTATATGCGAGCCCATCAGGGCCAGGTGGCATGCGAATGGCCACATGGGTGCATTCTATGGCCCCTAGCATGCCAGGCATACGTGCTACCCTGTGGAACTCCTGCATGTTTGCTGTACGCTCTGCCGCGGTGCTGGGGAAATGGATGTACTCCGCAGCATGTGGCAGCAGTGCGCTGAGGAATTGGGTGAGGATGCGTGATGTGGCTGACTGTGTGATGCCTGTGGTGTCCCCAGTCAGCCTCTGGAAGGTGCCCATGGCAAGCAGGCACATGCAGGCTGTCACCTTGGTCTCCACCGACAGAGCGTGACTCCGTCGTGAGGGTGCCTGCATCACATCACTGCACAGCTCACAGAGCCATCTCAGTATTGCCCTGTTCAGGTGGTACTGGCCCATGATCTCTACATCTGTGTACAGCTCAAAGCTAATGCGGGCACGGTACTGCCTGTTGGGGGCATACCGCCGACGGGCCCTTCCACGGCCACGTCCCCCTGCAGCATGCATTCTCATCCCCCTCATTACAGCTTCCATGTGGAAGCTGGCACTGTCTATCTCCCTGGCTTCTGACCCCCCGGCTGCTGTTGCTGTGTTACCCTCGCTGTCCTCACTGCTACTTCCACTGCACCGGGCACCCCCCGCTGGCCTCTACAGCCTATGGCCCACACTTTCCTTGCCTGCCCTAGCCAGTCTGTTGTCTGTCTGTCTGTCTGTCTCTCTCTCTCTCCCACTTGGCAGCTCTTGTAGCGTTTGGCGCTGCTTCTCGAGCCTTTTATTTTGCTCATTTCTGCTAGTGCGCAATTTTCGCCAGTTAATTATTGCGATCGCGTTAAGTCTTTGAATATTGCATTGCGCTTTATGCATGGATCCACCCTTCTGCTGCGCATGCCTTCATTCTCATTGCGCTGTTGCTCAGCATGTTTGCTGTGCCGCCAACTGCCTCCTTCTGAATATTGCAAAATGGCACAATCTTGGACTATGTGATAAGATCCTGTTACATGCTAACCCTGTTGTGCATGGCGCAACCCTTTTGAATATCCGGGCCCATATGTATTAAAGTCACTCAGGAATGCCAATATAAATAAATATTGGAATTGAGTAAACACATAAAGGAGGTAGTTGTATTGCATTTAATGAGAAAACTAATTAAATAACTTGTATACTGTATTTTGACTTTAGGCCAAATGTTGTGGCCAATATACTATATGTCGTTTATTGTATGCTGAATACAGCTGAGTTTAAAAAAAAATTGCCTAACAGATCCTTACATAACACCCTACTATCAATGGTTTTGGGAGGATGTTTCTTGTATTGGGCTAACCAAACACAGCAAACAGGAGAGTGGTCGCTAATGGCATCAGGGAGTACCTGGATCTCAATTAATCTGTGAGGGTGTGTGGACAGGACCCAGTCAATCAATGTTCTAGAGCCAGTTTTATAGTTCACATGAGTGTTATCCTTAACCACTTGGGTTAGAAAGAGGCTAGCAACCTGATCTTTTTGTGCTACACTGGTACTAGCTGCCCAGTTGATGCTGAAGTCACCAATAGCAATAGTTTCAAACAGTCAATAAATTAAAATATAGTCTATATGCCATGGAAGGACTTGAGCTTGAGGTATCAAAAGTTCAGAGCCTGAAGGGAAAACAGATCTTTGCTTTCACTGGAGCTACTGTACCAGTATATATTGTGGAATTCTGTCCCTACACATATGCATCCCAGCTCTGATTCATAGCCCCATGTCCCATCTTGTGGGCTGGTATAAACCACAAAGTATTACACTAGGACATGATGTAAAATCAATTAGAGTGTATGCTTAGTTTTAGTTTCATAATTATATTTCTAGCAACTTAACTGACCAATTGTAACTAAGGGATATATTTATATACCTGCTGTGTCTACAGTATACCTTTCTAAATGAGCCTCAGCATTAATGGTGGGACATCACCCTGGTTTATTGAAATAAATGAAAATCTTTGATTGGTTGATTGATCAGTATCTCTCAATGTGGGCTTTATCAGCTGAACCGGAGGTGTCACTCACACATATATCGTAGTTGCACTTTTTCTCAGTTCCTTCTGAATTGATAACATCATGAATAAACCATGTTCAGTAAAATAAAAGTTAATTAAGTATATCAAGTTACTTCAGGACCACCATACCAGAGGCTGGTTCTTAGGATTGATGCCCTCCACACTTACGGGCTAGGCACAGTTTTGGTAGCCGGCAGGTAGCTGGCTGATCATCATCCAGTAAATCTAGTGTTGTGGCCTGAGTCAGACTTTGTCAAAATAGTTTAATGCAATCAAAAAGTATGGTGCATGTGATAGGGTTGAATAAGGCCCTGTTCCATTTGTTATACAGACTGAGTTAAAAGCAAGGATCTGTTCTGTCCTCTCCTTATCTATCTCTTGTCTGTTTGATTGCGCAATCAAATTCTATTGTGAGACCTAGGAACTGATCACTCTGAAGGTCTTGCAATTCTCTGCCTCCAGCTATCTCTCTACCTTCACTTGCTGTTTCTTGCTTTTATATCATTTCTTCTCCCTTGCATATCTGCGGTTGTAAAAATATATGTGAATCGTTTTTGTGACATTGGGATCCCTTGGTTTAAAAATGTATATAGTTATATTGTTGAAATGATTGCAAAAAGCTATTTGGAATTTAGGGGGTTAACCTTGAGATGCAACACAAGCTCATTTGCAGAGTTGGCAACAGGATATTAGTGTTAGGACACCATATTCTATTTTGTTGCACCTTCAAAGAAATTGGCAAAGTTCTGATACATTTTGTGAGAAACAAGATATCTCCTTAACAAGCTCAGGATGAAGAAGTTATTGTCAGGCAAAGACTTATTACAAAAAGAGAGTAATAATTTGTTTAAAGGAGACTAAGTGTGAGATTGGGATTTAGAGCTACATTCAGATGAAGGACTTTGTTTTCTCTGTTTGTACTGCCTTTATAAGTAGTTGTCCTGAACAATTTTATTTTATTTTATTTTACTGTTACTGATAATAGTGAAGTGTTATTTGCAAATTTTACAACTTCTCCTGGTCTTACTATGCATCCTGACCTTTGCCTCAATGATAGTGCACTTACAGCTGAAATTTCTTGCTAAAATTCAATTTGTTTTTACTAAATACATAAAAGTGTCTTCACCAGACTCTATCCAAAAATTCAGTTTGATAAGAATGCAAACAGCAAGCAGCTGGAAAAAGACACTATCACGATTTCAGTGCTGATGTTCAAAAATTGCATAATGTGCAAAAGCTACAAGGCATGTAGCCTGCACTGGCACCTTACTGGCTTAAACTGAATAACCAAACTGAACAAGAGCCCAGCACCAACTCTGCTATGTAGCAAAGTCCACTACCTTTTCATCAGGTAGAGAACATAACCATATAAAAAATAAGTTAATTAATCTTATCAAGTTATCTTAGGATCACCAGGACATTAGTCTGGGCCTTAGAATCAATGCCCCCCTCCCCACCATGGTTGTGGGCCAGGTACACTTTTTCTAGCCAGCAGGCAGCTGCCTGATCATCACACAGTCAGTCTTGCATTGTGGCCAGGGTCAGACTTTGGCAGATTAGTTGCTGGTTGATGGTACACAAGTAAGGTATCTGTCTTGGAGCTGTAGCTTTTTTCTTCCTGATAATCTGTGCCTGCCTTGGGTAAATATTTGTGAAATGCCCAGACAGCCCTGCTTTTCCTACCTAGATGGGACCACTCCTGACAGGGCAGTGGCAGTTCCTCCCTTCTCCTACCCTTTTAAATTTTTTTTTTATAACTGGTTTGGGACACTGGTCAGAGGGACCATTTTCAGGTATGATCTGGGTAATTGAGATGGCACGTAACAGTACAGACAAAGGAACATACAGATCAAGAGGTACATAAAGTACAGGCAGTGGATTATGCATTACAGTTTGTACATGTAAAAATCTCACAGCCATACAGAGAAAGCAAAAAGTGACAAACAACAGTAATAGACTCAAGCTAGTAATGTAATAAGCAATAACATTACAGCTAAGCTCACAGTTTGACTGCCCAGGCCAGGCATACAGTAATATGTAATAATAGCAGCCTGGCTAGTTAGGAGGTTGACTCCAGATAATTTACAATGCTGGATAATATATATCACCGTATAATAATAAGATAGTGAATCAACTGAACAGGCAAATGCTCCTGGAACATGACCGGCAGACTGAGGCCAGGTGAAGGAAAATTCCTACTCCTCAGGTCAGGTGGGGCACTTGCATACAACGGTGGTCACAAGGGCATTTTTAAAATGTGATTGGATGGGGAGATGTGCCAGTGAGTGAAGTTAGGTAGGCAATCCATTCCAAAACCTAGGGGTAGCGAAGGAGAAGGCTGTCTGACCTATCTCATTTGAGGTCTGCAGAAGTTCAAGGAGACATTAAGAGGAGGAACTGAGTGTCTGTGTGCAAGACCAAAGATTGAGGAGACATAATAGGGGGAGTTCTCCCTGTCCCAAAGAACCTTATCAATTAGGGTGCCCATAAGGAGGTCACAGCAGGCCAGTGGGGATAGACAGTCAAGCGTGAGATATAGGGAGCAGTGGTGGGTGTTGAAAGGGGACAGCTAGACAAACCTACAGATATTGTTATTGGTAGTGTTGAGTTTAGGAAGGCTGAGACTTGAGCTTTGGGTATGAATAGAGGAGCAGCAGTCCAGGAGGAGTAGAAGCATTCCTTGGGAAATGGCCAGTTGTACTTCTGGGTTCATGACATTTTTTACCCTAAATAGACTCCCAGTTTATGGTTCACATGCTTTACAACTTGACCAATGTGATCTGTAAAAGTTAGTGAGGGGACGAGGGTGGCCCCTAGGTATTTGAACTCAGTTGCCTGTTCAAGATAGGATCCATGTGGAGCCCGTATGTTTGGGGCGGGGGATTTGATCCCACTGAACAGTGGGCAAGTCTTGGTTTGGACCTGGAAAACATTGCCTTAGTTTTTTGGCATTAATAAGCAGCCTGTTTACAGTGAACCACTTGTAGGCAGCGTTGAACTCCCTAGTGAGGGAGAGAGACAGGTTACCTAGGGTCATGTTGCTCCAGTAAAGAATCAGATTAGGGCCAGATTAACCCATATGACATTTTGACATTTAGGCTATGACATAGGGCACCCAGGCCAATGGGGGCACCCTCATCCTGGAGTTTGCTGCTGCTCGAGAGATGGAGGGGAGCATGGCCTCTTTAAGAGCTAAGTGGGCAGGCGTGGCATTGGCACATGGTAGTGGTTGCCATGGAGACAGAGCATGTGGGAAGAGACTAGTCTGGATGGCACAAGGCTACAAGTGTGCGGTCATCTGGCAGGGTCAATGAGCAGGGAGCGCTGAGGGGAAGCCCCATTTCAACAGGGACTCCTGCTAGAGAGGGAATGATTGTCGCCTACATGGTGCAAGGATCTCTAAAGAAGCATTATGGTTTGTGTGTTCCCAGTCCCCTCTGCCAGGATTATGGATCAGGTATGAAGAATGCAGCCATAGCCAATGAAATCAGCGGGGCTCAGAAGGCACTGAAAACTTCAGCAGAGCCATGCTCTTTCATCATGCCACACACAGTAGACCCAGGAATATTTTTATTTTCACTACAAAAATCTAAAGCTGGTGTTCCATCTTAATTGCAGGTTAATTTCTAAAGCCTCTGTGGAGGTGAAGAATACTTGAATATTTAGATAGCCTTAATTTCCTGGAAAGGGTGTTTATATTTCTGTAGCTGCTCTCCTTGTGTTATAATTTATTGCTTTTCACTCACTATTAACAATAAAGTAAGAAATACTGGAATTGCTTATCTAGATTACAGTAGTCCTTGCCACAGGTTGGGCTCGGTCCTCTATTTTCACCAGATTGCAAGTTTACAATGCAGGACTGAAATGAACTCAACAGTAAGCACAAAGAAAGAAAGAGAAACTAACTGCAGTCACTTCCTCATCATTCCAGTTTCCGTAATAACAGGGCCATGAACCCCCAATGACTTACAAGGGTGTAGACTGGAATACTACTGCACATAATGAATCTAAGGCACTGCCCAAACCATGTGCTTTCTCCAACCATCAGAATGAAAGATAGTATACTTTGTTGCAGTTAAGTTGCCAAGTGAAGGCACTATAGTGACACATTTTTCAGATTAGATGAAACATTGCTCGTTAGTTTTGCAGCAAGTTCAGAAACATGTGAAAACAATCTTGTGGTACCAATCTGTTTTTTTTTTTTTTTATCTTGAACCCAGTTCCTACTGGACCCAATGACCACACAGGTTGTTTTTGTTTTGGAGGGGGGGACTGGATAGAGTGTACAAAACTAAAATGTCTGGCTACATTCCTGATGAGTGAGGCAGTGCAGGACTACAGGGCATGGCACACTCATAGAAAAAAAAATCTGCTATTTCCAAACTTCAAATTTCCAGCCAGTGCAGTTTTCAGTAGGGACAGTTGTACTGTCTGCTTTATCTTATAAGATCTTTAAATATCTTCCTCAGCTTTTTTCACTTTGCATTCCTGCCCAGCTCTGTGACCTGCCCCCCTCTGCCAGCTCCTTCCAATCCCATTACTGGCTTTCTGAAGGACTTACCTCTTTCCTAAACTACACTCATGGTTTTGCCTCATTGCAAAGCTGTCCTCGAGGGTGGAGTGGTCCCCATCGCATGTCCCTTAAAGAGCTAGTGGACTGCCAGAAAGTAATATTGACTTTCAAAAGAAGTGAAGTAATACTCCTCATTTTTTTCTTTTGCTAATTAGAAGATTTTCTACCAGACAATACTTGATGTGTTATTTGTGTACCCCCCTCAGGTGGGGTCTTACCTGGATTGTGCTGCCATGCTCTTTTCTGCTGCAGAACTTTTCCTGCTGCTATGGTGGGAGCTGCAGACTCCCTTGCTTGACTGCATGTGTGACGCGATGAGAGAGAGAGAGATGTGGCTTTGCTGCTACTCTGCTGTGTGTCCTGTGCCCTTTATTCAGAGGTTGTGGATGCAGTCTTCCACTCAGGTCCCTTCATCCTAACCGAGGGGACTGAGACCAGTCAAGGACACCTTCTTATCTGCACCTCAAGCACATTGCGGCTGGGCTACCACCGAGGAAATGAGCAGGAGCACATGCTGCATGCTGCAAGTAGCTGCTGAACAGTGCTCTTTGCTCTCCTAGCCCTGACAGCAGAGACTTGCTCTCCTGACACTACTAGTTGCACTAGACCCATGGGACATAAGCCCACAGAGCTGCTACAAAATTTCTGGAGCCAGTACTAACTGTGGAGTGTAAATTAAAAAAAATAAAGACATTGGAGCCCTGGCTTCTTCATGAATATGGCTGTGGCTATAGTGATGCCCTCTGAACCTAGCAGCCAAACAGTTGGAAGTCCAAGAGTGAGATGGTAGCAGTACAGAACCTGAGGAGGGCAGCAAGCAAAAGTCCAGGTAAGCCCCCTCCCAAGTATCCACATGCATGTGCCCTTCTTTTATTTACTTTTTTCTTTGTTAACCAGATAAGACCCACTAGACACAGATACCAGTTTTCAGTGGTGACCCAGGAGACTGGGGAGGTTAAGTGACTTGCTCAGAGTCACACAGTATGCAAGTGGAGATTATGGGAATCAAACCCAGGTCTGTGTTCTGGATATATAAAACTTATTCACAGATCATTACTCTACCCTCTAGGCTATACTGCCAGCCCCATGTGAAGCAAGAGAAGCACACAGCCACAGAGGGATTGGTGAATTTTTAAAACATTTAAGTTAACCAATATATTTTACAAAAATCTTACTACTGTACACTTATTAATCACACTAAGGCAATCTGGGAGTGGGAACTGGACTGAAAACACATGCCCTTGTTAAACCACACACTCAGCTGCAGCTCCTGCAGTTCAGTGCACTAGGTCTGGAATAGAAACATAGAAGTTGTCAGCAGGTAATGACCACTGGGCCCACTTAGTATGCCCTAAATTCCCTACCTATAGCATATAGGTAAGGAATATAGATTACTGCTCTGTAACCCCCAACCCTTCATTCTGCTTTACCTTTTAATGCAGAAAATAAGAGAAAAGTTTAATCACTCCACATCTCTCAGAACACATCAGTGGATATAGAACCAGTGATCTCACCTGAACACACATACCATGCTAGTGGACTTGCACTGAATATGTGCAATAATACACTGCAGAGGTGCAATAACAATGTACTGAAGTGAAAAGAAGACCGGTTTATCTCAGTTGTGTGGATTTGTAGTGAAAGGCGATTATATGTAAGCAATAAGACGTAACAGGGTGTGGGGTGTTGGCTGATACCCACGTGCCCAGGGGCATAAGAAAGCATGATGCCACAGACAGAGGGCCTTATAGCTCTTGGAAGTGTCGGCATACACCCATACTGCACACCCTGAAGGGTCTTATTGTGCTAAAAAATTGGATTGGAAAAATATTTAAAACAATTCTAAAAGATAGAAAAAACACAAATATAATAAAATGTTACTCAGGAAATGTCAGATAGTCCCTCTACAGATGTTTCTTTTCTGTCAGTCATTTACCACACCCTACTCCAAGTCCTACTTTGGGGGCCCCCTACATACCCACTCTTCTGCAATGACCAGGGTAATCAAGGTATGTGGTTTGTAGTACCATGCATTATGCCACATGATTGAAATCATGTGCGATTAATAATAATTAAATCTCACTCGACTGAAGGGCCCCCCGAAGTATGGGTTTGAGTATGGCCACCATGTCCTTTAATCTGGCCCTGTGATAATATCAGATCATCTGCATACATTAGCATGTGGCAGTCCTTGCTAACCCTGAGGAGAGGGTTCAAAAACAAGGAGAACAGGATGGGTCCCAGAATGGACCCTTGAGGCACCCCACTATTCACCCCTATGGAGCTAGAGGTACCCCCCCAATACAGACAACTTGTGACCTGCCAGTGAGGTAGTTACTAAACTAGACCATAGCAGCTACAGAGAAGCCATAAACGTGCAGTTTCTCTAAGAGAACATCATGATTCATAAGGTCAAATGCCTTTGATAGGTCAATGAAGATGGCACCAGTGAGCTTCCCTTCATCGAGCTCCTGAAGACATGGTCTGTGAAACAGGCCAATGTGATGGTGGTGCTGTTGCCCTTTCTAAAGCCATGCAGGTGCCCTGTGGGGCTAGATTCCATATCATCCCCTGAAGGAGCACGCTCAAATGAAACCTCTGGGCCTTCATTTAGCTCCTTTACTGCTCTTCTGATACACTGGTAATTCTTGCCATCCCCCAGAGTAGTAAACTAACAGGAATCCCTGGAACATGCTGCCCCAGGCTCTACACGCCCCCCCCCAAAAAAAAATACATTCAGTACAAGGAGATGAGACTGGCCAGTCACCTTTAGATGGCTCCTACATAAGGTAGGTTACACCTACAAAAGGTCATCTGGAAGAAACAATGGCATAAAAGGTATAACTGAAGTGGGGTGGTGAGACTTTATACATCACCAGAAGCACATCTGCAGATCCTGTTATGTACCCAAGATCCACAACTATTTTTGTTTACAAATAGCTAGGCCAAACATAACACCTAAACACAGAATGCCAAAAAAAATTCCATTTACATGATTTCTGAATTCCTTTGAGTATAGGGCCTTTCATTCCAAAGTCCGTGGAAGTGCTCCAGTACCGATGATGTAAATTCTGCTGAGTATTTATGCTTTGGCCTCAGTTAAAACACAGCTATGGGCTTGTTTGGTTTCTGTTTATGGCAACATTCAGCACTCCTGGCTTACAATATACTTATATTTCCATTTCATAACAAGAACGCACGCTTGACTCTGCAAGTTTGCTCTCCTAGTAAATGAATGACAGCATTGTATTCTGGTTCTGCCCCATAGTGTGTGTAGTACACAATGCTCTAAAATCTACACAGATATGCATAGCTTTCTGCAGTTATACAAAAGGGCATGTGATTGATAGCTATCCTTTGCTAGCAAAATAATTCACATCAGACAATTGCTAGCACCTATGTTGTAGGAATGCACAGATTTTCATAAGACAATGTCTCATTTTCCTGAGTTTCTTCTTCTACCCAATATTACATCTGGGAGGCTTGAAGCATGAGGAGGTTAAGTGATATGCTCACGATGACACCCAGATCAGGAGGTGTTAGGCACTAGGGGAGCCTTTTTTCTGTGAGGCCTTGCATCTGTACAAATAAACTGGCAAGTTATACCATTGGAAATAATAAGGAGTTGTCTACTTATACCTGTAGTTGTGTCACTCGAGGGAAGACTTGTGGTACTATCACCCAAAGGAACTGTTGCTTTTTCGGAGGCCCAGAGGAGCAATCTGTGTATTCGAGGAGACAAGGTGGAACAAGGTGGAACAACAGACTGAGTGGTGGGTTCCGGCTGGGGTGAGAGCCCAGTTGGACCAAGTTGGAGGAAGTTAGCCGGTCACTGCTTGGAGAAGAACTAGCCCGGAGAAAGCCCTGGGAAAGGGTTTCACTGGTGAGTGGTATCAGGGGTCTGTCGGTGAATTGAAGGGGATCTGGACCCCTGGCCCGGATACAGGGTCAGACACTGCTGCCACTGGAGGGTGGTGGAATGGTGGTGGAGTGGATCTGTTTCCCTTACACGGAACAAGAGGCTCACTGAAGGGTGGTTCAGCTTGGGCTGCCGAGGTGAAGGTCTGGGGAAATCTGATCCCTGAAGCTAGAGTGATCCCTGAGAGATTTGAATATCATTGACACCATCAGTTTGAGGACCCTGAGCCAGGACTTTGGATTATCTGTATGAGGACTCCAGTTGAGGAAAAATAAAATCTGGACCTTGGACTGCTCGCTGGATGTGTGGAGCTGGTGAAGTACATTTCCCTTTTATGCTTGGGTGAAGGTTTTGACTGTGAAACCAGGTGACAAGTTGGTCATAGTGCTTTAACTCATTGCCTCCACAGGAACTCTCTGAAGTTGCAGCACTTGTCTCCTGTATACTGTTAACAATGAATCCTGGGCCTTTCTAAGCAAAAGCAAGCCATAATTGGCATGCCTCAAACAAATGCTAATAGCACAAAAACCATAAGTGCTAGACACAAAGTATGAGTGGCACACTTGTTCAGCATAAAAGTACCTTTCCAATGGTGGTATGCAAGTAATAATAGGTAATTTAGTTTTTTTTCTATGCTAGTCGAAACAGCAAAAAAAAAAAATTCCACTAAAAAATGCATCATAGCCCAGCCTGGTGGCGCTGAGGGTTGAGCCGCTGAGTGCCACACCTCGCGCCACTCCAGTGACCCAGGTTCGGGAATGGACTTGGACCATCGGGGTTCAGAGGGATGGAGTAGGATCAAGCATCCCAATGGATGTTCTCGTCCTCCAGGGGTGGGTTCCTGGGGTGCCTTGAGCACCCGAAGCACAGGTATCGGGGCACAAGCAGTTCTTCAGAATCGGGAAGGGGAGGACATTGTGGGCACTTGGCAATGACGTGCATCAGCATGTCATCTGCCTGGACGTCAGTCCTGCGTGCCAATATCCTCAGGGGTAGTGGAACCTAAGAGGGAGAAAAGGCAGAAAAAAACCCGCTCTACCCCATGATGATGACTGACCTAATCCTGGACTAACTACCATGGGCAGACCCCAATGTGTGCAGGCACTTCAGAAGGAGGAAAGTAAGGGGGAGGAAAGCTGACACTCTAGGGGCAGACTCTGTGGTAGAATCACCGGGGATGATCAAGTCTGAAGGAGTGGGGTGAGTGGGTAGTAAGGTGGGATAAAAAGAAAGTGCCAAAAAAAATGCACCATAAGCCTTTTTTTATTGGGGAAATAAGTAACATATCAACACCAAATTAAGCATCCAGACATTAGATGTAGTTTTAATAATTTGTTTGTAAAAAAACAGCTATTTCTGTGGTATTTAACATAATTCTTTCCCATTTTAGTCAAGGTGCATTCGTGAGGTTTGAGGGACAAATCTGAACCATACACACCATACCATAAACAAATGCATATAACTCCTAAAGTATACATGATACACACAATGTATCAGCGGCAAAGTTGTTCCACACAAAATTGCCTTTCCAACGGTGCTATGCAATCAACTGTGCTCAGTTTGGTGTTTGTTTTTATACTGGCTGAGATACCCAGAATGTATGTTTTCTTCAAAATACTTAGCTAGTTCTTGATGGACAAAATGTCTGCCATACGCACCATGTCATAAACAAATGTGAATAACTCCTAAAGTGAACATGATATACTCAAAGTGTCAGTGGCAAAGTTGTTCAGCGCAATACTACCTTTCTAATGGTATTATGCAGTCAATTCTAATCAATTCTGACTGGCAAGTAATATTAAAACATGTGAGTGACATCTCCAGACTTTACTAGGGCACACAGGAAGTCTGTAGGTGACTTCTGTAGATGTTCTGGGACACACTGCAGTACATTTGCTGCCGCCTACAGGCGTATTCTGGGAGGCAATGAGTTAAGGATTCTCTGACTTTAAAATCCAGCCTCATGAGAGCGGGCTGGAGAATCTTAAAGTCCTTACCCTGCAGTGATGAGAGCACTGTGGGGGGAACAGAAAATAAGCTAAGTGACTAATCAGAGACTAAGAAATTTTAGGGCACCAATTTACTGGTTTAGAACAGTGGGTATATGTACTTTTAAGTAAGTTTAAGAAGGATTAGATTAGGTGGGAGGGGTATTGAGTGAGCAGGGGTGTGACTGAATTAATATTGGTGTGTGTGTGGGAGTACCTGAGACATGTGCTGGGGAGTTAGGGACACGGTCAGGCAGTACCCCCCCCTCAAGACTAAGGGATCTCCACCCATTTGATCATCTGCCACTCCCGTTTGAAGTTTACACTAGATGTCATGCGTTCAACATCTTAAGGAGATGAGGGAGTGGAAGGAGTGGAGGATCCTGGAACTCTCAAGGGTGATGAGAAAGGGGTGGATAGATTGAGACAGTGAGAATTAAGAGGTGCCCTAGGGCAAAATGGACACAAGAATGAGGTTACCCTTCTCTTGTGCCCATACCCAAGGGTTCTGACTTAGGCAGAAAGTAGAGCCATCCTTGGACTCCGGTCCCTTTTGGGCAGTGTTATGAAATGCCGCGTCAATTAAGAATAAAACCACAGTGGTTGCAGATCTCATGGCCTCTGTCAACCTAACTTGCATCACCAAGACTTGGCTGGATGGAAATGCAGGCCCCATTTTAGAGTCTGCAGTTCCGGATGGGTTCTTGGTGATTCACCACCCAAGACAGGATCATAGGGGTGGGGGGTTGCTGTCTGTTTTAGACAGGAACTGGGTCTTGGGGAGATGCCAGTTGGAGCAACCAACTCCTTTGAGTGTATTGTGGGTGCAGGTGCAGGCTACAGGACCCTTCTCATTTACCATCCACCAGGTGATGGGAGGGAGTTCCTGAAGGAGGTTGCAGACTTCATCACCAGGGTGGTATTGGAGACCCCCAGATGGTTGATTCTGGGGCATTTCAATGCCTGGGTCAACGATGAACTCTCGCCGTTTGGACAAAACCTCCTCCAATTGATGGCCTCATTGGACCTAGCACGGGTTATTACCACTGCAACCCATGAGAAGGGGCTCTCATTGGACTTAGTGTTGCACCTGGGGATGGAGATCTCTGATGTGGAGGTGGAGCCAGTCAGTTGGTCTGACCATCATGTCCTGAGATTGAGTTTCGCAGACCCCCCAAAATAGGCCTGCCCCAAAGGAGTTAGTACAGTTCCGTCCTTTGAGAGGAGTTACCTCAGAAGACCTAATGATGGCACGGACTTCTCAGGATTTCCAAAGGATAACACTGATCCAGGACCCCTTGTGTTAGCCTATGATAGGGCTGTTACTGGGGCCTTGGATATAATTGCTGCAACTAGTGTTTGCCCTCTTATTCTTCACCCAGGTGCCCCCTGGCTTAATGGGGAAATTCATGATTTGAAGGGGCAAGGGTGAAGGTTGGAAAGACACTGACAGAAAACTCACCTGAAAGTGGATAAACTTAGATTGACGGATCATTATAAGATCTACCAATCAGCAATTTCCCATAAGAAGGCAGAGTTCCTGTCCAGAGAAATTGCTACCGCAAAGAATAGGCCAGCCCAGCTCTTCTGGACTGTGGACAGACTGTGCAATCCAGCCTGTCTTCACTCTGGTCGAGCGTTGTCACAAGTACAGTGTCAGGAGTTTGCGCAATTCTTCATACTAGGTAATACAGTGCAAAGAAGGCTGTGAAGCCCATGACTGCTCTTACTCAATTATAATACCCCAAATTAGTTTTATTTAAGAAAAAATTGTCAAGGGGATATTTAAAAATATTTTTATTATTACTAGTAACAACATCAGATGGTAAATTGTTCCATGGATTAATAATTCTCTGAGTATAGTAATATTTCCTAGGAACATGAAACAATTTAGGTCTAATAATCTGTAGTGAATAACCTCTAGTGTTATGAATTTTGTTTTTAAATTCAAATCCCATTTGATTAAATAAATATGGATCATTAACAATATCAAACAAAACAATTAAATCTCCATGAAGGCATTTGAATGATAGGGGCATGAGATTTAGTTTATCTAAATGTTGTTCATATGGAATATTAGAAAACCCTTTTATATTTTTTGTGAATCTTCTCTGAATTTTTTCAAGGGAATCAATCTCATTCTTTTTGTAAGGATTCCATAATTGTGATGAATATTCTAGATGTGGTCTAGCATAGGCTTTATTTAGTGGTAACATTATCTCTAAATTCCTTGATTTAATATTTTTTTAATAGACCGTATAATCCGATTTGTCTTATAAATTGCCTCATTAATTTGTTTATTGTATCCAAGATCACTTGATATATGGATGCCCAAGTCTTTTTCATTGGTAGTAATTTCTAGTGGATACCCATTTAACATATATGTGGCTAAAGGGTTATATTGGCTGACGTGCAACACCTTACATTTCAATGGGTTCAAACGCATACCCCAAGAATTAACCCAATCTGATATACTATTAAGATCCTGCTGAATGATGGATGTATAATCATTAGTGCTACAAATCCCACCAAGTTTCACATCATCTGCATGTTTAACTGTAGTAGATTTACAATTTTTTGTTAATTCGGCAAGAAATATCAAAAACAAGCAAGGGCCCAAGACCGATCCTTGAGGGACTCCACTGCTGACAGATTGAGAGTCAGACAGGTGGCCATTAATTAATACCCTCTGTGTTCTCCTGTCAAGGCAGTTTTTAATCCACGCAACAATATATTTATTAATATTACTATCAAGTAATTTGATTATTAGTGAATGATGAGCCGTCACATCAAAGGCTTTACTGAAGTCCAAATATATGATATCCCAAGGGATGCCTTGGTCAATACTTCTACTTACATTTTCATAGAAACACAGTAAATTACTAAGGCACCCTCTACCTTTTTTAAACCCATGCTGTTCTATATCAATGGTGTTTAATGTATCACTTACAAGGTCTTTGATTATACTTTCAAGTATTTTACAGACAGATGATGTCAGACTAATAGGTCAGTAATTTTTCCAATTTGAGCAAGGTCCTTTCTTGTAAATAGGGATAACATGGGCAGACTGCCATTCAGTAGGTACAAAATGATGTTTAAGACATTGTTCAAAAAATAAACATAAAGGATGATCTAAATAGTCAGCAAGTAAATATAGTAAATGACCACTAATGTTATCTGGGCCTGGTGAATATTTATTTTTTAGTGCTTTAAGTTTAGCCGATACTATATTATCAGTCAGTGTAATCAAAGATTAATTATTTATGTTAACTGAAATATTGTTTAGTGCTGCTTTAGGACTAAATACATCACAAAATTTTTGATTTAGAGGCCCAGATATTCAAACTGCACTCAAAACTGGCGCAACAGCAGGAGCAAGCACAAACCAGTTGCGCAAATGCGCAACAGGTGCGATATTCAAACATGGAGCAGAGCAAATTGCGCAAGCAACCAACGTCTGAATATCGCACATACTGCGCCATCGCGCAACCAGGAAGGAGAAGCTGAGCCAAAATGCTGCGCTATGGCGCAACCATGGAAGCTCAGCTGAGCAGTGCAGAGCTGCCATAGCGCAAGCACAGCCCCCCCCCCAGAGCAATGGAACTGCACATCCAGGGAGGCAGGCTGGGGCCCACCGCCAGCCATGCCACACATGGGCACAGGAACTCACTGCAGAACCCACACCACACTGGCACACCCCAAGCACAGCATCACTGGGGGTGGGACGGCTGATCCACGTGCCCATGGGGACAAACCAACTAAAGCATAGCAGAGCCATGACGCCCCAGCACAACCACTGGCAGGCAGAGAGTGCCACACCCAGGGGGTTGACAACCACAGTGCACATCAGTCCCCCTGTACGCTGGCACAAGCGTGCACCCGTGCCCCAGACACCGCTCATGTGCGGTGACAGGCACTGCAGGAAACACCATGCACCCCGTGCCACCGCGTCAACCCCATGCTGCAGAGAAGCAGACCACCCAGACCCACCCTGTGCACCCAGCAGTGGGTGGCAGCAGATGGCGAGAGCAACAGAAGGCAATGCTATGCTGGTGATACCTCCCCATGGACACACACACACACACACACTATATCCAGGACCATAGTAGCCCAGATGGCATGTACACTACTGCGGAGCACCCAGAGCCAGTTGCAAAGCAACCTCAACACAGCAGTTGTACCAAAATAGAATTTTATATTCAAACAAAAGAGGTAACAAAACAGCTAAAACTATGTACAAGTTGAGGGGACGGGTAAAGGCAGGGGTGTGCAAGGGAGGAAAACAACTTGGAGAGGAAGTCAGGGTGAAAGGGATGGGGAAGGGCAAATAAAAGGTGAGCTCTGACCCAGCAGGCTCCTGCTCCTCCCCTGCCGTCTTCCCCTCCTGTGTCTGTGCCGTTCCCCTGTTGCTGTAGGGCTTGAGGAGCTCTCTGTTGTCACGACCAGCTGTGTTCAGGCGCCGGACATCTCGCCATGCGCCGAAAGCACACTGAGGCCTAGGAAAATGGGAACACAGTCAATGGCTGAGACTGACCACAACCCTGAACACCACCCAACCTGCAACCCAGCTAACCCAATGTGCTGCACATGTGATGGCATGCACCCACCCACAGTGAACATGCACATGGCCATCACAAACAGGCGGCACCAGCCATGCGCACACCGCCCACACACTGCCCACGCTCAATCACAGTACAAACTAGGCTGTCATGTGATGTTGCACGCAGTGCGATGCCAGTCACACAGCTATGTGCCCAGTGCATGCCTGGACCACCTGTGATGCATACACAGGCGTGTCGTGATGCTGCACTGATGCAGGTCACATGTCACACTACATACATGGATACATAGACAGTGTCGGCAGATAGGGGCCTATGGAACACCTAGTCTGGCCATTTGGCCTTATGCGATCACTCTCATGTCCTATAAGTCCATTCCCCTCACCCTGACCTCCAGAAGTCCCTCATGGCGAGCCCACATACAGATCTCCCGTGACCAAGTCAGCCCCACCACATCCTCTGGCAGGGTGTTCCACTAAATCCACCACACCATATGTGAGGAAACACATTAGCATGTTTCCTTAAACGAGCCCCCTCAACTGCATCCCATGCCCTCTACACCTGGAACATCCTCTCGCTGACAAATATTGGTTCCTGCACACTGTTCCCCCTGTACAATACTCGTATGACCCCATCATATCCCCACCCTCCTCCCCTCCAGGAGTACATGTTCAATTCCGTCAACCTGTCTGCATAGGACATGTGATGCAATCCATGCACCATCCATGTAGCCCTCCTGTCAGAACACCTCCACCCAGTCCCGTCCATACGCAGCTATGTATTCGGAACTGTACACTGTACTCCAGTGTGGGACTCACTAGTGTTACGTATAGTGGAACTACTACCACCCATCTGGTTGTGTCCATCATGGTTGGTGGTCCTGCCCCCCAGCATGCAATAGCATCCATGGCGTAATGATACTCACACTCCTCCACGCTCAGTCTGCCGCTGCTGCTGCTGCTGTTGATGCTGCTGCTGCGCTGCGGGCGGCGGCCTTTGGGACTGGGGCCTGGCATGGCCCACATCAGCCTCCGCGCCAGCGCCATCACCATCCGGCCTGTGGGAGACATATGGTGAGACAAACATCAGTGTGACTCAAAAGCAGAGTGCCCCTGCCCAGTAAGACTGCCTGCCCACACAGCCATAACCATCCATCGCACAGCTGCACACACTGACACACCGATGCACAGCCACCCAGGCACACACACCCTACAGAGAATATAGGTGAATAGATGGTACACTCTCCGTGGCCTCAGGCACCAGGCCCGCCTGGCATGGGAGCAGGCAGCGCTGCTCAGCTCCGGGTCCCTCCGGCGGAAATCACTGAACCGGTGCCGGCACTGCTCCATGAGACCGGCCCGGCCAGTGACCCCACCAGGTCAGTGGCCACTTGCCCACACATGGGTCCCTCGGTCCGGTGAGGGCCTCACCTGACAGTTGGTCATAGTGGGGGCTCCACTAGGGCCACCAGGTTAACCACCTCAACTTGGCTCCACGGCACGCCCTCCTCCCTAGCCATGGCACCAACTTTACAGCAAGCAATATGGCCCGCTGCGCTGTGACCCCATGGAGTTGTTGCGCAATAGACCAGCACAGCACCTATCGCTATTACGCTAGCTGCCATCACTTTACATGGGGCTGTAGCCAGACAGCGCAATAGGGCGTACATGGCATGCACTCAGCGCCAGGCAGAGGGCATACCCAGGTCACGGCAATGGCGCGAAGGCTCGCACAGGCGCCATAGGATGCATAGGTATCCTGCGACTGCGGCTTTACAGCACCAGTGCCACAGGGACTACTCGCGCAGAGGTGCCACAGCACCATATAGTGCCCAGGTGCTGCAGCGCCACTGGCACAATGGTGGCCATGTCCAGAATAGCCTATCGCTCAGCAGTTCTGCAGCGCGATCGGCGCGATCACGTAACCCGTCTGGGCATGCGCAATGCAGTGTAGCACACAACCACAAACATGCGCCATCGGCTCAGCGGACCTTCCCTATTCGCTAAAGTGCATTTCCGCGATATTCAGCCGACGCATATGCAAAGCAGGCGATCAGCCATTCAAAGCGCGGTGGCGCGATTACGCATGTCATTAAGTTAGCGCCACACCTCATTTGCATGTGTTGCGCTATAAAATCGACACTGGGTTGTGGCGGCCAGATTTAGTTGTTGCAGCTGAGAGGTGAGTTACATGCTGTGTGATGCTCAGGACAATGCACATGGGCAGGGTGCTGGAGGGTGTCACGGGATGAGGGGCTGAGCATGATGAGGGCATAGAAGGGCGAGGGCACCTTCCATCAGTATCTCCCAGGCAGCGAGGAAGGGGCTTCTGCCCCGGCCTGCAGCTATGCTCATGGGGAAATGCTGTGGACTGCAGGTGACAGGTGTCCACTTCCACCCATACAGATCAGCATGACTGGCGAGAACCAGGCCGGTGTGGGCGGCGAAGCGTGGAGGCGAACTTCACCACAGCAGAGCCGAGGCCCTCCTCCAGGCCTACCTGGAGGATGAGCCACACAGAGTGGGCAGAGGGCACCTCAGCAGCGTGCAGCTGCATGGGAGGGTAGCTCTGGCCGTCAACCTGCACGGAAGCCACCAGCGCTCCGTGCAGGAGTGCCGCAGAAGATGGGGACTGACGCGGGAGGCTGAAGGAGAAGGTGGCAGCCTTCAGGGTGGCACGTGCTGCCACTGGTGGGGACCACCAGTGGTGTTGCAACTGACCCGACCCGAGGAGACGCAGTGCGTGGCCATGCAGCCGAGTGCCATGCGGTGCCTGGCGGAGGATTCCAGACAGGTGGAAGCCCATCACTGCACGGTATGTCATGGTGATGTTGTGGGGGGCTGTTGTTCACATGCACTCACATGTACTTTCTTTCTGTTTCAGATCCTGTTCGTCTGCAGGAGATGGTGGTGGTGGTGCTGACAGTGAGGCAGACCTGCTGGACCAGGAGGAGGGACCTTCCACCTCCGCCAGCAGCCTGCACGCACTGCAGCAGCAGGCGGCTGGGCTGACAACTCCGCCGGCAGTGATCACGGTGCAGGGGTGCACAGCCTGTGTCACAGCAGTCTGGTATGCAGGTGTGCCAGCATGCTGTGCCTATGGCAGTGGCGCACTGGCACTATTGATGATGGCAGGCCTGCAATGGCCAGTGAGAGTGTGTGTCACGAGGGACACACGACAGCTCCCAACACGTGCCCCGGGCGGCCAGCTCACACCTGTGTACCAGCATGCTGGCACAGTCACAGGCTGGGCCTGTCAGCACCGGTGGGGCAGCACGGTGGCTGAGCAGGTGTCTGGCACTGTTGACAGCACAGGGGTGGAACAGGTGGACCTGGGGGCTCAGCAGTTGGAGGGGAAGCAGCAGCAGTTGCACACCAGGCCTGGGGGGACAGCGTCAGGCAGTGGCACTTGTCCACCGCCCTTGGATCAGCCCATACCTGGTCCTGGTGAACAGCGGCCACCCTCAAGGGGTGCTGTGCACCAGGACCATCCACACCCTGGGGGTCACGATGCCATTGGGGCACAGTACCCTTTGGACGTGCACACCTGCCTGCTGCAGGAGTCGGTACAGCTGCAGGGGCGGGTTGCAAGGTCCGTGGAGACACTGACTGTGTCCGTGGCGGCAGCGGCAGTAGTACTTTCGGGACGCGGGCCGAGATGGTCCATATGCGGATGGATGTGACGCTGCCATCGACAGGCTGACCCAGGCAGTGGTCTCTGTGGCGACTGCATTGACCACACTGTCTGGTGACCTGTACCCGCACCCCACACGGTCGCTCCCTCCCGTTCGGCGTCGTGCGACACCAGGCCTGTCGGCGCGGGTTCTGCTGTGGGCATCGAGCACCCCTGGTGCAAGTTTCTTTCACGGGATGCAGACCCCTGTCCTGAGGCAAGGTCGCGGTCAAACACTGGGACCCCTGGTGGCGCGAGTAGTGCCACCCGATGTGGCCCCTGCGCAGCCTGCCAGTGCTGCTGGGCCATGGGCGGGGCACGCCCGCATCTGTGGTGGCCGTGGGACAGTGCTCCTGACTGAGCTGTCTCCCAATGCAGGCCCTGTCTGGTGCTGCCCTGTGTGCAATGTGTGTCATGGTGGGCAGTGCACTGCTGGGTGCTCTGCTCACCAAACTGACACGGACCACCTGCACCTCTCCCAACTGCTGTCCACAGGTGCGTGTGGATGATGATGCCTGCATTGCACTGTACACCAAGGTGCAAGGTTGCCCAGGTCCTGACACGCGTATGGACAGTCCAGGTGGTAGGGTGGTTGGTGGTGCTGTGTGATAGCGTGTAATTTCCGCATTGCTGTGCTGCTGCCCTGTATGCTGCCTGGTGTGTGTGTGTGTGTTTATTTGAGTGCTCACCCCTCTCTGCTAATGTGTTGGTATGCGTAGACCCTTCAACTCCCCTGACCTTCATGCACGGTGTGTTCCCCTGTGTGCCTGTGGTTTGCGCATAGACAGTGTTGCCTGCACATGTCCCCTTGACTTACCTGTGTTGTGCGTAGTGCTCTTCTGCAATGGTGTCCCGGTGCAGCTGGGCCTGCCGGGTCAGTCGGGGGTCCCTCCGTCCTAGGGGGGGCGGCTCATCACCCATATCACGGCGCCACTGGCGTCCCATCACTGTCCCCTCTTGGACCTGTCTGGCTATCCCATGGTCTTTGGCCATGTTGTGCAGAATGCAACAGGCCAGGAATATCCCACAGGCCTTTTGGGGCTGTACTGTAGGCTCCGGGTGTCCAGGCATCGGAAGTGTGCCTTGAGTATCCCGAACACCGCTCTATGATGTTCCGTGTTGCAGCGTGTGCCTCATTGAAACCGTGCTGCGCTGGGGTCGTGGGCGCCGGTATGGTGTGAGCAGCCAGGGGCCAGGTGGGTATCCACAGTCACCTGTGTGGAGATAGTGGAGATCAGTGTTAGGTCAGGTAAATATTGCCCATATCCTTGGCCTACCATGGCACCTGTGTCATTCCACCCTTGCACAGAGTTTGCATTCCATACATGTACTCACCCACTAGATGACCCGTGGGGATGTTCCCACTCTCAAAACGATGGCACAGTGCAGATTGGTGCCATATGAGAGGCATCATGTGCTCTGCCAGGGTGTGTGGCACAGACATTGATGTCGCCCAGTGGCATCACACACCACCTGGCAGTTGACACTCGGTAGCCTTTCGGTTCCGATATGCTTGCCCGTGGGGCCAGGTGGGCGTCGCGAATGGCCACATGGGTGCAGTCTATGGCACCTAACACGCCAGGCATTTGTGCTACCCTGTGGAACTCCTGCATGTTTGCTGTACGCTCTGCCACGGTGCTGGGGGAAATGGATGTACTCCGCGGCATGGAGGCAGCAGTGCGCTGAGGAATTGGGTGAGGATCGTGGCGTGGCCGACTGCGTGATGCCTGTGGTGTCCCTGTCGGCCTCTGGAAGTGCCCGTGGCGAGCAGGCACATGCAGGCTGTCACCTTGGTCTCCACGGACAGGCGTGACTCCGTCGTGAGGGTGCCTGCATCACATCACTGCACAGCTCACTGGGCTGTCTCAGTAATGCCCTGTTCAGTGCATGGGCCACGATCTCAACATCACTGTAGCTTGTAGCTGATGCGGGCACGATACCGCCTGTCGGGGCATACCGCCCGGCCAGGCCCCTCCACGGCCACGCCCTCCTGCAGCATGCTGTCTCACCCCCTCATTACAGCTTCCATGTGGAAGCTGACATATCCATCTCCTGGCTTCTGCCCCCAGCTGCTGTTCCTGTGTTCCCCCTGCCCCACTGCTGCTTCCACTGCGGGCACCCCCACTGGCCTCTCTGTCCTCCAGGACCCACTGTCCTCTCTGTCCTTCCTGCTCCTGTCTCTGTCTCTCTCTCTCTCTCTCTGTCTCTCTCCCGGTTTGCGGCCTGCTCGAGGTTCTTGCGCCGCTCTCTTGAGCCATTTTATTTTGGCTCAAAATCGATTACTCTTAACTTCCGGCTGTGTGCCACTCTTGCGCGTGCGCGAAGTGTTCAAATATCGCATTACGCACTTTATGTATGGACCACGCCCCTTGCTTGCGCATGCCTTCATTTCCATTGCGCTGTGGCTCAGCGTGTTTTCGGTGGCGCAACTGGCCCCTTCTTAATATCGCAGAATGGCGAATTTTTGGAGTTGCGCACGCGCAACCCTGTTGCGCATGGCGCAACCCTTTTGAATATCTGGGCCAGAATGTTTGCCATATCTAATAGATTAAGACAAAGTTTTGAGTTATCTAATAAGGATCCAACCTGACAAGTCGGTTTCTTTTTTTTTTATCACAACCAATATTTCTCCTCCCCCGACAGACCCCTTCTGCTCAACCCCCTCAGCTCCATCCCCCAGAATTACCAGGGCTTACTTTATGCCCGGCCTGGGAGCAGTGCCTGTGGGGAGTTGGGCATCATCCTGCTGCCAGGTATTTTCCATTTTTTGTCCCCCCTTTTTATGTCTGTGCACCGTGCAATGGGGTGCAGCAGCCGTCTCCACCTCCATGGAGGCAGCCAAGCACCCTGGGTGCGGACGAATCTCCTGGCTGTGCTATCCACAGCACAGACCCCCCACCCCAAAGAAGGAGAGCTGTAATGCTCAATCCTTGCCTCCCTGCTGACCCCCGAGCAACCCGAGTCCATTCCCGAACCTGGGTCGCCAGCGTGGTGCGAGGTGTGGCGTCCAACGCCTCAACCCTCAGCGCCACCGGGCCTGCTCAACAAGTCGGTTTCTTAAAGGAATTAACATACAAATAGAACATCTTGCTGTTTACCTTACTAGCATTTTTAGCTAGATTTAATTCCCAACTCTTTTTTGCCTTTCTAATCATGCATATGCATTTTTTTTGAATTTTGAGATAGGAGGACCACTGTTCCATTGTTTGTATTTTAAATATGAAGCATATTTTTTATCTTTTAGTATTAAAAATCTTTGAATAGTTTTAGATAATCACTTAGGTCTTTGTTTATGCTGTCTATACTTACAAATAGATGGTATAAATTTATCTCTTAGCTGTAGCAATATATTTTTAAGAAAGTTCCAGCTATTTTCAGGAGTAGTAGAAGTCCTAATAATATCCCAGTTGATGCCATTTAATGCTGAGGAAATACTAGAAATATCAGCTTTGTTATAAAGATAAATAATAGTTTTATTGCTATTAATGGTATCTACTTGTTCTAATGAGAATATAACTGAGCAATGGTCGCTGTTACAAATGGGAGATGAAATAGTGACCCTGTGAATACTGAGGGAACTGCTATGAAAAACTAGATCTAAAATGTTGTTCCCTCTAGTGGGTGTTAGAATACATTGTTGAATACTGAATTGTGTAGAGCAGGCTAAAAGCTTCTTGCCTGCACTAGATAATGCAAATCTTGACTCCCAAACTATGTCACCCAAATTAAAATCATCCATACATATTATGGGTCCAATTTCACAAGCAGTTTCGAATTCTGTTATGATACCTTCAGTAAACGTAATGTCAGTGCTCGGGGGTCTGTAACAGGCACCCAGTATGATATTATCATTACCAGGCTGTTTTGGGGCTGGAGAGGTTTACCTGTGTCTGACTTGGATGTCTGGATTTTTCTCTGTTTGATTAGCAGGGTACTTTCTCTGTCAAGTTGTTGTGTAGGGTATCTTGCTGACAGGAAGGCACTCATCGCAGTGGTGGGTGAGAGCTTTTAGTTGATTGTTTTGTGAGGGCACAGTTTAGGCCCAACCTCTTCCACCTCACCCCACCCACCCTGAAATAGTTCCTTTATACCTGAGGTTCTGACATCATTTCCTCGAGATGCAGGTGCATTTCACTGTCATATCCTCTCTAGCACACTGCACTGACAATATAAGCATACACATTGTATAATATATATATTTCTATATAACAAATCACACACACATGCACACATACACACACACAAATGCAAAAAAAAACTAGATAAACATGTGGGGAGTAGTGCAATGTAATGGCTGTGGGGCAGCAGTCTTCCAGGAGTCTTTTTGGAGGCTGAGATGCTGCCCTATTTGCAGACAACTATCTGCCCTGAGGGAGGAAGTTGCCTGTCTTCAGGCCGCACTGGACAGTAGTAAGGAAATCTTCCCCCAGGCCACACTGGACAGTACGAAGGGAACCTCCCCCATCCAGGGCACACTAGCGCCACCACCACTACCTCAGAGGTTGCGAAGAAAGCACAGCAGTTGGACCACAGTGGGCTCAGGGAGGGTGAGGAGGGTGGAACAGAGGCACACCCAGTCAATTGTTCCACTCCATAATCCATACACCATTCTGGGGGAGCATAGCTCCCCTATGGATGCACCCATAGAGAAGACTGATGACAACTGTCACAAGGGAGGCCCACAGGAAGGAGGCAGAGGACACCACAGGGAAAGGAAGCAGCTCCTGGTGGGGGACTCAATTATAAGGGGTATAGAACTGGGGGGAGCTGGGAAAACTGAAGTAAGGTGCCTGCCTGGTGCCATGGCTTGGAGGGACAGGAAGTGCATCCTCAGGATCACGAGAACAGCTGCAAGGGATTCTGAGCTGGATGTAATTGTCCACCTAGGGACAAATGACTTGGCTCATCATGAGATTAGAGCAGTGCAGGAGGACATTGCAGAGTTGGGAGAGGACCTAAGACAAGTAGCACACACAGTATCCTTCTCAGAGGTGCTGCCTGTCAAAGGCATGGGGAGGCGAGGGTAATGGCACCATGCAGTTTAATGAATGGTTGAAAAATGGTGTGAGCACAGGGTTTGGCTTCATTGGGGACTGGAGTTCCACCTGGAGGGACACCAGCCTATACTGGCAGGATGGTCTGCATCTGTCCAGGAAGGGAACAAGTCTTTTGAGCAATCAGTTTAAATGCTTCATTTGCAAGCTTTTAAACTAGTCAAAGGGGGAGGCACTGACAAGCAGCAGAAAATCCCAGCCTCTCCCTACAAAACAGGGTACTAAATGAGAAAAAGACCGAGGTAGAACGGTCAGTGGGAGATGCTGCAACAGAAGGTAAAGCCATCAAAAAATGGAGAGCAATGAGTACCAATGCCCGTAGTCTGGGTAACAAGCTTCCTGAATTAGTGGCCTTGATGGAGGAGGAACATCTGGATATCGTGGCAGTCACAGAAACATGGTACACAAAAACCATGACTGGGACATAAACATACCAGAATACACTGTCTACAGGAGGGACAGGGAGGGTAAAAGAGGAGGAGGAGTAGTTCTTTACATAAGGGAAGGAATAAAAGCAACAGAACAAAAGGGTAAACAGGGAGGAGAAGAAGCACTGTGGGTAAATTTGGAGACAGGTAATGGCACCACAGTACGCACAGGGGTTGTATACAGACCCCCTTCTCGGGGGGGAAAATGATAGAAAGTATACTTAGAATGTCAGAAAAAGTGGAGATATTGCTGATGGGTGATCTGAATATGCCAGATGTTATCTGGAGTGCAGTTGCAGTTGCCACTCCGAAGAGTGCAGTTATTCTAGATGCCCTACAGGGGGCATGCCTTAGACAACTAGTACTGGAGCCCACTCGAGAGGAGCAATATTAGACTTGATTCTCTCAAATGGAGATGGAGAGAGGATCACAGATGTAGAAGTGGGTAGCCATCTGGGAACTAGCGACCATCGAACAGTATAGTTCACAATAAACACAGCAATAGAGTCAAGCCATACAAAGACAAAAGTACTGGACTTTAGGAGGGCTGACTTTGTCAAAATGGGTGAGTGCCTAAGGAATGCACTAGCAAATGGGCAGAAGGAGGGGTGGAAGAACAAGGGGGAATAATACAAACTGCCATCACAGAGGTAACGAGCCTTTGTGTGAAACAAATAAACAAAACAAGATGATGTAAGAAACCTCTATGGTTATCAAAGGAAGTGGCAGTGAAGGTTCAAGAGAAAAAGAAAGCATTCAGGAAGTACAAGGAATCGCAGAAGGAGCAGGACAGAGAACTGTATCAGTTAAAGCAAAATGAGGCTGGGAAGGCAGTCAGAACAGCAAAGGCCCAAACCGAGGAAAAGATAGCCAACTCAGTTAAGAAGGGGGATAAAACCTTTTATAGGTACATCAGGGAGCAAAGGAAGACCAAGGGAGGGATAGTGAGGCTTAATAAAGGGGAGGAGGGTGGGCAGAGGAGACTGTGAAAAGGCAGAGATACTAAAAAATATTTTTGCTCAGTATTTACAAATGAAGAGAGGTACATAAAACAAACAGTAGTAACACTCTGGATACAGAAGTTGATACCAGCCCATTTACAGAAGAAAGAGGTTCTGAAAGAACTCTTAAAACTGAAGGTGGACAAAGCAATGGGGCCTGATGGGATTCATCCCAGAATTCTAAAAAGCTAAGGGTAGAACTAGTGACACCACTGACTACCTTTTTAACAAATCATGGGAGGATGGGGTGGTACCCGAGGGACTGGAGGAGGGCAGATGTGATCCCCTTCACAAAAGTGGGAGCAAGGCAGAAGCAGGAAACTACAGACCTGTTAGTTTAACCTCAGTGATAGGAAAATGATGGAATCACTTCTGAAGGAAAGAATTGTCGAGTATCTAGAGGCCAGAGGGCACAGGACCCTAGGCAGCATGGATTCTAAGCGGGAAGGTCATGCCAGACAAATCTGATAGATTTCTTTGACTGGGTGACAAAGTAGTAGATCAGGGAGGGCTGTGGACATGGCCTACCTAGACTTTAGCAAGGCATTCGCACAGTCCCACAAAAAGATTAATAAGTTAGCCAGCCTGGGAGTGGGTCCCAAGATGACAGCCTGGGTAAAGAATTGGCTGGAGAATAGGACACAGAGTAATAGTAAATGGAGTCCACTCAGAAGAGAGGAGGGTTACTAGTGGGGTACCGCAGGGTTCAGTATTAGGACCGGTCCTCTTCAATGTCTTTATAAGCGACATTGCGGAAGGACTGGAAGGAAAAGTATGTCTCTTTGCAGATGACAAAGATCTGCAACAGAGTTGATGCACAGGGTGGGGTGGAAAGGATGAGAAAGGACTCGGCAAGGTTAGAGGAATGGTCAAATGTATGGCAGATTAGATTCAATGCTAAGAAGTGCAAGGTAATGCACCTGGGAAACAAAAACCCAGGGAAAGAGTACACAATGGGGGGTAAGATACTAACAACAACAAAAATGGAAAGGGACCTGGGGGTAGTCATATCAGATGACTCTAAAGGTGGGCAAGCAATGTGAGAGGGCAGCAAGGAGGGTGGGGGATACTGGGATGCATAGAGAGGCATCACCAGTAGAAAACAGGAAGTTATTATCCTCTGTACAGACAGCTGGTGAGACCCCATCTGGAGTACTGTGTGCAGTTCTGGAGACCCAATCTCCATCAAAGACATAGACAGGATGGAAGCTGTCCAGAGGAGGGCAACTAAAATGGTGCAGGGTCTGCACCAGAAGACATAAGGAAGAGAGACTTAAGGAGCTTAATATGTATAGCCTCGAGGAAAGAAGGGAGAGGGGGACATGATAGAAACTTTCAAGTACCTCAAGGAATCAAGAAATTCCAAGGGTAGCATCTTTCAAAAAAGAGGTGTGCAAGAACAAGAGGCACAATTTGAAGATGGGGGCTCAGAGGTAATTTAAGGAAGTATTTTTTCACAGAGAGGGTTGTGGATGCATGGAACAGCCTTCCGGAGGAGGTTGTGGAGTCAAAATCAGTGGTGGAATTCAAGCATGCATGGGACAGTCATAAGGCAATTCTGGGGGTTGGGGGTAAGAAGAAGTAGGCTGCTGGTTAACTAGGATCTGCAGCTTATCCAGTAGGTAGGGAAATGGGCAGACTGGGTGGGCCAAGCGGTCCTTATCTGCCGTCAAATTCTATGTTTCTATGTTTCTATGTTTCAGTGAGTAGTTTAACCCATAAGGATTCAATATTATCATCATGGTTTTTAATATCATTCGATATTTCAACTGAATCATAAGCTTCATTGATTAGTAATGCAACACCTCCTCCAATTTTATTTACTCTATTCTTTTTATATATTTTAAATCCTGGAATAATACAATCCCAATTTAAGTTATCCGAACCCCAGGTTTCAGTAATTGCAATAATATCTATTTTATATTCTAATACTCGTAATTTGAGCTCATCAATTTTGCCATTTAAGCCTCTGTCATTAAAGTAAAGAAATCGAGTATGGTGAGAAAAACCATAATCTGACTTGATGTGGCCTATTTCTGTGTTAAGAGAGGATGGAAAATGAGCCTCTCCCCCTGAGGTGCTAGTTTAAATGTAGATTAATGTGGTCTAAAAAAGTTTTCCCCAGGAGAAATGTACCTCCTCGACTAAGATGTAGTCCATCACCACTATATAACTCATAATGATCGTTAAATGTTTCCCAATGGGTTATACATGATATGTCTTGAGAAAGACACCATTTTCTGAGCCAATCATTAAATTGGTGTATTTTCATATTCACTGATTGAGAGACTTTAGGAATTGGGAGTATTTCTGACATAAGAATATCACATTTCAATTCAACTAAAATATTGGTTAAGGCAACTGTATGCTGCTTAACAGTAAGCAGATCCTCCCTAGTGATATTGTTAGCCCCAGTGTGAACAACCAAGACTGAGTTAACCCCTCTGTCCAAAAGGATATTGGGTAACATACATGTTATGTCCTGTATCTGAGCACCCGAGAAAGAAGAGCCAGTGCGATTGTATTTATCGGGATTTTAAATAGCTCTATCCAGGTGTTTTATCATAGAATCACCAATCACAAAAGTTTGTCTTTTATACACAGTAGCATTTGTATGTATGCCAAGATTATTTTGGGTCAACTCAGTATCTCTAAAATCTATGAGGTCCCCAGAAATGGAGAAGGAGCCTGTACTAGATGACAAAGGCACATGATCAGGGGGAACCTGGGGGGCAGAGGTGTTTAAGTTAAGATTTTCCTGTTCTAAATCTAATAATGGATTAAATCTATTTACTGTGTTTAAAATAAAAATTTCAGCGTTTCTGCCTTTTTTATATGTTCTTTTATTTTGAATCTCATACCATCTGTCATCCGAATTAATAGTGAGAACTTCCTCTCTCCTTCTTTTTTTATTACCCTTGTCCAATATTAATGGCTCAATCAATGATGTATCACTAGATACAGAGTGTGATGGCATACTAGTAGGTTTAAGCAAATCTGATGATCCAATCCCTGGGGTATTCATACAAACTTGGGAAAGTGATTTACTAGGTTGAACTAAGTTCATACGTACAGCCATATTAATCTGTTTGTTTTCTAACTCTGACATACGAGCGTTAAATAAAGATATATCTTGTAATAGATCTTTATTTTGTACACATTTGTCACAAGTAAAGTGATCAATAGAATTCATTTCAGTCAGTAGTTCATACATGAAACATGTATCACATTGTACACCAACTCTCCCATCTGAGGTAGTGATAGTAGATGCCATGATATATGTACCAATATTTTAAAATCAAATATGTTATGGTTATGGTCAATAGACTTCCTACAATAGTTTTACCAACAATCTGTCATACAAACAAGCAATATCTCAGTACCGCTCAGTAGCACACCTTCACTGCCTGAAATGCTGAACACGCCAAACACGTGCCGACATGCGTGTCTTGGTGCGCACGCCCGCTCGGCTCGCCCTGCTCGCAGCAGGCCCTCCTTATATAGGAGTGCAAACCCAGAAGTATGCACTCACGGGTCACACTCTCACTCACAGAGAACAATATGCCTCTGTACTAAACAATCAGCCCCTTTCAGCAGCTTTGTATCAGCACAGGACTGTAAAATACCCTAGACAGGGTGCTGTTTCTTAGATAAAAAAAGAGAGTGTTTCGGCACAGTAGCGCAGCCTACACTTGTTGAGTGGTATCAGCCGCTCCTCTACCTGTTAGCCAGACAGAAAACAGGGCTCCAAAAAATAGTTTACACAAGCACTCTCACACAATTTTTAAATAAAGTAAAGGGTATGAGCATATAAGGAGTATATAACGTAGGTGTGTCTCAGTGACCATACACCTCAGACAGTACAGCTAGGCAGATTTCAATTCTTCACTGATAAGGTGTCCACCATCGGGGATGAGATCAACCAGTGCCTTCCCTTTGGAACTTGCATTAATCATTCAGGTGGTACTAATGCCTGACAGACCTGGTTCACCATTAGTCAACCAGCAGTCATAGATATAGTGAGGATTATCCAGACTTTGTGGCCAACCTACTGTAGTTTGAATCCAGGCCTTACACACCTACTAGTGGGGTGTGTAGAGGTTATAGGCCCAGTCCTTGCTGGGTTAGTGGGGGTTTCATTGGAGAGAGGAATCTTTCCAGATCCCTTAAAGGAGGCAGTAGTGCGCCACCTTCTGAAAAAAACCTCCCTTGACCCCTACTGCCCAGCCAATTACAGACTGATCTCGAACTTACCCTTTATAGGTAAAGTTAATGAGAAGGTGGTTGCTTTGCAGCTGGAGGATCATTTAACCAACCACAATATCTATGACCCTCTCCAGTCTGGTTTCAGGAAGAGGCATAGCACTGAAACAGCCCTGGTATGGGTACTCAATGACCTTCTGATGGCAGGAGATTGGAGAACCAGTTCCATCTTGGTTCTCCTTCATCTCTCAACAGCATTTGGCACTGTAGATCATGGGGTGCTGCTCGAGTTCCTGTGGTTCTTCTGTGGACTGAGGGAGGGAGGCAGTCCTCAGTTGGTTTCAATCTTTCCTCGAGGGCAGATCCCAGAGAGTGGTGTCGTGGATTTATTCATCAAGCCCCTCACTGGCTGCCCTGCGGGGTTCCATAGGGTTTGGTGTTGTCCCCCATGTTATTTGCGGTATACATGCTTCCATTGGGGGACATTGTAAGATGGTACGGGTTGAGTTTTCATTGCTATGCCAATGATTCTCAACTGTACATGTCCTTTGTACCTGAACAGGAGTTAGACTCTGTTATGGTGTTTAATAACTACCTGCTGGAGAGTCAGAACTGGATGAGTGCCAGTTGGCTTCGGTTGGACTCAGAAAAAACAGAGGTATTGGTGGTGGACCCTGGTTACAGGATGACATGGGCATGGTGGGAAAACCCTCAGGATTAAATCTTGGTGGGACCCCGTTTATTGTCTTGGGCCAGGTGCATAACCTGGGTGTGGTATTTGATGAAGGCCTGACCCTGAGGGCACACGTTTCGGCTGTAGTCAGATCTTCCTTTTACCATCTAAGGAACATAGCCCGGGTAAAGCACCGGGTCCTGCCCGAAGATCTTCCTACCTTGATCCATGCCTTTATCACCAGTCATTTTGATTACTGCAATGCCCCCTACCTAGGGCTACCGGGGGTAGATATCCGCTGCTTGCAGCTAGTGCAGAACTCGACGGCCAGGTTGTTGACTGGAACCCCTAGATCCAGTCATATAACACCTGTGCTGCATGAACTGTACTGGCTGCCAATACACTGGTGGATCACCTTCAAGGTCGCATTGCTGACCTATAAAGCTCTACTTGAGCAGGGACCCCACTACCTGAAAGAACTCTTACGTCCTTACTGTCCCACCCACTAACTCCGATCCACTGGCAAGGGATTGCTAGAAATTCCAAGGGTATCCCTAAAAACATCAGGAGGAAGATCTTTTGCGTTTATGGCACCTACCCTGTGGAACTCTCTACCGCACCAGATATGAGAGAGCCTGACTGTGGAAGGTTTTAAAAAGTCATTGAAGACATATCTTTTTAACCAGCCATTTGCAGGGACTTACTGAGTGTGTTAATTAATATGTTTTATTTGCTTTTAACTTGTAATGTTATGAATTTTTCTTTTTTAATGTGTATTGCAAAGGCACCCTGAGCATTGGAAGGGCTTCTTATACAAATAAAATGTTACTTACTTACTTTACTTACTTATACAGAGATTATAGTATGAGTAAACATGCAACCCCACCAGGGGATTCTTATAACTTGTACATTGTGCCCATATGTTTTATTTGGCATTTTGTAGAATTGACTGTCACCAGGGACAGTATCTTCAATACTATGTGTTTCTGTATTATATTTCACAATATTATTGTAGACAGTGAGTGCGGAAAGTCTTCTCTGTAAAGGCCATGAAACTGACACTGACTGTGCTTCACTGTCTGTTGTTTATAAAGTCACAGTTGATTGTTAAACATTTAGGGCTAACTCCCAAAGAACAGTTTTTAATTTAGTGATAGATAAATAGAGAGAGAGAGAGAGATCGATAGATAGATAGATAGATTGATAGATAGACAGAGAGACAGCCAGACAGATAGGAATGAAACTTCTTTTCAGCATAAAAGGGCTCCCTCAATAATCCAACACCCTCTTTATTCAATATCTTTCTCCACTCTGCTTATCATCCTTCTTCTTAATTTCTTTATTTATCTCCCGATCATAGTACCCTCTATCTGTCAAAATCAAATCTGACATTATTATTTACATAAATGTTAATCACCCACAATTATCTGTGGATTAAGTATGAATTAGATGATTGGTCCATAAACATATAAGCACTTTAAATCCTGTATAGAGGCAGTCTGTCGGAAAGCGTTTTGCTGCCACGTTTGGTCCCCTGCACATTAGAAGGTATTATGGGACCATCAAAGCCTATACACTAAGTCTGTGCTTCAACTCAGTTCAGATGGGTGGGGGTGCTAGAGCTCAGGATAGATAGACTTGTGGGGAGACTTTAAACTAGGACAGAGGTACGGTAGGCATGGAAGAACATACATCTCCAGCCAGGCACAAGGGTGTGGAAAGTCCACCTCTATGGTACCCAAAGCGGGGGCACATGCCTTCACTGCTTATCAGTGAATATGAGGAGTGCAACATTTTCATTTATTAATTTCAAAATTGACGATCATGAATGCCACACTAAGTTGAAGCTCATTGCCAGGTGCATCATGGGGGAGAGGTACAGTAGGTAGAGTGAAAGCAGAGTGACAATAATTATAATGATAAAAAATAAAAGCAGAAATATTTACAAATGAGCAATACTGCAGTACGTAAGCAACAACACACAAAGGGTTCTTGGTTAATGTGTGTGATAAACACACGTTTAGTGGTGTAGCGAGGAATAAGGCTGATGGCTAAGGGGCTAAGGGCCTTACTATACCTAGAAGTGCATTTATCACACACACTAAACAGCATTATTGTGCTTATAAAATGGGTATTTGTTGAGAAACATTTAAACTCTTTAAAACATTTTTATATATTAAAACAATTTCTAATGTTGTACTAAACAGTCCCTCCATTTCAGTGTTTTTTTTTTTCAATTCAAAGTTTATTCACCACATTTTCCACATTACAGGAGGCAGTAATAAACACTTGACATAGGATTCACACAGCAAATCAAATCATACTGCTCCAACCCTCCCCCCCCCGGCACAGCAGTTCATTCTAACCCTGTTATCACCCGCTAACTACCTATGCCAAAGAAATTAAGATGGTAACCTCGGTTACAGACTACTTCATAGCCGCTGTAATTAAAGTATGAAGGGGATCCCACATATCCTTATACCTATGTAGCCTGTTTTGAAGGCTAGCGATAGCCTTCTCTGTGTGTATATTTGCTAAGATCTCATGGAGCCACTCGTGATATGTTGGGCTGAACCTTTCCTTCCACCGTCTGAGAATTACTTTTTTGACCAAAAGCGCCACCATAGATATGTGGAATCTCCAGATTTTGACCTTTATGAAGGAAAGATCCCCCAACAGGCAAATATCCAGCGTAAAATAATCCTGTTGACCCAGCAAAGGGTGCAGATTGGTTTTTATTTGCTCCCATAATGATGTTATCCGGGGGCATGACCAGAAAAAATGAAGAAATGATCCTTCATCCTGGGTACACTTATTACACCCATCGGTATCAAGAAGGCCCCATTTCACCAGCTTAATTGGGATATAGTATAAATTATGCATGATGTGGAACTGCATGAGACATAATCTATCTTGGGATACATATTTATGACAGTACATCCAGAGGGCGGGCCACTTAAAAGTATAGTGGGGAAAAAATGAAACCCAGAAACTGGTGGGGCCACCACCGCGTCCAAATCTCTACCGGAACAAGACTTGATAAATCTTAGAAATCACACCAGAAGAGACTAGTAAAGGGGAAAGTTCAGATACCAATGCAAAGGTCAGTGGATGGGGTGGAGTGGCCCCAAAGACTGTGGTTAACAAGTGTTTTAGTTGAAACACTTTAAAAGTCTGGGACTCAGGTATTTTGAACTTGTGTATGAGCTGAGAAAATGAGAGCCACTCACCAAATTCATCCAGAAATGAAGTTACTATCCCCTCTCCTAAGTGAGGGAACCATGAACGGTAAATTTTCTGTTTGTTTATAGTGAAAGCCGGGGAATTCCAAATAGATTAAGCGGGATCATTACTTTGACTGTAATGCAAAAAAGAGCACAGTTGCGAATGTACTCTTAGTGAGGTCATGATAGTGGGACATTTATTAATATCGGCACATTTATTAATATCTTGCATCTGAGAAATTTTTAGATAAAGTATAGTCAGGGGGTCCATGTTCATAGATTGGAAAAAATCTATTTCAATCTTAAGCCAAACCGGGTTCATGTTATCTGGACCCGGCCTTACCCATCTCAGGTATTTAGCCAAATGACTAGCCCAGTAGTAAATGGACAGGTAAGGAATCCGCAACCCCCCCCCTTTTTTAGGTGCAGCTAACTTGTGGTATGCCAGCCTGGAGGTCTTGTTCGACCAAATAAACTTAGTAAAGAGTTTATGTGTTTTCTGAAACCAACTTAGGGGGACAAATGAATTAAGATGCGACAAAGGATAAAATAAATGGGGAAACACATTCATCTTAATAATATTAACATGACCCCATAAAGATAACTGGAGTTTATCCCATCTCTCTAAATCTTGGGTGATCCCCTGCAAAAGGGGGTCAAAATTCTCCTTGAACCACAAAGAGGGATTACGTGTTAATCTTATGCCTAAATATTTAATAGCCCGGGGTGACCAGCATAGTCCCAGAGAAATAATACAGGTCTTAAAGACTTTATGATTAAGAGGAAAAAAGGATGTTTTATTGGGATTTAATTTATAATTCGAGAAACTACTAAATCTATCAACCTCCCTTAGCATTTTCGGAATAGATATAAACGGATTAGCCAAATGTAGGAGTAGGTCATCAGCGTATTCTGTTACTTTCACTACCTCATTCCTAATGGGAATATCTTGTATCCCTTCATTATTGAGAATATGCTGAATAAGGGGTTTCAGGTAAAGATTGAAAAGTAATGGAGAGAGAGGGCATCCCTGCCTCATTTCTGACCACAGTGTGAAGGACTTGGAGAAGGTTCCATTCCCTGAAATCCTCGCCGTAGGAGACCGATAAATTGCCCTGATCCAATCTATGAACATGGATGGGAATCCAAATGCCTTGAGGGCTTGAAAAATAAAAGTCCAGTTAACCCAATCAAAGGCCTTCTCAGCGTCAAGGGAGACCAACTCCACAGGATATGTGGCATCCCTGGTCTACAAGAAGACATGAGAGAGAGTACGCAGGTGATCTGAAGATGCACGTCTTCTCATAAATCCCACTTGAGACATACCCACAAGATCCGGAAGAACCAGGGTTAGTCTATCTGCCATTATCTTTGAGAGAATTTTGACATCTTGATTCAGCAAAGATATAAGCCTATAGCTCTGAACCATTTCTGGGTCTTTGTCCGGTTTAGGTAACAAAACTATCAATGCCTCAAACAGATGGGCATCTGCCACCTCTCCGGACAAGATATGCAAATAGAGCCAATGCAACACGGGAAGTAGTTGCTCTGTAAAAGTGTTATAAAATAAGGCTGAAAACCCATCTGGACCCTGGACTTTACCCATAGGCAAGTCCTTTATAACAATTGCTATTTCTTCCTGTGATAAAGGGGATGATATGAATTCCTTTTGAGAGTCAGACAGTAACGGAAGATGAGCTTCCTTGAGATACTCATCCAATTTTTGAATGGGCGGAGGACTATCCATATCCCTACATAGTTGTTCATAAAAGGTAGCAAATTCCTGGACTATCTCTGAGGGGGATACCTTAAGAGTCCCATCAGACTGAGACTTTATAGGGGGTATAAATCTTGCTGACTCTTGTTACTTTAAGCGTAAAGCCAACAGGCGCCCAGCTTTTTCTCCTTGATCTGGAAAACTGGCCTTTGTATGGATTATTGCCAACTCAGCCTTCTCTCTTAACATTCCCAGATACTTATCTTTATATATTAATAACTTATGTGACTCCTCTTGAGAAATTATATCTGGGTGAATATTTTCTAATACCCGTATCTGGGACAGTAAAAAGAGTAACTCCGTTTCCTGTGCCCTCTTCCTCCTCATAGCTAGACTAATGAGAATACCCCTTATATAAGCCTTAAAGGCTCCCCATAGGATATCTGGTTTTACACTGTCTATTGGGTTGGTAGAAAAGACAAACTCTATCTGCTCTTTCACCTCTCTTCTATACTTTTCATCCTTTAATAATTGTTCATTTAATTTCCATCTGGTCTCTCTTTTGGGGATATTGAGAAAAGCCAGATTACCCAAAACTAAAAAATGGTCCAATATTGGACCCGGTTGGATCGAGGTGGTTAGAACCCCTGGCAAGAGCTCATGAGAAACCAAAAGGTAGTCAATGCGAGATTGCATGCTATGAACTGGTGAACGGTAAGTGTATTCCCTAATATTGGGATGTGTGACCCTCCAGACATCGCACAATCTGCACTGATCCATCATCTCCTTAAAGGCCCTATGTCAAGGTGTTGTTCCACTTGATCCAGTGCTTGATCTATCCATATTTGGATCCAAAATGAAATTGAAATCTCCCCCTAATATAATTGGAATAGGAAGTATAGGAAGAATCGTGGAAATCAATTTCATAAAAAAAGAGGGATCGTCTGTATTTGGACCATATATGCTGCCTAAAACCAGTGGCATGGCCCAAATAGTGCCCTGCACTAGAACATATCTACCTTCCGAATCCTTAAATACCTGAGAAGGGACAAATGGGATATTTCTATTAATCAGTATCTTGACTCCACAGCTATTGGTTTCCCCTGAAGCATTAAAAACCTGACCTATCTGTTGTCTTCGAAGTTGTTTTACTTCGGAATCCACTAAATGAGAGTCCTGTATAAATGTTATCTGGGCACGTAACAAACTCAGATGTTTGAGTACCTGATATTGTTTCATTTTTTTCCTAATCCCCTTCACATTCCACGTAGCAATATTAAGATTCTGAGCCATCTGTTATATCAGATATAATCCAGATTAAATAACTAACATATCCTGCTAACATGTAACAGGTGATTCTATTCCCCTGAATCTGCTGTGCCGGGCTCCCACCCCCCATTGAACTCTTGTCCCTCCCCCCCAATTACCCCCGAGCAATCCACATCATCCATATTTCCAAGACGTAATCCCAAAAACCATCCACCCAAACCCCCCTCTTATCGCTAACAATGTTCAGCAATGCTCCGTTTGCTACTCCTCCCCCAGCCCTCCAAAAAACCATCCCCCACACCCTGTAATCTTTATAATACATTCCCCTTTCTTGAAATGCCAGTAATCAGTAAAAGAGAGAGAACGCCACCTCCCCATTATACAAGCCCTTGTATCTACCACCTGTCCCCTAGTAGGGGCTATTAGAAATAAACCGATATCAATAAAACATCACCCCCATTAACATCATGGCTTACAAGGGCATATGTATAATTGAGTGTGATAAGGCACCTTGTGGCGCAAAATTGGGAAGTCGGCATCAGCCGAATGTAAGATGCATTAAACGGGCCTTCATCTCAGCAGGCTCTCCAGCCTTGTAGGCAGAAGCCCCCAATCCTCTCCTCCCAATTGTTATGCCTTTGTCCCAGTAAGTCCCAGCTCCTTTCTTACTTTGGGAGCTTTAAACACATCCCACGCATGGAGCACAGGCTCCCTCCTGTGTTCTGAATGCGTAACAGCACCCTGCTGCCTTGCAGAGGAAGGGCAACTATTATGATAAGATTTTCCAAAAGGCTAAAGCCTACCACCAAACCCTTCCTCCCTAAACTTCCACAGGAGAGAGAGAAACCAGATATTGCTAAATAGGCCTTGTTTTCTGCCAATTCTAAAACTAGCGAGAAATCGCTTGATTATTTGAGACCTCAGACCCAGACAGGACGAAACCTCAGACCCAGACAAGACAAATAAGAGTATGCATCCATAACTAGATCACTGTAAAAAGAAGGAGAAAGTCCTTTCTGCCCCATATTCGGGCTGAAATGCTGAAATGAGAGTTCAAGAAAGTGTAACTGTTGATTTCCAGATGATCTCTTAACATGAATACGAAGCCTTCTCAAAGCAGTTCTCATCTTGTCGAGAAAGCCCTAAGGCCTTTCATGTGCCCCTGAAGAGATCTGGCAGTGCTAATTTTAAACCAGCAAACGCTGCCTCCGGATCTTTGTAAGTAGCCCAGGAACCAGCCACCAGTACCTGTTGCCTGGCCGGGTATCCCATTCGAAATTTAAGTCCAGCTGCAATAATTTTTGAGACAACAAGATGAAAAGTTGCTCGCTTCAAATGGACTGAACCCGGGATATCTTGGGCTATATCTAAGTTTAGCTTGCTCCCAACGAACTTCTTGGGGTTCTCTCACTTTATACAGGAAATGTTGTCGCTCTAAAAAATTTAAGAGACGACAGATTATAGGTCGGAGTGTTACTCCGGGAGGGGGCGTTGGTCTTAATGACCTATGGGCTCTCTCAATAATATATTTAGCCCCAAATGGAGAAGGGCCTGCAATCTTCTTGACCAACTTCTGGATGAAAGTTATGGTATTCTGGCCCTCTTCTCCCTCAGGTAACCCGAGGATCACAACATTATTTCTCCTGCTACGATCTTCAAGGTCTTCAATCTTGACCTCGAATCTAGACAGTTTCTGACGCATTGCTGCCATCTCAGGCTCGAACCTCTCAACTTGTTTCTCTAGAGAGAAGATCCTAGTTGTGTTGTCTGAGGTAGTGAGGGTCATTTCTTCTATTTTTCTCGTGAGTGATTTCATTTCTGATGCCATCTCTTTGATCTCATCTTGGAAAGGTTTGAATTCCTCCAAAAATCTGGACAATGTGAGCGGCTCTTGATCCGCCCCTAGATTCAGACTATCTCCCTTTTCTGTTCCACTCGAGGCCCGGGATTTTTTTAGGCCTTCTCTGGTGTAACTGGGGGGTGTGTTTCTGCTGTTGTTTTTTTATACAAACGTCCATTCTCTCTCAAAATCGCCCTGTTAGGGCACAATGTCTGGGGAACCAGAATAACTTGAAATTCGAGGTTTAGAGATCGAGCAAGTATACCAGAAAATGAAAATATAGAAATGGGAGGCTGGAGCTATACAGAGGAGTGACTATCCAGTAGCTTGCATCATGTGGTCCCCCCTCCATTTCAGTGTTATCACTAGGGGGTGCTGTGCTGAGCTATGTGTGAGTGAGTTTTGAGACTGCACCAGATCACTACGCTAGGACCCCGGAAAGACCAAAACTTTGTTTTGGTCTTGTTAGCAGAAGGCTACCATCTCTGGTAACAACAGTTACAAAACTACCAGTGGTCTCAGTTTCTGCAGGTCAGGAGGGAGAGCGAGACAGTACAGTTTGCTCAAGTGAGGTCTGCAAGTCAGAAGGGACAGCAAGTGGGTCAGGAGGGAGCACAAGAGGGATCTGAAAAAAAACAACAACTACATTTGCAGTGCTTACAGTGCTGTTTTTTTTTTCTGGGTTGAAAGTAAGTGGCTCACTAAGACACAACATGGTGACCAAATGGTTTTGAAGAATTCTTTTAAGTGGCACATGGATTACTTTTGGTTGTGAGGCAAAGATACCAGACCATTTTTTAACAAGTGTTGTACAATGTGAATAAAGAGTATGGGTAGAGTACCCCATTTAAGCCAGAGAGCTCCATTTCTCATACGATTTTGTGGTTACATATAGGGGGAAATTGTTAAACCAGGAAAGGCACACTAAGCCAGAGTTTGTTTCCAGGTGGGACCTGAGAGCACAAAGAAGTTAAGAAACTTGCTCAGAGTCTCACAGTATGCAAGTCGGGGCTTATGGGATTCAAACCCAGGTCTCCAGGTTTGTAAGTCAGTGTCCTTAACCACTGCGCTATACTGCCTCCATGCATGGTACCTAGCAAGATGAATAAGCAGGAGGGTGTTTCATAGGGCAAGCTTGACTGAGTCTGGACACAAGTAGGGTTGCTTGGAATCTGTCTGACAGAATTAGATACATTGGATTCAGAGCTTTTTTTTGGAATTCAGATTTTTGGAATTGAAGGTCAAAAATCTGAATTCTGAAAAAGGGTTGAAATTTAATTCAGATTCCACATCTGACTGTGGTAGTAAGGCACAGGGTCATTATATTGTGGCTGGAACCATGAAAACAAGAATGCCACATGAAAATGGCCTGCAGTAAAATAAGGTCAGAAGAAAACAACAGCAGTAACACCACAGTCCACACCATTGGCAACAATGCCAAAATCATTTGTTATGCAGTGGTTCTGCCTCCCCCCTCGCACCCACCAATGTGGGGGGCTTTGCCCCTCACACCTCCCAAACTAAAATGACCAACTCTAAGGAGGATGTGGACCAAGGGGGGAAAAAAAGGAAAAACCAGGAGCGGGGAACTTAGTTTTTTTGCAAAAAAATAACAAAGAAAACATCTCAGGAGAGAGGAAATCAAACCCCAATCCCTGGGTCTCCAGTGCGCCAGGTGCTTGTGCCTTAGCCACTCCACCACAGGAGTGGCTTGGCCAGGTACAGCACTTCTGGCATCTTTACTACTTCCTCCAGTTCCTACTGTGTGACAGGGGTAGCAGTAGTTTCCTTCTGCTGTTATACCACTGACGCTGTTTTTCATTCCACACTTTAGACCACGCAGTTATTCATGCGCTGTTTAGGCAGCACTATATTGACCCGGTACTGGTAGTAAAACATACAAAACCTCTACCAGTCCCAATCTGGTGAAACAATAAAGTACATAATTTTTCTCTGGGACTCTAAACAAGTTCCTCCTTATTCCACAACCTTTGTCCTCCCCCTTTGCTTCCCTTCTCTTACTGAATGTTGGTGCTGCAGCATTGTGCTGCTGCCATCTGCTGGAGGGTCTAATATGCTGCCCTGCACAGTTGCCTAGCTATAGCTTGCATTATTTGGTCATGTTTGGGTTACTACTATACTGGCAACCCAGATTAGTTCCACCCACATCACTATGCTGCCAATGACCCATCCCTCCTGAGTCTTGGAGTCCTTCTTCATCAGCTGCTGGTCTGGCATCTGCCAGCCCTAATTTCTTATTTTTTTTTAAATTGTCTTCATCCCAGAGCCCTACCATGACTACCACACTAACCAGACCATCAGTGCTTGTTTGATCATTATTCATAACTGAGTCTACTCTCTGCTGGGTGGGAGGGAGGTGGCCAGGCCAACCAACACCAATTCCTGGGTTAGCCTTAGCAATCCTCCATTGGGCAGGTTGTACTGCTGGGTTGTGGATAGAGGGTTTGGTGTATGTTGGCCACCACCACCATTTCCCAGCAGACACTAGAAGATCTTAGGAGATTGTTGGAGCTTGGAGGAGGACTTGATGATGGCTGGATTTGTCTACCCTGAAACTGTCTGTGTTCTCTGCTCACTAGGACCAGGACTGGGAAAAGTCTGTTACTCCAATCAAGACAGATATGATGATGGTAATGGGTTGTCAGTAGCTAACATACCTTACCACCACTGTAGCCCACAAGGGACAGAGATGAGGAGTACGACAGGAGCTGCTTGATCACTGTGCCACTAGTGACCATTAGAAGAAGTGGTCCTAGGGCCCCTCAGGTCAGCTGACAAAACAGCATGGTAGAGGAGAAGAAACTCCAATAGTGGGGGACACAAGATGGGTACGGGTGGGAGTTCACTCTAAAGCAAGATTGACACAATTTTATTTTTATTTGTCTTAATCTGTGTACACTTGTCTTCTGAGGTTGGGGAGATCTTATGTTGCAGGTTGTTTGCATGTGGAATTGAAAATTCTGTTTCTGTTTCAAATCCATTCTGATGCCATAACTGGAATCAGATTGGAACTGCAATTTCTGAAAATACATAGGATTCCAACCAGAATGGATTTCAGTGAATCTGAGCACCCCTAAATGTATGGGTTCAGGATTCCAGTCTCTTCAGTAGGGATAGGAAGGTTCAACAAGGTGAATGAGTTGCTTTGTATGTCAAAGAATGGATAGAATAAATTGATAATTAGGAAGTGAGATGAGACGTATGAATCATCCAAAAGCCTGTGGCTAGAACTAAGATTTGGAAGGCCTAGAGACACTACTGAGGTGTATGTTACACTTACTAATCACCAGGTAGTACAGCAGAGCATGACTTACAGTAGAAATGGAAAGTCAGACTAAGAGGACAACTTCTATATAGCCCCTGGTCCTAATGGGGGACTTCACCCTATAGTGCCTGATATTAACTAGGAGGTGAAATGTGCCCAAGAGAAAGCAAGGAGGGAATTCTTGTCAGGAAAATGAAGGACCGTTTCTTTCATCAGCTTGTCAGACACAGAGCAAGAAGAGATACAGTTATTAATCTGCTGCTCAGTAGTGGGGCTTGCATGGTCAATTGCAGTAAGAATTGTGAAGCCAGTGGGGAGCAGTGACCATACCTGGAAACAATGGCACCCAAGGATGACTCAGCATCATCCTGTCCTGCAGCGCACTACCCTGGGAGCTGCAGAGTATACATATAAACAGAACATGGTGTGCTGGTATGGGAATACTAAGCTTGGTTTCTGGTTCAGTTTATAAAAAAGGGAACACTGTCCTAGTCACTAATTTTTGTGACTGGGTAGTATGAGGTCAGTATTTAGCAAAATGGGGTCATTTAAATGGGAAACTAGGGAGTTGGATAAATAGCAGCAGTAAAATCTTTATTTTTATGCAGGCAAAAATTAGCACCATTGGGGCTACAGGAACCCCTGTTTACAAGGTGATCCTGTCAAATATTAAAACATACCTATTAAATAAGGGCTGTGCAGCGGATATACACATATAATCCAATGCTGAGTCCACAGAGTGCACAGGAAAACTCTCTGACAGGTAGGAGGCAAAGAGTGGTAGAAGATGGTCACCAATCAGTGCAGGTATGTGCTGAGTGGATATTTACTGTAAATTCAACAAAAACAAGAACATATAGAATAATGCATGGGCAAACATGCACAACAAAGCAGTGTTTCAATTGAGGGAAACAAATTACATCAAAGGGACCTTGAGAGAAAAGCTAGAGAAGTCCCTAAAGTTATCAGAACCCCAAGCCATGCACAAGAAGTGGTAACAAATATGCTATAAAACAGTTCATGCAACAGTAGAAAAGGGAAAAAAAAGTACTCACAAAAAATACAGATATTAAAATAAATATTACAATCGAGTCCTCTGTGGTTCAATTTTATATCAGTAACTCAAATATAAAATATATATGGTGAAACAGGAAAAACACACTGGAGTTATACAGTATGCAGGAATTACTGACACACCCCACCAGTAAAACATAAGTCTTGCCTTCTCTTTCCAAAAGACTTTGTTCAAATGTTAAAAGTACAGATGGTAGATCTTACAATGGTCCTGTATTTCAGGTGGGCAGACTTTGGGGGAATGAAGAGGAAGCTAAGGGAAAGGCTCTTGAAGTAATAGCAGCTTGGAGGGCAAACAGCAAATGTGAGCATATTAAAGAAGGAACTTTCACTGTAGCAAAAAGTTGTCTCAGACATGCTGCAAAGGAGAAGAGGCACAAGAGGCCTAAGTGTTTTTTCCGGGAGGTTGATGTAGTTGTTGCCTCAGTTGTGTTGCAAAGCAGAAGAGGCGAAAGAGGCCCATGTTTTTTTTTTTCAGGGAGCTTGGGGTAGTTGTGAGCAAAATAAGGTGGCCCTCAAGAAGTATATAAGGTGAATAGATGGAGGCAAGCAGGGAGGTCTACCTTGTCAAGAGAAGGGCCAAGGCAGAGGTGGAGATCAAGACTGTGGAAGGAGTGAGGGTAAATGGTAAGTCATTCTTTAAGTACATCAAAGGAAGGAGAAAGAACAAGGGAGGTACAGTGTTGAGAGGCTGAGAAAGGGTAAGGTATGGATGGAGGAAGATGGGCATAAAGCTAATTTTCTGAATGAGAACATTTCTACTGGGTCTTCACAGTCAAGAAGGGGAGACATCTGCCAAAATATAGCATCCATGTAGGATGGGGAACAATTTGGAAATGAATAGAATCACAAAGGAAATAGTATTTAAGGGGCTGAAAGAGTTGCAGGTGAGTACTTACTTGAGACTAGATAACTTACACCCATGGCTACTTAAAGGGTTGGGTCAAGCCCTGGCTGGACCTCCTGTAGACCAATTCAACTGCTTGGTCGAGCCAGGCATAGTTCTTATGGACTGTGTGATAGCAGACATCCCCCTTCACAAGCATGGGGATAATAAGGGATAGGGGTAACAGAAAGGGAAGGAATAGGTGTCAGGATAAGGAAAAGGGCACCGGTAAGAAAAGAGAAGTAAGGAATGGTACCTGGTTAGAATAGCGCTACATGAATAGCTCCATTCTAGAGATCACTAGTTCATGTAGTGCTAACATGGACAGCGAGAGGGGATTTACAGCGCTTGCAGTAAGCGCTCCCCAGGTCGCTGTCCATGGTGCTTAAAAGAGACAAGGGCACCAGAATCCAATAGGTTGACTGTGCTGCTCCCATGGTGTGAAGGGCTGGGGCATAGAGCAGTTCAACCAGTGGCAGTGGAGACCAGGGTTCTAATTCTGGTCTGCAACCATTTTATAGTTATCGGGACTTTATTTTTTTTTACAAGGGGCCGTGGAAATGGTACTCCCATGGCCCCACAAATTTAACTTGCCCCATGATCTGCTTCCCCCTGAAACATAGAAACATAGAAACATAGAATTTGATGGCAGATAAGGACCGCAAGGCCCATCCAGTCTGCCCATTTCTTTTTCTGCCTTATAAATGTGCCATCGGCCTTTGCTCTGTCAGTGGCCTATCTATTCATAGTCATTTGTATTGCTCCCTTATGCCTATCCCATGCCTGTTTGAAGCCCTGCACTGTATTCATAGCCACCACTTCTTGTGGTAAGCCATTCCATGCATCCACCACCCTTTCTGTAAAAAAGAATTTCCTCACATTCCCCCTTAATCGCCCCACCTCTAATCTCATGCTGTGTCCTCTTGTCCTGCTATTTTTCTTATATTTAAACATGTTAGACTCTTTCACCTTGTTAATGCCCTTAAGGTGTTTGAATGCCTCGATCATATCACCTCTCTCCCTCCTTTGCTCGAGGGTATACATATTGAGCTCTGTTAATCTGTCCTCATATGTCTTCTGATGCAGTCCCTGCACCATTTTGGTTGCCCTTCTCTGGATTGCCTCAATTTGGTTAATGTCCATGTGAAGGTGTGGCCTCCAATACTGCATGCAGTACTCCAGATGGGGCCTAACCAGTGTCTTGTAAAGAGGGATTATTACCTCCCTCTTACGAATTGTGATACCCCGACTAATACACCCTAATACCCCCCTAGCCTTACCTACTGCTTTAGAGGTCTCCTTGGATGATTTCAGGTCATCAGTGATGATGATGCCCAAGTCTCTTTCTTCCTTTGTGACTGCTAGTAACTCCCCTCCCAGCCTATAGGTGGCTTCAGGGTTTCTCTTCTCTATGTGCATGATCTTGCACTTCTTTGCATTAAATCCCAGTTGCCACTCTTCTGACCATTTTGCTAGTTTATCCAGATCTCTTTTCATTCTGCCCACCCCATCTGGATCATCTACTCTATTGCAGATCTTGGTGTCATCTGCAAACAGACAAGCCTTACCCTTTAGTCCATCTGCAAGGTTACTAATGAAGATGTTGAAGAGGACCCATCAGGACTGATCCTGAGGTACCCACTTGTGACTTGCATCTCTTCTGAATGTATACCATTTACCACCACTCTCTGTTTTCTGCCCGTCAACCAGTTTGCCACCCAGTTGACCAACTTCTGACCCACCACGAGCCTACCCAGCTTATTTATCAATCTTCTATGTGGAACAGTGTCAAAAGCTTTGCTGAAGTCAAGGTAGGTGACATCAACTGCTCCCCCTTGGTCCACCACTCTGGTTACCCAGTCAAAGAAATCTATGAGATTAGTTTGACAGGACCTTCCTTTTGTAAACCCATGCTGTCTTGGATCCTGTGCCCCATGGATTCCAGGTGTTGCACTATCCTTTCCTTAAGGAGTGCCTCCATAATCTTGCCCACTACTGAGGTAAGACTGACTGGTCTGTAGTTCCCTGCCTCCTCCCTGCTACCACTCTTGTGGAGTAGGATCACATGAGCCCTTCTCTAGTCTTCTGAGACCTCTCCTGTGCTCAGAGACTCACTAAACAGTTCTGCTAATGGCTCTGGTAGTTCCACCTTTAGCTCCTTAAGTACCCTGGGATGTATGCCATCAGGTCCCATTGCCTTATCCACCCTGAGCTTAGCAAGCTCTTGTAGGACCCTTTCTTTTGTGAAGGGAGTAGTGCTCACCTCCCTCCCCCCTGTGTCCATGATGCTGAGCTGTGGGCCCTGCCCTACCTTCTCTTCAGTAAATACTGAGCAAAAGTATCTATTTAGGGCAGGGTCCTCCTCCTCACATGCTCCCTTTTCTCCATTAAGCTTAGCAATACCCCCTCTGGACTTTCTTCTTTCACTAATGTATCTATAGAAAGTCTTGTCACCTTCTTTTACTGTTCGTGCCCAGTTTTTCCTCAGTTTGGGACTTTGCCTGCCTTACTGCCTTTCCTGCTTCCCTTAGGGCAGTTTGGTATGCCTCCCTATCTTCATCCCGCTGTGTTCCCTTATATTTCCTGAAGGCCAGCCTTTTGGCTCTGACCTTTTCTGCTACTGTATTTGAGAACCAAAGTGGTTTCCTTCTTCTTTTGCACTTGCTTTTCTGTCTAACAGAATGGGATGTTGCTTCAAGTATTGCATCCTTAATGCTTGCCCATTTTGCCTGTACCTCCTCACCTGTGTTTCTTTTTGCCAGGGCTAGCTTAACTCTGTTGGCCATCTTATCAAAGTCAGCTCCTCTGAAGTCCCATATTTTTGCCTTGGAATGGGATGATTTAGATGTAGTAGCCAAATTGAACCATACCATGTGATGGTCACTGGCCCCCCAGGTGACCTTCTACCTGGAGATCTGTGATCCCTTCCTTGTTAGTCAGTACTAGATCTAGGATAGCCCTGTCTCTCGTGGATTGCTGTACCAGTTGTTTGAGGCCCTCCCCCTGCAAGGAATCCACTATGTGTCTAGTTCTGGCAGATGTTCCTGCTGGTATTGACCAATCTGTATCCGGCATGTTGAAGTCTCCCATTATCAGAACCTCCCCTTTAGCTGTCTTGTTTTGTATATCTTCTAACAGTAATGTGTCTATGTCCTCCCCCCTGGTCTGGGGGCCTGTAGACAACCCCAGTTCTTATGGCTGTCCCATTTCCTGTTTCCAGGTGACCCACAGTTCTTCTGGCTCCTTATGTGTATTCTGAATTTCTGTAGCTTTGATATTTTCCTTGACATACAGGGCAACTCCTCCCCCCCTTTTTGCACCTCAGTCTCTTCTGAACAATACATAGCCAGGTACTGAAGTCTCCCAAGTGTGGTTACTGGTAAACCACGTCTCACTAATTGCTACTATGTCCAGTTTAACCTCTGACATTATTGCCTGCAGGTCTAGGATCTTATTTCCCAGGCTGTGAGCATTTGTGTACATGATTTTCCATTGGCCAGATTTTGGTGTGTTAGTTGTTGGGTGAGGTTTGGCATTACCCTGTGCATCGATGGGAGACAAACTTTTTCTTACCTGGTGATGCAAATAGACTGCAAACATGCTGAATCCTGTTTGACTACTAGCTGAGGGGAGGGTGTTCTTCCCATTCGACATATGGTTGCTGCACCCTCTCCCCATTGCTAGTTTAAATATTCTGCAAAGACATCAAACTTCTGCCCCAATGCACTGACTCCTCCTTAGTCAGATGCAGTCCATCAAATTTAAAGAACTTTGCTCCCAGAACTGTTGCCAGTTCCTACAAATCTGTGTCCTTTTCCTGGCACCAGCCCTTGAGCCACGTGTTTAGCTCCCTATCTCCCTTTCTCTGACCTTCCGTCCATCTGCTCCCCTCTCTCAGACTGGCAGGATCTCAGAGAAGGAGATGCCGGATGAAATAGATGATCGTTTGTCACCCAGCCTGGTCATGTGTTCCTTGTTCTCCACAACTGACCGGCTGGCGAGATCATTAGTCCCTATGTGTACTAGGACATCAATGTTTTCTCCTGCTTTGTGAACAATTTTAGCAATGCGGTCAGTGTCTCTCCATGCTGATGTACCTGGGAGACATCTGACCATTACTCCTGGCTGGAGATGGGTATCAACTCCCCGAATCATGGAGTCTCCTATGATCAGAAGTTTTTTGGATTTCCTTTTTGCTTTTTTTGTTTTGGTTCCTGATTTGGGTGAGTTTTGTTGTGCTAGCTCCTGTGCTGCAGTGTCTTGCTCTGTAGTGTCTTCTGCCTCTTTGTTTGATTTCAGAGATAGAGGCAGATACTTGTTTGTAGTGTTTATATGGTTTTGGAGGTAATATGTTGGAGAGCAGAGAGTGATGGGGCACCCGATTTGCCCCTCCTAACCACCTGCCAACCTCCTGGACCAACTACCCTCTGCGGGCGAGCTTTTTCTGTTGGATGCTGGGGAAATGGCAGGTGGTTCTTATAATGTATTTCCTCTTGAATATGAAATTTGAGGTGTGCAATCTCTGCCCATGCTGCCCAGAGCTGAGCCCTAAGATCTCTGAAGGCCCAGCATGTAGGACAGTGTCCTAAATCCTGTAAGACTGTCCTTCTGAAAATTGTTCCACAGTACCTGCAGTTAATGATATCCATTCCAGATAAGTTGCTGGGTTTATAACCTAGTCAGAGTAATTAGAAGGAAAAAAAAAAAGGGAAAAAAATGCAAGTAATGGTTTGATTGTGTTTTGTTTAACTTATTATAATAACAAGTTAAATTACTAGTGCCCCTGTAAATGAGCTCACCTTGTGGAGGCCCCACTGATCCACCCCTTCTCTGCTCTGCCACAGGAAATGTCACAACTGTGGTACCCTATAAAAGGAGTGTAGTGTGGGGTGGTTGGGGATGGGGGGTGGGTGGCTGGGCCCTTCCCCTGCCGAAAAAGAAAAAAACACAGTAGGAATCCTTAAGTTCGGTGGGTGCAGAGGGCAGAGCCAACAAAAGTGGTACTATTTATTCTGTGTGGTTCTTGACCATGCTGTTATTGTTGGCACTGTTCTGACCCACAACCATAAATAATGGCAGCTGGAAGGTGGTCTGCTTGAATGCCAGGAACCTAGGTAATAAAATTATTGAACTACAGGCAATGGTGGTAGATGCAGAGTTATAACTGGTTGACATTACAGAGACTTGGGACACTGTGAATAATAAATGGGATCTGGCTGTACCAAAGTATAAGCTATACAGAAGGGATTGTAAGTAAATAAGTAAGTACATTTTTATTTCTTATAGCAATAAAGGTGAGGAGGAGGAGCCTTCTATATTACAGGAACAAAAATTAGAATGGGGGTTTATTTAGACCACTTAGACATGAGGATGAGGGATAAGAAATAAGGGAAAACAATTATAGGAATCAGTGAAAAGAGATGCAGTGTCTTTAGGGGATCGGAAAATACTGGACAAAGATTGGGATACCCCAGCATCAAAGGGGCATGAGAAGTCAAGCCCTGATTGACACATTGCAGGACAGTTAACAGGTGCACCTGGTCAGGGAACCCATGAGACAGATTGCCATTCTCAGTGTGGGGCTTACCAACTCAGAGACAGTGGGAGGCATGGCAGTAGGAGAACCACTGGGGTCCAGTGACCATATCACCATATAATTCAAACTGGCCCTGAGTACTGGTAGACCCTCATCAAAAGTTGTGGTACTGGACTTCAAAAGGGCAGAGTTTGACCAGATGAGGGAAAGAGTAAGGGGGAAAACGGACAGTGTGGACAAAATCACGGGGGTAGAAGAAAAATGGAGTATAATCATAGGAGACATTCTCAAAGAATCCAACTCATGCATGAGGACAGTCATCAAGGTTAGTAAGTATAAGAGACCAATCTGGTTCTCAAAGAAAGTAGTGAGGGCCAAAAAGAGTCTTTAATAGGTACGAGAAAAATAAAGGGGAGGAGGAGGAGGAGGAGGAGTGGGAAGAGTGCCAGAGTAAGTGGAAAGAGGCTAAGGTGGTCAGAAATAGAAAGGCAGATACAGAGCTCTGAATTGCCAAGAGTGTCAAGAAAGGGGAGAAAGAATTAATCTGCTACATTAGGAAAAAAAAGGAAGATGAGGAGGGAATTGTTATGTTGGAGGAGGGAGAAAGGGTAGTTGAGGATGGCAAGCAGAAGGCAAATGATTTAAACAATTACTTCTGCTTAGTATTCAAGGTGGAGGATAATGGGTCTGTGACTGGAAAGTGGGGTTAAGGCATCCGCAAGGGGTATTCAGGAAATGGGACAGGTGGAGATAACAGTGGATAGGGTAAGAAAATGACTTACTGCCTTGAAAATAGATCATGTAAAGCACCAGGCCCAGATGAGTTACACTCAAGAGAGCTCAGGGAACTGTCCTCAGAGCTGGCTGAGACTTTGTCTGAACTATTCAATAGCTGACTACAATCTGGGGTGGTTGACCAGATGAGGGAAAGAGTTCCAAGGCATTAGAGGGCTGTTTACATGGTCCAGTTCCATGAAGGAGGGTATAGAGAGGATTCAAGCAATTACAGACCCATCAGTCTTACCTTAATTGTAGGAGAGCTGATAGAGACCCTGGTCAAGGAAATTTTGGTGACCTACCTAGAGGAAAGCAGGTTGCTGCATAGTAAACAACACAGGTTGATGGTGGGGATGTTATGAAAGTGTTCTTTTACTAGATCACAAGGACACTTGATAAAGGGCAGGCAGTAGATTTACTTTATTTTGATTTCAGCAAAACATTTGACTCAGTGCCACATAAGAGGCTGCTGAAGAAGTAAGAGGACTTGGGAGTGGGGAAGGAGTTAGTCAGGTTGGCGGGTGGGGGATTGTCTGGGGAAGACAATGAAGGGTAGTTGTTAATGGTGTCAGGTCAGGGGACAGATGGGTCACAAGTAGGGTGCCACACATGTCAGTCCTGGTACCAGCCATTTTCAATATGTTTATTAGCAAAATAGGGTTAAGTATATAAGGCAAGATGTGTATCTTTGTAGACAACACAAAGCTATGCAGCAGGATGGATAGTGAAGGGGAGGTGAGGGAGTTACAGAGGATTTGGAAAGACTGGAGAGATAATCAAAAGTATGTCAGGTGCCATTCAATGCCAAGAAATGCAAGGTAATGCACATTGAAAGAGGAATCCACAGATAGAGTATTGGATGGAACGGCTGAGGCTGGCCACTACAACTGAGGAAAGGGACCTGGGAGTCATTATCAGTGACTACCTCAAACAAACCAGTTTAACAAGGGCTACAGTAAAGCAACAAGAATGTTGGGATGTATTGGGAAGGGTTTTTACAGTATGAGAAAGTAAGAAATATACCCTTGTATAGGTCACTGGTGAGGCCACATCTGAGGTACTGAGCCCAATTCTGGAGCCCACACCTGAGAAAGGACAGGGATAAACTGGAGAACAGTAGTAGCCAGTGCCACCAAGACTGAAGACTGGCCATCATGCACCATAACATCTGCTAGTGGTAGCCCAACATCACAAACCAAAGCTGGTTCTAGGTGAAATAGGCTAAAGCAAAACAGTATCACCAAGAATAGTGCAAATAAAATGGCACAGTAAAAAAAGAGCTCAGTGAAATAAGAGCTATAATATCATACAGTGTGACAACATGGGCAGCCCAAATGAAAATGACACATGCGAGCAGTACATAATACATGTTTGTGTTCAGAACTGCAATACTCAATGTGCTGTGTGTTATGTTCTGCATGTGTCATTGCCATTTGGGCCACCCGCATGTTGTCATGCTGTATGGTGTTTTAGCTCTTATTTCACTGAGCTCTCTTTTGGCCATGCCGTTTTGGTTGCACTATTCTTGTTCACACTGTTTTGCTTTAGCTTATTTTGCCTAGAACTGCAAAAGCTGCATCCAACTGAATGCAGCTTTTTTAAACAATAACAGGATGTGCCACACAAACACAATAGGAGTGCCACCAAGATGATTCAGGGCCAGCAGGGCAGATCCAACGAGGAAGAGCTAATTGTCCTGAACATGTATTTGCAGGGGGCCATGAGAGAGAGGCAACATAGTAGAGACCTACAAATTCCTAAGGGGAATAAATAGTGTAAACAGTGTGGATGTATTCTACAGGAATAGGGTGACAGTAAGAAGGGGGGCATGGATTCAAACTGGCAGGAGTTCAGGAGTAATGTGAGGAAGTTCTGCTTCATGAGAGGGTGGTTAAGCCATGGAACAGTCTATTAGCAGAGGTGCTGGGGACAAGAACTATAAATGAGTTCAAGCATAGCTGGGACAGGATGAGGGATGGGTTGTTCCACCAAGGGGGAATTAGGGAGGTAGGGGATTCAAGGGAAGGGGTAGAAACCCAATTGGGACATAAGGTCACAGGGGTGAAGTAAGGATACTAGGGCTGTGCAAAATGTGGAATTCCACCATCAGGACTGGTGTGGAATAGCAATTCCACTTATAAAATGATTTTCAGAATTTCTTTTTAAATTCCATGGAATTCTAAATATCATTTCTGTGTAAACTGCAGAATATATTTCCGCAGATTATATAAACTGAATATTTTTTTTCTGTGGATTGTGGAAAAAGAATCCACAGTTTATATAAATCACATCTTATTAATACAGAAAAAAACATTTCATATGTAAATGTCATAATTCCACTAATGATGCAATTCCATGGAATTTTCATTGGATGGACTATTGTTCATTTTCTGCTGGCAGTGTCTATGTTTCTATAATAGGTGAGACCCAGGGAATTATAGACCTGTAGCTGGTCCACATCTTGGAGTCACATGGACTCCAGGACAGCAAGCAGCATGGCTTTGTCATGGGGAGGTTCTGTCAGATGCACCTCACTGCTTTCTTTAACACTGTGATGCAGGTGTTGGACAAGGGCCAAGTGTTGGATGCTCTGTACTTGGACTTCAGCAAGACCTTCAACTATGTGCCACAGTACAGTCTGGTAAATTAATTGGGGGACTTAGGTGTAGGGAAGAAAGTCAGTAGATGGGTGGGGAATTGGCTATGGGAAGAACCCTATGTTTGGGACTGAAAAGTATGTACCTACGCAGAGGTCAGGGGTTATATGAGTAGGGTTCCACAGGGGATAGTCTTGGGCCCAGTGCACTTCAATGACATTGGAGAAGGGATGCAGTGCAAGATGTACATATCTGTGAATGAGACAAAAACATGTGGCAGTGAGGACAGTGATGAAGGAACAAGGGAACTGAAAAGAAACTAGGGGATATTGTAAAAGTGGTCCAGGATTTGGCAACTGAAATCCAGTTCCAAAAAGTACAAGTTGAGCAGGTGTCTAAAGAGAAGAATCTGGGGTTGTAATTAAAGACATCCTCAAAATCACAGTCCAGTGTAACTAGGCATATGGGAAAGCTAGCATATTGCTAGGTTGCCTAGGTATGGTCTTTTCAAGCAGATGAAAGACAGTGATCCTGGACCCGTACAGGACCTTGGTGAGATCATGCCTGAAAAAAAACACATTCTTCTGGAACCCCCTCACTTGAAAAAAGACAGGGGCAGCCTTGAATCAGTTCAAAGGAGGGTGACTAAAATGATTCAGATACAGCAGGGGAGAGCTGATGAGGAAAGACTGGCTGACCATGAAATGTATTTACTGGAGGCCAGGAAGGGAAACATATTAAGGGCTCGAATGGTATAAATAGGGTGGACAGCCAGCACCTGTTTAGACTCAGTGAGGGGTCCAGCAGAAATTGCCACAACTATAAGCTGGTGTAGGAAAATTTAGCAGGAAATGAAGAAATACTTCTCCAAAGAGACAGTAATGAAAATGTGGAATTGTCTGCCTATGCAGCTGGTCACTGTAAAGTCAGTGATCAGTTTCAAGAGGGGGTAGGATAGACATATTGAATAGTCAAGAATGATAGGAGGAGGAGGAACTAATGGAGAGGGAGAATTAGTCCAAGTGGAATGGTGGGATGATTAGACATCCCACCACTGGGGAGGCCTAACCAGTGCTAGGCTGGTAAGGGCCTAAGTAGAAACCGATCAGACTGGATGGACCATGAGCCATTTTCAGTCCATAAACATGTATGTCCTAGTATTCTGAACACTAAAGGGGATACATAAGGTAGAATATATACAGATGTTTACGCTGGTGAGTGCTACAATAGTAGTGCTCAAGGGCATACAGCATATTAATGCTTAGGGGAAGAGAGCAGGGAAAACAAGTAATTAATAAGACACAATATGGTGTTTGTTGGTTGGGCTGGGATAAACACATGCCCAGGGCTGTAGGATGGCACAAAGCCAAATGCTGGTTGCCTTTAGCCCCTAGAAGTGCATTCATCCTAGCCCAACAAACACCCCAAAGTGTCTTATTGAACTTAAAATGGTTATGTAGTTAGATGGTTTAAAAAAAAAGTATTTTTTTCCACTGCTAAATAACAGACGAATTAGGAAATTAGCTTACAATATGGTAAAATAGTGCCCCTTCAGTGCAGAAAATAGTGAAATACCAATAAGGCGCCACTATAGCAGAGATGTACAAAGCTGAGAAAACTTTGCTTCACCAGAACTTCACAAAGCTGGCCAACTCTGTGAAGTTTGAAGTGCTGACTTTGCAACATGTTTTGTCAGGCAAAGTGGCACTTTTTTCCCATAGAGTGATCAGTCTTCACTCACAAAGTTGTCACGTCACAAAGAAAGTGCCATTTTGCCTGACAAAATGTTACAAAGTCAGCAATGTCAAAATTGGTGATGTCAGTAGGAACGTCATGAAGCTTCATGAAGTTATGCAGCTTCATGGCAGGTTTGCAAATTAAGTTTATCTTCAGAGCATTCTCTACACTACAGAGTAGTGGATGTATAGTATTTTGGAGTGTCAGTTTGCTTTGCATTGAACTAAGGATCTAGACTGCAACTACCTTAGTGTATTGTGGTCTTGTATATCCTAATTTAAAGCAGCAGTGCTTGTTAGCACTGAAAATTTTGACCTATAGATTCTTTTCCAGTTTAGGCTATAGCTTACTTCCTGTCTTGATACCCCTTTTCATCAATTTGAATCTGCTTTAATACTTACTTTTTCAGATGAAATAATGGGAGCACTCATTTTAATATGTTGCAAATTAGGTTTTCATCAGTATTCTCAGTTCTTCTGGTACACCTATTGTTCCCTAAAGTCAGGTAGCACTATTTGCTGCATGTTAGATCTTATATCTGGAATATAAGCAGGATGGCTGAGTGGTTAAGGTGTTGGACTTAAGATCCAATGGATGAATATCCACGTGGGTTCAAACCCCACTTCTGGTACAGCTTTGGAGGCAGTATAGCACAGAGGTCTAAGGCTCTGAGCTGCAAATCTGGTAACATCCAGCAGACCAGACCTGGGTTTGAATCCCACAGTTTCCACTTGCATACTGTGTGACCCTGAGCAAGTCATTTAACCTCTTTGTGCTCCCAAGTCGCTCCTGTAAAAAAGCTTTCAGCTTAGTGTGCTATACCTGGTTAAACAACTAAATAAAAAAATAAAAACATACTAGTTACATGAGTAGTCTATATGGGCATTTTTAACTTTCAAGTTACTTAATGTTGCAATGTTTAATCCAGGAGTTTTAAGGGTTGAGTAATTGGTAAACTTTACAGAACTTTGATTAACATTGCTAGGGGGTACAGTGTAAAAAGAATGAAAATAAAAAAGGTTATACATAACAAATACAGGGGAGTATTTTGGCAAAGGGGGTCTTCACAAAGCAGATACTCTGTAGCTAAAATGGTGGTCAACACAGGAAGAAACAAACTGTCAGACTCAGAAACAGAAATGATAGAAGGACAAAGTGGGATAAGAAAGTTAGATCAATAAAGCTGGAAGCAATTCTGGTCAGTGGAAGATTATTGCTAATACTTGTAATACTACCAAATAAGGGAAAATCAGAGGAGTAAAGATATTGTAACCTTAAAGGAGGGGGTACTGGGTAATGGGGCAGAGATACAAAAAAAGACAAAACAGGCTCTGATGGAAAAATGTGTTTGTACATCCACCCCACAGGCAGAGAAAAATGAAATACAGCTGACCAGGGAGAAACTAGAAATGGAGGAAACTGCTCCATTGTATAATGTCCAGAATTTCCAAGTAATGACAGAAATGCATCTCTGCCCTGTTCCTTTTATAAGGGAGGTGGTAAGATAAATAATAAAGAACCCAGTATGGACTCCCATAAGGATTTGGATAAGGAACCAGACCAGATGTTATCCCTTTCATCTACAGAATTTGAATGGGAGCCCTTCCCCAAATCAGTAACTAAACTGGACAACACTTTGGAACATGATTCCACAAAGGACTCTCCAGACATTTGGGCTTGGAAGAGACCCAGTTACAGTCCCAGCTGACACAGGCCAACCGGTGAAGGCTTTCAGATTTAGTGGCACATCACCCAGTTCCTTTTTCTCAGAATCTAATACAGGCACTTGCATGTGTTAATCTTGGAACAGCTGCACATGCTTAGGGAGGAAGTCTTAGTGGTAAAATCAACTCTTGCACATCAGGGAACTCTGATTAAGAATTCCTTTAGAGGATTAATCAAAATTAGACTGGGATCTGCTCATGATTCTATACTGCCTGACACATTGGTGAGCAATGATTCGGTCACTGAGTTAGATAATTCTTTGAGGCAAAATGCAGCTGCCCCAAAATTAGTCAACATCATTAAACAAAAATTGTAGAAAAAGAAGAAAACAAAATATAAAAGCAAGAAGCCTAAACAGTGGGAAAATGAAAAGAAGGATGAACATTAGGACAACAACTTGCTACAAAACACCATCAAAGTTTATAACCCCCATAAGAAAAACGCAACAGGAAGGAAGAACCAGAGCAAATTTCCCAGAGTGTCAACAGTTTAGGGGAGACAAAATTAAGAAAAAGACCATCTAATAAAGCCTTTAGCATAAACAAATAAAAGAATGATCAAAAGAGAATCATTTAAGCCCCTAAGGAAAAAGGGGAAAATGTTGAAAAAAACAGTACAAGAACTGGTAAAAAATCTGGATTCCCCAACCCTAGTGGTTAATTCCACAGTGAAACCCCAGCCACAAAGAGAAGATAATGATTTAGCAATAACAGAAGTGGAACAGGTACAAAGCCTTAGAAAAAATCAGGAATTGCAAAATAGGGGTACACCCTCCTATATCTGGCTGACAGGAAAGGAGGTAATCCTAAAAATTAAGGGCATTTTCAAGTGTAAGGATAAAACTGAAGATACATTAAATAAATTAATTTTCCAATTAATGAAGGTAAAACTAGGGATCCCAAATGGGAGAAATAATGTAATTCTCCCTATATGAGACAATTTAGTTCTCGAGACCCCAGTCTTTGTTATGATAAATAATTTGGATATAAGCAGCTGGATTTGGGGACAAGCCCTAAAGGTCAGACATCTACATGTAGTAGTTGAAGCCCCTATTTATTCCCACTTTCTTGGGTGAAGCAAAAGAACATTTTGCAAGTACCAGAGAATTCCAAAAAAGCAATTTGAAGGAGAACATACTAAATAAAGCAAGGACAAGAAAACTGGACAGTTTGCAGTCTCATCTGGTACTATCTGTTCATAGTTTATCAGCTACTGTATATATCAGGACACCTACTGTATGTAACATTAATGCACACAGTATGTTACCTTTTCGGGAAAATCATGGTATAAAACTGGGTGGACATAATGCAATAAAATCCCTCCAACTAAATCTGTGTCAGTGTCCAAGTTCTTACACATGTCATTTTGCACTTATTTCAATTGTTTTCTGAACTACTTTACTGTGTCGTATGTTAGGGTACATCTGTATTATGTCAGACCACTGTTGTATTTTGCATTGTTGTATCACCTGTAATTGCTGCTCATATTTGTCGGTAACTCTCTCAGCTCATGCCTGAAAATAGGCAATATTTTTGTCCAGTGCACCTACCCGGCAAACAAAACTAACTAAATAAATAAAGGGCTAAAATGGGTATGGAGAGATGGAGGAATTAATAACTACGTCCATATAAATATTACTATTAGGGACAACCTTTTGTATGTACAAATACTGGCAGAAGCCCAAAAGTTGGACAACTTGGGAATTTTGATTTATGATGAGACACCTTTTGAGTCAGGTGTTCACAAAGAAAAATATTCTATTTTTGAGAGGAACCCCCGATAATTCTACTTGACAAAGACCACTCCTCAAGGGAAGGATACCAAGAAAATGGAGGGATTTCTATACCAACAGAAAATAGGTTTAACCCCCTTAGCTCAGTTACAAGAGGATTGACTCACACTTCTGCCACAAGAGAATATTACCTATGGAAATGTTAGGGGGCAGTGATCTATCTCTGTCTAAAAATTTGAAAGTACAACAAGGTATTCTATCATGTAATATTGCTTGGATCCTTAAGAACTTAGCAGATAATCAATTTAGATAACTTATCAGTCACTTCACTTCCAGGTTATAGCATTACAAGAAACTTGAGCACTGACAGAGATTTTGTTAGAGGGTTTTTATTATATTATGTTTAAAGAAGAAAAGAAAAGTGTATCAGGGAGACCCATGGGGGATTGGCCTTTTACTAAACACTTCAAAAGATGTGAAGTTACAAACTGAACTATTTAACCACCCAAATGTAGTAATAATATTATTGTCTTGGGGAAGGGACAGCTTTCTATTAGCCAGTTGTTATATTCTTCCAATGAACAGAGAATATTATAAAGATAACTTATGGAAAATAGAGATTAATATCAAGAAAGCAATTTTTGATCACCTAGAAGTTGATTTTATTCTCATGGGAGATTTTGATGCAAGAATTGGTAACAAAGTCTGCTATTTAGAGGTAGATGAGGAAATAACATATCAAAGGTTTTCTGAAGACAATATTGTAAATGGGAATGGTAGAAGACTTTTGAAATTCCTTGATGACACAGGACATTGTGTACTGAATTGAATTTTCAGAGGAGAGTCCCCTATAAAATACAAATTTGTTTTACCATTAGGTGCTAGTGTAATAGATTATGGGCTGGATATTCAAACTGCGCCATTCATAGGCGCAAGCCCTGGAGCCGCGCAAAATAGTTGAGTAGGGGTGTGTCCTGGGCGATATTCAAAGGAGTTGTGCTATTGAGCAACTCCTTTGAATATCATCCCCCAGCCACAGCCACTGTGCATGGCGCAGTGGAACTTGCACCACCGCAAGTTGACAGAGTGGAGCATTCAACTTGCGGTGGCGCAAGTACCATTGTGCCATGCGCAAAATCACGATATTCAAAAGGTGACATGCAAATGGGGCTATAATTCATGCAAGGCATGGGGGGGCCATTTGCATGTGATTATGTCCCCATTTGCATGCCATTAGCATGTAGGTGCACCAATCCCCGAGGACTTGCGCCTGGCGCCCTGCCAGGCAGCAGCCGTCGGGGACCGACGCCCCCTGCAGCCCGATTGCGGGCATAGTGTACTCCCCACCAGCCCAATCGCAGGCAGCAATGTGGCTCCCCCCCTCCCGTACATATCCCTGGTGGTCCAGTGGACCGAAATGCCCGATCGTGGGTGGTATGTGTAATAAAAACCACCCCGAACATAACCCTGGTGGCTAGTGTCCTCACCCACCCACCCACAAAGCCCCACCACCCGCTCCCCGCGGCGGCGGGCGGCAGCATCCACCCGCTAGCCACCCTGCCGCCCCGACCCCGACTGCCTGGTAGGGCTGCATGCCCATTGGTGCAGGCAAGAGCCAATGGGCATGCAGCCATATCCCTAGACAGTCCAGATTTGTGAATGTCACAAATCTGGACTGTCATCTATATGGGCTGCACACCATTGGCTCTTGCTCTGCAATGGGCATGCAGCCCCTACTGGGCGATCAGATCCGGCAGCGACCAAGCTGAAGCGGTGGGATATGCCGCCCGCCGGCTGTGGGAGGGTGAGGTGGTGGGGCTTAGTGGGTGGGTGGGTGGGGACACCTAGCCACCAGGGCTATGTTTGGGGTGGTTTTATTACACATACCGCCCACGATCGGGCATTTCGATCCACTGGACCACCAGGGATATGTACAGGAGGAGGGGAGCCACATTGATGCCCGCGATCGGGCTGGTGGGGGTACACTATGCCCGCGATCAGGCTGCAGGGGGCACAGGGATCGGGTTAGGCCAGCCACAGGTGGCAGCTGCTGTGTTGCACCCTGCAATACAGCAGCTCACCTGTGGGTGGCCCTCAACCTAAGCCTTTTTTTGGCTCAAAGTCCTGCAGGCGCAGGTTGGGGTTGCGCCAGACAGCTCTGCACAGCCCGGCTGAATATCGGGCTGTGCAGTTTATGCATGATTCCTCCCTCTCCTGTTCAGCATGCATTCATTTGCATTGTGCTGTTGCTCAGCATGTTTTCTGTGGCGCAACTGCCTCCTGCTGAATATCGCAGAATGGAGCAAGTTTGGACTTGCGCAGGCGCAACCCTATTGCGCATGGCGCAACCCTTTTGAATATCTGGCCCTATATTTTTACATTTCACTGGCAAATCCCCAAGTATGAATCTTTAGAAGTCCTTGAAAGACCAGAAAGTGACCATTTTCCCATTCAGTTGATGCTAAAAAACAGGACTCTAATATGACTTCAATAAATGAAAATACCTATTGTGGAGGCATAACAATATGAAATATGAAGAAAATCCTTCTTTCTGAGGAATGAGAATTAAAAACTAAGGAAGGTATTTTACTCTCAAGAAATTACCAACAAAATTAAAGATTTCATAGAAAATAATAAGGCTGACGAAATGTACAATCGTATACATGGAATTTATTAAACAATTCTGCCATTTCTATATAAGCCTAAAATTAAACGCAAAAACAAAAAGTTGTTCAATTCTCATTGCAGGAAGTAAAAGGCTTCTTTAGTCAGATTTGTAAGCTATGTTAAACAAACTTCACCAAGAAATAATTATTAATCTCTGAATAAAATTAGGAAGCAGTATAAGATTTTTTGCAAGAACAAAAGGCACTGTTTGGTGAAGAACAATGGAGGGAAACGTTTCAAGCCATAAAAAGAGAGATTCCAAGAAGTTCTGGTTTCTGGTAGCCAGGGGTACTGGAAATTGTGCTGTAAATATAACAGCTCAGATAGAACCCCAGGCATGAATGAACTATTATAATAAAATCTTCTATTCAGATACTGAATTATATGACTATAATAGTATAATAGTAGAACTAAAATTACAAAAAACAAACAAACAAGCAAAACTATAAATATAACACCTTGGGAAACAAAGGAAGCTATACAGCAGATAAAAGGTAATAAGGCTCCTTGCCCAGATAAAATTCCCTAATATGTGTATAAAATAGAAATAGAGTGGTGGAGCCACCTTTTGGTGTTTTTATTCAAATGTATAGTAAAAGGTTTTTTTTCTCCGCGAGAGTGGAAGGGAAATATAATTGTACCTATTTTCAAAAAAGACAACCATTACTACCCAGAAAACTATAGACCAATAATTCTAATCAATTATTTAGAGAAGATCTTTATGAGAATAATCTGGGAGAGACTAGTCTCATGGGTTGACACTAACAATATATTTAACACTTAGCAGACAGGATTTTGTAAGGAATATTCCACCACTGATCAATATTTCATTTTACAACATGTTATTGAGACAGGTGATTCCATTATATATGGCTTGCATTGATTCCAAAATGGCTTTTAATGTTATCTCAAGACCTCTGTTATGGACAAAATTATCACAAACATCTATAGATAATGATATTCTCTGCATAATTATAAATCTGTACACAGACAACAGGACAACTGTAAGATATTATTTAAATTATAATATTTCACAGCTTTTCCCATTTAACAGAGATGTCAAACAAAGATGCCTGTTGGACCCCATTTTGTTTAATCTTTCTGTAAATGATTTACCAACACAATTACTTGAAATTCAGGGCTAATGGTAAAGGAAATTCTATTTCCCACCTTAATGTATGCAGACGATCTTTATATTGATCTTCTTTTCTCCAATTGGGTTGAAATAGGAAATAACAGTTCTGGAAAATTATTGTTTACAGAACAAACTCAAAATTAATGTGGCCAAGAACAAGATAATGATGTATGGGAGGAAAACATCTAACATAAAATGGATAGTAGGAAATTAAAATATGGATATTGTAAAACCATAAAGCTATCTTGGCCTATTTTTGCAGCAAATATCTCATGGGCAGAGCATATAGGGCCAGATTCTAGAAGAGTTACGCCTGGTGTAACAGCAGTTGCACCAAGTAGAATGGTGTATGTAGCAATTTATGCCAGCAGTTGCGACATGCGCGATTCTACAAAGTGGCCTGCAACATGGTGCAGGCGACTTGCGCCAAACAGCAGTTATGCCTGCAGTTGCGGCCACAGACCCCCTGCGCCATGGCACTAGGGGGTTTACGGCAGCAGTTGCACCCCACTCTAGAAGGGCAGCCACAAAGTCCCCACTGTTGGGATTCTACAAGAACTCCCGGAGGAGAACTGGCAATGTAAGTTACACCAGCAGTTAGCTGGTGTAACCTATGGCCGCCCCCCCGGGGGTCCTGTAGACCCGCCTGCAGACATGCCACCATGTCCACTCCCCATGCCGACATACCCTAGTGGGGCCCCACAGGGCTACCCCATCCCCCCGAAACACCCATTGGCACAAGCCCCACAGGGCGGTGCTGCCATCCCCCCACCCGTGCCCCGATCCCCGTCACCGGCCGCAATTGCGGCAAATTACCCTTCCCTGGTAGTCTAGTGGCCCCCTGTTCATTATAAATTAAAAAACTATCACCAGATCCCTGGTAGACTAGCACCCCCCTGATCATTATAAAATAAATAAAGATCTCCAAATCCCTGGTAGGCTAGTGGCCCCCTGAACATCATAAAATAAATATAGATCTCCAAATCCCTGGTAGTCTAGTGTCCCCCCCCCGATCAACATAAAATACATAAGTATCACCACTTCCCTGGTAGTCTAATGGCCTCCCACCCCCCCAGCCAGCCGTGCCAGTCCACCCAGCACCTCCCACCCATCCCCAGCTGGCGACTGGCACAGCCCACCTCTCACCTCCATGGCTAGCCGCTGACTGAGTTCTGTATAAGTGCTTACTGTAAAGATGAGCTCAGAAATTAATTTCTGAGTGCATCTTTGCAGCAGTGCTCCTACAGCACTCAGTAGGCAGCTAGCCATGGAGGTGATGAGAAACTGTCCAGTTGCTGGCTGAAGATAATGAGGTGCTGGGTGAACTGGCATGAATGGGTGAGGGGTGTGAGACCAGACTACCAGAAAATGGAGATACCTATGTATTTTATGTTGATCGGGGCCACTAGAGTATCAGGGTTTGAGATCTTTATTTTATGATGATCGGGGGACCGCTCGACTACCAGGGATTTGGGGATAGTTATTTATTTTATAATGATCGGGGAGGGCCACTAGACTGCCAGGAATTTGGATACCTTTATTTATTCTATAATGATGGGGGAGAGGGCACTGGACTACCAGGGCAATGGTGATATGTATTTATGTTACATTGATGGGGGGACACTAGACTACCAGGGCTTCACTGGGTATATGCTGCATTTGTGGCTGGCGACTTGAGGTCAGAGCACAGGTGGGTGGGTGGGTTGACTGCACTGCCCTGTGGGGCATTTTGCAAAGGGGGATTTGGAGGATGGGAGTGTGGGCAGCCCTGTGGGGCACCTCTGGCTTGCTGGGCAGGAGGGTGCACTTGTGCCCTGTGGCAGTGGGTTACGACATGCTGGCCAGGTACACCCTCTGTGCGGCGTACCTAGCCACATGGCACAAGTTGCAAGACTTTGCTGCGGAGACCCTGCCCCTTCTAGAATAGGGCACAGGGCCAATACCGCAGTTGCTGGTGGCGCAAGTTGCGTTTGACAGCAACTTGCACCATCCTTCTAGAATCGGGCCCATACACTATGCAAAAAATAAGTTGACCCAGGTAAAGGATGCTGTACTCCAAATTAATAAGGAATATTGTGGTTCTGCCCTTATTCCAGCTCTTAAGTGGCAGATATGAAAATGAATGCCATAGCACTATATATGTTAGGAATATGGTTTATTAAGAACTTTAAGCACATTGAACTACAATTCAATCAGTTCTGCCCTTTGATCTTACAGACTGCTTGCTCTACTCCAACATAAATAGTCAGAGCTGTGCTAAGAAGATTTAGGTTATAAAAATTAAGCAAAATAAAAAAGTTAGCTTACTGGATAATGTGCTCAAATACAGCCACATCGAAATTTACAAAAAATGCCTGTTGGAGAAGAAGGCATGGCTTTTAGTTTTAGTTTATTTATATTCAGAAAACCTTGAGCTAAAATAGCCCCTTTTCAAAGGTGTCCATGTCATTTACAGACAAACAGTACAAACAGTCCAAAACCATACAATGAAACATCTTTTTTATTTTTATTTATTTATTTATTTCAATTGCAGATTAATACCTTTGAGCCAGGAAGGCTCTTTTACAAATGTTCCATGTCAAGTGGACGAGAGACATAATTTACATAAATTGGTTACCGAACATTCAGAGTACACATTTGGTTACAGGCTGTATGGGTAGCAAGCAAATATGCTTATAACAGTGTCAGAAGTGTTACAAGATGTTGGAGTGCATTTTGACATTCTAAACTGATCACATTAAAAACAGGAAAAGGAGTCGATCAGACAAGAACCACATAGCAAGGTGGGAGTAGCCTGGGGGGCTTTGTCACAGTAAAAGGAAAGAGAGGAGAGGGGAAAAGCTGGGGTAGGTGTCAGGGAGGGGGTGGAGAGAAAGGAGTAGAGAGGAAGGGGGAGGTAAGCAGAGGGGTGATAAGTTATGATGGTGATTAGTCACAGGTATTTATTAATTGCATTCACATAGGTTCTTTTGGGCCAGAAGGGTTAGCAGTTCTCTTTTAAAGGGTCCAATTTTTGTGTGTTCCAGGGAGGTAGGAGGGAATTCATTAAACCAGGTGAGCCCACGGTAGGGAGACAGAGAATGCTGTGCAAGGCTGGTTCTTTTGAATGGGACATGGAGCACACCATTAGCCAAGCTCCTGGTGACTTTTGTTTAGCCCCCCAGGACCAGGTGGCAAACCTTGTTGAGTAGTACTTCTACTCAATTTTGGGCTGAGTCTGTGGCAGCACTGTAGATGACAAGGGCATAGTCAATGACTGACAGAATGAAGCTTTGAGTGACTAGGCTTAGAGCCTCAGGGGTCATGGCTTGCCTGTGCCTATAGAGGATTCCTAACTTAATATTAACGGATTTGACTACATGGTCTATATGGTGTATGAGAGGGTGTCATCAATATGTACCCCAAGATATTTAAAGGTGGAGACTTGTTCAATGCCATCCCCTTTCTGGCTATAGATAGTCAGGTGTTCAGCATTCCTTTTGGAATATGGCAAAGTTAGGTACATAATTTTTTTTTAATATAGTTTAGAAGGAGCCTGTTTTGAGTGAACCAGTTCTCTAGCATAGCAAAGCAATGCTGTAGGTTTTGTGCTATTTCTGATGTGTGGCTGCTAGGCACTGAGATAACTGCATCGTCTGCATACAGCAGCATTTTAGTGGGACAGGCATTGGGAAGGGAGTTAATAAAGAGGCCGAAGAGAAGTGGCCCTAAGATCAAGCCCTGGGGAACCCCAAGGGATACCTTTATAAGTCTGGAGGTTGCACTTCTATCCACACACACTGTGTCCTGTGTGAAAGGTAGCTGTTAAGCCAGGAGATGGAATCTACTGACAGTCGCAGGGTCCTCAGGTGTCTGAGCAGGATTTGGTGGTTGACTGTGTCAAAGGCTTTGGTGAGGTCTATAAATATGGACCCCACTGTTTTTCCCATGTCAAGGGCTTCGTAGATGTGTCAGGTATAGTCGACTAAAGCTGTGATGGTGCTGTGTCTGATACAAAACCCATGCTGCTATGGGCAGAGCAGATTGTACTTGTTTAAGTATTCAGTTAGCTGGACTGAAACAACCCTTTCTAATGCTTTAGATAGAGGTGGTAGTATTGAGATTGGGCAGTAGTTCCCTAGGTTAGTTCTGTCCCCATCTGTAAACACTGGGGTGACCAAGGCAGTCTTCCACCTATCTGGGAAGATTCTAGTGTGCAAGGAGATGTTGAAAAGTATGGTTAGAGGAGAGACAAGTTTGCCCAATGCTAGAGCTAGCAACTTCATGTCTAGTGAGTCAGTCCCGGCCCTGGTTTTGTTTAGGATTTTTTTGACATATTTTACTGTCTGGGCCCTAATTATTTGCCTAAAGTAGAATGGTGGTTGGCCTGGTTTAGGGGTGAGAAGAGGGTTTGGGTCAATGGAATCCATTGCTGATGAGGTATGGAGAAATTCGGGAGGGGGAGGACAGAGCTGAGGTCTGTGAAGGCATTATTGAAGGCATTGGCCAGGTCAATAGGTTGCTGTAAGGGGCCAGATGTTGAGACGACAAGATGGCGGCCACGCTGGGCTGACCATCTGCACAGCTTTCTTTTGCAGAGTTTTAATTCTGTTTTATTTGTTTAGTAGTTTGCTTTTATTCGTTTAGGCTTGGTCCCCTGGATATCGATCCTATATTGAATTTGATACCGAGTTTGAGGCTGCTGTTGTCCTGTCAATGGACTGGGGAGACTGAGGAGAACAGTGCCAGTTGAATGGACTTGGAGGGCAGGCGTTACTTTGATCTGCATTCCCACTCGTGTGTTTGGTGTGTCAGGTGGGCGTACACTGCAGTTTCTGTTCCATATTGGATTTGCGCACCATGTTTGAGGAGCTGCTGCTATCCCACTGATGGACTGGTGAGACTGAGAAGGAGAGGATTGGTTTAAACATTTGTGGTCTAGCCCAGAAAGTGAACCAGGAAGATATTCCATCCAATGAGGATGAATACAGAGGGGTCGCATTGGGAGATAAGTAACTTGTGGTTGTTGGATAGTGTTTTTCTGTGAGTTCCTTCAAGGCACTGCTGGCATGCTATGTTGGCAAGTTTATTTTGTATGATTACCATGCTGCTTCTAACCACAGGACTTGCAATGTTTTATTGAATTGAGGACGATTTGGGCACTTGGTATTCCTCTTCCTACTCGTCCTTTGAGGGGTGCCTGTGTGTGCATTGGGGTCGCTATGGGAGGTGCCGATAAACATCTAATGAAGAGTGGATGTGCTATCAGCAGCCTCCAGGTCTCTCGGGGGAGTCTTCTTTTTAGCGGTCCCCAGCTGGGGTCCATAGTTGTGGCTCCTTAGTGCAGGGTATTTCCCTCCTGGGGTGAGTGGTGGAGGGTTTTTTCCTTTTGCTCTTATATTCATTTTATTCTGAAAGCAAGATTTGATCACCAAATAAATAACATTGGGAATTTATTTGCTGCATTTGAATTGAATTTTTACCTCAGAGGCGGTGAGAGAACCTCTGTGGTTTTAATGACCATTTGAAAGATCTCCCTATTGGCAGTGAGAGTGCCACTTGGGATATTCATCTGCGGATTGACTGCCGAAAGACTTTGGGAATTTTGAATATAAAGTGACTGTGCCATCCTGAGTATTGGAATTTTTTATGCAATTTGCAGTTTGTTTTCCTGAACTGTTTTTGAAGATCTAATCTTGAGTTTTGTTTTTAGGGGGTTGTTTGGGGGGTTTATTGGTTATTTGATCTGTTTGTGTGTGTGTTGTGAGCGTGTGTGTATTTTTGTGTTTGTGTATGTGGTGGTGTGGTATTGAGTTTTGTTTTGTTTTTGGGACTACATAGTTGGGGAGGATGTGTCTGGGAATGCATGCAGACCTGGGGCGGGCCAGGATAGTGTATGGGGCATCCCGGCTGCTTGATCTTTGGACCTTTTTCAGTCCCCCTGTATCAGATACTACAGCAAGGTGCTGCAGGAAGGTTAGAATTGGGAGGAGTCATAGGATTCGATCAGGGCTGGGTGCCCCTTGCACTATGGGTGGTAGGATCAAGGTGGTGGGGTGCAGAAGGCACCCTGGGATCAGACCGGACTTGGGGAGAGGCCCGACATGTTTAGTTCCTGTCACCATGGTTTCCACCAGACCGAGTGGGCAGGTAGCCAGAAGGGCTGTATTGTCCACCAATCCCCTGAGGGCGGTGCTCTGCAATGCCAGATTGGTCAGAAACAAGACTGCAATTATAGCGGACTTGGTTTCTTTGGCCGATCTGGCTTGCATTATGGAGACCTGGATTGGTGATGATGGTGGTGGCCCAGTTTTAGAGGCTGCCATCCCATCTGGGTATACTGTAGTGCACTGCCCCAGAGTGGAACGCAGGGGTGGGGGGGTTGCCATCTGTTTTAGATCTGAGCTCGGCTTCGCTGTGCACACAGTGAGAGCACCACATTCATTTGAGTGTGTGGCCATCCGTGGGGGACTGGGCGCAGGTTGCTTGGTCCTCCTGATTTATTGCCTCTCTGGGGTGATGGGAGATTTCCTGCAGGAAGTGGCCGATTTCATCATCAGTGAAACACTGGAGGCCCCCAGATGTTTAATGCTGGGGGACTTTAATGTTTGGGAGGAGGATGAATCTTCTCAGCTTGGTCATAACTTCCTCCAGATGATGTCATCTCTGGGCTTTGCGAAGGGAGTTTCTTCCGTGACTCATCAGGGTGGCCACATATTGGATTTGGTGTTCTCACTGGGGCTTGAGATAAATAGTCTGTGTTGATAGGGTCATTTGGTCCGATCATTGCACGGTGAAGTTCTGGTTCGGGGCCCCGCTTGGTAGCCCTCCCCCTGCAGAGATGGTCAGCTACCGCCCTTTGAGGGGGCTTACCCGCGAGGGTTTTTTGGTGGTGGCTGACCTATCTAGCATGGACAATGCATGCGGGGGTGTGTGCATAGTGACACGCTTATAATAAGGCGCTTTCTGGTGCGCATGACTCCCTCGCACCAGCCCGTGTATGACCCAGGTCTTCTCACTTGAGGTCCCCTTGGTTTGATGGGGAGCTCAAGGAGATGAAGACCTTGGGTCAGAGATTAGAGCACTACTGGCAGAAGTCTGGCCTGGGGGTAGACAAACTGGCCCTACATATGCACTATGGTGCATACCAGGGGGCAATCAACCGTAAGAAGGCAGAATTCCTGTCCAGGGAGATTGCTGCCGGGAGGAACTGACCAACTGTGCTCTTTCAGACTGTGGACAAGCGTCTTCATCCTTCCTGTCTACAACCGAAGGTAACTTTTTCGAATGCATTTTGTGATGGGTTTGCTCGGTTCTTCTCGGACAGGGTGTCTGCCATCAGGCACGGGGTTCCGCTAGTGGACCAGAATCTGGCCGAAAGTGGTTGCCATGGGCTGCCGGAGAACACTCCACCTGTTTGGGATGAGTTTAGACTGGTGGAGGTAGCTGAGGTCATTGAGATTGCCTCCAAGCTTTGGCACACCTTTTGTGTACTGGACCCGGTGCCAACTCATTTCTTAATGAGATGTGTTGACTCTGTTGGCCCGGTGTTGCCCTGATTGTCCAGTGTTCCTTGTCGGAGGGGGTCTTTCCTGATGTCTTGAAGGAGGCATTGGTGAGACCCGTTCTGAAAAAAACGTTGTTGGAACCTGAAATCAAGGCAAATTACCGTCCTATCTCCAATCTTCCATTCTTAGGTAAGATTGTTGAGAAGGTGGTGGTGGCGCTTCAGCTTGAGGAGCATCTCATGGCCCATAATCTTTATGAACTGCTCCAGTCTGGGTTTCATGTAAGGCATAGCACAGAAACTGCACTAGTTTGGGTGCACAATGACCTCCTTAGGGGCTAGAGATCGAGGGGAGGGGACAATTCTTGTTCTCCTCGATCTTTCTTCAGCATTTGACATGGTGGACCATCGAGTGTTACTTGACCACCCAAGGGAATTCTGTGGACTCGCCGGCTCTGTCATCCACTGGTTTGAGTCTTTTTTATCCAACAGGAGGCAGAGGGTAGTGATGGGGAATTTCTCCCCCTCCCCTGACCACCTGTTGTGTGGAGTTCCCCAGGGTTCGGTCTTGTCACCGATGTTGTTTGCCATGTACATGTTACCCCTGGGAGAGCTCATTAGGAAGTACAGCTTGGGCTTTCACTGCTATGATGACGATACCCAGCTTTACTTTTCCTTTGCCCCTGGAACATCTTGTGCAGTAGAAGTGCTTAACAGCTGCCTTGCTGAAATCAATGACTGGATGGCCTCCAGCTGGTTGCGACTTAACCCCAGTAAGACAGAGGTACTGGTGGTTGAGTCGAACAGAGGACGTGATAGGTTGGCCTTTGGTGCAGAGACAGGACTTTACCTTAGCTCTGTACCGTTGAAGGCCTCCTCTAGGGTGCGTGATCTGGGTGTTATTCTTGACAGAGGTTTGACACTTGAATTTCAGGTGGCCTCCATTGTCTGTACTAGCTTTTATCATCTGAGGAATATCGCCAGGATCAAGCCCTTAGTTCTGGCTCTGGATCTCCCCATTTGGTGCATGCCTTTGTGACGCCCAGGCTTGACTACTGTAATGCACTCTATCTCGGGGTCTCTGGGGGTACCCTGCACTGACTACAGCTGGTGCAGAATGTGGCGGTGAGGTTGTTGACAGGACAATCTAAATACTGTTATATTACCCCGGTGCTGCGTCATCTGCACTGGCTGCCGGTTAGGTGGAGGGTCCTCTTTAAGGTGGGTTTGCTCACCTTTAAGGCCCTACACAGCCTGGGCCCTGGCTACCTGAGTGACCTTCTTTCACCTGCTGTCTCAGTCCGTTCCCTATGATCCTCTTCTAGAGGCCTCCTTGTGATTCCCAGGATGAGGCTAAGAACTGCAGGTGACAGAGCATTTAGTGTCACCACCCCCCGTCCTGTGGAATTCGCTTCCTTTAGTTGTTAGGGAGGCCCCGTCTGTTGAGGTTTTTAAGGCCCGATTCAAGGCATTTTTGTACGATCAGGCATTCCTGGACTATGTTTTATAGTTTATATTGTTTAATTTTTTAAGGTTTATTTTCATTTTAGAGAATGAAATAAATTGTGTAGCAAATTATGTTTTAACTGTTTGGAGCTGTGTATTTTATTGATTGTTATTGTGCTGTGTTGTTTTTATTCGATTGATGTACGGTGCCCAGAGCCTCTGGGATGGGCGTCTTCTTAAATAAAATTTGCCTTGCCTTGCCTTGCCTTGCCATTACTATGAGATCCGGTGGAGCTCTGGATTCTTTGCCAGTGAGTGACTTAATGCTATTACAGAATTCCCTGCCATTGCCCCAGTTTCTTTTAAGTTGTTCTCTGTAGTAAGTAGCTTTGGCATTTCTTACTTGCCTAGTGCACTTATTTCTAGCCTCTTTGTAAGCAGTAATGTCGGATTGCCTACCTGTCTCCCTAGCAATATGCCAGAGGTTGTCCCTTTGTTTCATCTGGGCAATTAGAGGGCCAGTGAGCCAGGGGTTAAAGGCTCCTTTAATTTTGACAGTTCATACAGGGGCAAATATGTCACAAGCCTTTTTAAAGGTTGATATGAGGTAGTCAAGGGCTTTATTAGCGTCACTACAGCCGGCTAAGGGGGACCAGTCTGCTTCCTTCAAATAACTCTTAAAATTGCCTTCAAGCCCCTTTTTGAGGTAGCAGTTTTTGGAGACCTGGGGGGGTCTTTAGGGCCCTTATTAGTCCAGGAGCAGAGTACCAGTGAGTGGTCACTTAAGGTGTCAGGCAGGACAGTAACATTTTTGATATGCTCAGAGTTGGTGGCAAGAAGCCAGTCTATGAGTGTGCGTGTGCCAGTGTGGTAGTTCAGCCTTGTTGCCTGCGTGACCATCTGCATGAGATATAGGCCATGGATTCGGTCCATCATGGTAACAGAATCCTGGGCAAGCCAGTTTGTGTTAAAGTCCTCTAGGATGACCTGCTCACATTCTTTATTGAATTTGCTAAGGTGGTTGAAGAATAGGTCAAACCCACAGGCTTGCTTGCCTGTGGGGTATGTAGACAGTGGTCAGAGGCATTGCTTTGCCTTGTCATCCTATAGATAGCATGATGGAGAGAAGCTGGGCTTCAATAGTGTTTACACTGAGTGGCATAACCTGGCCACTAATTTTGTTACCCAGATAGACCAAACACCCATCCCCATGTTTGGCTTGTCTATCTAGCCGGAAGGAGGTGTTTCCATCAAGTGAGACGGAGGAATCAGATTTGTATGAGACATCCACATTTCAGTGAGCGAGATAATGTCCAGTTTGTAGACAGCAACCCATGCCTAGAATTGGGATAGTTTGGGTAGCAGACTCACAATATTAATTGATGCAATTTTTAGGCACCGGTGGTTGTGGGGTACCCAGTGCCAGGAGGTCCAGGGTTGGGGTGAATATTCCCAGAAATCAGTAACAGTATAACGATCACCCTGGAGAGGTAGCACTTCCACCAAGTTTTAGTGATCTGGGACTTTCTGTGCCTTGTATTGTCCTGGTTTGGTATCTGCTGTTTAGTGGTATATGTGCACATCAGGGCCATGGCAACCTCTGGAGTTAAAGGGGTGACTGGTTCATTCTTTCTTGGAAAGTGAACCTCCAAGGATTGCTGGATGCGGGATCCTGGTGCTCCAATGTACCATATTTGTTAGCTACAGTGCTAATTAGTGAATGCATGGTGCTAAACTGGGGCTCGGTATGTTTGTCATTAGTAATTCTGGCCGGGGGGGGAAGGATGAGTAAGGCCAGAAGATAAGTGTGCCAGGGAAAATAATATTCTAAAATCATAATTTTAAACATGGTGCCAGTATTTGGAAGACCCTTTAGGAGAGGGGCAGAGATTCTGAAGGGATATCAGCCAGGGAACATTGTGACAGTAGTTATCGGTAAAACAAAGAAAAAAGTCTAAGGGAGGTGGGGTGGAAGGGCAGATTAAATTAGCACACAGGAATGAGGGAGGAAAAGCTTATGTTTAACAGTATGGTGTGAGCAGAGACCTGAGGTTCTTGCTCATAGCAGTGCTATCTGTATGTGGCAGGGTGCTGAGCAGCCTCTAGTGGTGAACTTCTATAGGCTGCAAATGGAGAAATGGACTGATTGGTTCAGCCAGCAACCGAGTCCCTATAAAGGGCATGTTCACTGGGGTGGTGGCGGGGGGGGGGGGAGCATCGGTGGGGCCACCCACTTTTCCCTCAGCAGGCCCATGGATGTTTCACTGCTCAGGGCTGCATGGCCACTAGCTGCATACCTTTGCTCCTGATTTTGTTCCGGGGGTGGAGGAAGGCAAGATCACAGTAACCCTCTTGACCTCTGCATGTTGGACCCTCTGTCGGTCAGTCCCTACCAGCTGTGGAGAACAGGAGAGGAGGTAAGAATATATAGACAAATGCCAGACAATGGGGTGGGGATGGTAAGAACAGGCTAGGTGGGACGAACAAAGATGGGGAGTCCAGGCTCTCAAATTACAGCCGAGAAACAAACTGGGTTGGGATGTTACACTACAAGTAAATGTGAGCTTTCAAATCCAAATAACTCTGGCATCAGAACATCACTGAGAGCCTAAAGAATTAATTAAACAGGGCAATCTGGTCAGGGCTAAATGACAGCTTACTGCAAGTAAATCTTCGGCTAGAGAGCAATTAAAGTATCAGCACTCGGTAGCTAAACACAGCTCTTTACATGATATTGGGAGTGCCAGTTGGAGTAAAGTAAAAAGAGGCAAGCAATCACTATGCTGTAAGAAAATTGACTAACAGTAAATCTTCGGCTTAAATTCCATTAAAGCAACTGCAGATTGTAGCTAAACACAGCTTCTTACAGGAGCAATTAAAGTACCAGTCGGAATATATTAAAATTTAAGGCAAGCAGTCACAATACTGTAAATGTAGAGACTATCTCCACATGCATGCCGACTGCAGTCAGTCCTGGTGTAAATTTAAAAAATGGTGCCACTTTGCCCTCAACAGGTCTGTGGATGTTTCACTGCTCAGGGCTGTGCAGCCACTAGCTGCATACCTTTGCTCCTGATTATGTTCCAGGGGGTGGGGGGGGGTGAGATCACTGTAGACCTCTCGACCTCTGCACGTGGGACCCTCCATCAGTTGGTCCCTACAAGCTTTGCTCCTGATTTTGTTCTGGGGGTGGAAGATGGTGAGATCACCATAGCCCTCTCAACCTCTGCGTGTGGGACCCTCCGTCGGTCAGTCCCTACGAGCTTTGCTTCTGATTTTGTTCCGGGGTGGGGGAGGGTGTGATCACCTTAGCCCTCTAGACCTCTGCATGTGGGACCCTCCATCAGTTGGTCCCTATGAGTTTTGCTCCTGATTTTGTTCCAGGGGAAGGGCAAGATCACCATAGCGCTCTTGACCTCTGCATGTGGGACCCTCTGTTGGTCGATCTCTATGAACTTTGCTCCTGATTTTGTTCTGGGGGTTGGGGGAGGGCGAGATCACTGTAGCCCTCTCGACCTCTGTGTGTGGGACCCTCTGTTGGTCGGTCCCTACGAGCTGTACAATTACAAACCAACTTATTTGAAGACAGATTTCATACGCAGTTTTTTAAAGCATTGAAAGTATTTAAATCACAAATCTCAGATGGAAGCAAATTCCATACCTTTGCTGCTCTAATAGAAAATGACCTTTGTCCTAATTTAGTTCTCCTGTAGGAAACTTGAAGTCTTTGACATGCCACGTTCCTAGTAAGGAATCTGTTTGAAACTTGATCAAATAATGATTTAACCCTAGACGGGTTATGGCCCAGAAGTGACTTTTTACACATAATAATGAGATTGTAATCAATTTAAAAATGAAGTGGTAGCTAATTTAGTGCACTATATAACTGACACCTATCACTATCCCTTTTACAGTTTAAAGCAAATATACAGGCATTATTTACTGTACAGCAGCATTAATTTTCTCCAAGATAGTATTACAAGTTGCTTAATAGACAACTAATGGTTATCAGTGGATACCCTGTCCCACTGCCTTAAAGAAATAGAAGCCATGCTTACCTCAGTCCAACTGGACCATTTATGGTAGGATTGGTTGAAAGGGATCAGTATCTCCCCAAAATACATGGTGACAAAGATAGACTGCAGAACTTGTCTGAAAAGCAAGATATGGAATATATAATCAATGCAAACATCTATAGGTGGTATTCAAAAAACAAAATTTGTCATAGGATAGGCCCATATCTCCTATTCCTGATTCCAAAGATAGGAGAATATATTTCCAATTTAGGCTTCAATTCAGTTCAATTCAAATACAATTTTATTTTTTAACCAGCAAATACACCATTGAGATACTCATTTGCAAGGTGGTCTTGGGGGGACACAGATAGTATACATAAAAGGAAAACACTACAGATTTATACAGTAGTTCACACAACACAGTGGGTAATACATAACAAGAGACAGTCAGATTACTCAGATTTTTACATATCTGCATAAGTGCAAGCAGCTAACTGCATAACATGATTGAAATGGAAGGAGGTAAGGGAGAAGGTAGAGCATGATCCATAAGATGAGGTAGGAATAGTCAAACAGAAGTAGGATGAAGGGGGAAAAAGGTGTAAGGGAGAGAGGCTCAGGGAGTAGCAGGGCATAGACAGACAGGAGTGCAAAACAAAAGAAAGAAGGGGAGCAGGGAGAGCCAGGGGCAAATATAGTGGTAAGTGCCATATAAAATATCAAAAGGGGGGACCCTAGGCATAGCACTGGCAGTTTTCCTTCAACAGAGGTTTCAGAAGAGATTTAAAGGAGGATAGTCTAACAAGGTGAGTTAGTTTTAGGGTATTTTGGAGGGAGTTCCACAAGGTTGGTAAGGCGTGACTAATGGATATGGTGCCAATACGAGATTTTACCCTGGGGGTATTAAGCGAGATATAATCATATTTTCTAAGTGAGTTTGTGCATGGTGTTGATTTAAAGAGGCTGGATATGTAAAGAGGGAGTTTGTTAGTGAGGGCTTTGAAGGTCCAGATGGAGGCATTATGCCATCTTCTGTAAGATAAGGAAGTCCTGCCAAGTTGGCTGTAAAGTGAGCAGTGGTGTGTTTTGAATGAAGAGTCAGTCACAAATCTCAAGGCCCTGTGGTAGAAGATGTCCAGCTTAGTAAGGACAGTTTTGGGACAATGACTGTAAAGAAAGTCAGCATAGTCAATTAGTGGAAGGAATGTTGTTTTGACTAATCGTAGTTTTGCTTCATAGGTAAGCAAACGTTAGATATGGAAGAATAATCCCAGCCTTTGTTTTAGCTTTTTGGAGAGTTCTGGAACATGAGGGATATACGAGAGCTTACAGTCCAACAAGAAGCCTAGATACTTAAATTTGTCCACTCTTTCCAGGGTTTCACACAGCATAGATACGATATGCATATTGGCAGGATGATGTGATCCAGAAGATGCATTAGTTGATGGGGAGAAGAACATGACTTTTCTCTTTTTGGCATTGAGTAGAAGTTTCAGATGTAGCAGATTTTGCTGTAGGATACTAAATTCTTGCTGTGCTATAAATCCCTGTAGGCAGATTCAGTGGTAGGATGAGAGACCTAAAGCACAGTATCATCTGCAAATAGGTGAATACTGTCAGATGTAATATTGTGGTCAGTAATGTTTAAGTATATTGGCCTAAGATTGAACCTTGAGGTACCCTTCTCAGAAGGATTTTGCTGGGCGAAAGGTCACCCTGCGCCTTCACCTTTTACTGCCTTCCAACAAGGTAGCATGAAAACCATTTAAGGGAATTATCATTCAGCCCGATGTGGTGTAACTTGGTCAGTAGCAGATCGTGATCCATTGTATCAAATGCTTTGCTTGAGTCAAGGAAAAGCATAGTGACATAATTCCTCGCATCAAGTGCAATTTGTCAATCATTAGTAACCTTGGCTAATGCAGAGACTGTGCTGTGACTTGGCCTAAAGCTAGACTGTAGAGGGTTTAGTAGGTTGTGATTCTCCAAAAATTCCCTTAGTTGACAGTTTACCAGCTTTTCAAGATGTTTTGACAAAATAGGAAGAAGAGAGGTGGGTTTGTAGTTGTTCAAGTCACATGGTTCACCAGATTTCAGCAGAGGGATGACTTGGGCAGTTTTCCACACTGGAGGGAGTGCTCCTTGAAGGAGTGACATATTGAAGAGGTGAGTGATTTGCGGGACAATTTGGTCAGCCCCTGCACTTTTTTTAATATCTAGGTGGGTTAGGAGGTCTTCAACTTGCTTGAGTTAGGCAGGAGTGAAACTAAAGGCTTGAAACATACCCCTCCAAATTACTGTCATACAGATAAAGCAATAGACAAAAACTATTTGATCTTGATTTGTAGTGTGATTGGGGGATGACTGAATATGAAACCTTTGAGCATGTATTTCTCCACTGCAAAAAAGTTGAAAAAATATGATTTGAATGTTTAGCCCCCTATGCGTATTAGACACAAGGTGATGGCCAAACTTTTTAAATGCACTCAGTTCACTCCTCTGTAGATTCTGTAGTAACAGATGTAATAATACATCTTAGATGGATATGCACATGGTTATCTAAAAGTTATAAAATCAAATAATCTCTGTTCCTTTATGATTGTTTGCTTTCCAGCCCACTCCTAGGTGACTTTCTTTTTTAGTGTTTCAGCACTTTCTATCCCTGTTGCTAGGGTTATTGGCAATTACAGGCACAATAGATTTATACAGTAGATAGATAGATAGATAGATAGATAGATAGATAGATAGATAGATAGATAGGGTTTGTAACCCAGATCATGAAACTTCTGTAGTGACCAACACTACAGAGACTACAGCACCACATTGCTGTAATGTTGGTGCTGGAAACTGGCACTGTCTTCCCGGGGTCTTGCAACCCCCCACACAGTCAGCTCTGACTCAGAGTTGAGAATCTGGAGCATGGGTGCAGGGGGCACAGCCCCCTGAAGAAAACATGTCCCTGTATGTGGAACCGCATGCCGAACACAAACTGAGTTGACATGCCGGTTTCGCTGTCTGGTAATTCGACAAGATTTTTGTCGGCGACCAGTCATAGATCCAATAGATACATAGATAGATAGATAGGTAGATAGACAGACAGACAGACAAAACCTTTATTTTTTAACAGGATTTACCTTTTATTTTGCAAAAAACTTACAGTTTCCGACCCGAAAGTCCTACCCCCACCCTGCACAGACAAAGAGGGATCGGAGGGTTGGCATTGGCATCTCCTACCCTAACGCCCATCACACTCCATTACAAAATAAGTTGGGCAGTCACAGCATAGGAGAATGGGGTGAGCGTTAAGGCTGAGATGCCAATGCCAAACTCTAATCCTCTTTGTTTTGTAGGGGTGGTAAAGAAGGAAACCCCTAATGCCACATTTCCTACTTTTTGATGCTTTAACCATAACCGATGCATTAACAAAGTTGTTTGCAATTTATTTCCTTACTTTTTTAGATAGTATAATAGTATGTTTATTTTACTGTGGGAGCACAGGGTCCTTTGGACCCTGCACTCCCATCCCTCCACAGATGTGCATATGTATCTAGCTGTGGAAACATAGGAGCCTCTGGGCCCTGAACTTCCACGCATCAAGTTACGAGCAGGCACAGTGAAATTGCAACAAATAGTCATAACTGTGCCATCTTAGATAATATTCACCCCAAATTTTCAAATTACGCTTCTTATCACATCACCGCATGTACCTAATACAGAAAGCTTTCAAATCCCCATTGAAATGCAATTCTGCTAACTGTAATGCCATTCTGCACCACAGGTATGGAAAAACAGTTTTATCAGGATTTGAAAAATTACAGCTGTACTACAGTATTCATGAGGTGGTGTGAAAAAAATGGCAATGTTGAAAATCTGGAATGAAAATATGAAAAATTGGTGAAGTTATGAGCGTACATAGAAACTGTGCAACGCATGCTCGCAACATGGTCATTTTCAGAAATGTATTCAGCAGATGTTCAACATGGCCTTTTTGGGACCTCACCTCATGAACTCTGGCACTGTCATTTTGTTACTCCATCACGAAAGTTGATTTTGCACAGCAATCGCACCATTCTATGCCACAGGTTTAGAAACAAGTTTTGGGCAGGATGTGAAAAATGACAGCTGTACTGTTCATGAGGAGGAGTAAAAAATGGCAATGATGAAAATCTGGAGTGAAAATACTACAAATTGGAAAGGTAATGAGCGTGCATAGAAACTGCCCAACACATGCTCATAACACAGTCATCTTTGGGAATTTTTTCATCAAGTTTGCAACATGGGCTTTTGGGGACCCCACCTCATGAACACTGGCACTGTCATTTTGTTAATCGGTCCTGAAAGGTGATTATGTGCAGCAGTCATGAAATCACCTTTCGGGACTGAGTAACAAAATGACAGTGCCACTGTTCATGGGGGGGGGGGTGTTCCAAGAACCCCATGTCAAAAATTTGGTGCAAAAATTAAAAAAAATGGCTGAGATATCAACATAAGTTGAAAACGCCATTGACAGCCATTATACAGTGCTTACCTTGATTCTTCAATTTGGAGTTCAACTTTGAATAGTGCAGATGTGTCCCGGTCCACAGAAGATCACAACCACTGACCTCGGGAGGTAAATATGGGGTAAGGGGGTGTGCAGGGAGGTGGGTGCACAGAGGCAGGGTTGGGATGGGAAGGGAGCATGGGGAGATGATGAGGAACTGTCTTCTTTTTTACAAGGTAAAAAACGATGTTGGGAATAGTTTTCTTTTTTGCAGGTAGAGATACATGTTTTGGGACACTTGGGTTGGGCTCCCCAGTGTCCCACAGTGCTTGTGGGGGATGTGTGCTTTTTTGGACACTGAGGGTGGATCCCAGTGTCTCACAATGAGGGACCATTTTCTTTTTTTTTTCAGGTTTCAAAAATAAAATAAAAACATCAAGGGACTGATTTTTGGACACTGGAAATGGGCCTCCCAGTGTTCCACAGTGCTTGGGGGGGCTTCATAATGTTGACACGTGGATTGGGCACCCAGAAATCAACAAAGACTTTGATGCAGAATTCTGCATCAAAAAATGGCAGTTCAATGCAGAATTCTGTGCATCAAAAAATGGCAGTTCAATGCAGAATTCTGTGTTTTTAAAACCCTTTTCGCAATCCATTTACTACCAGCTGATCTTAGCAAAAGTCATCGACTCATGAACAGTGATCAGCTCATGAACAGGGTTTTAAAGTTAAAAAAATGCCATTTTTGAGATAACTAAAAGAAATCAAAGGCATGGGCGGGTACAGGAGTTCCCCCTAACAAAAACCCATGCTTTGGAGTCTCCATGAAACATCCCTGAGGCAAGTTTTACATTTTGGTTGTCTACCCTCGCTAAGTGGGAAAAAAAGATGGCAGCTTACAAACAGGGATTTTTTTCTCATGAAGAGAGATTCCCCTTCACCAAAAACACCTCTATCCAAGAAATGGAACATTGAGAAAAGTCCAATAGGCTATAACGGGACCTAAAACAATAACATTGCAACAGATTAATATTTTTGCTCAACATTTTCACTGTCTGTTCTATTACCAAAGTTCTTTATACGCAATAAAAATCATGCAGAAATTCCACTCCATCTGGCCACAAGCTGATGATGAAAATCTGGAAAAAAGGTGATTTTATTTTTACTTTTTTTTCGCTATCTGGATCTCAGAATCCACACATCTGACCAGAACAAAACTTTCCATATCAAGAGATCTACCCCACAGGACAATGCGTACCAAATTTCATGCAAACCATTGATTGGTTGCAAAGTTATTAAAGTGCAAAGTTTTAGGTTTAACATAGAAACTGCTGCTCAACCCTAACTATAGAGGTGCTATTGCACCTCTATAATATATATATATATGTAGTAAAAATGTTTTAATTCCTAAAAAACATCACATGACACAGACCATCATAAATATCAAAATATTAAATGCAAGTTTTAAACATGTACATCTATCTCACAGTTCTTAATAGATGCTTATTTATGGGTCTTAGAATTGTTGACAACCCCCCAAAAACACCAAACTCTGAGATATTAATAAGCAGAAGATCATCTAGTACTTGCCTGTTTTTAAGTCACTTAGGCCATAACCAAGTCTTCCCTGTATTACTCTAAATAAGACACCTTACAGTTTTAAACAAAGCAAGTGCATGTTTCTTTCAGTACAGTATCAATACTGGTTTTAAAAATCTTAAAAATGTTGGCATTCCTATCTACCGGTTCAAATAAATTCCAAGGTTTTGGTAAATAATATTGCCTTTGCATTTTACTATGGGAATTTTTCATGAGCGAGACCACTGAACAACTATTTTTTAATTTTCTCAATTTATGTCCATGGTTGTTTGTCTGGGCAAATCTGAATGAAGACAAATCTTCTCCACCAAATTCTTTAAATGCCATTGCCCCAGTTCACTTTTTTCTTCTAATTTCTGAAGGATCCCACTCTAACTGTTCAAACATACTACAGTGGTGGTTACAGTACCATAGTGACACCCCAAGACAAATCAAGCCGTTCAATAATAAGTCTTGTCCAGTTTGTCCAGTTGTGTCTGGGTAGCATGTTGATAGATTATACTGCTATATTCTAAAACAGGTAACTAGAGCTGCTGTGCAGTCCTGTTCCTTGATTCTTTTGGGAATATTAAAACTTTCCTGCAAAGAACTCCTAGCCTAGTATTTACTTTACTTACGGTATTTGTTACATGTTCATCAAATGTTATCATGTTGTCAGTTTGAACTCCATGTACTTATAAAAAGCTACTTTCAATCTTTGCTTATCTAGTGTAAGTATTTCTAGGCCATTGTGTAAGTTTGATTAAGCACCTTTGGCTCTAAATTCCGTAACCTGAGTTTTTTTCTAATCTAGTTGAAAAACCACTAAAACATATGAGTGCAGTGCAATACAGCGAAGACAAAATAGCATCGGGAAATACAGCGTTGGGAAATAACAGTGAGGAATAAGTAAGCGTTCATCCTGCCATACCACCCGTGGGACAATGTAAGTGGGGAGCTGAGCACCCCACACTCAATGCACCCCCCCATAATATGTATAATCAACTGTAGGGTGGACAAACTAGGGGGAAGGAGGAGAAATTTGGGATGGGATGGATTTTCTAGTGGGGACAAGCAAGGCACAAAATGGAAACTGTCCCTTCCCCCAAAAATTCTGAATATCTAAAACATGAGTTTTTTAAAATGTTATACAAATAACAATGTAAAAACATGCAAACTCAGGGCTCGGACTCTAACCCCTTTCACCTCAACATGCACTGCCTGTCAGGATCTGTGGCTGTCACCTCTGAGCCATGAGGACAGTGCGGCTCAACACCTGTCAGCCATGGACTAAGTGAGGCTAGTGAGAGTAAACACAGCTACTGTACAGGTACAGCGGTCTAATGTACCAAGTTGTTATTCCCCCGTAGCTGTAATTACTCACACTCTTTTTGCTGCATGGTTATTGCCACGCTATTTTTCCTTAGCAGTATTGACCAGCTACCATTTCTTTCCTACATAATACCATTTTTGATTCCCTTAACCAATATTGCAAAATATTAAAATTAGACGGGAAGACATTTTGAAGTTCAGTTCTGCTCTTTGCTCTGCCTATCAGTACCATGTCATCCACAAATAAATGTATGTCACATTTTGTTATCATTTATGTTAGAGAATTTACATAAATCAGAAATAAAAGGGGATCCAGAATTGAGACTTGAGGTACCCCTCTGTATATATCTTCTCTATCCAATAAGCAACCCACAATAGAGACTTGCTGTATACACTCCATCATGTAGGATAACAGCCAAGTTATCACTGAATCAGACATGCTAGGAGATGGAAGTCTCTCTAGCACAATACATTTGCCAGAGTTCCCAAATCTAAGGTGTCCTGTTTACACTCATAGATATTTTCCCCCTACTGAGTTATCTAAAGAAACTCCCCTAAGAGTGGACATAGATCTCATAGCAAGTGCTGTATAACTAAAGAGAAAGGATGCTGTGAGCCCCTTACAATGTGTTTTTATACTGTGGCTTTATTTATATATTGATTTTAAATGATTATAAATTATTTATGCATGATTTTTTAATGACTTGATAAGCTGATCAATAAACTTGAACTTGACTTACATGCTATATCAGTTTAGTCACAAAAAAATAATGTTATATTATCGGTATTCAAAAACAACAGAGAATACTGATGAAAAACAACACAAAATGGTGATGGAAACCTTCCTTATCCCCATTCCTTGGCAGGGCAATTTGTGTTTTCCAGTCATCTTCCCACACTTTGGAACCAGCTCCCCACATCCCTCCTCTTCACTGTGTCCCATGGCTCCCTCACATGTCAGCTGAAATGCATTCCTTCCCCCCACTTCTGTTTTTCCATCTCCCTTACATTTCATCTGCAATTGCTATCTCACCCAGGCATACAGGAGATGTGGCTGAGGTGCTTAATTGGTTCTTTATTTCTTTGCCTAACTTAGTCTTTCTGTACTTACACCTGTGCTCATCCAATCAAATCAAATCAAATTTATTTATGTCACCTTTCAAATTGCCAAGGCGCTGTACATAACAATAAAACAGCTATAGCACATCATTACAAACATTATAAATAGTATCAAATACAGTTCAATAAAAACAGCAATATTTATTCAGCGATCACTCATCATGTTATTCTGATTGTACTTTATTGTAACTGTGAACTGTGTCTGTGCTATGTATTTTGTATCCCCCATCCCCTTCCCCAGGTTGCACCAGACAATTTTCTGGTCACCAATTTTCAAATAAATAAATTAATGAATGAATAAATATATGCACAAATAAATAAATAACCTTAATTGAGACACATTAAAAGAAGTGCCACTTTTGCTATTTCAAATGTTAAAAAAGTGAGAAAGTAGACTCAAAATGGTGAAAGGGTGTTGCACAAGTCAGAAAGCATGGAGCAATCTAAAAATAATAAAAAAGGGATAGGTCAAAATTTTCACCACTAACATACCTGCTGCTGTAAATGTTTTTATTTATTGTTTATTTATTTATTCATTCTCAGATTACAATTCCTTTGAGAACAAAATAGATCTTTTACAAAGGTTCCACGTCAGTGGGAAGGGTGACAGACATACAACGGATGGCATTACATAAAATTTTGACAAGAAAATATTTAAAATTACATTAACATTGAACTAAAAATAAAACTCTGAATTGGTAGGAAATCAAAAATAATCTAATAAAAGGAGGCAGCCCAAGGTGCTTTGTCAAATAGGTATAGGTAGACTTGAGAGAACAAAAGTTCAGATAAGTGAAGATAAACAGTGGAAAGAAGGTGGGGGGTAAGGGGGTGAGGTAAAAGAAGGATTGGGGAAGGAGGCAGGAAATAGGGCAGAGCAGTTAGGGTGAAAGTGGTCATTCACAGAGAAAGGGGGAGAAGTAGGTACACAAGGATGTGTCAATACTGCTGAGGTACTGCCATGTCAGTTGAAACAGTCACAGGAACTGTTAGCTGTAAGATGATGATGTAGATTGCCTTTAAACAGTCCCAATTTTGGTAAGAAAGAGATATCTCTGGGCAGTGCATTAAACCATAATGGTGCTCTATATGCAAATGATTGTTGTCCTTGTGTGGTCCAGCATCTTGGGACAAAGAAGAGTTGGTTGACTGAGCTACGCGTGTACTGGGAGCTGCAAGATGGGTTCAGTAAGTTTGTAACACCAGAAGGCAGGAGCCTGAGAAGTGCCATTTTAGTTAGCAAGCAGGTTTGATAGAGAATCCTCCCATTTAGCTGAAGCCAACCTGTTTGCGCATACAGTTCACATTTGTGGGTAAGGCATGCTGCTCCAGTAAGAAGTCGGCATGTTTTATTGAGTGCCTCAGATATTCTGTGGAGGGTAATGGTGGAAGCTGAGCCATAGATAACCAGGCCATAGTCAACAATGGATACTATGGAGCTATAGATAGCTAGGCTAAGGGCTAATTAGAGACTACAGGTGCTAGTTTAGTATCACAGCCTTGGAATACTTGCTTGTAAAGTAGCTGTTAAAAAAATAAGTTACCAAGTGTATTAGTGATCATGGAGACAGCTGGCAGCCACAGTTATTAACATAGGCTTGTGGTAGTTAGCGGGTGAAGCACATTAACAGCAGCATGAGAGATTAAGAGGACTGATGTATTGAGAAAACAAGCAGGTGGCAACAAGCTCAAAAAATTTATCAGATCAGAATACAGAAAAGGAAAAAAAATACTGTAAGGAAACATACATAAAATTAAGAGTGCAGTGCTTGGGGAATACATTCAAGATATATTAAACATTTGTAAATCTGTGTGGTTATGGTATATTTTAAAAAAATAATGTTCTATCAGGGCAGTAGCCCATGAAAATCACCAGTCATTACTGTCTTGCAGCATTTTTAAATTTGCAGCAGTAGCAAACATGAGCAATCTATCCCTTTCCTTTCCACTGTCAAACACAAGGAAAGGTTCCCCAGCTAAGGTCTCCCTAAACTGAACAGGTATTTGTAGATCCTCAACCAATGCAGGGGTGGCAGGGCATCCACATTCTACCTGTCTTATTCTTTGGATGGTCCTTTTAATTAGGGGCACAGCAGACAGGTGCCCAGTGACAGCATCAGGGGCTGATGTTGTACACTGAACCACGACCTGTGTGGTGGTCTCAACACTTGATTGTGCTCTCTCACTCTCTCTCTCACATCTGCCATAATTTTCCTCACCCCCTACATCACCAACATCAGGGACAGGTGTGTGATCCTTTCTCTGAGCCAACATCTGATTACCTGAAGTATGAAGCTTGAAAAGGCAGCTGTATTTATCAGCATCCACACTTCACCAATACATTTTATCTCCCTTCTCTTTGTCCTTCCTATAGGTGTAGCCCCCATAAACAGCCAAGGGCTTACCTTTCTGGCTTGTGACCACTTCAAACTCCATGTTGTTTGAAGCAAGAATGGCAATAGCAAATGAAGCAGGGTTACACACATGCCCCTTTAAGTAGAATCATGCACAGGTGGGAAGGTTAGGTCTGAATTCAATCATGGGTACCAGGAAGTACAAAGTGTACAATCTGAGGTGCTTTAATGAATCGAATGGAAATATAAGGACATTTGTAAAGTGAGTATGCTGATCAACACTTTACAAATTTTAATGTGCGGTTTTGACTATGGCACTATTATGCATGCGTCACTCTACTTCGTTGCACTTAACCACAACGCGATTCTTCACTCGCTTATATATAGATCATGATTTTGGAGTCGCAATTATAACATGGAACCATCAGGGCACAGTAATATGGCTGGTAATAAGGCAGGATGGCACGTGCATCACTTTTACCCATTGGATGGACTAACATAAATGTACAGGTGCAACCATATCTCACTCAGAGATCAGGATTTTCCCCAACCCATTTTATAAAAGTAAACATTCAAACTATGGGTGGTTAACATGTGGAATAGTCTACCTGCTGAGGGTGTGGAAGCAAGCACAGTTTAGGCCTTCAAAGCAGGACTAGACCAAGTCCTTAGGGAGAATGGCATTGAGTGTTAACCAGAATGAAAAGCCACTGTATCCTGGTCAAGAAGTGTAGATGCATGTCCATAGTCAGTACAAGTAAAAATTCACTTTATTGTTCGATATTAATCATTACAATATTACATATTTAAATGTCACACAAGTATTATAAAAACATTCTCACATCAACTTGTGAGTACTAAAATACAATGTTGCATTTTACAATAAATAAGTTGGTATATAAAGATAAATTTGATATTTATTATATAATTATTCATGATTTCCCATAAACTCAGTTGATTTCTATTCACAGAGTCCCTATTAATATACCCATAAAATGCTTTTTGGAATTTGTTTTCTTCTCTATATTACAAGTCTTTTAGTACAGATGCATTATTAACCATATCTTATAAATTCAAAAGTGTTAATCCTTGGAGAAATTTTGTTAGTTGGTATAAAACTGTCCTGTCCCTACAACTGTATAAGTCCAATATGAGTTTGTGTGGAGGCAAATCTGTCGTAGCCAAGATAGGGCCAATCCAAACTTTCCTTATCCTTTCAAATTTTGGGCAGTGAAGAATAACGCGTTTCAGGTCATCGTCAATATTTAGTCCACAGCTACAGTATTGTGCTGATATTCCTTCCTTTTTGGCTGTAAATATATATATATATATATATATATATATATATATATATATATATATATATATATATATATATATATATATATATATATATATTATATATATACATATAATTCATATGAAACCTGGTCCGTAATCTCCTGTCTTCAGGTTTATCTAGAATGTTTAAGTATGGTTCAATAAAGTGATCTAATTTCAAAAACTTATATCATTTAAACTGTTTACAACTTATAATTTGTGACTGATCTTTTGTCAATGCTGTGTCTCTTATCCTTGATTTTATTTGTATGACTATCTTATAAAAAGGTCTTAAGTAGACCTCATAGAGAAAATGGCCCAAACCTAGAGGGAAGATATAATTCTTGATCTCACTAATTATTGGGAAAACAAAGCCCCTTTGATTATAGTCAGATGCCTCTTCCAAGCATGATCTTGGAAGATGATGGCCTGGGAGAACAAAAAACTTCAATAAATAAGCATTTTTTTTCCAAGGATAATGTAACTAATAAGAATTAACCAATTCCCTGTGGAAAATCTCAGCAGGAACTAATTCATGTACCCATAATATATATTAAAGCATATTATTAAGTATAACTTCAAGTGGTTTAAGGTTGTCTTGCGCCCACATTTCTGCCCTGTAAAGTGTACTTATTTTGATTTTTGCATTAATCACTTTTAGTAATCCTATAATGGTACCATTTCCAATTTTTCCTCCAAACCTTTTATAGGCATTAAAGGATGTCTTCAATTTTGATTTCAGCTGATCTATATGCTTAGTCCAAGTTACATTGTCTGCATATCTTATGCCTAAATAACAGAACTTTAGTGTTTTAATTTTAGTTCTATCAATGTATAATGAACAGACAACTTTATTTTTTTGCCAAAAATGGTAAATTTGTTTTCTTATTGTTTATAACTAGTTTATTATTCTTACATTGTTTAGTAAATTGATTTAATGTCCGCTGTAAGCCAACAAATGAGGCAGAAATGAGGACCAAGTCATCAGCATATCCCCATCAATTCCTGGACAACTGGAAAATGGCCACTGTTACCCCGATTCACAAAAGTGGTGATAAGACTGACCATGTGAACTTCTGCCCTATCTCCATTCTGCCTCCCCTATCGAAGGCACTGGAACGTATAGTAGCGGACCAACTTACCGAGCATCTGGACAGTTATAATATTCTCTTTAAACAGCAACATGGCTTTAGAAAAGGTCATAGTACATCCTCTGCTTTACTCAGATTCACCAGCTCCATTCACAGCTCCCTCGACAATGGACAACTAACTGGTGCTATTTTCATCTACCTGACCAAAGCCTTCAATACTGTCCACCACTCCCTCCTTCTGAGCCAACTAAAAAATGCTGGTCTCACCAATGATTCAATCTCTTGGTTCAAAGGCTATCTTGAAAACCGCTCCCAGCGTGTAAAAATCGGGGATGTACACTCTGATTCCAAACCTGTCTTCTCTGGAGTCCCCCAGGGTTCAATACTGGGCCCCTTACTCTTCAGCCTTTTCCTTAACACCCTACCGGACTCCTGCACTGAACATATCACCCTGTATGCCGATGATGCAGTAATCCTTGCCACACACCAGGACCCGAAGAAATTGCAAGAAAATCTCCAACTCGACTTCTCCTTGGTTGAGAATTGGTTCACAATGCACAAACTGATCCTTAATCCAAAAAAAAAAAAACAAGGCCATGATTTTCAGCAGCTCCCATAATAAACAGAAGCACTTCCAACTCTCCGTTATCACCAGACAAGGTGCCGCACTGGAACAGGTCAAAAACTTTAAATACCTTGGGATCACCCTTGACCCTCACCTCTCCTACACTGCCCACATTGACCATGTCACCAAAGCCGCTAACTCCCGGTTAGGCCTGCTATTCCATCATAGGAAACACTTGACACCCGAAGCCCTCGCTGTCGCTGTCCAGAGCTCCATCATATCCATCATTGATTATGGCATTATCATTTACGGCTCTGCTACAACCACCACACTCAAATGTGTATCCACTGCCCTCAACAAGGCCTGTTGACTTGTCACAGGCTCCCAACGCCTAACTCACACCTGTGATCACTATTCTCAAACTGGATGGTTGACTCTTGCCAATCGAATAAAACACCAAACTTGTATTACTACTAAGAAAATCTTGCTGGGCCTCACCCCCCCCGGAGTCTGTGCCCTCATACAACTGGGAATCCACACCCGCCATACCAGGGGAGCAAAACCTCAGCTTCTGCAAATCCCGCATTGCCGCACAAAGCAAGGTCAAAGATCCTTTGCTTACCGGGCCGCTAGTTGATACAACGGTCTTCCCAGCAACATCTCATCCTCAGTATCACTCAGCACTTTTAAGACTCGGCTCTGCCTAACACTCACTGCCACCAACCTCTGTGACTGTTGAGGCTAAACATGTCTTTTGGTTCCATAGCTGAAGATGCCCTTTTGGATCCACATCTACTCCTGCTCTTTGCCACCTCCTATCTTCACCTCCCCTACTGGCCCATGACAAATGCCACCCGGCTGCACTACCTCTATTCTTACCTGCCTTCCACCTCTCCTCTCTCTGTCCCCCCCACCTACCTCCCCTTTTCTCCCATCCACTTAGTCTCCCTGATTTCACCGTCCTCCTTTCCCTTTCCCCCTCCCTAAAGTTTCACTTTATTGTTCTTTTTTCCTCTACAAGACTGTGTTTTTTTAACTTTTATAAACTGTTATCTTTGCTTATGTTTGTCTCAATTGTACCAATGACGTGGAACCTTTGTAAAAGAGCCTCAGCTCAAAGGTATTTGTAATCCTAGAACAAATAAATGAAATAAATGAAATGAAATATGCTAGACATGGTATTCTCTCATTAAGTGTTGTAGGTGAATGCTAATCTGGATGATCAAGGCCCTCTAATAAGGAATTTATGTATAAATTGAAGAGTATAGGTGTCAGGATACAACCTTGCCTGACACCACAATTTGTTTTAATTTTTGAAGATAGCTGTTCTGTTTGGTTGTATTGAACTTTAAACCATGTTTCCTGATGTAGCCTAATTAATATCTCCAGGAGAGTAGAATCTATCCCATATAATTGTAACTTTTCCCAAAACAGTTGGCAGCTAATTGAATCAAAGGCAGTCTTTAGATCAACAAAACAACAGAACAACGCTGCATTCTTTAACTTCACATATTTCCAAATAAGGTGAGACAGTGCAAAATAATGTTGCACTGTAGATCTAATTGTTCTGAATCCATTTTGCCATCCACTTAATATGTTGTTATCATCAATCCATTTTTGTAACTGGTTCAATATAATTCCAGTGAATAGTTTTTGTGATGAATCCAATGAACTTATTGGCTTAATTATTGATAGGTCATTGGTGTTACCTTTTTTAAAAATGGGACATATTACACTGCCCATCCAAGAGTCTGGCAATTGTTCACCCTGGGCCCCGTATTCAAAAGTGGCTGGCTGAATCGTGTAAGTGCCTGCACCATGCAGCTTAGATGCACCAGCACAAAATAATGCAATATTCAGAAAATGTGCCAGAAGATGTGATCGCGCATGTCTGGCTGAATATACTGAAGATAATGATCATGCAACTGGAAATGTGTGGTGCAGCAGGGCACCTTTGAATATGGGAAACTGCGCAAGGTAGGCAGGGACAGGGGTGCACAAACAGGGAAAGTAGCCCAATGCACTGGTGCAAGTTGGATGGGTGTTGCTGCAACAGGCAGCACCCCAGAGAACAGGAGAGGACAGTGGCATGTCACAGTGGCCAAAACAGCCAGAGGGAGAGCCCCTGAGTGCCCAGCACAATGCACCACACGGATGACACCAATCATGGGGAATGCCGTGCACACCATGCAGTGCAGACACACATGGGCATGGATGGGGAACCACAGCAATGGACAGGTTTAAACACACCAATAGAGTGACAAACATGCAGACATGCCAGACAGCGCCATGGCACAGTGTACCACCAGCACAGCACCACAATGGCCGGGGGCAGGGTCTCCCCAAGGGGCCACACACTGCCAGTGAGACATGGTCGCCGACATTGTAGCACACAACCACATGGCCCATGATGAGAACAACAGAGAGGGGCACAGGCCTATCACAGGGAACCAATGGGAACGGACTCAAGGAGCACTGACAGGAAGCCCATGCAAGCAGTGCAGGCATGTCTGTGACAGATACAGCATGGACCACCCCCATGTGACAGGGTGTGTCAGGTGAGCAGATGGCAGGCACACACCTGTGCACCCATGCCCACAGGTATGTGGGCCACATGTGCTGCACAGCAGTCAGCAAGAACAATGAAATAAAGAAACAGACACAGCCATGTCATAAAACAACCAAATACTTTACTATAAGAAAAAGGCATGGCCAACAACATAAATAACAGCAACAGCAAGAACAATGTATAAACAAGAACAGACTGTACAGTGGCAAAATACAAATAACACGACAGCACTACAACAACATTAATATATACAAGATACAATACAAATGTCAACAAAGGGAGGACTGAGAGGAAAGGGGAACACAGATGCAGGGGGGTACTATTTACACGGGAGGGGTGAGGGTGCAGGTGTGGGGCAAAATTTACTATAAAATAATTTACAGAGTGGCATGGTCCAAGTGGCCCACAGTGTGATGGTGCTGTGTCTGTTGTTGGGGCCATGTACCCCCATGGACTCTGCAGTCCCACACCACCGATGTCAGGGTGCGGATGGCTCCACAGCACCCCCCCAGTTGCCTGTAAATTGCCACAAGGATCTCCCTGCTGGTGGCCGCACTGCCTCAGACCAGTAGCTGACTTCAAAGGCATCTCCCTCCACCATGGATGGTGGCTGTGGCCTGTGCACCTACGGGAGGAAAAAGACAAACAAAAAACAGCCTCAGTGCCAACAGTCATATATTCACAGACAGAACCCCCCCCCCCAACATGCCTGCAGATGCATGGGCCACTGCACAAGGCAGCCACACTGCTAAACCCACCACTGACAGGCAATATGCTGTGGAGCAGCACAACGCAAGGTGCACCACAAGGGACGTGTCTGCGGAAACAGTCAATGGCGGGGCAGGACATGGACAGGATATGGCAAAGGGTCATCCATGGCCGTGGCCCATATGGCTGTGTGCTACAGGTACAGTGTACCCTTTGCAAGCACACTGGCCACACACAGTAGTACATGTGTGTGTGATGATGATGGGAGGCCAAACCCCACCACAGGTGTGACAGAGGCAGGAGCACAGATGTACGTAACTGTCCACTGCAGGCACACACGCAGGTATGCATGGATTGCATGCTGTGTGCACACATGCATGGCCCAACCAGTGGTGCCATGCACCTGACAGACACACAGGGGGCCACCGGCCTTGCACGGCCATGTGGGTGACCCCACAGGAGAAGCCAATGTCAGAAGCATGCCAGCTGATGACAGGTGCATGATGCAAAGCCATGGGGGGATGGACACACACATGATCACTGGACAGGCAGGTGCCAGGGCAGGGGAATACCTATGGGACACACGGGCAGGGCCATGGCACAGGGTGTCTAGATGGGCATGTTCTCAAAGACAGCCCCAGGTGTGCCACTGAGCCATGCCACAACCACAGACCATAAATGGAAGTAACACATGTGCAAACGCAGGCAACACACACACATGCACAGCCTAAACAGGGCAGAGCACACAGAGGTGACATGGGACCATGCCAAAGCCCTCCCACAGAGGGTGCGCTATGTGGCGGACAGCCGACACCACCCACCACATGCACACAGGGCCTGTAGCATGTGCCCACACACTATGGATTGAGGTAGCTACTGCAAGGGGCACAGGCAATGGCAGGGGACATGCCTGCACATGGGGACAATGCCCTGGGCCATACCAGTGCACACGGGGCACACATGCACTGGTGGTGGTAGTTACCACCATGCAACACAATGTCTAATGGCACAGGGCAGCACACACAAACCCATGTGCACCATCCCAAGATGAAACCTATACACTGCTGTCAGCACACAGCAATGAACAGGGACACAAAGATTAACTATGGGGTTTGGAACAGGTGCTGTGCAGGTTGACAGGCACACCATCATGGCGCCGTCCATCTGGCCAATGGAGGGTGCACACAAACACATCACCCAGCAACACCATGGGCCCAGATGACACTAGCAATACACAGCACAAAGGCAGGTGGCACAAACACAGATGGCCCCATGTGCCGTGTCACTGAATACCTACAGCTGTGCAGCACACACATGGTGCACTGTGACATGGTGGTGTTGACCAGCATGACTGCAAGACAGCCACCAGCCACAGGTGAACCATGTACAATCGTAAGGTGCAGCCATGGACAGTGGTGGACTCGACACTGGGCATGTACCATGTGACAAAGCACACATAAAAATGTTGCCCATACAGGGAACAGTAGGGCTGACACACAACACCCATAGTGTGCCACTGGCCACACTGTGCAGGTGCTAAAGACACAGCACAGCCATGGCAGCAACAACAGACTGCTGTGGTGGTGTCTGCCAACAGACAGCCAAATGGGCCACATGGGAGTAACAGAGGTAGTGGGGTGCATCACAACAATGGGGACAAGTGTGCCAGACAGCATGCCATGTACCGTCGGTGACTGTGGGTTCAGGGATGGCTGTGCTGCAATGGCAAACCATGGTGAGCAGTGTGGGGTCAGTGGCATGTGGAACAGGGCACCACACATGCCATGGACCCCACAAAGTGTGAATCTGACAAGTGCGTGCACCATGAGTGACAACCTAGTACTGGCCCCATATGGCCAGTGGTGAGTGACCACAGCCATGTCCTGATACACTGGACAGTGTCTGGTACACAGGAGCCAAGATCACTGCGGAGCTGTCACACAGCACAACACTGCCACCACAAGTGTGTGAGACTGGCACCACATGGGTATGCCTGACTTGCATGCCATGGACCACAATGGGCAATGCACATCCCCATGTACCCATTCAACATGTAACATAACAGACACACACACTCATCCACAGCATGGCATGTCACATGCCTGGTGGCTCCATGGTCACCATGGTCACTGACCTGGGGCCCACTCACTTCACCGCCCTGGCTGCTGGGTACCTTTCCAGGCCTGGCTGACTTCCTCCCAGCCTGCAATGGAGACACAATGAGAGAGGCATGGTGAGCATCAAGCCATAGCACACTTCTCCCCCAACACCCATGTGTAAGCCAGTTATGTGATACGCCAACAAATACACATACCACACTGTAACCTTACAGGAGCTGGTTCACAGTGGACAGGCAGTGATGCACGAAACAGGCCCATCACCGGTGCCCACACAGTACAACATCTGTGACACTGAGCATGTGCTAGTGGTGCAGCATGGTGATCCGTGTGACACTGCGGTGTGCGACAGGCCCCTGCCTTGTGTGATATGCACATGGTGCCTGTACTCTAGACAGTGGCATATTTGAATGGGCAACACGTGTTGCCACCACCACATTGTACAACATCAGGCATCGCCATGGACACGATGCAGGAGGGCTGGGCATGGTGTCCAACCTGCATCATGGTGCAGCACACAGCAGTAACACATAGCGGCAGTGTGCCACATACCCAGGGGCCCACATCAGATGTTGTGTCACCACTGTGGGCCTCCATGGCCCTCACCACCACATGTCAGCACACATCATGGCATGGCCTTTGACCTGCATTTGGGGCTACATGACCAGTGGGGGTGCCAGGGTCGGACAGTGGTGCACACTGCATACTGCTCAGTAGCACCCCAGTGCACACACTGCATACACCACTGGTGACATGTCACAGTCCACAATGGACACTGCTTGCCACAGCCACAGACCTGTCATCTCACACTACCATAAATGGTGCACACGGTCACATCATGTACATACCTGGTTGTGGCACTGCTCCCCTCCACCTCATATCCCTCAGGCAGTCCAGCCTGGCAGTATCCCTCTGCTGGAGATTGCCATATTGGTGGTGGCACTGTTTCCCCATTCAGGGGATGCCTGTGCACCTGGTGAGGAGCACAGCAAGTCTAGTCCACACCTGGGCCCGTGCTTCCTGGAGCTCCTCTGCTGAAAGAATTGCCCCTCCAGGAGGACGAAAAAGTCAACCAAATTAGCCAGCTCCACTTCCACCCAGTTGTGGGAGTGGGGCCTGGTAGTCACTGATGTGATGGCATGTGCCATCTCCAACTCTCTGCTGCACCTGCGGCACTGTGCTGTTGTACTGTCAGGAACTGCAAGGCATCTGGGCTGCACCAGTTGTGCGATAGACCACACACTCTCATCCCCGAGCAGCACGCATGTTCAGCATAGGGATATGCGATAAGTGTACCATGGTGCATTACCATACATGTATGGTAGTGATGGGCCACACGGGAAGCAGAGGTCACACCCCTCCCAAACAGGCATGCATGGCTGTGCAGCACCTCTGTGTTGAGAAGGTAAGCTGATGCCACGACCACAGCCATCCATATGGCACAAGTCTGCATCTATTCGCCGAATGCATCTGCCGTGCACTGCACGATGTGCAGCCACTGATGCCCTTTCTCAGTGACCATGCAAAGCTGTGATGCCTATGCATACGGTGCATGCATCAGAAATGTACAATGTGTTTGCGCTGTGGCACAAATACATATGCGCTGCACTAGGAGATGCGCCAGATCCAACTTTGCAATATTCAGCCAGGATATGGTAATGAGCTCATTGCCCAGTTCTGGCCCATCTCAGACATTTGCGTCTCATTACAGGTTGCTCTGCCCCTCATTTGCATGAGATGAGCTATAAATTGAGCCTGAATGCACCACCCCACCACACCACACAGGTGACCGGAGTTACTGCAACCTTAGAGGTAAGTGTGTTTATACTTTGGCATTTTCTCTAGTAGTTTCACCTTAACTCTGCATGTCTCTCACTACATGGCACTGACGCTGGATCTGTCCCTGTGATTCTCTGTCATTTCCACTGGCACCAGTATGGAGAATGAGGAGGGGAAGAAGAGACAGAGGCCCAACTTCACAAAAGATAAGCTTACGGCCCTCATCAAGGCCTACATCCTCAGGGAGGACCTGCTGACCAGAATGTCGGGGACCCAGAAAGAACGGGTGAAGGGGTGGTCAGAGGTGGCTGAGGCAGTGAATGCCCATGGCAAATACAACAAGACCCCTCAGGAATATATAAAGCATATAAACAGTGAATAGATATGGGCCAGAGAATGACTGGCCCAGATCCAGGCATCCTTCACTGCCACGTGGGAGGGCCATTAACAGTGTCCACCATGATGGTACAGGAAGCCTTAATCACTACCACCTTGAGCTGTACCTCTGTTGAGGGATTCTCAGGGGGTGGGTTTGACACAGGAGGTGTGCCGTCCCTGCACTGTGAGTATGCATTGCACAGGTACTGTGGAGACCTGCATGTGGTGTTCACAGGTGGTGTCAGGCATGTCATACTGGCATTGTAGCACTATGTAGGCACAGAGATGCAGCCGAGGTATGACTGTGTATAGCCCTGGAGTCATCTGGCAGGTCCTCAGTACATGGGTGCCTCTGTCCATGTCATGGGACAAGTACATGCAGCACAACACATGTCTGCAACCTCTGTCATCTGTCAATGCACCATACCACTGGGCCATGGGTGTTGTGTGGGACTACACCCCAGTGGTCTGCGGTGTTGGTGTGCTCTGGCATTTTCATTGGGCCTGTGTGCCACATGCTGGCTGCTGTGCAGGATTGTGGGCCAGTTGGGGGGGGTTGTCGGCTGTTTAGGCTGTATCCCACATGGGTCAGTGTGTGGCTACACACATACTGCAGCACAACCCCTCCTGTCAGTATGGCATTTGTGCCATGTGCCCCGCAATGGTAGTCATGGCCATGTGTGCCACCACCTGCACACCTGCAGTGCACATATGCACCTCCAAGTGAATGCCACAGTGTCCTCACCATAGGCATGCAACCCTGAGCATGCTCTCCTCTTCTGCTTTCACAGCTCCATCACACCTCAGGGGTGCAACAGCATCCTGGGGATGGCCTGAGGGCAGCAGCCATATGTCCCCATTGCCAGCACATCTACAGCTGACATGGCCACTGCTGTTGTGGCAGGCACACAGGAGGTGGGTCAGGTTCCTTGCCTTACTGATCTTGACTCCCTGTCTGGAATTGACCTCCTGGACAATGTTGCTGTGCCTGTTGCAGCCACGGATGATGATGATGATGATGGTAACACCACCCAGTTGGAGAGCATCATCCCCGACATCATGAGCAACCCTGGCATGCTGGATGCCACACAGGTACCCTCTGACAGTGGCAGCCATCCCAGGATGTCACGGGAGCAGCCCCTGCCATGCTGTATGCAGGTGGCCACTACACTGGCTGTGGGTGGCCAGGGGCAGGGCATTTATGTGTGGCCCCGGTGCAGCATATCCATCTGCCAGGGCAATGTTGACCAGCGACGGCCTGCAGTGGCACCTGTGCTGGCCAACTAAGCACCCAGTGTGTCTACATTCACACAGTCCACAGGCCACAGTGGCCTGCTGTACAGTAGCCACTGGTGGTGGCTGCAAAACAGCTGGCCGGAACACTCCTTGCTCATCAGACACCACCACAACACGTCCCCCACTGATGGGCCCAATGAGCACACACAGCTCCTGCGGAACTCCGTGGAGTGCCAGGTGGTACTCAGGGAAGCTGAGCATGGGTTGTGCATGCAAGTGGCTCTCCTTGATGAGCAGGAAGTCATTCAGCATGTTTAGGCGCTCGTTGAGCTTTGCCGACTGCGGGCAGACATAAACCACAGAGCTGAGCCTCCTGTGGGTGGACATGACTACAGGTCTTGACAGAACTACACAGGCCATTGCAGTGGGTTGTGCAGCCAGGGCCACAGGGTCCCACAGGAGCACCCACTGCACACCATGCAGCAACAACAGCACCCCCACCCCGAGATGGTGTGCAGCCAATGAGCTCCATATGCTGTCCCCTGCCCTTGGCATCCCCAACATCACTGGAAATGGTTTGGATTTCAGGAATCTTTGTCAACACACAGCCAGTCACAGTCATATGGGTGAACACCCTCAGCAATGGAGGACTCACCCCTTGTGGCAGGTGGCCTCCCAGAAGACGCACATCTACCTGTTGTGCTTGGCTGCCCATATGTCCATGGTGGCTGCATGGGCAGACACTGAGGTGTCCTGTTCACACTTGGCCTGCACATGTTGCCCCATGGCTGTTGCTGGTCTGATGTTATCCCAGGCCTGCTCAGGGCTATGCGTTGTCATGCCACGTGCATGCATGCTTGAGCAGCCATGGGCAGAGGGGGTAGGTGTTATCGACTGTGTGAGGGAGAGTGATATGTCATTCTACCGTATACATCCATTCATGTCCCACAGGTGCCCCCCACCATGACCTATGTCCGCTGGCTGTATCTGTCCACACTGTTCACCTTGTGGCTGTCCACACTGTTCATCTGTCTGTTGTTTCCACTTGCATGCACTCTCACATGCCTCTGTAGTACCCTCACTAGCATTGCTTGCTCACTGTCACTACCACCATGGAATGCCTGGCACCTGCTCTATGGTGCACTGCTATGGCACAGTCTGTTACTACCCCATGTTGCTGTCTTATCACACTGTGTCACACTCCCCTGCCCCACACACAGTGGCACCTTCAGGGGGTGTATGGCTGTCACCACATTGCCTATGCCTGCTGTGTACCATTGCATTTGCTGGCTCACTCATTGCTCCAGCCATCTTTCTAGTTTCATTCAGTCTCTGGGCTCCAGTCTGGTGGCCGCAGCCCATCTGGTTTGCCACATCTGTTGGCCATTGTGTTGGCTCTGTCACACTGATCCATCCCCTGCACAGTCACTGGCAGTTGTTTCTGAGGACATGTGGTGTCAGCGTGGCTCAGTTGGTAGCACATCTGCCTCTGGACCAGAAGGTCGTGGGTTCTCGTCCCACACCGGGATTGAACTTGCACCTAAAAATCGCTGGCATCTGAGTGCAGTATTGGGGGGTGCGGTACTGCTGGGGTGTGCCATCCTTCAGATGAGACGTTAAACCAAGGTCCCTTCTGTCCATCCTGGTGTTGTCCTGGTGGGTGTCCAGGTGGAAGTAAAGGAACCCAGAGCACTCTTCGCAAAGAGCAGGGAACATTCCTGGTGTCTTGGCCAACATTCCCCCTCCCATAAACCAGTTAATGCAATTATCCAGGCTGTGTGTGGGTGATGATGTGCGATATGGCCGCCACCACACTTTCAGTCACTTCACTACCAGTCTAGCATTGCTTGTAAAGCACTTTGGGATACTGTGTATGAAAAACGCTATATAAATGCTGATTCTTCTTCTTCTTCTTCTGTACCACTCACCCACTAGGTGGCTACTGGGTATCTCCAAGTTGCACAAAGAAACCTTAGCTCCACACACGCGTGCCACTAGTAGGTCAAATAATAGAAAATGCAGAACCAGGCACCATAAGTAACGAGGTGAAAAAAACTTTTATTCACATTGGCAGTTAAAATAACAAGCCATTCTGCAGTACAGAGACACAACCTCTACCAGTTTCACACTAATCGTGCGTCATCATCTCTTTGCAAAGACCCCTGTGCACTCTGCTGCTGTGCTAGAGAATGTGATGAATTCTGTAGTATGGGGCAGCAGAGTGCTGAGGAACTGTGTGAGGAGACGGGACATGACAGATTGTGTGATTCCAGTGGTGTCATCCACTGGTATTTGGAAGATACCCATGGTGAGCAGGCACAGTGCTGCTGTCACCTTTGTTTCCACCATCATGGCATGACCTCTGGGTTATGGTGCCTGCAGTTCATCATGGAGCAGCTCACAGAGCTGTCTCAAAATTGCCCTGTTGAGACAGTACCAGCCCAGAATCTCTGTGTCAGTCATCTGTTTGAAGGTGACATGGTTCCGGTACTGACTCTGGTGGGCATATCACCTATAGGCCCTTCTCTGGCCATACTGCTGGTCCTGTCTCCTCACAGCCTCTATCACAGCTGCCATTTGGAAGGCTATGCTGTTCATGGCTGCAGTTCTGTGCCATGCCCATGGCTGGCTTGCAAAGTTAGGCCTTCTCCTTTTATATCTATGCTGCTCATTTTTGGGATGCGCTGCACTTGTGGCACTCATTTTGGCTGAATATACAGCTGTGCAGCACATTCATGGGAATGCCCCCTTTATTTGCACCACTGGCGTACATTCTGCATGATCACACATTCAGATTTGGGTGGTGCATCACCTCCTGTTGAATATCACACTTCGGCGCATTTTCTAGGATGCACGGCACATCTCTATTTTGGGTCATGCATCTTCTTTGAAAATTTGGGCCCTGTGTGTATCTGTTGAATAAGATATGGAAGAGAGGCAACCACCAATCTGCAAGTGCTCTATGTACAACTGCTATGATGTTATCTAGACCTGGGACTTTATTTGAAACCATATTTCTTGATGCTGCCCAGATTTCTTGATTTTCAATATAAAGAGGTCTTGGATATAATTGGTTATGCTGATTATTACCTATATGGAGAATATACTAATCTGGAATATAATATAAAGAAGCAAAGTAGTCTTCCAACATTTTTGGGGTTATTGAAGTTTCTATTTTCCTTGAGAAATGAGCATAGCCGTGGCTTACTAAAACCCAAAATTGTTTAGTGTTTTTCTTTATTATTGCTTTCCTTAACTTAGCCCACATCTAATGTAGAGATGTTTGTTTCTCTCTTTCCAAGATTTCTTTATAATCATTCCTGCCTTTATTTAGCCTTTTCAGACTCTCCATATCAGAATATTTTTTGTACTGTCTTATTAAGTGATTTAGTTTGGTTTTTACTTGTTTACATCTTGTGTTGTACCAAGTTTTAACTACTTGTGTACTCCTAATTGCTTGTTTCAGTAAAAGTCTAATAAAGCTGTGTTTTTCATTCCATTTATCAGTTGTTTTATAAATGCCATTCCCCAGTATAATATCAGATCCAAAGGTTGATAAATATTCCAAATTTAATAGTTCAGCAACTTTAAGTCCTGTTTGTTGCTGCCATCTAATTCTGTGGTGATTTATTACTTCTAAATGCTGGGGCCTATTACAACCTTTATTAGTTTTTAAACCTTGTAGGTCCATATGCAAGCAGGTTAAGACAGGTTAATGTGCTGATTCTGATCTTTCTAATATATTCATATTTTCAACAGCATTAATAGCATACAGGTTGGCCCATACTAAATTAATTATTTTAGAGCCTTTAGGGCCAATAAAAGTAAAATTATCTTCCTTGTCACCTTGTGTCCTTCCATTGAGTAAACAATGGATAAGGTTTCTCATAATGTTAATTAATAATTTTCCATGGATGTTTGTTGTTCTAGCTTTGGTTTTGTGAATTGAATTTATTTTTTGATTTATTACATTAATCCCCTTGATTAAATCATCTTGTAGGGATAATAATATTATTTCACCATAAACTCTTGCATTGAAGTCATCCATAATAAGTAACAGAATAAAGTTATATTTGTTAATTAAATTTTCTAAATACAGTCCAAAATTGTCCCAGTCATAGGTTGGATTTAAAGCTATATTCATTGGGGGTATATATACATTTATTATGATAATATTATATTTCTCCTTTTTAATAGGAGAGGGGGATTGAAGTTTTAGAGCATTCTAGATGTATAACTTGCAGGCCTAATGAAGTTCTTATATATGTGGCCAGGCCACCTTTTACTCTACCATTCCTTTTAGCTTTCTCCATGTGGTTTGCAAAGACTATATACCCAGGAATCATTGGGAGATTTTTATCTACTGACCATGTTTCTTGCATACACAAAATGTGTGCAATGTCCAGAAATTTTGTTAGCTCATTATTGGCCAATTTGTTCCATAAACCTACATTCCAGGATAATATTCTTAGTAAATTCTGCTTCTCATACTAGGCTTACTAGGTATGGTAAACATGAGGAGGACAAGGCATATCTAGAATGTCTCCCACTATTGTGTGAGTGTATTCAATTGTGGTAAGTGTACCATTTAAGATGAGTATCAAGAAGTGTTTTAAATAATTCTAGGTTAGCAGAGTCACCAATGTTCTGCAGGGGTAAATTCAAGGCCTTAGCAGCTCTGATTGAGAAAAAGTTATCCCATTTGTTGGTGTTAGATTTGGGAATTACTAATTGTTTGCTGTGACTTCTGGGTTGATACTATGGTTCGAGTAAACTAAACCACACTGTTGTGCTAGCACAGGTTCCTGAAGGATTTTGAAAGGTTGTAAAAGATCCCAACTATATCTTCTATCACTAAGTCTAACTAATCCTGTTTTTTTGTAGTCTATGCTCATAGTTCTGATGTTTTAAATTAGGTATCATTTTAGTAGACTTGAGTTTGACCTGTTCGATTAGTCTGATGTCTTTTTCAAGTGTAAATTCACAAAAAGGGGAACAGAAATTTAAATGGGGTATGATATACAGTAGGTATGATATGGGGGTATAATACAATAAGAATTTTTATTAGTGAAGGATATTTTTATGTGATTCAGAATCATGTTTGCTATCTGAGCTACCTTTTAACAGTGTTCTGTAGCAGAAAGGGAGTTGTTTATTATGACCCCTAAGTAATGCTCCTTGCTCACTGGTTGTAATGGGATATTATTCAAATGATACATATACTGAGGGTTTGAAGGTCTGAAATGAAGGCCCACACATTTGTCTGGATTTAGTTCCATTCTGTTGTTCTCCATCAATGTTGTTATTTTTTCAAGGTCACTGGCCAATGAAAGGTGTTTTTCCATTGTGCCAACCTCACCACCAATCTTAGTGAAGCCTACGAACTTGGCCAGATGGTTTGCAATGTTGGCATTAATGTCATTAATAAAGATGTTAAACAGTGTAGGTCCCAGGACAGAGCCCTGTAGGACACCACTGGTAACTTCACCTGTAGGTGATAACTGACAATTTATCCTTACCTGCTGTGATTGTCCCAGCAACCAGTTACTGACCTAATTAACAACCTGGTAGCTTAGCCCAATGTTAATTAATTTGTTTAACAGTTCAAAGTGAGAGACTTTGTCAAATGCCTTGGCAAAGTCTAACAGAATTTAATCCCCAGGAACTCTGTTGTCAATACTGATACTAAGTTGGTTGTAAAAATTAAGTTTGTGGTACAAGACCGCCCCTGCATAAACCCATGTTGTTTATGATCAAAGTATTGGATGGCACTTAGTGCTCCTGATTCAATATTTATTTGTCAATCTGTAGGTTTTGATGACAAAGGAGCAAATGAGTTTTGCTTATGATGGCTCAAAGGGTTTTGATTCTTCTGGCCATCTGTGCACTGGTGGCAGTGTGCCTGTCATTAGGGTGCAACATTGTTGAATTTGCCATGCCCTCCCAGAGGCCCACCCTGGAATTAGAATATTTGGAAAGCGGGGGCATGGGTTGGGGGGGCACAGCTCCCTCACAAAAAGAGGGGACAATGACACTGGGATTTGGTGCCCTAATGACCAGGTACACTGCTGCCGGCGCCCTACATAGGTGGAACTGATTTTGATTACTATTCTCCCTCCTACTGGTGACATTCCAAATGTTTATGTCTGCGAGGTGAATCCCTATTGTATCCAAAACAGTTGCCACCTCCAGTATCAATGCCAATAATTTGGTAGTCTTGAAAGTTAAATCTATGTGTGAGTAACTTGGTGTCCCTCTACGTATTTTATTTGCTCAAATTGTAACTAATGTTCATGTGGAGAGCACATGATAGAAAAGTAGCAGTTTCCCTCCTAGTTTGTCCCAAGGATTGGCCTCTAGGTGCTTCCCATCCAAATAAAGAGAGTGTTTTGTTTTCCTAAGAAGATTTTTTGATTTTTGTTATACTCAGCAATTACTTCAGTCACCCTAGTAATCAACTCCTCATCTAACTGCTTATCCTTTTTTGAATTAGTATTTATGACAGTATTTGGAGCTGGAACCTTCTGAAGAGGCAAGATATTGATTTTTGTACATGTTAATTCTGCCTCTAGGTTCCATATTCTTTTAGCCATATGTTCAGTTTTGGAGTATACCAACACACAATCTAATTATGCAATATTCAGTGGTCTAGTTACATATATGTCATTTGCCTCATCTGTTATATGCAAAAGCTGTAACATCCAATTTAACAAGGCTTTTGGTGTCTCTTTATTTAGTTTGTGGACACCATACACATCTATTAAATATTCAGTTGAATCTACTTGATTCACTGAAATTTGGTCATTTGGACCAGTATCCCTGATCCCATTCCCTTTGCTTTCTACACAGGTATATCAATACGTGGTTTTAAATTTTTACTTTTAGACTTTCCTTGTTTCACTATGGATGCCCATTTACTCAATGGTTTAGAAAAGATGGAGGGGATATTATTGTTTCCTTAGTGTCTATTCTTCCATATTGTAACTCGCTAGCTAACTCTTGCAATCCCTTTACATGCCTTTGTTTCTTACTTTCTTCCACGTTTCCTTTTTCATGGTTTAACAAGGGTGTATTTGAATCTGTACTTGTAATTCCTTCTTTTAGTGCATTATCCAACACAATGGTCTTGGTTAACAAAGATTCTTTTTTAATTTTTCCTATCCTTTCTCTTTTTCTTCTGTGAATGAATATTTTTCTGATTTTTTTTTTTGGCCTTTTGTTCTCTTGTTAAATCTGTTAATTCAGCTATCTCTTCCTGACCTTTCTGAAGAGGTGGGGGAGATGAAAATATATTGTTTTGTTTTGTATTGTCTTCCCCTTAATTCTTTCCTCCTTCCCCTCTTGTGTATCTACTTCCTTTTTCCACATCTGATCCAAAAGTATTTTATTATAAAATACATCCATTTCCAAACGTGCTAGCTCTTCCTTGATAACCCATACATATTCCAGGATAACTATGGGTTTTTAATTATTTCTAATATTTCTGTCCAAAAGGTGTTGTGGTTGGTGAGAATTTTGGGAACATCCACAGGAGGGCCCTTGATTCTCTTCGGGCTGTCCTATCTCTCCTGTCTCTGTACTAATGTAACTGGGGGTTAATTTTTTTAAGCCCTTCAGTAATATGACTCAAATCTTGTATGACTAAAGGCAAGTTGCCTTTCTGTCTTCCTACCTCTGGGTACTTAATGTGTTGTAGCTCTTGTTAATTTTAAGTTGTAATAAATGGTAAGGACATCACTGGAGTTAATTCTGGGGTTGATCCTACATCTCCTATTCCCACCATGTCTGGTGTTTTTTCCAAGTTAGTATTAATAGTGAGTTCTTATGGTTCCACAACAGCACTAGGGGAATTCTAATTCTAGGTATTTTATTTCTGTGTCTATATCAGTTCCCCATTCTGATTGCCTGGTACATTCACATGTATCTAGGAATACACTCGAATCAAAGGAATTATATGCATTAATGAAGCGAAGGAAATGGCTTCCATACATGAGTCTGTCAATCTTGGTGATCATAATTTGCTAGATCTTTTGGTTACATTGTTACAAGAGAGGATGGTGACAGATTATCTTTTGTTCCTTGGAGCATTGGAGTTGAACGGGCTCTTTCTAAATTATTTTTCTTGATTAAAAGGTCTGTAATTTTAACTTGATTTTTCTCCATTTTATCTGGAGTTTGTAATTTGTTACATTATTCTTTATGTTTTGCTTTCCATTTTTTCCTTTTTATTACTGGTTGGTTTTTAAAGTGTATCAAAGGAGAACACATGAGACCATGAACATGCGAAATTGCTAGCAGAGAAGAGCCCACAGATCTATCAAGTCTGCCTATTATGCAGCTCTTAGTTTCATATTACAACAGCTGCCCCAGCCCAACCCAAACCCTCCCTTCCTCCCTTTTCTGGTCTTTCCCCTTTTTGTGTTCTTGTCTGTACTAATCCTGCCCTTGACTCTATCCCAACACCGCTTAAAGCTATCCACTGTCCTCAGTTCGATTAACTCCTCTGGCAGTGCATCCCATATCGCCACCACACTCTCTCTGTAAAGTAATGCCTCCTCATCTCCCTACTGAATCTTCCCCCGCCCAACTTCAGACTGTGCCCCCTAGTGACCCTTCCCCCCTTTAAGTGAACAATCCTCCCTCTCTGACTTTATTTATGCCTTTTAGGTACTTAAAGGTCTCTATCATGTCCCCTCTTTCCCTTCTCTCTTCCAGTGAATACATGTTGAGCTCCCTCAATCTTTTCTTATACGGCAACTCCCCCAGTCCCATGATCATTTGTGTAGCCCTGCGCTGCACCCCCCTCCAGTAATCTCACATCCTTTCTGAGGTATGGACACCAGTACTGCACATAGTACTCCAAGTGTGACATCACCAGTGATCTATACAAAGGCAGGATGACCGCCTTCTTTCTAGAGGTGATCCCTCTGACAATGCACCCCAGTATCCTATTTGCTCTTGCTGCTGCCCTCCTACACTGTGCTGATATCTTCATGTCCCCATGTGATTATTACCCTGCAGTCCCTTTCCTCTTCTGAAGCTGTTACCTGCACTCCCTCCAGCCAGTACCTGGTCCTGGGATTTCTTGCTCCATGGTGTATGACCTTACACTTCTCGGCATTAAACCCCAACTGCCATTCCCTAGACCAGGTGTTCGAGTTTAACTCGATCCTCCCTGAGTGCCTGCCTCCCTTCCTCATTGTCCACTTTTGCACAAATCTTAGTGTCATCTGCGAACCGGCTGATCTTACTCTTGACCCTCTCTACAATGTCTTCAGTGAAGACATTGAACAAAACAGGGCCCAGCACTGAACCCTGTGGTACCCCACTTGTTACTGGCCTTGGCTTGGATGTCTCCCTCTTTACAACTACCCTTCATTGTCTGCCCTGTAACCAGCTCTCAACCCACCCCACCAGTTTCTCCCCCACCCCCATGTCCATCAGCTTGCTCATTAACCTCCCATGGGGTACCGAGTTGAAAGCCTTGCTGAAGTCCAGGTACAGGACATCCACAGCATGGCCTTCATCAACCATCCTAGTGACCCAGTCAAAGAAGTTGATCAGGTTAGTTTGGCATGATCTTCCCGAGACAAACCCATGATGTCTCTCATCGTGTAGACCATTATTATTGAGAAAGGTAATCAGCCTCTCCTTTAGAATGGTCTCCATCAAGCTTACTGATCTGTAGTTGCCTGGTTGGTGCTTGGATCCACTCTTGTGAAGGGGCACCATGTGAGCCATTCTACAGTCCCTGGGTACCTTCCCCCATCTCCAAGGAGGTGTTGAAGAAGTATGTCAGAGGGCCTGCCAACACCTCAGCCAGTTCATTCAGGACCCTTGAGTGTACACCATCTGGTCCTGGTGCCTTGTTCACCTGCAATGCCGTAAGGCCCTTCAGAACTCTGTCCTCTTGGATAACCCCATCTGTTATGTCTGACCCCCCTCACCCATGTCCCCTTTCCCCTGCAGTATTGGGCTATCCCTTTCTTTTGTGAACACCAAGCAGAAGTACTCACTGAGTGCCTCTGCCTGTTCTTCCCCTTGTTCCGCCCATCCCACATCCCTCTTGATTCTAACAATGTCTTCTCTACAACTCCTCTTCTCCCTTATGTATTTAAAGAACCCCTTTTCTCCCACTCTGATCCCCTGAGCTCACTTTAGCTCCTTTGCTGCCTTGGCTGCCCTGACTGACCTGGTCACCTCCCTAGATGCCTTTGTGAACACCTCTCTATACTCCTGTTGCCCCAATTTTTGAACTTATAAAGGCCAATCTTTTTTCCCTTACCTTCCACTCCACTTCCTTGCTCAGTCAGCTAGTTTTTTTGGACCTGGACTGCTTACTCTGAGATTTGGCATGTGTTCGTGGCCTCATTCAGCCCCTTCATGATGATTGCTCACTTCTGTTCAGCATCCATCACTGGGTTAATTTTAGCTAAATACTCCTCTAGAATGCTGCCCATTCTGGAAAAATCTGCCTTCCTGAAATCCAACACTCTTGTTCTGGTCTTAGCCGACTCCCTTCCTGTGTTGAGGAGGAACCACACTGAGTGGTGGTTGCTTCCTGCTAGAGGGTCCTGTACTACCACATCCTGGAATTGATCCCGATTTGTTAGCACCAAATCCAGTATGTTCCCCTCTCTAGTAGGTTCCATCACCCCTTGCACTAGGTAGCTGTCTTGCATAGCTTCCAGTGCACCTGTTCCCTGGCATGTGCTGCAGTTACTATCTGCCAGCCAACCCGAGGTAGGTTAAAGTCTCCTACTATAACTGTGCTTCCCCTTGCCACTGATCTACCTCATTTGCTTCCCCAGCTCCCTATCCACCTCCTCGCTCTGTGAGGGTGGCCTGTACACCACCCCATCCTGAGCGTCTTACCGTTAGGGCTTTGGAGCAATACCCATATGGCTTCTGGCCTCCCCTCATCCCCCTCCTCCCTGGTACACAGTATCTCCTCCATGACATAAATAGCCACCCCTACAGCCCTTCCCCCTCCTGGTCTCTGCGGGACACCATGTTACCCAGGATCGTAAGATCCCAGTCATGGTATTGGGTGATCCAGGTCTCTGAGATGGTGGCACTATCTACCTCTCCCTCTACCATCATTGCCTGGAACTCTGCTACCTTGTTTGCTAAGCTTCTTGCATTCAAGGATACTACAGTCCAGCTTGTGCCCCACCCCTCCTCTTCCTGTCCCTCTTTCCCTTCCACTTTTGTCTTGGTAACTTCCCCTCATTCTCCTCCTCCATCTCTTGGGGGAGAGGTCTTCTGGTCTCCCCTGGAAGTTGCCTTCTCTCTGCTATCTGACTCAGCCTTCCCCCTCCTCAGTTTAAATCTATGTTGTTTTTAATGTACTTTACCAGCCCCTGTCCCAATACCCTTGTACCCTTGATGCTGAGATGCAGCCTGTCATTTTCATAAAGCCCTTTATTGTTCCATGTCTCACCCCACTTCCTTACTACCTCATACCCCATTTCTGCACAACACCCCTTCAGTCACCCATTAAACTCCTGTATTCTTAACTTCCTCACCGTGCTTGTGTTAGGTACTGGGAGTATCTCAGAGAACATCACTGAGCTTCCCACCCAACTGCATATACTGCCTACTTCTCTGAATCTCTCCTGTACTTCTTCCACTGTACTGCCCTCTAGGTCATTTATTCCTAGGTGCACAATGATATGCGGCTTCCCTCCCACCTTCTTCACACATTTCTAAATGCACTGCCCTACTCTCCTCGCTGTCATATCTGGCATACACTCCACCCAAGTTCAGCTCTTCCTTGTTCTCTTACTTCCCCATCTCACCCCCCCGAGCATAGAATCCCCTAATACAAGTACTCGCTCCCCCATTCGTTGCACTTCCCCCATGGTGTGCCCTCCTATGAGCCCCTTTTCTTCAGTGTCCTCTCCTTCCATCCACTGTCCTTTTCTTCCTCCCTTCTCCTTCAATTGCACCTCCACCTGCTCTCCTCCTCATTCTGTCTCTTCTGTGCTCACTCCCTTCCACAACCCCTCCCCCTCCACTATGTGTACCTCCTCCCACTGCCTTCTGCATTTTGACTCCCCCCCATCCCAAAATGTTTTGGCCTTCCTCCCCCTTTATTTAGTGTGTTCATGCCAACTTGACCTGCTTTCCAGCCACTCCCCACCTCTACCCCACAGTCTTCCCTCTCACCTTATACCCTGTATTTCCTCCTTCCCTTCTGGTCCCCTGACTCTTGTTTTATGGTGCCTTCTCCAACCTCTTGCTCTGTTTCATCAGATAGTACTGTGTACCTGTTTTCTGTCTCCAACCTCCTGCCCTAGCCCTCCCCTGTAATCCCTCCCTGCCTCTGCTTACTCTGAACCTCTTTTCAATTCCCTTTCTGCCTGCCCATGTTCCCTACCACCTGGCCACACCCTCTTTCAGTGCTTCCAGGACCCTGTGGACTTGGTCCCCCTGGCCAAGCACCCCCTTTTGGCTCTTGGAGGCCTGGTCTATCCTGCGATTAATCCCTCCCTGCCCCTCTGCTCCATCTCCTCCTCACCCTCTCATTCCTGTCCCCTCCTCCCAGTTCAAATCTCAAGCTCTCTATCTCCAGTGTAAGCTGTCTGAACAGCCTGCACACTGGACACCCCCTCATCTTCCACCAGGTTTCCAGAGACAGTGCTGCCCCACACACATTGCAGCTCACAACCCTCCTGGCCTCCCAGTGCCCCCAACCCCAGACATCCCTACCCATCCACTCTTCCCTCCCATTCATCCAGCTGCCTCCTTGCCCTGGCCAATACATCTTCTCTGTATTCTCTAGGCAATAAATATTTCACAGATCTTTACAATTGTGTCCATATTACTTAAGAAATGTAAATCTGAATTTCTGTCAAAACATTGTCCCCAGAATAGCCCTTACCTCAAAAAGAAAAATCCACAGCAATTACATTTGCATCAGTATTTCTTTAAGACATTAAACCACATTTCACCCCCTTTTAAATTACTCCACCTCCTGTCCCTTCCTAATAGGTGGAACCACTACTGGGAGTGGTCCACTTGCCTATTTAATAGTGGTAGGGGTTGGGAGAAAACAGGCCCCAAGTCCTCCTCCCAGTACAAACTATCCAGACCAAACTACAAGCTAATCAAACTACAAGAATAAATACTTCCCTTTAGTCCCCAGGAACACCCATTATAACTCCTGCTTCTTTCAGCTCCAAATGCACCCGCAAGTCTAAATCTGCTTGCAGTTTGATTTTGTAACTGCCACAGACAGAGTTCAAAACAAGTCCTGCTTAAAAAAACACAACTGCCCCAACTGTCTTGTTTTACAGTATGTTTTATTTTGAGTGGATTTAGACTTAGATTTCTGAGGATTTCTATTTAGACTGACTTAACTTTATGACGTTTAACACAACGACAGAGGTTAATATTGAAAGCAATGAATTCTGTTACTTATATAAAACCCTCCCTTACCCCCAACCCCCATCCAGAAAATAGACTTTAGAGCACAGCGACCAAACATGCATTCTGAGAAAGAGATACAGTCACCAATGCCATGCAGAATAATTAAACTGGTAGGGTGGATAGCCAAGCATCCAAAGGGCCCCAGCAACAAACATATGTTTGATAATGCTGCCGCAAGGATGCTAACATGCATTCTATGTGCAGTATCCCTAGCATTTTCTGATGCCACTCTTCAAAGGAAGGAGTGGCTTGATCCTTGCAGTGTCACAATAAAATCTTTACTACTATGGTTATTAAAATAAAATGATAACACCTGGTGCATGTAGAGCCCTGATGTTCATCCCCAAGATACAACATTCCTTCATGAATGCCTCCGATAAACCTAGGTCAGGATCCAGTGCCTCCTGTATCCTATTCCACAAAGTGCGAGCCTTGGAACAATCCCATAAAATGTGAAGTAGGATAACTTCACCAGTATCATATCTTGCGCATGTCAGAGAAACTAGAAACCATCACTTATGCAACTTCCCAGGAGTACAGTAAATAGCAGTAATGATTTTAAATTGAGAAAATGTACATTCATCATACTTAATACAGCAGTAAATATTCCACCATACTTCTTCCCACTGTTGTGCATCAGGTCACCACCCAAGTGTCTTGGGGCAATATTTGGAGGTGGGCAATACCTGTGTGACCATTCCCATGTATATATATATACATGATATATATATATATATATATATATATATATATATATATATATATATATTAATATAGTGCAGAAATGGTGTGTCTATCATTACTTATCTCTTCCAGTTCTGCCAGGTTAACACCCAAACTCTCCTGGAAAAGTACATTACCCCGCTTTTGCTGGAGTAAATGCCGTACTTGATAATAAAAAAAATGTATCGTCCATGTCAAAATCATCTGTTTGCTGGAAAAATGTGAATGAGGCCCAACCTTGTCCCTGTCGTAGATGCAAGATCTGTTCTATGCCCTTCCTCTGTCAACTAACATGGAGTAGTTTACCCTTTCTCAGAATTTCTAATGACCCAGCTGTTTATGAACTTGACTGTGCTTCTGAGGGAACTTGTGATAGTGATCCCTTACTTGACAAGTCATCACCTTGATATTCATATACAGACTGCACTAAAAAAAGGTCTGAAAAGTTTATTAGCATCAAGCAGATGACACAGGTGAAATGTATTTGAACATTGACAGTCAAATAATCAAAATCACTTCCTCCACAGTAAATCAAGGGCACATCACAAACAGCTGTACAATACAGTAGCATGACATTGATATGAGTTGATGTTATGCATTGATTTATTAAGATATTTATTGAAAGAGTTTTATCAAGAAAGGCCAGCTTTGCCATAATAGCTTGATGATACAGGAGTACTAATACAAAAGTGACAATGATACAACAGAATGACAGGAAAAGACATGGAGACTCTGATAGTAAATACACAGAATTACACTTGTGTAGTTTACAATCACACAATACAGCTTAATAGTAATATGTGATTAAAAAAATAGTATCTGCAGTACAAATTAAGAACAATAAACATTTATCAGAACTTGATTAACTGCTACCTTCACTTATCTTCCTTGCACAAAGTGGGTGGATACTAAGGGTGTGTAAGAAATGAATAGTATAAAATGTATAGGGAGAATCATCCTTCCTGATTGGTGGAGAAGATTCCAAAGCAATGTGTAGACCCATTTTATAAGCATGGTAAGACACTCCAGATCCAGATCTAGAATCAGACCATGTGGTCACCCAGGTAGAAGTGAACAGAGAAAGGCTGCAGCATCGGAGAATATCTCACAAAAGGATCAACTCAGCAGTGAAGCATCATGCTCCCAACCTGAGCACTCTGTAACCTTTTCAGAGAACAATCAACAATAAAAGACCTCTGATCAGAGGTTGAAAAACAGAAGAAGATGAGGCAGGGGAAGGGGGGAGGCACATTAGCACCTGCCTCCAAACCTAAAACGAGGAGCAACAAATAGTGAATCTTTTAGATTTTTCCTTATTTGAAATGCATATTAAAGCTCTATCTAGAGGACTGTCATTTGTTCCCAGTTCATGACCTAAGGTGCTTGAAATAATTATTGACCTTGAAATTTGTTTTTGAAAACTTGAGCTCAGGGATCACTTTGCTCGAATCCCACCACAAGCTGGAAATATGGGATTCACTGAAATGGGAAAACTACTACATGACATGATTAAGTCAAATTTGGAAAATATGTCATCACTGAGGGAAACTGATGTTGGAACACTCTTAGGATTTATAGAGGGGAGTGACAGTGAAACTAATTTAGAATTACTTGATTGTCAGATCCTGTGCATCTTGGAAAAATTATAGATGAAACAACAATTAATCAATTAATCAATCAATCTTTATTTTACCAGGTGAAACACCATTGAGAGAACTCATTTGCAAGGTGGACCTGGAAGGTATACATCAAAAATACAACAAAATACAAGAATAAACTTAGGTACAAGCATATGTAAACAATAAACAAGTGTAGAGATATTCCAAAATACACAGAGAACATGGCTTAATATACAAAGAAGCAAAAGAGCAATAAGTACTACAATACCATAATATGTGCAATATATACATGGAAGTCCTGAGGAAGGCACTAGGGTATAAAGGAGAATATGGTCAGAGAAAAGTAGCAGAGGAAAGGTAAAAGGGACAAGGAGGTAAAAAATCTATGTAATAGAGTGAATATGAGGAAGGGATAGGGGCTCTGGGAGTTGTGCTATAATGTGCCAAGGAGGGGATAGAAGTAATCATAGCACAAAGAGGCACAAGGGGATAGAAGGAGAACATAGTAAAAGAAGAGTGGAAGAGTGAAGGTAGAAGGGATGCGAAGGTAAACAACAATTATAGAGTACATATGAGTGAATGTGAGGAAGGGATAGAAGGGCTCTGGGAGCTATGCTAGGATGCACAGGGAAGGTATAGAAGTCATCTGGGGAAGTAGCTGCAAAGCTCATTGAAAGAGCACGCAAATAGCAATTTTAACGCGTGCATTTTTATTGGGGTCACCAATTTCAGGTTTTTTTTCAATTTATTCCACAGTCGGGGAAGTGTGTGACTTATGGAAGTTCTGCCAAAGTGTGTATGAAGTGTGTATGAACTTTAGAGATAACTAAAGAAATATATGAAAGGCTTCTCAGGGAGTAGCTACCTACAGTACAAAGGGGTAGGCAATGATGTGCGGTGGAAGTTTCTTAGATATAGCTCTGAAGGTCCAGAATGCAGCATTTTTTTGCCTTCTGTAGTTAAGCAATGACCAACCTACTAAGGAATAAGGGAGCAATGGTGGGCAGAGTGAGGTGCACCAATAATAAATGTTATGGCTCGGTGATAAAGGGCATCAAGCTCGGTTAGGACAGAGCTAGGGCCTTGACCATAAAGGAAATCTGCGTAGTCCAGAAGTGATAGAAAAGTGGTTTGAATCAGTCTCTTTTTTGCATTTTAAGTAGATACTTAATTCTATAGAAAAGTTCAAGTCTCTGCTTAAGTTTTTTAGTTGGTTCCTCAACATGGTTAGTGAAGGATAGTTGAAAGTTAATCCAGACCACTAGATATCTAAATTTATCCACAAACTCTAGGGGCTCATCTAGCAATGTAATGATCTGCAGTGCTGTGCCTTTGTAGCCGGGTTTTGATGTACTAATGGAAAAAGAGCATTGTCTTGGTTTTTGTGCACTCTTTAAGGAGGCAGTATGGCACAGTGGGTTAAGGCTCTGAGCTGCAAATCTGGAAACCTGGGTTTGAATCCCACAGCCCCCTAGGTGCTTACTGTGTGACCCTGAGCAAGTCACTTAACTTCCTTGTGCTCCCAGGTTGCACCTGCAAACAAGCTTTCAGCTTAGTGTGTCTCACCTGGTAAAATAGTTGGTAAAAAAAAAAAAGGAGTTTCTGGTTCAGGAGGTTTAGCTGCAGACGACTGAACTCCAGCTGCAGATCTCTGCAGGCCAGTTCTGGAGCTGACCTATCAATATAAAGGACCGTATCATCAGTAAAGAGATGAATGTTAGCTGATTGGTGCCAGTGTCAATATCATTGATATAGAGTGCAAAAAGGAGAGGTCCTAAGATGGACCCTTGTGGCATATCTCTCTGCAATGGTTTCAAAGGGGAAAGGTCTCCATCAGCTTTAACCTGCTGAAGATGACCAGTAAGGTAACTAGTAAACCATTTTATTGCTAGGGAGTCCAGGCCAACAGATTGAGAACAGGTATTTCGATACCAGCCTGTATGACATGCATCAAACTTGAAAGAGATTAGGAAAAAACTGTTTAAGCCAAAATCTTCCTTTTGCCCTATAGGTTTAAACCCTAACATAAACGTATATAAATGTTTAGTTATGAAAGATGTTAATTAGATGCTCAGGCAGAAGGATATTAATTTTAGAAATAACATGTCACAGGCAGAAAAATTACCAACAGCTGAGCTAAGTAAATATCAGGAAACTGAAATAAAATCAGCCAATAAGGCTGGTAATCTGGTTATTATGAATAGGGATTTCTATCACAGTAAAGTTATGGATTTACCTTTGAATGAGAAAAATTATTTACGTTTGAATTGTAACCCACTCCCCAGGTTTAAACAAGAGTTACTGCAACTTTTGGAGTCAGCACAAGGGAGGAATGAAATTTCTGAAAATGAATTAAGATTGTTATTTCCACAGCATCTGATTACCCCTACCCTATACATCTTCCTAAAATACATAAGAACATGTTAGATCCCACAGGGAGACCAATCGTATCGAGGTGAATTCCTTGACAGACAATTTAAGCATGTTTCTTGATTTTTATCTTAAAAGGAGTATGGTATGCATGGGCTCCTACACTAGAGATGCCATGCACATTCTTGAGCAGTTGAAAGGGTTTGAATAGCAGGATGACATGTATTGGCTTACTGTTAACATCGAGTCTCTGTACACCTCCATTAGGCATTAGGAAGACATACAGGCATGTGAATATTTTATTTCACAGCACCCCTTGAGAGCTAAAATTCCTTTCCAATTGATTCTAGAGGGATTGCACTTTATGTTAAATCATAATTACTTTGAATTTGATAGTAATTTTTATTTGCAAAAATGTGGGATGGCAATGGGGCAGCTACAGTATGGCCCCCTCATATGCAAACCTGATCCTCGGATTCTGGGAACAGGAGTTTTTGTTTAACCCAGAGTGCAATCCCTACTTACATCTGACAAAAAAATGGGCACGTTTAATTGATGACATGCTATGTATCTGGTCAGGTAGTGAGGCTGAAGCAGAACAATTTGTTCAGTGGCTAAACAACGACAGAAATATATGTTTCACTTATAAGTGTGACCCAGTGGAAATTGAATCCCTAGACATTATTTTTTCTAGAGGTCCAAACAATTATATAGTTACCAGGGGCTTTAGGAAAACCATAGCCATGAACAACCTGTTCCTAGCCACCAACTTACATCACAAATCATTTAAGGAATCTGTTCCCTATTCTTAATTCATCTGTTTTAGACATAATTGTAGTGGTCTCCCGACCTTTGACATATAAGCAGCAGATCTGAAGTTATGCTTAATGTCAAGAGGTTATAACAGTCAGCTATAAGACCAGGCACTATTAAGAGCAAGAGATAAAAATAGGGATGAACTACTTAAACCAAAGGCATGGAGTGACACCCCAGAAACAAGGATAAACTTTGTTACTAAATTTAATCATCTTGCAGGACAACTTGGTAATGTGATCACCAAATATTGGCCAGTTCTTCTGGGTGATAATGTTCTTGCAGGACATATTGGGACTAGACCAAGGGTTACCTTCAGGAGAGGTAGAAACCTTAAGGATACATGGGTGAGAAGTCAGTTTTGGAGAGAGAAGACACAAGCTGAAACGTGTTTTCCTGTGAAACCCCTGGGCATGTACAAATATGGGAACTGTAATGTTTACACATACTGTTTCCAAGGGAAAAATGTTGTGGAACCAACTAACCACAGGATGGTTGAAATTCATCAGTTCATCTTGTGTGACCACATACATTGTGTATGCACTTTGGTGTTGCTGCAACAAACTTTATGTAGGTAGAATAGTATGGAATTTGAAAACATGTATCCAGGAACATGTCAGGGACATTAGGAATGCTAACATAAACAGTCCAGTAGCAATATATTTTCTAGAACATCACAATAGTGACCCCACAATATTGGGGGTTTGGAACAAGCTAAGCTGGGCAAAAGAGGTGGTGATCGCCTAAATAGGTTAGGCCAATGCGAAAACTTTTGGATTTTTAGCCTTAACGCTTTGGCATCAGAAGGTCTGAATCATGAATGAGATTTAAAGCCATATCTTGGAACTGAATTGGAATGAAATGGAATGGAACCCCTAATCCCCCCATTTCCCCTCATCCTATTATCCTTTTGTTTTCAACAGGAATGAATCTAAAAGTATATAAGGTTAGTGTAGGGAACCCCCCCATAGGTTTATGACTCTCCTAAAATATATTTGTTTCATATTTTGAGAACTATTAGAAGTTCTTAAATATAGTGTAAAATTACCACCATTTAGATCTATGACTCTTAGAAAAAATAAATAATTTTTTTTTCATAGAAAGTACTTTGAGAACTACTAGAAGTTGTTATGTATAGCAATATTATTTGAGGTTACTGATCATACTGCTTTTCAGCTGCATGAGTTTGCCTCAACACTAGGCATTTTTTTGAAAAATAGAAGTATAGATATTGCACACTGTTACCTGATGGTGTTATCCAGAGGTAGTACTACCTTCATTTTCCTTCTCTCTTTTAGAGTTGGAGAAGGTTGGAGAGCACTGGCTTCTATAGCTATCACAGTATTTGGGAAATTTTAAGTCCCTGCTTAATGGATTTGCTCCCTACTCCGACACCTTCATTTGCTATCACTTCACCCTTTACCTATACTTTTCATTTAAATGGAGAACTTAACTCATATAATGAATTAACATTTGAAATGAGTTTAAATATGGTGTGAAGTCTTATGCCTTCCTAGTTTAATAGCACAATTTTGTGGCTTATGTAGTTCATACAAAATGATATAATGGAATTTTGTGACTATTTATAATCACTAATTTGATATCTGTTTTTTTTTCATTTATATACAGAGAACACCTTTAGGGTGCAGGTGCCATTCATTATGCTGTCAGATGATTTTGCTAAATGTCTAAGGAAATTATTTAGCCCCAGTCATAATTTTATATTATATTTTATTCGTTTTTAATTAATTATGTCAGCATTATGATATCACATGATTTTGTGTATAAGTTCATGTCACCTGGTCCTAGTATCCACCCCCTGATGAAGCCTCACTTGGCGAAGAACCGGGGTATTTGGACCTACATAGGTATTGTTGCTCGTACTGACTCCGGTGACTAATTTGCTAATTTCAGCATTAAAAGTTTATTTTGGCATGATAACTTTGGTTGATGTGATTTTACTTCACTGGCACACCAGGCTTCTGGCTCTGGAGTGCAAGCATTATCTTGTTTGTTTCCTTGTGAATTTGGGCCATGGCCCAATGCTCACACCCTGCCCTGTTCCTGAGCACAGCACCTGTTTGCTTCTTGTGGGTTACTATTCCTGGGTATTCACAGCAGTTGAAGGCACAAGTGCCTCATGCCTCACAATGCCTCCAGACATGTGGTTCAGGAATAATAACCCACACCCTGTCATGTCTTATTGCTCATGTATTTCCCAAATACCACAAATAATAGGCTATTTTTTACTTGGGAAGATAAACAAATAATTGGCATTATTTGGCATTTTGCTATTCAGTGGGAGTTCAATATCTCCCAAGACTTCTGGTAAAGTAAGAGGCTATTTTGGAAGCTCACTAAAGACAGCTTATATGACCCAGCACCCACAGAAGCAAGAGGTATAGATATCTGAGTTGCCGTAAAAGAGCAATATACTTCCACGCACTTGTTAAAATTAACCAAAAAGCAGAACTCTTGACAAACTTTGTTCCCTGTGTTTGACTCTCACAGCCCGCACTTGCATACTGTGTGACCCTGAGCAAGTCACTTAACTTCCTTGTGCTCCCAGGTTGCACCTAGAAACAAGCTTTGGCTTAGTGTGCCTTTCCTGGTTAAACTATCCCCCCTTCTAAATGTTTCATTTCATTTCATTTCATTTTTAGGTGCCAACACAAAGCTGTTAGCACCCACGATAGTCATGCATATCTGTTTGTTCATTTAGTCAAGTTTAAGGTTATATTCAGTGCAAGTGATTCAGCTGAATGATGTCAGTAATAGGGCTTTTAGGTCTAGCTATAGGGTTTCAGACCTACACAAGCCTGGGTTTGATCCCCTGTATTCCATATTTTTTTGTTCTCAGTACAACTTTTGTTGTATGAGAGAAACTGTTAGATGTCATTGCTGATGTCATAAAGGGTTTCAGCAGAGCTAAATAGCAGACTTTCAGATAATTGAACTTAGTTCTATAGTATGTTGGAGTCAATTAAATTTTTCCAGAATGAGTCTTGTCTAGACTTTGTTACAATTTGAGTCACCTATTCTGCAGGTTATGACATAACCTCTCCACAACAGAAATGACAATTCACTTGGTAGCTCAGTGGCACACTGAAGGTGTGTTTGTGAAGTAGGCAAGGGGTCAGTGGTTCAAAACCTGGCAAGGACACAGACTTTTTTTTTTGTAAAGTAGAAACTCGCTAGAAGGGTGATTCATGGTGGTGTGTATTTGAAATTGTAAATTATATGAGAAGTAAACTTAGCTAACAACAACAATTTTTGAAGGTAAATCACCTGCTGGCATTAGATCCCCAGTCACCTGTTCTGCCTGCCTCTCTAAAAGAGGTTGAAGATCTTTTGCTGCAGTTGGATATCAAGAAGGGTGCAGGTTCGGACTCTATAGAGCCTTACTTCCTGAAATGTGCATACCATGTGTAGGCAGTGCCAATCACGCACCTCTTCAACTTGTTACTATCCCAGAGAGCCTCCCCTCACAATGGAAAGTAGCCCATATCATCCCTCTGCTCAAATCAAGTGACCCTTGTGACCTTAATAATTATAGACCGATCTCCCTCCTCCCATTCTGTCTAAATTATTGGAAACGATAGTGAGTGGTCAGCTAAGGGTGTACCTTGAATCCAGGAGTCTGTTAAACCCAGTGCAGTCTGGATTCAGAGCAAAGCACAGCACCATAACTGTCCCAGCAAAAGTGACTAATGATTGGGTCCTTGACCTTGACAATAGGAATTTTATCTGTGCCATTTTTTTTGGATCTAAGTAAGGCCTTCGACACAGTCAACCACAGCCTGCTTCTTTCCTCCCTATGTAACCTAGGTCTGGATCCTAACTCTATGTGCTGGTTTGCCCAACTACCTCATAGATTGGAAACAGCAGGTTAAAGCTGAAGGTGATCTTTTGCCACTTAAACCCCTACAGAGAAGTGTTCCTCAGGAGTCTATCCTTGGTCCCCTGTTGTTTTCAGTTTATAATAACAGCATCAATGACAACATCAATAAGGCCAATATCCACTTGTTCGCTGATGGCACAGTACTTTATTTGAGTAATCCTATGCCAGAAGCAGCCTGTGAACACCTCGAAGCCAAATTTAACCTATTGCAATACCAGCGCATAAGCAAAAAGCTTCTGCTTAATGCAAAAAAAAAACAAAAGCGATGCTCTTTTCCCCTTCCTCCTATGTGGCGAACCCCACTTGCATTAGGGCTATCACTCAGATTACCACAGTACTTGGAGAAAATCTAGAGTATGTACCAAAATTCAAATATCTGGGTGTATGGCTTGATCACAAACTCTCCTTCTCTGAACATCTCGAAGAACTACAGAAGCAACTAAGACAAAGACTAGGACTATTCTACAGAATTAACCACTTCCTTACTAGGGATGCCAAGCAGCAGTTAGTTCAAGCCATGTTCCTTTCATTAATAGATTACACGGACCTTCTCTATAGCCATTGTACTGCCTCTGCCCTGGCTAAATTGGACACCCTATACCACAGAGCAATCAGGTTCATATCGGACCTTCCACTTTCCAGAAACCATTGCTCCTTGTACACTGCGGTGGGCTGGACTTCTCTTCATTATAGGAGAAATAGAAATGCTGCTCTATGGGCTTTCAGAGTGCTTACCAACAAGCTACCCCTATACTTCTCTGATTGTATTCCCCTGAGTGTGATAGGTGCCTATGCTCTAAGAAGCTATTCCCTAATTGCCTTGCAATTACCTAAGGTCAAATCTCATTTCAGCAGAGCTGCCATAAGTTTCTCGTTGCCTTCCTTGTGGAACAATATGCAAAAAAACTTGAAGCTGAGCTGGCCTGTTAGCCTGAATATTTTCAAGTCACTCTATGACCACTCTGTGAAGGAATCCTGCAAATGTTTCCCACATCGTTAGCTCACCTATTTTCCAGTTTCCCTCCTGCCCATCCTGCCTCCCACCCTGCCTCTGCTCTGCCTCTCTCTCCCTACCAAAATACCGGCTTCTCTGCCTTTCTTTAGCCATGGCCAAGTTCCACCCCTTCCCTGAAGTATGCCAGTTAACTATTCCAACCCCGTCATTTCTTCCTAAGCTGGTTTCCCTCTTCTTGCCTTTCTCTCTCCTTTTAAGTGAACATTCTGGCTGTACCCAGTTATGAGCCTATCTGTTGTAAAGGCCCTCTCACTCTAATGTTGATGTACATATGTATATTTTTCTTCTTTGTATAATATTGCATTGTTTTACCACGTTACTGTACTATGATTTTGGTATGACCAGGTCAATCTTGCAAATGAGCCCTGCTCAATGGTGCCCACCTGGATAAATAAAGATTTTGATTGATTGATTGATTGATTGTAGGTTGTGACCTAACCTCTACACCATAAGAAATGCAACTCCCTTACCTGCTGCTCAGTGGCATACTGAATGTGTGTTTGCTTAACTGGCAACAGATTAGTGGCTTAAATCCTGGAGGGCAATAAGCAGTTTTTTCAACTTTTTTGTAAGATAGAAACTCACTGAAGTAATGATTTATGGTGGTGTGGAGTAGACTAGTAAATTATATGAGAAGTAAATTTAGCTGGGAATAACAATTTGTGAAGGTAAATTGCCTGGTGGGGTTAGATCCCCAGTCACCAGTTTTACAGGGGTGACATAACATCTACATCATAGGAACTGCAACTCATTTTCCAGCAGTTCAGGGGCACACTGAATATGTGATTGCTTAGCAGGCAAAGGATCAGTGGCTCACATATGACCAGGGTCTTAAGTATTTTTTTTAATTTTTTTGTAATATAGAAAGTCACTTGAGTGGCGATTCATGATGGTGTGGAATTGGATTAGTAAATTATACAAGTACATTCAGCTAACAATTGAGAAGGCGGATCACCTGCTGGAATTAAATCCCATCACCTGTTTTGCAGGTTTTGACATAACCTCTACATCATAGGAACTGCATTCCCTTACCAGCAGCTCAGCAGTATACTGAAAGTTTGTTTATTTAGTAGGCAAGGGATCAGCAGTTCAAATCCTGCCAGGAACATAACCATTTTTTTTTTGCAAGATGAAAACTCAATTCACTGATGATTTTTCATGATGGTGTGGAGTTGGAATAGTGACTTACATACGAAGTAAATTTAGCTAAGAACAACAGTTTGTGAAGGTAAATCATTTGCTGTGATTAGATCCCCAGTTGCCTGTTTTGTAGGTTGTGATATAACCTCTATACCATGGGAGATCTGCAGTTCAATGACACACTGAAAGTAGGCAAAGGATCAGTGGTTCATATCTAACCATATACCTAAGCAGCTTTTTCAGTTTTTTTTAAGATGGAAACTCACTTGAGTAGTGATTCATTGCATGTGAAGTGGAGTGGTAAATTATATGAGAATAACATGCAGCTAAAAACAATTTGTGAAGGTAAATCATCTGCTGGGATTAGATCCCCAGTCACCTGTTTTGCATGTTGTGGCATAACTTCGACACCACTGGAAATGTGACTTACTTACCTGCAGCTTAGAGGCACACAGATAGTGTGTTTGTTTAACAAGTAAATAATTAGTGGTTTAAATTCAGGTAGACATAATTTGAATTCTGGCAGGAACTAAAACACTTTTCTTCAACTTTCTTTGTAAGATGGAAAGTCAGTCAAGTAGCAGTTAATGGTGGTATGGAGTGGAATAGTAAATTACATCACAAGTAAATTTTGCTGAGAACAATTTGTGAAGGTAAATTGCCTGCTTGGATTAGATCCCCAGTCACCTGTTTTGTGAGTGTGACATCACCTCTGCATCAGGAACTGCAACTCACTAGCTGCAGTTCAGCTGCACACTATATATGTGTTTGCTTACCAGGCATAAGATTAGTGATTCACATATGAACAAGGATTTAAGCATTTTTTGGGGGTAAAATGGAATCTCACTTGAGTGGTGATTCATGATGGTGTGGAATTGGATTAGTACATTTTAAAAGTACATTCACCTAATAACACTTAGTGAAGGTTAATCATCTGCTGGGATTAGATCCCAAGTCACCTATTTTGCAGGTTGTGACATATAGTACATTAAAGGAACTGTAACTCTCTTACCAGCAGCATGGTAGCATACTAAATGTGTGCTTGCTTGCTAGGCAAGGGATCACCAGTATATAATCTGGCAGGAGCATAAAAACTTTTTGTAAGTTGAAAACTCACTAATCTGGTGATTCTTCATGGAGTTGGAATAGTAAATTAAATATGAATTAAATTTAGCTAAGAACAACAGTTTGTGAAGCTAAATCATCTGCTGGGATTAGATCTCCAGGTGCCTGTTTTTCAGGTTGCAATATATCCTTTACACCACAGGAAATGAGGCTCCCTTACCTGCAGCTCTGTGGCACCTTGAATATGTACTGCTTAACAGTCAAAGAAGTAGTGGTCTAAATTCATGTGGAAGTAGTTTGAATCCTTGCAGTGACTTAAACACTTTTTTAAAAAGATGCAAGCTCAGTTCAGTAGCAATTCATCGTTGTGTGGCATGAAATAGTACATTGTCCCCAGAGCCCTGCCAATAAAGACACTGACAAGAATATTTGTGGTTGTTAAGTCTGGCAAAAGTTGACTGAGCCTCCAATTTCCATCTTTACAAAATGTTCACTCTCATGGTCCTTTACACATAGTTCAATCATATTGATAATACTTATAGATATGTACATTGTGTCAATCACATTCTTGCTCTATTCATTCCTCCCACTTCTTCCTTTTTTCTTTTGTACCCCCAGACATACATAATGGGGGGGCCCATTGCTTCCTCTTTGTTGTCAAGGGTATGAGCGTACACACTGTGCCCCTGCCTCTATCCTATCACCCTGTGACCTTTGTCCTGTTTTTCTTTTTAAAACTCCTCCATCCTTTCCTGTCCTACTCTTCCTTTTTCTGCCCAGTATTCTCTGCCGTCCACCTCCGGCAGTCAATTGTAGCCACAACCACTGTGCTCCACCTGTCACAGTGTTGCATTGTCTTCCACTTACCACAGTACTCTTTCTGCTACTTCCTATAGGGAGGGTGGGTGGGAAATTCTTTTGAGCAAATGATCTCATGCTCCTGTGCAGCCCTTTTCAAACCCCTCTTCTAGTCCGGCCCATTGCCCGGCCCTACCAATCCTTGGCTGCCAACCTCCATTCCCACCTCTCTCCTTCCCCTGCCTATCTTGTGACCTCACTGTTCCTCCCCCGAGCCTTCACTACATCCCGTCTGGGTCTTGGGACAGTGTGATCTGCCCTTTAAGATGGGCAACCCTCTTTGTCCCCAGAGCCCTGCCAATAAAGACACTGACAAGAATGTTTGTGGTTGCTAAGTTTGGCAAAAGTTTACTGAGCCTCCAGTTTCCATCTTTACAAAATGTTCACTCTCATTGTCCTTTACACACAGTTCAATCATATTGATAATACTTATACATATGTACATCATGTCAATCACATTCTTGCTCTATTCATCCCTCCCACTTCTTCCTTTTTTCTTTTGTTCCCCCAGCCGTACATCATTGGGGGGGGCCCATTGCTTCCTCTTTGTTGTCAAGGGTTCGAGTGTACACACCATGCCCCTGCCTGTATCCTATTACCCTGTGTCCTTTGTCCTGTTTTTCTTTTTAAAACTCCTCCATCCTTTCCTGTCCTATTCTTCCTTTTTACGCTAGTCCACCTCCAGCTTGCGATGGACGGTGGACTTCCCCCCTTTTTCCTACTGCCCCCCTTTTCACTTCTCCTTATCTCCATGCTGCAATAGCCAGTGCTCTTTGTCCTATCCACCATTCGATGGCATTAGCCATTTCTTGGTTAAACAGTGCCAGCCCCAGGTCCAAGAGATGGACCCCATCTCCCCGGAAATATTCATCTATCCCTTCCTGAATTGTGTGGTGAATTACCACTCCCCCCTGAGCATCAAATAATCTTCCCACCCTTCCGTTCATCCTTTTCCTAGCCCTGTCCATACCTTTGTGGCTTTCCTCTTTGTGCCACACCCTCCGAGGGGTTTTGTCTGACCAGGCCAATGTCACTTCAGGCCACTATTGTTTAATTGATTCCACATCTTTTTTTATGTGGTAAAATAAGTCCAGCCATGGCCTTGTCCCCAAGTCATTGCCACCCAGGTGTATGATGATGAGGTCTGGTCTCCCATGGACCTTTCCGACCTCCCTCAGTTCCAGCAGTAACTTTGCCCACTTTATTCCCCTTTGGCCTTTCCACCTCAACTGGATGACATCACTATTCAGGTACAACTGCTTTCCCCCTTGTCTCCTGGCTGCCCATTTCTCCACCCAGTGGATAAAGGAATGACCACAAATCCATGTCTCTAGCCTCTTGGTTTTGCCTGTATACGAAAAAACATACTTTGTTAGTGAATGCATGTCCCCCCCCCCCGTGGCTGTACCTACTATGGGAGACAAAAAGAAACAACATTATTGTGGAACCTTGCGTATGTATTTCTTATAACGTTCAGACTTCCACCTTCCCTTTTCCATGATTGCCCCTGCCATGCCTCCCTGCGCAGCCAACACTGATGCTGTCCCAATCCTGAATGAATGTGATGAGTAACCTCCCAAGGGTTCACCCAAAAATCTAAGGCCCTTATGCAGCATCGCTGTCACCTGATATCCGGTGACTGGCTTCCCGTTACCATGTCCTAATAACCACTGGACCACCCCCCCCCCCGTAGGCCGCCCAGCCGAGTACGCGTGCAGGGCACCCACCGGGCAAATGGTTGGGTTGCTATGCTTCCATAAGCATACTCTGTCGCCCTATCCCTGTTGGTCTGTTTTTGACCGCCTTACCTTTATTACCACTGCCGCCGCGCTCCATTCTATGTCCTCCCATTGCAGTTTCCCTCCCTCCCTCGTTCTTCCCGCTGTGCCCCACTACCTCGCTTAACCTGAAAGCCCCGCCATACATGGTCAGATACAGGGCCTGAAACAACAACGCCTCGCTACCTGAGCTAGCTAAGTGGTGCAGTACCCCCACTAGCCTCGCCAGCAAGCTTTCACCTATTGGTTTCCTAATGTCTTGTTTCTTGTCTATCCCCCGGGCCCAACCCAGAGTCATTCTGCAAATCAGGTTGCTTTTTGTGGGGTCCTCCCACCCTTTTAAGTGACATACTTGTCCTATGGCCGCCAAGTGCACCCCCATAGTGGAGTGCACCACACCCTGTTGCCATTCCTTCACTATAAATCTGGCTACCTGCTCCTGTGTTACTGCACCTCTTACCTGTCCACTGTATTGCTCCTGAAATTTTTGAAATGCCCTCCATGAAGTCTCATAAGCTCTAAGGGTCCTTGGGGCACAGGAGTTCTGGATCAATATTTCTGCTCCCCCGATCCAATTGTCCATACACATGTTGGAATGGAAGTCCCCTAGGCCTCTGCTCCGGGTGCAACGGTCTGGAATTTGTTCATCTGCAAGCGGGAGAGGCAGTCAGCTATCACGTTTTCCACTCCATCAATGTGCTTAGCCCTGAATGACATATTCAGAGTTAATCCTAAACACACCATCCTCCTTAAAACCCCTGTTACCCTCTCTGACCTGGTCCGCTTTTTGTTCAGCACCTCCACCACTGCCTGATTATCACTCCAAAATGTGACCTGTCTGTTCCTAAGCTCCCTACCCCAGACAACCATTGCCACCCATATGGGGAATATTTCTAGGAATGTGATGTCCTTCGTCACTTTCCCTTTCACCCATTCTTCGAGCCATGGTTCCACGAACCACTTACCTTGGAAGTACGCCCCCATTCCCACCCTCCTTGCTGCATCTGTGTAAAAGCTGAAGGTCTGTGTTGTAAAGCCAAATATCCTGCCAAAATGTCTGCCCATTATATGCCTGCAGGAAGTGTTCCCAAACCGTCATGTCTTGTCTGGTACCTTTATTTAGGTCTATCCAGTGATGGGGCTGCTTTGCCCCTCTCATTGCCCATGCGAGCCACCGTGTAAACGTGCATCCCAGTGCAATGGCCCTACATGTGAAGTTCAAATGCCCCATTAGTCACTGTGCCTGTTGGAGCTGTACCCTCCTGCCCCCACCAACCTGTCTTAACAACACCAGTAGTTTCTTGACCTTCTGTTCTGGTAGATGGTAAAGCTCTTGAACCGCGTCCAATTCTAAACCCAAAAACTCTATCTTCTGGAGTGGTCCCTCTGTTTTGTCTTTCACTAACGGTACCCCCACCTCCTGACATAGGGCCTTGAAGTCGCCCAGCATCTTCTTTGTCTCCTCTCTGCCCTCCCCTATGAACAAGAAGTCATCGAGGTAATGCACCACTGTCTGGTATCCAAACCACCTCTGAAATAGCCACTGCAACCGGGTACTAAACATCTCAAATGTGGTGCATGCTATCGAGCACCCCATAGGCATGGCCTTGTCAAAGCAGTACGCCCCTTCTATCTGGAAACTTAAAAGTTCCCAATCTGCCGCCCATACCGGTAGTAACTGGAATGCAGATTCTATATCTGTCTTGGCCAGCCATGCCTCCTGCTTAGTCCTAATAAGTTGCACAGCCTCTTCCAGTGTGGCATAGGTAACCCTGCTGTGTTCTTCCCCTATGGCATCGTTAACAGAGTCCCCTTCTGGGTATGAAAGGTGGTGTATCACCCTGTACTCAACCGGCTGTTTTTTGGGGACCAAACCCAATGGAGATACCCATAGGTTTGGCAACAGGGGAGATTTGAATAGGCCCTCCACCCGTCCTGCTGTTACTTCCTTTTGAATTAAGCGTGCTAACATTGCACTTTTCCCTTGAGTAGATTTGAGGTTCTTTGCCCTTGTTCTCTTCCACAAACCCTGATACTTTAAACTAAATCCTAAATGAAAACCTGTCCTGAGCTCCTTGGCTGCCACCTGGTCGGGGTAGCCCACCAAGCCCTCCTGGATTGCAGCCACCCTGATTGGTGTCCTTGCCAACCTAAATTTGACCATCGACACCTCAGTTGTCCTGATAGTGGGTCTGGTAGGAGTGTCCCCTCCCTCCCCCATTTGTCTGGCCTCTGTTTCCCTTCCCCCACTGCTGGGCCCAGAAAACACCCTTTTTGGCCTGAAAGGGCTGTTGGTGCCCATGCTCCTGTCCCCCCGTGCTCTTTTCCCAGTTGTATTTGCACTTTGTTGCTGGATGGTGCCCCCCACATTTTGAACAGACATGTTAGAATCGGCAATTAGGCCAAGAACAAAATGCCTGATTGTACCCCCAACATGCCTTCAACAATGTACCCCCTCTCCTTTCTCCCTCGGCCTCCTTGTCTGTTGGCCCTGTATAAATTTCTAGCCAAAGGTCTATCTGCTGCGCATCCCATTTTACATCCCCAAAATGTGCCATCCTCTTTCTAAATTTCTCGTTGTATCTCAGCCAACTATGCCCCCCCTTTTTGTATGCATTCTTGATGATTAGAGAGTAGGTCAAAAGCGGGGTTGCTAACTCCGGCTTTTTCTCAGTGGCGATGGCCATGAAATAAGTAAAGCCTGTGGACCAGTTGTCCCAGGTCTTCCCTTTGCCTATCTTATCCTCTTCTCCCTTACCTAACAGCACCACTGCCACTGCCATATCCTTCATCTCAAAGCTGTCCCTCTCCTCAAACTTGTCCATGTTGTCCACGTTCACTAAGGCGACTACGTCAACATATTCCCCTTTCCATATTTTCTCCTTTATGGCCATCGGCATGTGATCATCTAGCCTGAACCCTGGTGTGCCCACTTCCGTACTGGGCGTGTGCCCCCCCACCCCCTCCACCCCGACTGTCCCTGTCCCTTTAATTTCACCTAATGCTTTCTCCAACTGCCCCAGCCTGTTCTCCCCCATGCTTTTTAGCATCTGCTCCACATATTCCTTTACACTGCTTTCACGGGTTACCACTGGATTACCCGGGAGGCTTGGTTGTGAGACACTGGGTCCCGGTGTGGGGTCTCCCACTGTTGGTGTAGGTCCTGGCCCTAGAGGTGACACCAGTGGGGTGAGGGATACTGGCACCAGTGCGGGGCAGAAGGCAGGAGGAGATTCGGGTACGGCGCTATTAGGAGGTAGGTCTCGGGGCATTTCTGGAGCTGGCACAGGTTCCTCTGGTCTGGGCTTGGGCACCCATGGTCGCTTCAGTGCCCTCTTTTCCTTTCCCTGTCCCTTTGCCTGCCTCCTCTTCCTCTTAGTACCTTGCTCAACCCCGTCTGGTTCCGCCACCTCCAATAGCTGGCTGGCCTTTTCCACCAAGTCCGTGACTGCTCGATAACACTCCTCCTTATTAGGCTTCCCCCTCTTTGGTGCCATCTTCTTGTACACCTTCTAACAGAAAAAGACACACGTTATCAACATCATTCCCATTCATTCATAATTTTTTTTTTTTTTTGCCTCATGGTTCCTCCCTTGTATTCCCCCTACTCCCCTTTTCCCCCCTTTTGTTATCCCCCTTTTGTCTCGGTTTACTTCCGGATGCCTCTTTGTGCCTGCCGCCCTCCTGCACTGTGACCCCCCCGCCTGTGGCAAGGACTGTGTTCCCCCTATCCTGCAGTTCCACTTCTACCTGACTGCCGTACAAATGTCCCTAATATTACGTGGTAGTCTTCACTACCTGGACAATGAGGGAGTAATTAGTGGGCCAGCAGCTAACCAGGAGCCATAATGGTGCACAACCAATCGTGTGTAACTTTGAATAACACAGGCAAAAGAGGAAGCAACTAATTTAACCAACCAGAAATCAAAGCCATCATGATCAGCATAAACATTTTTTTTTTTACTATGTATGAGAGATCAACATATCTAATTTGCATCTATTCCTTGCTTTTGTCCCCTATGCCACAAGGGGTGTACCTTCCCTGTGTAATTCCGTTGCCTGTGATGCCGAGTTGTACTGTAAAAATAACGCTTCTCCTTAATTCCCCTTTTTATTCTGCTATTTCCACTGTAACTCATTTTATTTCTTGTTCTTGTATCCCCAAGCCTCATGAGATCTGTGTCACCACACCCCCCTGGGCCCTTCTACCATGTGGTGATGACGTCAGATGCCATCCCACGCAGTAGGCCCAGGCTTCTAGCTTGTCCTGCTCGCTCTCCCCTATCATGTTCTCCTAGCTGTCTCACCCTTCCTTCATCATTTTCTGATACTATTAGCAGCCCATTCTCCCAGTGCCACTGTAATTCCTTTTATTTCCTGTTCTTTGTATCCCCCAGCCTCATGAGGTCTGTACCCACCCCGAGCCTTCTACCACGTGGTGATGATGTGAGACGCCATCCCACGCGGTAGGCCCAGGCTTCTGGCTCATCCTATTCACTCTCCCCTCTCATGTTCCCCTAGCTGTATCTCCCTTCCTTCATCGTTTTCAATCTCAGTTCCTAATCGTCTTTCTCCTCTGTAGCTGCGTAGTCACCCATGGTGCCAGCTCTTAGCTACAACTCCCAAATACTTGTATTCCTTCTCTCCTAGCTGCTTCGGCTGCTATTCCTGCACCGTGTGTTTCCGCTTACTCCCCCTAGCAGCAACCTCTCCTGGCAGCCCAACCTCACTTGCAGAAACCTGTCGCTTCTAAGTGCTCTCTCCTTCCTGCTCCTGGGCGCTTGAGTGACTGACAGCTGTCACATCTCCCTCATGCTGGACCTAACCACCCCCGAGAAGCTCCCCAATGGTTCCCTACTGCTCCGCATCGGCTGCACATGCTGTCTTTCCCCTTGTTAAATCATTTACCCAATTCCTGTCTGTATTTTTGTCAAACGGACCTCAAAACGTTTTCCAAACTCTTTGTTCCAGCTCAATACCATATTGAGAAATAATACCATCTGCTACCTTACCTCTGTGTGGTCCCGATTCCACTCTTTACAGGTCTTCTTTCACACAGGTCATATTTTTAAAAATACTTACTGCTGCTGGAATATATTTACTTATCCACCCATTTTGCTTTAGGAAAATTATATATATTTTACTCCAAATATCTACAAATAAAAAGCCCATGGACTAAATTTCCTCGCCGAACTGCTGTGCTTCCAAAGTAAAATTCTTTTGGAGCAAATTTGTGATCTCCTGCTCCTGTGCAGCCCTTTTTAAACACCTCTTCTAGTCTGGCCCATTGCCCGGCCCTACCAATCCTTGGCTGCCAACCTCCATTCCCACCTCTCTCCTTCCTCCGCCTATCTTGTAACCTCACTGTCCCCCCCCCCCGAGCCTCCACTACTTCCTGTCTGGGTTTTGGGACAATGTGGTCTGCTCTTTAAGATGGGCAACCCTCTTTATCTAGAAGTAAATTTAGCTAAGAGTAACATCTAAGAAGGTAAATCACCTGTTGGGACTAGATTCCCAGTCAGCTGTTTTGCAGGTGTAACATAACCTCTACATCATAGGAACTGCAACTCACTCACCTCCAGTTCAGTGGTGCATTGAATGTATATTAGTTTAGCAGACAAAGGATCAGTGGTTCATATCTGAGCACAGACTGTACTTAAGCACCTTTTTCAATTTTTTCTTAAGATGGAAACTCACTTGAATAACGATATATATTGGTGAGGAGTGGAATGGTAAATTATATGAGAAGTAAATTTAGCTAGGAACAACAATTTATGATGTTAAGTCATCTGCTTTGATTAAATCCCCAATCACCTGTTTTGCAGGTTGTGACATAACCTCTACACCATAGCAAATGTGACTTACTTGCAGCTTAGTGGCACACAGAATGTGTGTTCACTTAACAGGAAAAAAAATCAGTGGTTTAAATTCAGGTAGGGATAGTTTGAATCCTGGCAGGAACATAAAAACTTTTCCTCTACTTTCTTTGTAAGAGGGAAACTCAGTGGAATACAGATTTTTGGGTGTGTGGAGTGGAATAATAAATTATATCAGAAGTAAATTTAGCTAAGAACAAAAAATTTATGAAAGTAAATTGCCTGCTGAGACTAGATCTTATGTCACCTGTTTTGCAGGTTACTATAATTTTTTTTTTATTCTCAATTGCCTGGTCAGACTTCCTTCGGGTGGGCACCCCAGCTCCAACACCCTGACCTCCACTGGGACTTACCACAAGCTGTTTTCCCTCTGGGCATGCCACCCCCCCAGCGGGGTCATCGGGTGTCCCCAATCCCTGCTGAGGAATGGATCCAGTTCGGGCTGGCTAGCCCAAGCTAGTCTGGTGCATGACTGCCACCAGCATTTTTCAGTGTTCTGGTCCCACCTGGCAGGTGTGACATGCAAGGATGTCTAGGTGCTTGCCATGTGCTCCCAGGCGATGTGCGTCAATGTTTGCTACACTTCCTGATCTTCTGGCCTGGGCTGCCTTTCCCTAGCTTCTGCCAGGGCACAGGCAAGCAGTGCACTCTTCTCACCCTCCCCTCTCCTCCTGCAGGAGGAGAGCAGTCCTATGGATGCTTGATCCTCCTCTCCCTGGCAGACCCCAGCACCCCAAGATTGCTCCTGACCATGTGTCACCAGCATGGTGGCAGGTGAGACTTAGTGCCTCAGCCCTCTGTGTCAGCGGGCCAGCTTGTTTTGTAGGTTATGACATACCACTATTCCAGAGTAACTGCAACTCATTTGCCTGCAGATCAGTGGAACTATAAATATGTATTTGCTTATCCAGTAAAGGGTCAGTGGTTCAAATCCTAGAAGGGACTTCAGCTTTTTTTTTCCATATTTGCTTTGCAAGATGGAAGCTCACTTTATTGGTGATTCTTTTTCCCTCCTTTGGTAACTGGGTAAGGCCCACTAGGTACAAGCACTTATTTTCAGGGGTGACCCAGGAGCATTGGGTGGTTAAGTGACTTGCTCAGTGTCACACAGTGTGCAAGTGGAGGTTGTGGGAATCAAACCCATTTCTGCTGGATGTAGCAAGCTCATTCACAGCTCTTTACTTAACCTCTAGGCTATACTGCCGGCCCCAATAACAACAACTTGTGAAGGTAGATTCTTGGTAGTGTAGAGTAGAATAATAAATTATATAAGAAGTTAATATAGCTAAGGGTAACAATTTGTGAAGGTAGATTCTTGGTAGTGTGGAGTGGAATAATAAATTATATAAGAAGTTAATATAGCTAAGGGTAACAATTTATGAAAGCAAATTGCCAGCTGGCGTTAGATCCCCATTCACCTGTTTTACATCACAGGAACTGCAATTCTCTTATATACAGCGCAGTTGCTTACTTAATGTGTGCTTGCTAAGATGGCAAAGGATCAGTGGTTTCAATCCAGGTAGAATATATTGTATTTTATCCATAATTATTTCATAATGTACAGATCTTTTTGGTACCATGGTTACTTTGATTATGCTTGTTGGCTAATAAGCAATATGCTCATTTTCACAAGAGACAAGAACATGATTAATACAGATTCCAAACAAATACAGAAAACAAAATACAATTGAGACAGCATGACAATAAATACAATATAAAATTATAACCTTCACTAATATGTGCAGATGACCTTCAAATACCTGTGCAGAAATGTCTGTTAAATAGCCACTTTTTGAGCCTAACTTTAAAAGTATTCAGCTTGAAACTATTAACATCCTCACTTGATAACACATTGTAAAATATATGTTTTAAACAGTAAATATCTTTGGCCAATAGACTTTCTTAACGAGGGAGTTTTGTATACACCCATATTTAGAGCTGGGTGCAATTGCAGTGCAGCCCTTTTGCGCTGCCCTTGCCATAGTGAATGACCACCTCTAAGTGACATTCAGACATTTTGTGCTCACTGACGGAGCAGCATTAACATCAGGCCATGTTGGCCCAGCATTAAGTGGATCTGTGCTGCTCCAGCACAGAGCAGGGCTGCATATGGCCCACAGGAGATAGCACTGCTCCAAATAGGATAACATCAAGTCTCCTGTCGGCCATATTCAGCCTCAGCATGCAAATGAGCTCATTAGGTTTGGAAAGTGCTAAGAGGTCATTTGCATGGCTATTATTGATTCATTTGGATGTAGTGCAGCAGCACTGTATAGCCCATCTTTCTCTAGTGCACAAATCCCTGGTGGTGTGGTGGTTCCCCCAACCCCATTTGCCCATCCTTTGTCTAGTACCTGAATCTCTGATGTGCAGTGGTCCATCCACCCCTGACTGCCCATCCTTCATCTAATACATGAATCCCTGGTGGTGTAGTAGTCCTGCATCCCCCAAATCACCCATCCTTCTCTCATGCATGACTCTCTAGTGGTGTAGTAAGCCTACACCCCTGGCCATTCACCAACACCCCCCACCTGCCCACCCAGAAAGGACCCCCACCCCAAACCTCCTCATCTGGTTACCATTCTGCATTAAATCATGAGCTGGCACAACCCTCCTCTCACCTCTTCAGCCAGCTGCCGTCTGACAGTCATGGAGCATGACCTGGTGTGTGACCATGTGAGGGGGGTTGGTGAATGGTCAGGTTGGAGGTCCCATTACCCCACCAGGGTGTAATTCAAGAGAGAAGGATCAGCAGTCTGGGGTGGGGACCACTACACCACCAGGAATTAATGTACTAGACAAAGGATGGGCAATCAATGGTCGGTTGACCACTAAGCCACAAGGGATAGAGGTATTGGACAGAGGAAAGGCAATGAGGGGAGTGGGGGACCATTAAAGCACCAGGGATAGATGTTTTGAACAGGAGCTGGGTTTTAGGTTGTGGGGGGGAGGACTGCTTGACATGGGGCGGGCAGTTACAGTACAGCTGGTCTGCCTTCAGGAGGTGTGGGCACAGGTTTTGCATCCAGATTAGACATGGTTTTGGGCAGCATAAAACATTACAGCTCTGGAGGCTGTTTACTATCATAGCAAATGTTTAAATATACTGTTGTGCCAGTATGCATGAGGGACCTCCTCATTTGCATAGACACAGTGGGTATGGGTAGTGCCTTGGCACTGCCAGGATATGACCCCACCCATAGCACCAATGCAAACTACATTCACTCCAGCATTAACCTTTGAATATAGGTTCATAGGTTCATAGGTAAAATACAAAGTCGAGGGAACGAGCCCATTATGACTTCGCCATCCATTATCCAGGATTGAAACAGTATTTTTTATCTCCCATATAATTGTCCAGATTAATTTTGAATACACTAAAACTGGAACTATTTACTACATTTGATGGCAGGGAGTTCCAAACTGGAACAGCTCTCTGGGTTATAAAGTTTTTCCTTTTATTAGTTTGTACATTAAATGTCTTAATTTTAACATTATGGGATCTGGTGAAACTTAAACTATTTCCTGGTTCAAGACAAAGAGTTTCAAATAAGGAAACATTTTTTAAAGCACGAAAAATTAGACATAGATCCCCTCTTATAGACCTATATTCTAATGAATAGAGGTTGAGTTTTTTAAGTCTTTCAAGATAGGGAGTATGTTTAAGACCTTTTATACTTTTGGTGAATCTACGTTGTACCCTTTCCCTTTTTGTCTTATCCTTTACAAAAGTAGGTGCACAGAATGGTGAACAATAGTCAAACTTTGACCTTATCAGACTGCTATATAGGGGAATTAATACCTCAGGGTCTCTACTCTTAAGATTTTTAAGTATACAGTTAATTAGTCGATGACATTTTATAACCATTAGATTATTATGGTCTGTAAACTTTAGGTTATCAGTAATTACTACTCCCAGATCATTTTCGGATGAGACTACAGTCAGAGGTACATTTTTCAGCATGTAATGTGCTTTTAGGTTATTTTTTCCAAAGTGCATAACCTTGCATTTATTTATATTTAAAGATAAATTCTTATCACTAGCCCAGGTTAATATATTATTTAGGTTTGACTGAAGATTACAAACCGAAGCTGCATCATTAACAATGCAGCCCAGTTTAACAACATCAGCATACTTATTTATCCACACACCATTTGATGTAGACATGCTGGCAACCACTAGATTATACAAAAAGGGTCCCAGCATGGAGCCCTGGGGTACCCCACTTGTCACACTACTCCAATCTGAGACATATCCTCTAATACTGACTTGTTGTTTTCTCTCTAGTAACCATGATGCAATCCATTTGATTATATTTATGCATATCTCTTGATTATATAAACATTCTATTATTGTTTTATGTGAGATGGAATCAAATGCCTTTTCATAGTCTAGGAAAATTACATCAACTGGAAGACCAGCATCTAATGCCTGGCTCACTGGTTCAAAAAAATTTATTAAATTTTCCTGACATGATCGTCCCTTGCAAAAACCATACTGAAAGATATCAGTATTCTTAGAACCTATAAAATGCTCTTCAAGTTTTTGTAGAATGAGTTTTTCCATAATTTTAACAATACTAGGAGTAAGACTAATGGGTCTGTATTGTTTGGCAAGAAATTTTGACCTATTTTTATGAATGGGTATAACCCTAGCTGATTTTCATTCCATAGGTACAATACCTTGCTATAAAGATTTGTTAAAAAGTAAGGTAAGAATATCAGTCAACTCAGCTGCCAAATTCTTTATGAAAATAAAGGGTATGTTATCAATACCAACCGAGGTAGAAGTTTTAAAACTCTTTATCGTAGAAAGGACCTCCATAGATGAAAAAATAATGTTTAGATTGTTGACAGAAGTAAATGGTAAATCTAGTTTTTCCTGCATTTTGAATACACTAGAGAACTGTTTATTAAAAACGTTTGCCATTTCTAATTTCTTAGATATTAATAAGTCATCAACTATAAGGGGTCCCACATTGGTTCGAGACTTTTTTAATGCACCAATGTAAATAAAAAAGGACTTTTTATTGTCTTTTTGTTTAACCAGGTTTTTTTCCAAGATTCTTTTTGGCAATCTGTATCTTCAGCTTAGTTTTTTTAGATTTTAGTTTGAACCTTTGCCAATTTTCTTCAGTTTTATTTTTGTTAAATTTATTAAAAGCCTTTTTCTTTCTTAGTATAGATTTCCTTATAGTATTGTTAAACCACACAGGATTACGTTTCTTATTTATATATTTGGTTCGATCAGGTACCCAAGTATTAATACAAAGTTGGAGATTGGTTTTGATATTTTCCCAAATTTCCTCAAGAGAAAGATGGTCTAGGTCTTTTTCCCAGTTCCAATTTAATAAATAGTTTTTGATTTCAACATAATTTGCTTTGTTATAATTCTTCATTTTAGTGATTCCTCTATTTTCTAGGATAGTAACGGATAGTTCCCAATAAAGAGTGTTATGGTCTGATAGACCAATAGGTTCCAGAATCATTGGATTTTTATAATATTGTTTTGTGTTTGTAAATATTAGATCAAGAATATTATTACATCTGGTAGGTAGTGTAACAATTTGATCCAAACCCAAAACAAAAATAGTTTCCAAGAAGTCTCTCTCATTTTGTGTTATGCCACCTAGGGACTTCCAGTTTATTCCTGGGAAGTTGAAATCTCCCAATAATATTGTATTTGTTGGTAATTTGATACTTTGAAAATAAGACAAAAACAATTCAAATTTAACATTATCCTGTGATGGAGGTCTATAACATATGCCAAAAGTGAAAGTCTCAATTTTTTGTTTAACAGATAACCACAATATTTCAACTCCCAATGGTTCTGGAGTAGCAAATTTGAAGTCTGAACAATCATAGCACTCTTTTATATAAAAAACAACACCGCCTCCTCTAGAAAATTCTCTATTTTTTTTATAAAGATGATAACCAGGAATTTCAAGACCCCATTGATTATCCGAAAACCAGGTCTCAGTGATACCACAGATATCAATATCTTTGGATAGTAGTAAAATCTGTAACTCAGAAATTTTATTGGCAAGACTTCTAGCATTCAGTAATATTACAGTTAGGGTAGATTTTTCATTATTCACCGAGGTTGTCAAGTCACTTTTTAAAGGAACTGGTACATAATTTGGACTTAAGGTGGCAGAATTGTTCCCCTCCCACCCATTTAGTAGTTTAAACAGTTAGAAATAGCTGTATTAAAGATCTCTCCTAACATATTTGAACCTTTTCTGTTGAGATGCAATCCATCGGAAGCAAAAAAGTCTTCATGTTTTATAAAAACTTCCCAGTTTGTTAAAGATTTTAGGTTTTGCCTAATGCACCATTGTCTGAGCCAATTATTAATATTCTTAAGTTTTTTCAATAATTCTGTCACTGGCTCCAAAAATAGGTAATATTTCAGAAAAAAATTATCTGTGCTCCCTTTACAGCTAGAAGATTTGTTAATCCAACATAGGCTTCTTTAATCTGCTGAACAGTCTGGTATCTGATGTTGTTTGTACCCAGATGTATAAGCACTAAGGGCTTAGTGCCACAATTGTGCAGTATATTCCTAGTCATTTTTGCAACATCCTGTATTTTTGCACCCCTAAAACTACAAAGTGTACGAGTGGTCTTATCAACATTACGTATTTGTCGAGCAAGGTTAGAAATGATTGAGTCTCCCAAGACGTAAATTTGTTTCTGATTTATGGAAGTAAAATCCATCAAATTATCTTGCTGGTCAATATTAGTAATCTGATCAAAATGTAATAAGTCATTTTGACTATTGTTCAAAGCAGTCGGAATAATAGATGTCAAAGTTGAATTACCATTCTCTGGAGGTGGAGTAGGTTCCAAATGTAATAATTCATCACAATTTTGGGAAACCAATGGTGTGGCTAGTGGGTCAAAGCTATTAGATAAAGGCAATACAAATTCTCCAGCTTTCCTCCCTTTTTTAGTAATTTTTGATGCCTGAACAGTAAACTATTCATCTTCTTTATTTATTAGGTCAGATTCATTTCTACTTCTTTTTCTCTTATTTGGTTCTTTGGTATTTAGAAGAGTTTCTTTATTTTGCAAAGTATCAGTGGTAATCGGCATTTGAAGCATTTTTCTAGTTTCAAATTGGCTGATTTCTAATAGTTTGAGTCTTTCATCAAACTGATTAATTTCCAATTCAAGTTCTTTGTTCCTTAGACATTTTGAGCATTCATAGCTTTCTACTGAAACTAATTCCGATGAAACTGTATACATAAGACAGTTTATACACATTTGTCCCATTCGCCCATCACTTGTAAACAAAAGGGAAGTCATTATTCAAATTTGAAAATTAAACCAAGGCTATAGTAAGGAAGGCGATTGTTAAGTACCAGCAGTATAGTTACAAGTTTGATTTACCTTACTTCAGGAACTGCAAAGGACATATACTCTTTAAAACTCACCAAAACATGCAAAACATGCACAGACGCACGTGTCTTTACGCGCATCTTCGCACGCAGCGACGCGCGCAAGTACGCGCTCGCCCTGCTCGGGCTTGCCCTGCTCGACACAGGGCTTGTTTAAATGGGTCCTGAGAACTGGAAATAGCGCGAGGTCACTTCCTGTACCTTGCAACTTTCTAAAATTAACTTTTCATTTCTGAGTGTTTAAAAAGATTCCCACAAGGTAGGATAGACAATAAAAGGATATAATACTGTCTTTCTGAGCATTTAGCCACAAAGAACATTTGGTTTCAGCCGAGCTGTAGTCCAGAATGAACTCCCCAGGACTACTGCTCTTCTACCTAGCGTGATAGTCACTGCTAGGGCTCAGAGTGTACCACAATACACAAGACAAGTAACAAACTGATTTTACACACAGAAAGTATATTTAAAACATAAAAACAGGCTTTATCAGCACCACAATGTATATAGTCTTGCAATAGTTTGCAAACAGCTATACTGCTCACCGCAGGGCTTGTTTAAATGGGTCCTGAGAACCGGAAATAGCAGGAGGTCACTTCCTGTACCTCGCTACTTTCTAAAATTAACTTTTTATTTCTGAGTGTTTAAAAAGATTCCCCCAAGGTAGGAATACAATAAAAGGATATAATACTGTCTTTCTGAGCATTTAGCCACAAAGAACATTTGTTTTCAGCCGAGCTGCAGTCCAGAATGAACTCCCCAGGACTACTGCTCCTCTACCTAGTGTGATAGTCACTGCTAGGGCTCAGAGTGTGTCACAATACACAAGACAAGTAACGAACTGATTTTACACACAGAAAGGATATTTAAAACATAAAAACAGGTGTTATCAGCACCACAATGTATTTAGTCTTGCAATAGTTTGCAAACAGCTATACTGCTCACCGCAGGGCTTGTTTAAATGGGTCCTGAGAACCAGAAATTGCGCAAGGTCACTTCCTGTACCTTGCTACTTTCTAAAATTAACTTTTTATTTCTGAGTTTTTAAAAAGACTCCCCCAAGGTAGGAATACAATAAAAGGATATAATACTGTCTTTCTGAGTGTTTAGCCACAAAGAATGTTTGGTTTCAGCCGAGCTGTAGTCCAGAATGAACTCCCCAGGACTACTGCTCCTCTACCTAGCGTGATAGTAACTGCTAGGGCTCAGAGTGTACCACAATACACAAGACAAGTAACGAACTGATTTTACACACAGAAAGTATATTTAAAACATAAAAACAGGATTTATCAGCACCACAATGTATACAGTCTTGCAATAGTTTGCAGAATATGAGGGCCCTGGTTTCTTGCAAGTTGAGACTCAGGAGCCCTACTGAATAAAGAAGGAACCGTTTGTGTAAGTTATTCCAGTGTGCCTTTGTGGAGCATGACACCCATAAATAAATTACACCTATTGTCCATGGAAAGGCATCTAGCAGCCTCATTGCTGCAGCAGCCACACTGTAAGCTAAAGAGGGTCAATTTTCTCCAGTTGTAGTACGAAAAATTGTATTTTTTTCAGGAGAACTGGTAGAGCGAGAAGAAAATGAAACTGAAGAATGGCTGTTGCTTGCTGAGAGAGATAAGCAGAGCTACTGCCCAGCAGACATACACAGTGTGTGTGCGTGTGTGTGTGCGTGTGTGTGTGTGTGTGTGTGTGTGTACTAAAACCTACCCAGATTTAAAGCTGTAGTGTTTCAAACAGCTTAAAGGAGTAAGGGAGATCTTGTAGTGGTTTATTTAGTGAATAAAAATTAGAGATGAGTGGTGCTAAAAAGGGCCTGACCCTTATTATCAGGATCAATATCCAGGCCAAAGTCCTGGTAAGTTCTGATTAGTTCTGATTTAAATCAGATCCTTGAGTAAATTATTCTTAATGCCTGAAAAAATTACTAAATTACCTAAAAATAGAAAATACATTATTTTGCTAATTTGAGTGTGTTGGTTTGTGATTTTCTACCTCCCATAATTAGTTTCTTTGTTCTCTACACTCATGAATTTACTGTCTTATTGTTCAAGAGATGGATGCCATCTCATCCCAAAACATGCATTCTCATATTCCTATACTCTCACTGATTAAACACATTTCCTTCACCCACCATAACTTAGTATGCAAACCCCATATTCCTTTCCATGTGTACAGTAATGCTGACACCCACCTGCCCTTATACAGTATGTACAATTCTGACCCCCTTATGCAGAAACATCTTTGTCCCTCTATAAAACATGCTTACCCACATCAGCAGACACCCAATCTGAACCAGTATACACATTCCTACCCCCATCTGCTGAAATGCCCCCTGTCCCAGTATAATCTACCCTGTCCCCTCTCCCAGTCTGTACTGACAGGCCCCAGAGTTGTAGCCTGGAAAATTCAAATTGATACCAGAACCCTTTTCAACTCCTCTTTGCCGCTGTCACTCCCTTTCAGTTGTTCTTCACAAAATGTATAATAATAGCAAAAATATTATAGCAAGACTTGATTTATTCATTCGGAGCACAACCGTTTATTTAGAAATTGGTTACCATGAAGGAACACTGTGTGGCTCATTTCAAGGTGCAGCCATGGGAATTGGGCACAAGGAAGAACATGCAAATATAAAACACAGCAATCAGAGCAAAAGGCCTAACTATAAAATCTAGTGCAGGTACAATCAGTGTAGTCAAAATCATAGCATAATATTCAGTGAGCTGGGCCTCAGCCAGGGGGAACAACCTAAATGGATACCAAGGCCCACAATGCACCCCTTGAATCAACTTGCTCTAACACCCATGGCCCTATCTGCTACTTGACAGACCCTTGTCAATGCCACCCATACCTCTCAGTCTTTTGACAAGGAAATGGGGGGCCCTGGTAATAACAAATGTGATAAAATATAGGACAAATCATCAAGCTTGAAGATGCAAGTTCAGAACACTTTGGAAATTAATAAGTGCTTGTATCTGTGCCAATTGAACTTTTGCTTCACATTTTAAAGTCTTGTGATGATTTTGTTGTTTCAAAGCCTGAGTTTACAGTACTTTTGCTATACAAGCAGCAGCAGCACCTTATCAATTGTGAAGCAGATGCGAGGCAAAGCAACTCTAAAGGACAAAATGAAGAACATCCCTGCTCCCTCACAATGTAGGATTGTTGAGAGGTATGTTGCCACCAAGGCCAAGCAGTATCTGACACCCTCCCCCTCTCTTCACTTCACCACACTGCATGTACTCAGTAAACTCACAACTACACAAACCTGATGTGATTGCCTCTTCTCTCCCATTCACTTGACTGGCTTGACTGGCTGCATATGTGCTAGCAAGCCAATATCTCCGCCTGCCCACTTGTATGCCCATATTTGTCCATCTGTCAAATCATCCGCCAACATACACCACCTCACATGTAAAGCCACAACATTTCATGCTGGTGTTGATTTCCTGCATCTTTCACTGGCTGCTGTTATTATCTCACATTGTTGGGAGAAAGTCAGTCAGTGCATGGTAAGTAAGTAAGTAAGTTTTTATTTATAAAAGGCGCTCTTCCAATGTTCAGAGCTCCTGTACAATACAGTGCAATGATAAAATATCTAAAACAGCTTATAATTCACATAAAAGACATGTAATCATACAACAGTTATGTCCCCAGAAAAGCTTTCTCAAAAAAATATGTTTTAAGGGAGTTTTTTTTTAAGGGAGTTGTTAAACCCCTCCACGGTCAGGCTTTTACATATCTGATGAGGTAGGGAATTCCACAGGGTAGGAGCCATAACGGCAAAGGATCTTCCTCCAAAGGTCTTCAAATGTACCCTAGGAACCTCTAGCAACCCCTCATCAGAGGATCGGAGTGAGCGGGAAGGATGATAGGGGGATAGGAGGTCTTGCAGGTATTGGGGTCCCTGCTTGTGTAAGGCTTTGTATGTCAGCAACATGACCTTTAAAGGGATTCACCATTGTATAGGCAGCCAGTGCAGTTCGCGCAGCACAGGTGTTATTTGACTGGATCTAGAGGTTCCAGTTAACAGCCTGGCCACCACATTCTTCACTAGCTGCAACTGGTGAATATCCACTCCTGGTAGCCCTAGGTAAAGGGCATTGCAGTAGTCTGAGTGGTGACAAAGGCGTGGACTAATGTTGGCAGATCTTCAGACAGAACCAGATGCTTCACCATAGCAATATTTCTGAGATGATAAAAGAAGGAATTGACTACGGTCGACACCTGAGCTTTCAGAGTCAGGCCTTCGTCAAGTACCACCCCTAGGTTACGCACCTGGTTTGAGGCCTTGAGCAGGCCACCTCCAAGTTGTAAACTGGATGGTTTTCCCACCCATGACCAAGACGTTCGCAGATCTGGGTCCATGACCAACACCTCGGTTTTCTCTGGGTTTAGCCTCAGCCAGCTAACACTCATCCAGTTCTGTATCTCCTGCAGACAGTTGTTAAACATCAAGACAGTGTCATACTCCTAGGCAGGTACAAAGGACATGTACAGTTGAGTATTATCTGTATAGCAGTGAAAACTCAACCCGTACCACCTAATAATGGCTCCCATTGGTAGCATGTACACTGCGAACAACATGGGGGAGAGCACAGAGCCCTGTGGTACCCCACAGGGCAGACCCCGAGGGGATGAGGAATAAATTCCCGATATCACCCTCTGTGATCTGCCCTCCAGGGAAGTTTGAAACCAATTGAGGACTGCCCCATCCAGTCCACAAAGGAACTGCAAATGTTCCAGCAATACCCCATGATCCACAGTGTCAAAAGCTGCCGAGAGATCAAACAGAACCAAGATGAAATGGGCTGTCCAATCTCTCACCACCAGGAGATCATTAAGTACTCACACCAGGGCGGTCTCAGTGCTGTGCCTTTTCTGAACACCAGACTGGAGAGGGTCATAGATATTGTGGCTGCATAAATGATCTTCCAGCTGCAGAGTCACCATCTTCTCAATTACCTTCCCTTTAAGAGGTAGATTAGAGATTGGTCTGTAGTTGGCAGGGCAGTCTGGGTCCAAGGAGAGCTTTTCAGCAGTAGCCTAACCACTGCTACCTTTAAGGGGTCAGGGAAGATTCCTCTCTCCAAGGAAGCCCAGACTATCTGAACTAGAACAGGGCCAATAACCTCAACCCACCACACCAAAAGGCATGTTGGGCATGGGTCCAAACTACAGCAGGTTGGTTACAGAGTCTGGATGATTCTCATTATATCCATGACTACTGGTTGGCTGAAGGTAGACCAGGTCAGTTGGGTGCTAGTACCACTTGGAAGACCACCACAGTGCCCTATGGGGAGACACTGGCTGATCTCTATCCTGATAGAGGACACCTTATCAGCAAAGAACTAAGCAAACTCTTCACACTTTTCCTGTGACAATGCTCCTTCAGCTCAATGACAGAATGGATTCCACAGTCTGTCCACAGTCTGGAAGAGCTGAGCTGGTCTGTTCTTCACTGCAGCAATTTCCCTGGACAGGAACTCTGCCTTCTTATGAGAAATTGTTGATTGGTAGACCTCATAATGGTCCAGAAATCTAAGCCTGTCCATCTCCAGGTGAGTTTTCCACCAGTGTCTCTCCAATGTTCACCCCTGCCTCTTTAGTTCCCTTGGTGACCCATCAAACCATGGGACACCGGGCTAAGAGGTCAAGGAATGAACATGAACTGGAGCAAATGATATCCAGGGTCTCTGCCACTGCCCTATTATATGCCAGCACCAGGGTCCCTGGGTATCACTATCTAATGGAATACCCGAAAGGTCCATTACTGACATAAGGCCTTCAGGCATGGTGGTGCATGCTGTCAACAAAACGAAGAAGAAATGTATATATATTTTTATTTATTTTTATTTTGGCATTCTCTGTGGGTCAGTCAGGGTAGAGTATTGGCAAATGGGAGAGAGGATTTTTTTTATTTTATATTACATTGTAGTGACCAGAGGGAGAAAGATAGACCAGGTTACAGAACTCCAGCATAAGAGTCCTGATCTGCATGAATCCACTGGAAAGTGTCAGATCCTGGGGGGGGGCTCTGATTTTGAGCAAACCGGTACTCCCAGTCCCAATAGAAATGTAAATTTTCTTTTGTAACTTGATTGGACTTGTCTGAAATAAAGAACAAGGAAAACTAAGGGAACAATTGAAAAAATTACCAGTACCACTCATGGACTGTGGTGCCCACAATAACAGGAATCCATGAAAAAAACAGCAAATTGTGACACTCACTCATGTCAAGGAATAAGGCATCCAAAGATTGTGTTGCTAAAAACTTTTATTACAATATTCAGCACAACCAGGATCTATACCACACCAACCCAGAAAAACTCAACATTTCACGGAGGCATACTGCGCTTTGTAAAGAGATACATTACTAGTGCATGAGAACATTTAAATAGTGAGCATGCCAACTTAACACCAGGTGCAAATAATAACAATATGAATAAATATCAATCAAAATCATGGGCTCCCATACAAAATGACTATTTAAATACTATGGCCCAGATATTCAAACTGCGCCCAAAAAGTGCGCAATAGCAGGAGCAAGCACAAGTCCATTGCACCTATGTGCAAGAGGCACGATATTCAAAAAGTGAGCCGGCCAAACTGCGCCTACAGCCGACGACTGAATATCGCACCACCTGCGCCATAGCGCAACTAGGGAGGGGAAGCTGAGCAGATCTGATGCGCCATAGCGCAACAATGGATGTGCAGCTGAGCAGTCCAGTGGTGCCATAGTGCAACCAGGGACACCCCCCAGCAGCAGAGCAATGCAACTGCACAACCAGGGAGGTAGGGGCCGACCACCCATGCCACAGATGGGCACAGGAACACACAGCAGAACAGACATCGTCCCCCCACACTCCATGCACTGCACAACTGGGGGAGGGCTGGAATAACCACCTGCCCATGGAGACAAGCAAACAACCCACAGCTGGGCCATGGTGCCCCATCACACCCCCCAGCAAGCTGTGACTGGCACACAAGGAGGGCTGACCACCCCCGTGCCACACCATCCCCCCTAGGCAGAGCACACTCTGCACCGTGACCCCTAGACACCCTGCCCAGGAGCAGCGACCACCACTGCAGGAAACCCCAAGCATGCCACCACCCCCACTGTGACACTGCAACCCTGTGCACCACAGAACCATGCAAGGCAGCCCTACCATGAGCACCCATCAGCGGGTGGCAGCTCACAGCGATGCCACAATGGCATACACAATGCCACCATGCACAGTCCCCCCGAGGTACTGCTGAGAGACCAACCATGCGTCGGCACATGAGGTACCCCACATGGGACAGGGCTTTCCCTGGACACCACCACCAGTGGTACAGCACCCTGCACAGTATCCCAATGACACACCCCGACCCAGCACTGGCCACAACAGCCAGCACAGACACCCACAGTGGTCTGTGGAAGCATGCACCACACCGGATTCCACACAGTGCATGGACAGACACCCACCCATACCCAAGGGCACAACAATACAGGGACGCAGTGGCAGGGCAACCAAGCCCCCAGCGTGAGCCCATGTAAACTGTGTACACACAACCCACAGTCCTCCATGGCACTGGAGTGCCAGCCACCATGCGCAGGCACTGTGGACCTGTACGCCATCAGCATTTCCCAGAGCACAAGTCACAGACAGTGGTGCACATCCCCTGCAACACACACAAGGCACAGCATGGAAGTGGGACAACAACTGTGGAGGCCACAGTCTCACCCAAGGCAGACATGCACCACACCAATGACAGGAGGCAACCCAGCAGTGTGAAGGGTACAGTGGCTGTCCTGCATGGACTGCCACCACTGACATGCCAGCGGATCGTGCAGGTCACAGACATGCAAGTGTGTCAGCTGCACAGGCCATGGATGGGCTGATAGGGGCGCCATGGACACAGAGCACACACCATGGACCACTGCACACAGTCATCCAGTGCACAAGGCACAACACACACACCATAGACACTGACTGATAGCTACCCCCACACCATAGTCACCTCCACACAGACACACATATGTACCCAAGACCGTACCACCCCTGACGCCATGCACACCACTGCAGCTGTGCACCTATAGCCCGCTGCAAATCAGAGATCACCACAGTATTCATATCAAAATAACTGTATTGAAACAACATATAAAAGTTAACTATTTACAAAATATATACAAGGTGCGGGGGAGGGCCACAAACAAGGTGGGGGTGGTTAAGGGGCAGGGGTGGACAAATGGGACTGGAAAGGAGGGGTGTGAGAGTGGGTCCATGGGGGGGTAGGGGATTTCAGGGGCAGAGGGACTTCTAGCGGGAGCGCTGCTCCCCACTGTCGCTGTCGGTGCCTCCACAGGACCCCGGTGTCATCGATCCTGTGGAGGATGTCAAGTGACACCCTCGCCACCTGCAGGATCTCCCGAAGTGCCTCCCTGATCTCTCAGAGCTGGTGTGTACTTAGGACAAGGGAGCACAGTCAATAGGTGTGAATGCACAGCCCCATACAGCCCGCCCACTGTGCATGGCATACGGCCATGGGACATACCTCTGTGATGGTGTGTGACCACCCACAGTGATCACGTCCACATGACCTGCCCACCCAGGCGCATACAGCCATGTGGAACGCTGCACACACCCACCAGCCAAGTCATGCACAGCACCACCATGGCCGTTTAGTGACATGGCTATGTGGTGCAAAGGCAGTGGCACAGCCATGTACCTGGTGCATGCATGGACCACCATCGATACACTCCCAGGTATGCATTGCCACTGGACAGTGTTGACTGTAACAAGTTGTGTGCATGTCAGTGGTGTTGATGGATGGTGGCCATGCCCCACTGCCCACCCTGTTACACAGCATGCAATAGTAATCATGGAGGTATGGCACTCACCATCATCGGGCCGGTCCATTGGGCGGTGTGGACCCTCGCCCCCCCGGCTTCCCTCTGTCCTTCATTCTGCCGCAGATCACGGACAAGGCACCATTCCTCCAGGCCTGTGGTGCAAACATGGAGAGGAACATCAGTACAATCCCGTAGCAAAGCCCCCGCCCCAGGTGTGTGCCCTCCCACCCAGCCAGACCCACCCACCCCACACCCTGATAACACCACCAGAGCCAACCCCAGACGGTCCCTCCCCATGTGCTGGACACATACAACTGTGATACCCATATGGAAGATAAAAGTGTGTTGGCGTAACACCAACCTGGTCATGGCACTGTGCCCCTCCTGGCATGTGTCCGCAGGTGGGCTAGCAGCCCCGGCTCCCTGTGCCGCAGGTCCCCATACCTGTGGCGGCAATGCTCTGTGCTTCTCCCCCATCCAGTGGCCTCCTCTAGTGCAGTGGCCACCTCCTCCCACACCTGGCTCCTGGACCTGTCCAGGGGTGCCTCCCCAAACAGTGGCCCATGGTGTGGCTCCACTATGGCCACTAGGTTGGCCAACTCTATCTGTGACTACTGAGCAGCCCTCCTGCACACCATGCTTGATCTGCAAATATGATGCTCTGCAGCATGGCTCCCCACATGCAGATGCTGTGCGGTACAGCGCTGCCATTCTTTATCGCGCTGTCACCGAACAGCATGATAGTGATGCACCCATGCCTGACGCATGGCGCCTAGGGGCAAAGGTCGGGCACAGGGCCAAGAGTCTCTGCCACATGGACACACACAGCACCATTGAAACCCAATGCATGTAGTGCGATTGGCTGCCTGTGTGCGCCAGTAGCAGCCTACCGCGCTGTTGCCCCAGTGTGCCTATGATGGCCCAGTGCCACAGCGCCATGTAGGTGACTATCACTATAGTGCCACTGGCACAATGGTGGCCATGCCCTGCATTGCTTCCCATGCACAGCACATCAGTAGAATGGCAGACGCCTGCGTCAGCAACCCGGGCATACGCAGTGAGGTGTGTACTACACATGTCACAGAAGTGCGCCATTGGCTCAGCACGTTCAACACAATTGCGCAAAGCGCAAAAGCATGATATTCAGCCGTCATATGCTAATCATCTAGTCAGCCATTCAATGGCGCAGCACTGCAATTTGCATCCACTTAAAGTAGCGCCTCACCTCATTTGCACGGGTTGCGCTATAAAAGTGCGACATTAGGCTGCAGTGGCCATAGTCAGTTACTGCAGTCTATTGGTGAGTTGCATGCTGTTTGGGAGTGTGGACTGTGGATTTAGGGACATGCATGAGACTGCACAGTCACAGGTAACAACTGCCATTCTTACAGGCTAAACAATGACCGAGCAAGTTGTGGGAGAGGAGGAACACAGTGGTGGGAGGAGGAGTACGCCTAATTTTACCAAGGCCGAGACCGAAGCCCTGTTTGACACCTACCTGGATCAGGAGCCTCTTCTCAGCGGATGGCAGGGAACACCTCAAGCCCATGCTGCTGCATGGGAGAAGGTGGCACGTGCTGTGAACCTGCATGGCAGCCACCAGCGCTCCGTGCAGAAGTGCAAGAAAAAGATGGGCATGGACAGGAGAAGGAGGATAAAGGAAAAGGTGGCTGCCATCAGGGCAGCATGAGCTGCAACAGGTGGGGGACAGCTGGATGTGGTACACCTGACCCCACAGGAGGAGAAGATTGCTGGTAGAATGCAGCGTAGTGCCATTGAGGGTGTTCCGGGTGGTGGCTTCCAGATGGGTGGTGGCCCATCACTGCATGGTAAGTCATGGACTGTCTATGGGGGGGCAGGGTAGGTCACATGCAGTAACGCGACTTTGCTTTCCCTTACAGATCCTGAGCATCTGCATGGGTCAGCGATGGTAGGCATGTCCACTGAGGACAGTCAGCTGGAGATGGAGGAGGGCCCATCCACCTCCACAGGTATACATGGCTCAGTGTGACAGTGGGATTGCCTGGCTGTCCACACTGATGTTGTTGTAACAGGTGCAGAGGAAGCCCTGCCTGTGTCCCAGCATGCGGGTGTCCATGGATGCCAGCATGCTGTGCCTGGGGCCGGTGTCGAGTCCATCACCGATGATGATGTCGCTAACGGCATGGACAGTGACACGTGTGTGCCACAGGATGGTCACACAGCAGGACGCATCACGGCCATGGCTGTGGGTGGTGCTGCCGTGGAGGTTTGCGTGTCAGCACAGTCCCAGCCTGTGTCTGTAAGCACCAGTGGGGCAGCACAGGTGTTTGTTCAGGACAGTAGGACTGTTGCCACCACTGTGGCAGCACCACTGAGCCCTGGGGAGCAGCAGCCGGAGAGGTAGCATCAGCAGTCGGCCAATGGGCTTGGGGGTACAGGGTCCAGTGACGGCATCTGTACACCACCTGTAGACATGCCCAGACCCGGTCCTGGTGTGCAGCACCCACCCTCAAGGGGTGCTGAGCATCAGGGCCGCGCACACCCTGAGGGACAGGATGCAGAGGAGGGAGATGACCTCTTGGATGAGCACACCCGCCTACTGCAAGCATCAGTCCAGCAGCAGATGCGGCTTACGATGTCGGTGGATGCACTGCGTGTGGCTCTGGAGTGGGCAGAGGAGCGTCACAGCAGGGACACTGCTCTGATCCTGGCAGGGATGGACCAGTTGCGGGAGGATGTGACTGCTGCCATTGACAGGCATGCACAGTCATTCAGTGCCATCATGGCCATAATGGGCACATGCAGTGCACTGTCCACCCCCCATTCCCAGCATCGTGTGACACCCTCCCTGTTGACACCGGGTTCAGCTGTGGGCATCCAGAGCATGCCTGGAGCAGGCATGTTTGGTGTGCTGCAGACCCCCACGCAAGCATGGTCACATTCACACAGTGGAACCCCTGGGGGACCATCGGTGCCACCCCATGAAGCCAGTGGTCAGCCTATCAGTGCTGGCAGGTCTCAGCGGAGCCGCCCATGCATCCATGGTGGCCGAGGCACTGTGTCACATGACTGACCTGTCTCCCAACGTGGCTACTATCTGGTGCTGCCCTGTGTGCATTGTGTCTTTCAGTGGGCAGTGCATGGGTGGGTACCCGGCCCTGCACGCGGACACACAGTCCATCTGCACACCTTCCCAGCTGCTGTCCGCAGTTGTGTGTGCATGATGATGCCTGCATTGCACTGTACACCAATGTGCAATGGTGCTCAGCATCTGACACACTCACATGGACAGGCAGTGGGCATGGTGGTCTGTGGACATGTGTGTGGCTAGGGGTGGCATTCTGGGTTGTTGTGCCTCCTACCCTTTGTGCAAGTTTGGTGTGTTGTGTGTGTGTGCGTGTGTGTGTGTGTCCATCCACTTGGCATGTTAGTCCTCACCCATCCCTGGTTGTGTGTGTGGTTCCATGCCCTGCCACTTCCCTTGATGGCATGCACCCCTGGTGTGTGCCCATGCATGTTTGTGGGTTGTGCCTTAGCCACTGTTGGCTGCACATGGCCCCATGAGTTACCTGGGTTGGCTGAAGTGCTCCTCCATGATGGTGTCCCGGTGCAGCTGTGCCAGCCGGAGCAGTCAAGGGTCCCGTTGGCCAAGGGGGGCTGCCCATCACAATTGTCACCGGCGTCCTCATTGTCCCCATCACTGTCCCCCTCTTTGACCTGTGCGGCTATCCCACATTCGTTGATCATGTTGTGCAGGATGCAACAGGCCAAGAATAGCCCACAGGCCTTTGAGGAGCTGTACTGTCGGGCACCGCCGGAGGTGTCCAGGCAATGGAAACGTGCCTTCAGCATCCCGAACACCCGCTCAATGACATTACGTGTGGTGGTGTGTGCCTTATTGCAGCGTTGCTGCGATGGGGTCATGGGCCGCCGGTAGGGCGTGAGCAGCCAGGGGCAGAGTGGGTATCCACTGTCACCTGTGTGTAGATGGTGGAGGTTAGTTTGGTGATCAGCATAGCCCTGCTCTGGGCCATGTAGGCCACTACCCATGTCACCTCTGGCCATGCCCCCCCAGGCCCTATGATTGTCCATGTGGTTTGCATACTCACCCACTAGGTGTCCAGTGGGGATCTCCCAACTCTCGAATCTGTGGCACAGTGCTGACTGGTGCCAGATGAAGGCATCATGTGCTCCCCCAGGGTGCGTGGCACAGACATTGATTATGCACCCCCTGGCATCGCACACCACCTGGCAGTTGATACTGGCATAGCCCTTGCGATTGATGTATGCAGCCCTCACAGGGCCAGGTGGTGTGCTTATGGCTACATGGGTGCAGTCTATTGCCCCTAGCATGCCAGGCATATGTGCTACCCTGTGGAACTCTTGTGTGTTTGCTGTGTGCTCTGCTGGTGTACTGGGGAAATGGATGTACTGTGCAGCATGTGGCAGCAGTGTGCTGAGGAATTGGGTGAGGTGGCATGGCGTGGCCAGCTAGGTTATGCCTGTGGTGTCCCCAGTTGGTCTCTGGAAGGTACCCATGGGGAGCAAGCACGTGCAAGCTGTCACTTTAGTCTCCACTGACAGGGCATGGCTTCGTTGTGTAGGTGCCTGCATCACATCACTGCACAGCTCACAGAGCCACCTCAGAATTGCCCTATTCAGGCGGTACAGGCCCACAATCTCTGTATCACTGTACAGCTCGAAGCTGGTGCGGGCTCGGTACTGCCTGTTGGGGGCATACCGCCGACGGCCCCTTCCACGGCCATGCCCCCCTGCTGCCCGCCTTCTCACCCCCCTAACAGCCTCCATCTGGAAGGTGGCACTGGCCATGTCCCTGGCTTGTGTTCACCCCCCTGGCAGCTGTTACTGTATTCCCCCCGCTGTCCTCACTGCTACTTCCCCTGCACCGGGAACACCTGCCTGTGGTGGCCTCTGTGCTGTGTGGCACTTCCCCCTTCTGTACTGGCTGTGGCTCCCCACACCTTCCCTGTGCCTCTGTGTGCAGGGTTCCCTTTCCCTGGCCTGCCCTGTGTGTCCCTCCAGCCCTGTCTGTGTGGCTAGAGTTCAGCCTCATGTGCCTTCCCTGTAGCGTTCTTGCGCCTCTCCCTTGCTCCTTTTTATTTTGGCTCATTTCCGCTATGGCGCAACTTCTGCTTGCTCCCCTATTGCGCATGGTGCAAGTTGTTGAATATCGTACTGTGCCATTTATGCATGCTTCCTCTCCCTTCAGTTGCGCATGCCTTCATTATCATTGCGCTGTTGCTCGGTGTGATTTAGGGGGTGCAACTGCCTCCTGCTGAATATCGCAGAATGGCGCAATTTCGGACTTGCGCAGGTGCAACCCTATTGCGCATGGCTCAACTCTTTTGAATATCTGGGCCAATGTTTTTAAATTAATTCATTTAATTGCCAAATTGCTATACGCGGCATCATTAGCAGTTACTTATGTCAAACATATTCATAATGCATTAGATAAAACACATCTGTGGCAATTTATGGGTATTGAGAAAGTGAAGCTTGGTCCAAGGGAAGATGACCTAAACAATAAATTGTCCTGTAGAGAGAATTATTGGATATTCAGGTTACAAGCCACCACATTTCCAGGGCTTAATGATAGGGTGGAATTACCACCACATCTGTGATTTTGGTTTTGGTTGTTCCAAATAAAAATAAAAATAAAAAGGTTTTTGACTAAATGATTTATAGGATACTGTGAAAAGATATTTGCTATGCACTTTCAGGGTATATTTGCTGTATGTAATTGAGCAATTGATTCAAATAAGAACTATTTGTATGCAAAATCATTTCAAAAAAGTTTATTTGGCATAAGTAACTGCTAATGATGCTGTGTATAGCCATTAGGCAATTACATGAATTAATTTAAAAGCATTATATTTAAATAGTCATTGTATATGGGAGCCCATGTTTTTGATTGATATTTAATTGCATTGTTATTATTTGAACCTTCTTTTAAGTGGGAATGCTCACTATTTAAATGTTCTCATGCACTAGTGATGTATCTTTTGACAAAGCACAGTACACCTGAGTGAAACGTTGAGTTTTTCTGGGTAGGTGTGGTGTAGATCCTGGTTGTGCTGAATATTGTAATAAAAGTTTTTTAGCATTACAATCTTTGGGTGCCTTATTCCTTGGCATGAGTGAGTGACACAATTTGCTGTTTTTTCCTGAAAACTAAGAGAAGCAGGCTGGTACACACTACGGTGGTGGTGGTGGTGCAGCTTAGGAGCATGGCACAGTTTGTTTGTAATTAAGGGCACTCATCCCCTCAGTAAAACACACAAACTGTTGCAATTCAGGAAAAGTTCTTTATTGCAGCATGCCTCCACATAAACACTGATGCAGAATGAACCTTCTGAGGAAGTCCTGTAGGGGGCACAATGTAAAGACTGTTCATTCTGCAACAGTGTTTATGTGGAGGCATGCTGAAATAAAGAACTTTTCCTGAATTGCAACTGTTTGTGTGCCTTACTGAGGAGTAAGTACTCTTAATTACAAACTGAAACAAGGAAAACTAAGGATTTAGATTCATAGTAATCTAACTGAAGTGAAGTGCAGAACTGTACAGAATAAATAAATGTATTTTTTTTGTGAAGGCCAGAGTTGGATGATTTCTGCCATTACTGCTTCTATGCGGCTGCTGTTTTGTCCTGTGTTTGAGTGCAGCTGTGTGTACTGTACAGTGTGCACAGTTATGCACTCAGTTTGTTTGTTTGTGGCTTCAAGTCAAAGAAGAAATTTGAAACAAAAATTGCTTTAGTCAGGCTCAACTATTAGTGAGTGAGATTTACTAACCTACTCCGCATTGCCACAGTGATTGACTAAAGCTCATAATAATGTAATTAAAATTTAATATCAGACATCTTCCTGTGAGGAACCTGGGCTCAGGTACCTTCACAGCCACTTATGCAACTGCGGGTGCACTGCTGTATATTGCTGTTAACTGGTACAGTGGGACTAGCTGGCAGACTCCCACCACTTCTGGGTGGCTTGCTGCTGTTTTGCTTTGTATGTGTGCACATTGTGTATTCAAGAAGGACATTGTTCTAAGTTTGTACCTTTGTGCCAAAGAAGAAATAAAAAAAAAAATAAGTTGTTTTAGTCAGGCTTGACTATTAGTAAGTGAGACTTGTCAGCTCACTGGCATTGTGACAGTGAGTGACTTCAGTATATTTCATAATAATGTAATTTAAGTTTAGTATAAGACAACTTCCTGTGTGGAACCTGGCCTCGGGTCCTCAGTCCACGCCACTTGTGCAAGAGCAGCACCATATAGCTGTCAGAGCAGGACTAGTTGGCAGATTCCCACTGCTTTTGGGCAGCTAGGGACTGCTTGGTTGTGAGTGTGTGTGTGTACAGTGTGCACTCAAGACATTTTTGTAAGTTTGTGGTGGCTTCATGCTTAAGAGGAAATTAAAAAAATTTTTTTTTTTCTTCGACGAATTTGTTTACTAGTCAGGCTTGGCTATAGTGAGTGACACTTTTCAGCACACTGTCACTCTCTGCAGCAATGCCAGTGAGCTTAAAAGTCTCACTGAAGCAATGTCAGTGAGATCTATTCGCTCACTGTAATTGCTGCAGTGTGTGACTATATTTATAAACAACATAAATTTAATGTTTATGTTTTTAAGGAGGGGGCTGCATGCTCTACATCTCCAAAAAGTTTGCTTTCCACAGATTCTGCCCTAGCTTCTCCCCTTCAAAATTAGAGACCCACTCCATTCACCTGAGTCTGGGGGCTATCAAAACCATAACTATCACCACTGCTTATCTCCCCCCCGGTACCCCACTGGGGGACCTTGATGCCCTCCTTGGAATCAAAAACTCCCTTCTCCCTAACAGGGAGTGGATCCTTATGGGGGATTTAAATATCAACAGGGTTTCTGACTAATCCAACCCAGCCAAATCCATCATCTCCGATCTGGGACTGCACCAGATCATCTCATATCCCACCAGGACCAACTACAGAACTGGTGCTCAGACTCTTATTGACTAGATAATTGTCTCCCACCCTGCCAGAATTCTCAAGGCAGGAACCCTTTCAGATTGCATAAGTGACCACTGTGCAGTCTTCTGTCACTGGTCCACCCACCTTAATAATCAACCTCCCAATTTTATATTCACGAGAAGGCTTGAGGACCATGCCTTCTCAGGCATAAGGCTCACCCTTCAGCAGGTTGACTGGTCCTTCACCTCAACGATGAATGATATCAACAAGGTCTTGCATTGCTTCACAGGCATCTATACCAAGGTATGTGACACTTTTGCTTCACTGAAGAAAACCAGAGTCTGTGGGTGCACCAGTGAATAGATCACTCTGGCCATACTGAAGCTTATGAGGGACATGGATAAGGCATGGAAAAACCACAGAGTACACAGAGACCCCTCCAACCTCTCACTCTTTAAAACCTTGCTTAACAAACATAAATCATCTGTTTGGTCAGCCAAAGTTAGCTTCCTTCACAACAAGCAATTATGGGAAAATTCTAACTCCAAGCAACTCTGGGATATCCTAAACAACCTCCTTGGTAGGGTCAGGAAAAATGAGCCAATCACTCTGTCTCTAGGTGATCAGCTAACCAGCAACCCAGCTGAGGTTGCTGACATCTTCAACAATTTTTTTGGGGACCTGGACAAATATAAACCCTCCACTTCAAATCCTCATATTGTCACTGCCGACTCAGCAAGGCCCCAGCCCTTTAAAACTCAGCACATCTCCTTGCCCAAGTTGTACTTCCAAGCCCTTAAACCCTCGGACACTATCAAACTTATCCTGTCTAACAATCCATGCCCGAGCAAAGTTGCAAATGGGATCGATCTCAAAATCCTCAAACTCACTATTTTTTCTCTTGCTATCCCTATTACAAACATCCTAAATCTCTCACTTTGCTCCAGCATGTTTCCACACATCTGGAAAACTGCCACTGTCAAATTCTTCATTAAATCAGGGTCTAGAAATGAGGTCAGCAACTACAGACTGATATCTCTCATTGCCCTCTATCTAAGATACTAGAGAAAGTGGTACACAACCAAGTTACCTCCTTCCTTTACAAGCACCACATTCTTACACACGCCCAACATAGGTTGATGGACTCCCAAAGCACAGAGATAGCCCTTGTCAAATTCACCACAGACATCTACAAAGCCGTAGATAGTGGGATGTGCACTGGCTCTGTTTTCGGGGACTTGACAAAAGCCTTCGATCTGGTCAATCACAATCTCCTTTTACTCACCCTGTCAGAACTGCAACTATTTGCTAATGCCGTGAAATGGTTTGAGAACTACCTCTTCAGCAGATTTCACATTACCACCATTGATGGCCACCTCTCCACTGAATGCCCCATTAAGTATGGAGTTGCCCAGGGCTCTATCTTGGGCCCTCCTCTCTTCACACTTTTCATTAACAACCTGTCAGAAATCAGCTCCAATACTAAACTGGTCCTTTATGCTGATGATTCTGTGCTCTACTACAGCAACAAAGACCCATATGTAATGATCACACACCTTCAAACTGAATTCTCAAAACTTCACATCTGGTTCTCTGACAAAGGCATGGTTCTTAACTTCAAGAAAAACAAATTAATCGTGTTCTCTGGGCCAAGAAAGCCTCCCTTCCACCACCTAACCCTCACTGATAACCATGGGGTGAGCATAGAACAGGTAACAGATTTTAAATACCTGGACATCTTCCTTGACCCACACCTGTCCTTCAGCAACCATGTCTCACATGTTATTAATAAATTCCAACACAGGCTAGGGCTGCTTTACAGGACTCAGTGGTTCCTTATCCCCTCATCATGACTTCACCTGGCCTGCTCTCTCCTCCTACCTATTTTGCTGTATTGGACCATCATTTATGCTCCACCTGTTGCCTCTCGACTCTTTAACAAACTTAACTCCTGCTACAACAGCACGATCCGATATGTCACCGGGCTCCCAAGGATGACTCACCATTGTACTCTTTACAAGGCCCTGGACTGGCCTACACTAGAATGCCAGTTCAACATCAATAGACTCTCCTTCTTTCACAATGTCCACCTTCACAAATGTCCCCATAGCATATTCAGCCTCTTCACCAAGTTCTATCCCTCCCGCATGACTAGAGGAGCTATGACCTATGTTTTCAACATCCCATTCTGTCACACCACACTGGCGCAAAGCTCCATTGCCTACGCCTGGACTAAGCTCTACAACCAGCTCCCCCCCTCAGTTCTGGCATGTAACTCTGCCAGTTCCTTTCAGAGCTCCCTCAAAAGCCACTTTCACTCTAAACAATCCTGCAGCTGCTCTCAATACACTAGCTAAAGCGATGTCAGTTCCCTTGCCTTTACCCACCAGGGTCCCTTTATTCACCCCCTACAACAGTACCACGGGGGGGCAGGAGGCCATGTTCAACAAGTTACTCTATACTACAGATACTCCTGCTGAATCTGCTCTCAAGGAAAGTAAGTAAGTAAAAGTTTATTTATAAAAGGTGCCCTTCCAGTGATCAGAGCGCCCTTACAAAGTAATCACAAAATATACAATAAAATATTTTAAAATACAACCATAATCCAATTAAACAACACAGGGCCAGATATTCAAAACTTTTCCCCAGGGCTAATTTAGCACTGCCTGGTGGGCAAAGTTAGCCTGGAGCACAAAGCAAGCTATATTCAAAAGTAATAGCCCAGGGCAAACAGCCTCTGAATATAGCATGGGAATGAGGCCAAGCAAACTGGGCTGGGAGTGCAGGGTAAATGTAGCCTTGTAATAAGACAGCTCTGAATATAGCAACCAGGAAGTGCAGACCACAACAGCAACACAGTGCACAGCGACGTGAAGGTAGGTAGAGGTGATCTATGTGGCCAATGTGTGTTCCAGCAAATGCGTGGACCCAGTACAGCTGCAGGGAGCAGCCTATGGGAAAGTACAGTGTGCAAAACAGTATAATATTCCCAGAAACATTTGCACAGAGCTAACATGTTTGCGCAGGATTAGTGCGGAGCTAAGCTGTTTGACCGGTGCTAAACTTTGTCATATTCAAAAGTGACATGCAAATGAGCCTACGTAGGTAGTCTCTGGGCAAACAGCCACATTAGCATCTCATTATGCCCTGATTTGCATGCAGTTTGCCCAGCGTTACTACAGGGTCCCACAGCTCCACCTGTAGGTCAGTCTGGAAGTACAGGGGCTGGCCATGTCTGACCACAGCTCCTCCTGTAGGTCAGTCAGGCAGTGCATGATGATAGCTGCAGGCTACATGTGAACTGCACAGCATAGCATATCATACCCCAGGGGACAACACAGCATAGGCACAGGTGGTGGTGGTGCTGCATGCAACCGTCACATTGTAGGTCATGCTACAGTGCACAGCAGACACTACAGTATCAAGGGGGCCAGTAGTGTGAGGGACACAGCAATGCCTATGGTATGCAGGGCAGTGATAACCACTGCACTGTACACAGTGACAGGCCCAGCTTGCAGGTGATTACTGACAGTGGACAGTACTGTTACACTGTTGTGTGATCCACAGATGCTGCATCTGTGGCATGGGATGCTCACAGTGACATATACATGGCCAACTGTGTGTGCTGTGGCATCTGTACAGTTGTGCGGTATACAGCTGGGGGGCATGTGAGCTCCAACAGGCACACAGGTGGTGGGGTATTCCCACTACTGGCCCATGTGCACTGCGTGATGTGTCCCAGCCTTGTGGCCACACCTGGGCTGTTGTGAGGTCTGGCCACCCGTACACCCTCCCTTCAATGGCCACCATGCCCACAGTGCTGCATGTGTGTGCTAGCATCTGTTGGTCACCACAGACGTATGGTCTGCAGGTGTGTGCTGTATGGCCACACTACCATGATGTCTCCTGTGGGTCAGATTACCCCTTACTGCCTGGGCTTGGCTGAGACTGGTGGCAGCTGTTGGCATCATGGTGGTGCCATCAGTGAACAGCATGTGTTCTCCATGTCTGGCATTTTCTAACTGTCATAATCTTGTGTTAGGGTCATGCAAGCCACACAAAAGCCATGCAAACACCACGTAAAACAACATTGTCATGCAAAGCTGTTTGCCAAGGGTTAAGACCAGCTTTTCCTGGGTGGTAATATGTACCGTGCTAAGGGTCGCGCTAAGTCACGCTAAACACCTTAGCGCAGCACTAGTTGCTGAATATCTCATAGTGCCTATATTCATATTCACTTTGCCCCTTGCATATAATTATGGTTTGCCCAGCGCTAATGTGGTTTGTGCATGCAATTTGACCTTTTGAATATGGCAGACCCATGCTAATCCCACGGAAAACCCACGCAAACGGTTTGCGCACCGCACAACGCTTTGAATATCTGGACCCCAGAATCCTAAAATATCACATTCCTGAAAATGCTTTTCCAAAAAGATATGTTTTTAGAGAGTTTTTAAACCCTTCCACAGTCAGGCTCTCATGTATCTGATGAGGTAAAGAGTTCCACTGAGTAAGGGCCATAAAGGCAAAAGATTTTCCACCAAATGTCTTCAGATATACTCTGGGAATCTCTAGCAATCCCTTATCAGAGGATTAGAGTGAGTGGGAGGTACGGTAGGGAGATGAAAGGTCTTGCAGGTATTTGAGTCCCTGCTTGTGTAAGGCTTTATAGGTCAGCAATGCAACCTTGAAAGAAATTTGCCATTGCATAGGCAGCCAGTGCAGTTCGCACAGCACAGGTGTTATATGACTGGATCTAGGGGTTCCAGTTAACAACCTGGCTGTCACATTCTGTACTAGCTGCGAATATCCATTCCCAGTAGTCTTAGGTAAAGGGCATTGCAGTATTCAAGCTGAGTGGTGACAAAGGCATGGACTAATGTTGGCAGATCCTTGGACAGAACCAGATGCTTCACCCTAGCAATATTTCTGAGATGGTAGAAGGTGGATTTGACTATGGATGACACCTGAGCCTTCAGAGTCAAACCTTCATCAAATACCACCCCTAGGTTATGCACCCAGTTCGAGGCACTGAGCAGGCTCCCCCTCAAGTTTTAGCCCATAAGGTTTTCCTGCCCATGACCTGACTGTCCTCAGATCAGGGTCCACAACTAACACCTTGGTTTTCTCTGGGTTTAGCCTCAGCCAGCTTTCACTCATCCAGTTCTGTATTTCCTGTAGGCAGTTGTTAAACATCGAGACTGTATCAAATTCCTGGCCCAGTAGAAAGGACATGTACAGTTGAGAATCATCTGTGTAGCAGTGAAAACTCAACCCATACTGCCTTATAATGTCCCCCAGTGGTAGCATATACACTGCAAACAACATAAGAGAAAGCACAGAACCCTGCGGTACCCCATAGGGCAGATTTTGAGGGGACAAGGAATAAATTCCCAATACCACCCTCTGAGATCTGCCCTCAAGGAATGATTGAAACCACCTGAGGACAGTTCCATCCAGTCCACAAAAGAAATGCAGGCATTCCAGCAATACCCCATGGTCCACAGTGTCAAAAGCTGCTGAGAGATCAAGGAGAACCAAGATAGAACAGGCTGTCTGATCTCTCGTCACTAGAAGGTCATTAAGAACTTCAACCAAGGCAGTCTCGGTGCTATGTCTTTTTCTGAAGCCAGACTGGAGAGGGTCATAGATATTATGGTTAGATAAATGATCTTCCAGCTGCAAAGCGACCACCTTCTCAGTAACCTTTCCTGTGAAAGGTAGGTTAGAGACTGTTCTGTAGTTGGCAAGGCAGTCTGGGTCCAAGGAGGGATTTTTCAGCAGTTGCCAGACCACTGCCTCCTTCAAGGGATCTGGAAAGATCCCTCTCTCCAAGGAAGCCCAAACTATTCGAGCTAGGACCGGGTCAATAACCTCAACACACTCTACAAGAAGGTGTGTTGGCCCCGGGTCCAAACTACAGCAGGTTTGCCACAGAGTCTGGATGATCCTCATTATATCCATGACTACAGGCTGGCTGAAGGCAGACCAGGTCAATTGGGTGTTAGTACCACTCAGTAGGCCACCACAAAAGCACATGGGGAAGCATTGGCTGATCTCTGTCATGATGGTGGATACCTTATCAGTGAAGAAATGAACAAACTCCTGACACTTTTCTTGTGACAATGCTCCTCCAGCCTGTAGACAGACTGGATTGCCCAGCCTGTCCACAGTCCAGAAAAGCTGGGCTGGTCTGTTCCTCACTGCAGCAATTTCCCTGGACAGGAATTCTGCCTTTTTTAATGGAACGCCACCTCAGCCTTGAGAAAGCGCGAGGTTTAGCGCGTAAACGTTTGGCTGTTTGAGGGGAGGGACATGGTTCATCTGTATACCTGGTGTTCTGGTGTGCAATAAAAGTTATTTTATACATATTATCCTGCAAATGATCAGCATTTTTTTCCAGCAGTGATGTGTAGCCGTGCTGCCATCTGCTCTGAATTCTGCTTGCATACCTTTCCAGGATAAAATAAATAAACTTGAAAAAACTTGAAAATCTTCCTGTGAGGAATGCAACAATGGCAGAGGGAGCAGGTATTATGAAATGTAGTTTGTCCAGACCCAGAAAAGTTGAAGTAAGTGAAGAGCAGGAAGCAGCAGGCCATAAGCCTAGTGCATAGCGGCATTCAGATTGCATTTGCCACTCAAAATTATTTTACATTACATTTTTTCTGACCCAGATATAACTTCTGTTCTTGTTTTAATATGTGTCATTATCAAAAAAATGTGTGTGTGTGCATGCACTCAAGACATTGTTCTAAGTTTATTGGAACATGCCTAAGAAGAAATTTAAATGATTGTTTTTTCCTTCAGAGAATTTATTTATGTTCACAAATAGAGTGCACGCTGGGAGTGTGGTGCTCCCAAAAACCAAAACAATATCGAACCAAACAAGTTTTGAACACTCACCACCTCTTAAGAGGGATGCAGAGACAAAAAGTTCTCTTAAGTATCTGCCTGATGCATTTTAGATGCACAGGTCCTTTATCAAAGAGAGAGAGAGAGCGAGAGAGAGAATTTATTTCCTATTCATGCTTGACTAGTGAGTGAGACTTGGCAGCTCACTGGCATTGCTGCAGTGAGTGACTATATTTTATAATAATATTATTTAAATTTGATATCAGACATCTTCCTGTAAGGAATGCAGACTCAGGACCTCTGTCCATGGCCATTTGTGCAACTGCAAGTGTACCACCGCATATAGTTGTTAACTGGTAGGGTGGGTCTAGCCAGCTGACGCCCACTACTTTTAAGCAGCTAGCTGCCATTTGGTTGTGTGTGCAGTGTGCATTAAAACAGGGTTCTAAGTTTGTGGTGGCTTTGTGTCTAAGAGGAATTTTTTAAAAAATATATTTTTTTCAGAGAATTTATTTATTAGTTAGGCTTGACTATAGTGAGTGACACTCATCATCTCATTGGCATTGCTGCAGTGAGTGACTACATTTAATAATATAAATGTAATATCATCTTCCTCTGAGGAATAAAACAATTGCAGATAGTGCAGGTACTAGAAAATGTAGTTGGTCCAGCTCCAGCAGAGGTGCAGCAGGTGAAGAGCAGTAAGCACCAGGTCATGAGTGTAGTGCTGTGTGATGCTCATGGTGTACTCACTGCAGAAAAGTATTTTACATTAAATTTCTCTGACCCAGATAACACTTCTGTTCTTGTTGTTTTAATACATGTCATTATCATATATGTTATCTGTGTGTGTGCAGTGTTCACTCAAGACATTGTTCTAAGTCTGTGGCTACATGCTTAAGAAGAACTGTAAATCATTTTTTTTCTTCAGAGAAGTTATATACTAGTCATGCTTGACTAGAGAGTGGTACTTGTCAGCTCACTGGCATTGCTGCAGTGACTATATTCATAAGAATATAATTTAAATTTATTATCAGATATCTTGCTGTGAGGATCTCGGACTCAGGTCCTCAGTCCTTGGACATGTGTGCAAGTGCATCACCGTACATAGCTGCTATCTGGTAGGGTGGGACTAGTCAGTTGATTCCCACAGCTTTTGGGCAGCTAGCTGCTGTTTGGATCTTTGTGTGCACACAAGACACAGTTCTAGATTTGTATCTTCATGCCTAACAGGTAATTTTAAAAATCCTTTCTTTTTTTTTCTTTCTTTTTCTTTTTGTGCTGAATTGTTTTCACCTCTCTGACCCAATTGGCCCATGTTTGTGCTGTCCTTTCAGCCCCATTCCCTGACTCAAAGGACTTATCTTCTTCCATCCTCCCCCATGGTTTGCCCTCCACGGCAGGGTGGTGGGGAGTCCCTCAACCCGCAGAGACAGGACCCAGTTTGGGGAGGTGCATGCAGAGGACAGCAGTCATCTAACATGCCCTGGACCTTTTTACATTTTCTGCCCTTGAGCCGGAGGGAGGAGTGTGCAATGCCAACAATGGCTAAGCTGAGTGCATTTCTGCATGCAGCACACCAGTTGACTCCTCCGCCTCCACCTCATGTTGTACGAGATCCAGCATGCCAACACCTACACCCAGCCACCACTAGGTGTCAGGCAGGTGCTGGTCTCCATCCCCCACCCTCCCAGGGGGAGGAGAGCTGTCCTCCAGATGCTCAATCCTCTCCCTCTCTCCCTCCCTCCCTCCCCAGCCAGCAACCCACTCACGCCAGGAACATGGGTCACCATTGTGGCAGGAGGAAAAGCATGATGCCTCAGCCCTCCACGTCACTGGGCTGGCTTCTTTTTTTCTCTAGAGGATGTATTTACTTGTCAGGTCTGACCAGTGAGTAAAACTTGTCAGCTCACTGGCATTGCTACAGTGAGTGATTATATTTCATAAATAATATAATTTAAATTAAAGCAGTAGTACTTGTAATTCAACATACAGTTTTTCAGCAGCAATGTTTGTCTAGCAGAAATATCAAGTTACTCATTTTTCTTTTTTGTTTCCTTTCATTCCTAAACCAAGATGTAGGATTTTGAAGTTTTTAAAATTTTCTGCTCCCATGTCATGCCTGCCATGAAAAAAAATATCTTTATTTATTTATTGAAAATTGGTTACCTGAAATGGCACACTGAACCAAAATTCATCTTCCTAGGTATGATCAAGGGGAAAGGTGGTTGGAAAAAAAAGGTGCTATGTGACAAGGGTGACTGCAGGACTGCGACCCGTGGAAGGGCACAAAACCACCAGGGCGACGAAAAACAATAAGTTATTTAATGTGGGGGGCTTTGCCCACCGCACCCCACCTCTTGGGGGACTTTTCCCCTCACACTCCCCTTACTTAGGATTCCTATTCTGGGGGGGGTGCAACTTGGGGAAAGGGGAAATTCAAGGTCGCTCACATTGTCGGCGCCACTGTGCGGTCACCCTTATGAAAAGTCACCGACATACAGTCGCCCACATCACAGGCTACCAAAACAAACAAGTGAATTCAATCATAAACTACAACAAATGTAGTGAAAAGTAGCATACACTGACATATGACAATTACTGAGGTTATTAAACTGCAGTAATCAGGCTATATCAAAGGGAATTCAAGAGTCCATCTTGAATTTATGTTATACAAAATAAAAATAAATAAAATAGCTAGAGAGACTAACAGGTAAAAGCAAAAACAGGAGGGGGAAGAGAAAATAGGGATAACACATAATGTATCCTGTAATAATGTAAAAATATCATAAAATAAAATATAATACAGCAGTTAGTAAAATAGGTGCAGCCACCTCCCCACTATAAGCAAAGCACAATTTGCTTCAGTGGAACACTATGCCACTCCTGTTTCAAAAGCTACTATATTTTTTATTTGAAGTATTCGTCAATCAAGAGACAAAGTGACCAAGCTTAAAGAGCTGATGACACCTTAAAAAATATTTTGAAAAACATAATAATTAGGCACAATTTGCTTCCATTCCATATATATTCTGAAGATTCCTCCTTCCCAGTATTTATTAATCAGAACATTTGCATGAATACACTGGGCTGGATTTTCAAAGGCCAGAGAATGACACATGGTGCTTGCATCAAAAACAACGGACACAAAGAGCAGGATGTGTCAAACCTTGCACCAATTCTGATTTTCAAATGGTACTTGCATCAAAAACAGGTCATCATGTGCCAAAGAGGCTTGCACCAAGCTTGCACCACAAAAATGCCTGTGCCATGTCCGAAGGGATGTCTGCATCACCAAAATGATGCTCCATCCCCTTAACTGGGATTTTCAAAGAATGCAAGTCCTGTCCTTGTGCTTAAGATTCATGTCACTGTTAGACCAGCCGGAGCTGGTCTAAGGAACACTAGAGCATATAAAGAGGCCAACAGCAGGTGGTCAGACCTGACTATGGTACTATTAAGGGCCAGTATTCTCCTGCAGGAGTAGTTTAGAACATTTGGGGGGCTTAGTTCTTGCTATTTCATCTGCTGTATTTTTTGACTTAGCTTGCATCATTCTCATCCTTTGCATCATTTTTACTCAGCTTGCAGCATTTTTGACTTAGCTTGCACCATTTTTACTCAGTTTGCATCATTTTCAATCATTGAGTCATTTTTCTGACCCAGCTTGCACATTTGTTTACTCAATTTGCATAATTTTCATTCCTTGAGTCATTTTTTTGACTCAACTTGCACCATTTTTGACTCAACTTGCACCATTTTTGACTCAACTTGCACCATTTTTGACTCAATGTGCATTATGTATTTTGGGGCAGCTTGCATCCTTCTTGACCCTGTCTCATTTTGTTGATGCAGTGTACCTCTTGCATCAGTTTGGGGAACTTTGCCAGAGAGAAGACTCTTTTCTTGAAAAATGTGGTGCACAGTATTTGGCGCACCTAGATCTGACACTTGCTGGTTGTTTGATGCAGCCTGCGTGGATCTAAAGGCCCTTTGAAAATTCAGCCCATTATCTTTATCCCTCAGGGTTCATCTGCCTCTATAGCTGACTCCTTACTTCAAGTCATAATCCTCTGTTGTGACATTACAGTCTATTGCCATGGGAGTAAGTGTGATGTCATAAGAGGTACGTTACGCCATCAGGAATAGATCAACTCTTCAGGAGCAAAGATCCTGTTTTCATGCAGATGACCTCATTTGTAAATAATGGAGAGGAGGATTACAGAACTAATGTGAAATAAAAGTTGGACTGTGTCTAAATACTATGTTTTGGTAAAGTTCTTCTGAAGACATCAGCTGCCCTTCAAGATGCATTTTAGTGCCATACAGTAAGTAAACCAGTGCTCTTCTCAAACAATATGCGTAAAGCCAGCTTTTCAGAATTGACCATCATCATGGCAGGCTTGGAACGGATGCTTTTCCCAGCTGTCCAATGGGCTTCTTCACAGCTGCTATTAGGCATTTGCATTGTTCTTAAATACCCATCCCCCGAAATTAGCATATTGAAGTGGAGTACTCAACATCATAAAAGTGACACTGTGCAGGGAAATCACTTGTAAGTGCACACAATTAAAACAAGCATATGTCAATGCCAAATGTTTGCCACTGGTATTGCTGTTGTATGGAGTCTTGCTTGTACACATTTTTACTATATATTTAACCAGGATAGAGCAGATGAGAAGCAATATCTCATTTTCCATGATGTCCTGCTTTGATACATTGTTAGACTGTAACTACTCAGGATAGGGCAGCTGAGAGGCAATATTTACTTTTTAAGTGGGCTCCCACATTTTGACCCCAAATGTCCAACATTCTTTTTATGACCTGACGTTATGATCAAGACAGGTGGAATTTTTTAAATCACATCTGAAAGATGATACTGCTGTGCAACTGTGGAAACAAGTTTCAGAGGGGATTTTAAAAATGACACCAGGCATACTCAGGAGGTGGGGAAACACAATAGATATGTTGAATATTAGAGGCCATAATCTGCAAAAAATAAAATTATGACTTATGTTATAACAATTTGTTTGATCATAACTTAGCTTTTTACATTTTTATCCCACATTTTCAACATAATCTTTTATGACCACTCCTTCTGAGCATAACAGGTGTAATTTATAAAACAATGGCTGACACATCATTTTGTGCCACAAGTGCTAAAACACATTTTGTGTAGGATTTGAGAAATGACAGCTATCACATTCATGAGGTGGTGCGAAAAAATGACTATGTTGAAAAGTTAGGGTCAAAATATTAAAAATCATCACAGTAATGAGCATGCATTGAAAAATTGCAATGGAGACTCATAACTTTGTTGCTTTCTCATATTTGTACTCCAAATTCTCAACATAGCCTTCTTATGACACCACATAGCCTTCTTATGAGCCTGTGACAGGGTGTCCCCTGTCATGAAAGTCTGCCCTGATGTTTCTGTAGACCCCCTCCAAGACTTTAATAAAGGTTTGAAAAAGAATAAGGATAATGCAGGACAGGAACAGCAACCCCTTTTATTTCCTCCCCTGTGCTTTTCCCTGTAGGTTTTGGTACAAAAGAAAGGTCACTGGAATAGGTGATTTTGGCACCTTGATTTTGTAAAAGTAAATTATGCCCCTGATTATGTGTAGCGCATGGAAAGTATATATACACGACGAGTAGGTATAAAAAAACAGCACATGTCACACTTGTATAATAGTAAATCTGGTGCCCCACATGTTTGGGGAGAGAGAGAGAGAGAGAGAGAGAGAGAAAGAGAAAGAAAATAGTTTTAAATCAGGCGTGCACGCGCTCCTTGAGCTCTCTCTCACTACAAATTACAGCTATCTAAGCTGGCAGCTAAGATTGGATTTGGGTAGAGTTCAGCCACCCGCCCAAGAAAAGTAATGCATTTTTCCTGCCAAAGAGAGAGGAAAATTTGAAACAAAAAAAGAAGTGTTTAGCCCTAAAGATGTGCATTGTGCTCAATGCGGCACCGACTCCTCTAATGGGAGCAAGCTTAGCTCTGTGGTTGTTTTGGAATATAGTTATGCTCCAAGACTACAGGGTGTGCTGCATGTTGTGGTATAATTAAAACCAAAAGATAGGGTGTCAGTCTAGAACTGTCATTCTAGAACTGACTAGGAGAGGTGTAAGACCTCGTGAGAGGGTGTTCTCATACCAGCATGAAATGGCTAACGCTACTTTGCTTTGATTTCTGTATGAATTTTGTTGAATAATAAACTGATAAAATGCTTCCTCAGTGATTTTTTTATGCACCTAATTGCCTGCCTTTGTCTGACATCATTGCAATGTTCTTGTGAAATCCCATACCCTATGACAGAACCCACCTCATGAACAAGGGCATGGAACATTTTTGAATCCTGCCCAAAAGGTGATTTTGTGCCACAAGTGCAAAAACACATTTTGGCGAGGATTTAAAAAATGACAGCAGACACATTCATGAAGTGCTCCGAAGAAACGGCTATGTTGAAAATTGCAGGTCAAAATACTGAAAATTACCAATGTTTTGAACCTGTGTTCGCAAAGTTCAATATAAGCTTGTAACTTTGGAGATTTTTTTATATTTTTTCCCAACATTTTCAAAATGTGCCTTCTTATGACCCCATCTCATGAACAAGGGTCGAGAAAATGTTCAACTCCTGCCCAAAAGATGATTTCATGCAGTGACCAAGAAATCACTTTCGAGGACAGATTTGCCTAATTTCACTGCCATTGCTCATGAGGTGGGTTCTGCAAAAAGCCATGTTAAAAATTTGGGGAAAAATATAAAAAATGGCCATATTATGCCACTAAGTTCAAAACCCCATTGAAATACATTGAACCGCATATCTGATTTCCTCAGTTTGCAGTCCAATCTTGAACAACAAAGACTTAGCTGCAGTCCAGAGAGGATTATGGCGTTGGACCCCTGGTGGGCAAGTAAGGGCATGGGGGGTGTGGAGTGGTGGGTGCTAAGTGGGAGTGTCAGGTGGGGGACAGTAACGGCTGCCACAGATATCGATGGATGGTTTTCTTTTTTACAGGGTGTATTAAAAAAAACTATGATGGAGATTTTTCTTTATTTGACATGGTAACGTTGGGGATTGGGCATCCCCAGCATTGATGTTATGTTTGTGGTGGGGGTATGGGGTGCTGGGAGCTGAGTGGGAGGGTCAGGGGGAACAGTAATGGCAGGGTCAGCAACAGACATCAATAGACAGTTTTCTTGGTTTACCGGTTGTAATTTCTCAGCAGGCTGATAATGACAGATCAGCTGTGCTTGCTGAGTGGCACAGATCAAATGAAGGAGCTGACCTCCTATGATTGGGTTGGCTCTTTCCATTGAAATACATGAAGTTTCCATCCAGCAAGCCAGAACACTGTCATGACCAGCCTGGCTGATGAACGGTGTTACACTGATAAGCCTCTTTCAGACCACTCTGCATTGGACTGACAGTGTCACACCTCTCAAAAGCCACTCTCCTAACAAAATGTTCACTGTGCATATGTGTATGGTAAACATAAAAACTGAACTTCAAACCATTTGGATGAGGTGTTTGTGTGCGAGACGCCATGCGATTGGTGCCATCTTCAATCATCACATGTCTGCAAGCCATCTAGGACTACTTATATAGTGTGCACATACACATACTTAGTTATGTTGTTTCTTCCAAAGGCATACTTCACATTTTAAACAATCCATAATCCCTGCCTCCTTTACAAGAACCTGGACAGAGGTTCAGAGAAAAATCAGCTTTTCCTACTAGATTGAGCATTACTTGTTACAATTGTTGCTAATTGGTCTGAGTGACTTTCTTTCTCATATCAAATTCATTTGTTCTGCCTTCTTTAAACACATTTTACATATTTTTTGATAAAAATTTTAGAATGTTTAGTAGCTATTTAACTAGCTTTAGTGGTCACAGTTCACTCTACCTTTAGAGTTAAATCTGATGATAGAGAGTAGAGAAGAGCGTGACCATACACAAGAGTCTGAGTTTCATTCTTAAATCAACAATTTGCATAAAATTCCATGCTCCAGGGCTGCTCATTCCAGGGGAATAATTCCACTTGTTGAATTTACTAAGGGGCAGCACTGTACAGAGCATTGGTGCAACCTCATCTAGAGTATTGTGTCCAATTCTGGAGGCCGCATCTTTGGAAGGACATAGAGAAGAGGCAGTTCAGAGAAGGGCAACAAAAATGGTGCAAGGGCAGCACCAGAAGTCATATGAGGTGAGACTAAAGGATCTCAGTATGTATTCTCTGGAAAAGAGGAGAGAGAGAGAGAGAGAGAGAGAGAGAGAGAGAGAGAGAGAGAGAGAGGAGGATATGATAGAGACTTTAAAATTCCTGAAGGGTATAAATAAGGTACAAGAGGGTAGCATGTTCCATAAAAAAGATGTTCAAGAACAAGGGGCCATGATATGAGAATAGAAGGGGGTAGACTCAGGGGTAATGTGAGAAAGTATATTTTCATGGAAAGGGTGGTGGATGCATAGAACAACCTCCCTGCAGAGGTTGTGGGCCAAAAATGGTAGGGGAATTCAAAAATGCATGGGCAGACATAAAGGAACTCTAGTAATAGAAAACAGTGGGTAAGCCACAGATCATTTAGGATTTTAAGTATATGAAACAGGTAGGGAAAATAAGCAGACTAGGTGGGCCAGGCAGTCCTCATCTGCCATCAAATTCTATGCTTCTGTGTTTCTATGGGTGCCTTTGGAGGAAACAACATTACTATAGTGACTATTTTTTCTTCTTTCTCTAATTATAAGGTGTATATCTGTTTGCTAAACATTTATTAAATGTTTGTTAACACTGGCACCAAGATTTCATCATTACACTTAAACAGATCAAGGGGGACTCCATCCAATCCAGGAGTTTTGTTTGATTTTGCCACATTAATGGCAGCTTTGTCTTACTTGAAAGAGACAGATAAAATGGAATTTTGCAAGTTCACCTGAAGTGATCCACTGTACTCATATTTGTATGTTGAATTATTAAAAATCCTCTTTAAATAGTCAATCCATATTACTGGTCATAAATGTATATGGGGGTGGGTGCATTTTCAAACATATGTGAGCCACAGGCTGCTATATGATGGAGGGGAAAAAAAAAACTTTACTGCTATTTCTTGTCCTGATATATTGTAGTATGTTTGTACAAGAAAATATGTATAACAAATTATAAATTCTGGCCCAGATATTCAGACTGCACCAGGCAGTGGTGCAAGCCTGGGCGCAGCGTAACTGGGGTGCGCCGGTGCCAGGGCCAGGTGATATTCAATGGTGATGCACCATGGTGCAGCACTGTTGAATATAGGCAAGGTCAGCACACAGACTGTGCATGGCACAGTGGCACTGCGCCTGCGAAAGCCACAGATAGGGAGCACGGGGATGCATCAGCACAAGTGCAGTTGCGCTAGGCACATCACCCACAATATTCAGCAGGGGGCATGCATATGAGGCCATAAAATATGCAATGTACAAATGGGGCCATTTCCATGTCATTATGGTCCCATTTGCATGCCTTGCACAGGGCAGCCTGGTGACTTGCACCTGGCACCCTGCACAGCATGACGTGTGCAGTGGGGATCACGGGGCATCCCCCACCCTATAGTCGCGATCTCGTAAATGTATAACCAACTATCTGTGGTAGTGTAGTGGCCCCCGAGTCCCCTATTCCCTGATAACTGTATTAAAATATCTTCCCTGGTAGTCTAGTGGTTCCCCCTCTCACCCGATTCCCCAAGAAATGCACAAATGACCATCCCTGGTGGTCAACTGGAACCCCCCCGCCCATTACCATGATAGCGGTAATCCTCCATAAATAAATGCCCAGGTGTTCCAGTGGCACCCCCCACCCACTGAACCCCTTGCCCACCCCTCCCCCATCGCCTGGTAGGGCTGCAGCCGCCCGCATACCTGCAGTCACCGATGAATGGCAGGTCAGCATGGACTCAGAAGCCATTGGTCCCAGTGTGGACCAATGAGCACAGGGCATACTGTATGAACAGTCCCCAAATATGTGAATGAAGTCATTCACATATTTGGACTATCTAGTACAGTATGCCCTGCAAGCCCATTGGTCCACATTTGGGACCATGGACTTCCAGCCCATACTGTACCTGTCATTCGGCAGGTGGCCAGGTGGTATGCAGGCGGGTTGCAGCCACCCACTGATGACAGCGGGAGAGGGGGCAAGGGATCTCATTTGGGTGGGAGGTGGGGCTGCTACTAGATCACCAGGGCATTTATTTATGGAGGATTACCGTAATCATGGCTATAGGCGGGGTTCCATTAGACCACCAGGGACAGTCATTTGTGCATTTCACAGGGCACTGGGTGACGGGGGGGCCAGTAGACCACCAGGGATGGTCTTTTATTACATTTATCGGGGAATCGGGGACTTGGGAGGGGGACTACTAGACTACCAGGGACCGGGCTTACTACGACCACCACGATTGTGGCAATGGGTGGGAGGGTTCCACTTGACCACCAGGGTTATGTATGTGCTTGCCGATGATGTTCTGAGTGGGCGGGTGGTCACCCATGGCTGGGCTGCTGTGTTGCACCCTGCAATACTGCAGCCTGCTAGTGGGTGGCCAGTAGTTGTTCCAACTTTTCAGGGGTTCAACTTTGAGCCCCCCTATGTGGCACAATGCAGGGTTGTGCCAGCATATGCGCCAAACATCCAGGGCTGAATATCAGGATGTGCAGCATATGCATCTGCGTGCCACCCCCTGCATCTGTGCTGCATACATTATCATTGTGCCCCGGTGCATCGGGATTTGCACTGTGCCAGGCAACCTTCTCAATATCTCACCGGGGTGCAATGCAGGGTTATGCCAGTGCAACTCTTTTGTGCCAGGATGCAGTATGGCGCAGTGGTTTAAGGCTCTGAGCTGCAAATCTGGAGACCTGGGTTTGAATCCCACAGCTCACACTTGCATACTGTGTGACCCTGAGCAAGTCACCTAACTTTCTTGTGCTCCCAGGTTCCACCTGCAAACAAGCTTTCAGCTTAGTGTGTCTCACCTGGTAAAATAATTGGTAAAAAAAAAAAACAAAACTTTGAATATCCAGGCCTCTATGTGTAACATTTATTCCAAATTGTTTTAACTATTTTGTAATGATTTATGGTTGATTGAATAAAACCTTGAAGCTGAAACTGAAACAAGTCATTATTAAGAATAATCTTTTTCACTTCTGTCAATAAATTTAATTGAAAATAGACTTTTTTCCCAATTCAAAAAATGTCTATATGCCTTATGTTCTGTATTTAAAATTAAGTTCTCTCTAGTAGGATATTTTTGCCCACCTTGTTAGTTTATTTTCTTTTATATAATTTACATTTATTATTGAACCAGGTTTTCAGAAGGATCATCTTTCTCTCTGTATATAATACAGTAGTACAGATAAGGGAAATTTATTCATGCTTTATATAACTATGGGATGGATCCGATGATGCTAATAGTTTTAGAATATTGGAAAACTGGTCAGAATACAATACATCTTTAATTTAATCATACAGCAGGTAATTTAGTTTATTTATTTTCTTTGTGTAAATAGTGAAGCCTGGCACATCTAGAGTTTCTCTTATTTCTGATAACTGATGAGAGATTGCTATAGTTAAGGTAAATGGAGAATGATCACTTTCTTGATGCAATTTTACATCAATTTTTTTGAAATTTTCAAGATCAGTTAAACAAACAATATAATCTATTACTCTTCTCCCAGTCAGGCCATAATTAGTACATTTCCCATCAAAATAATCAAAGAGTCTTCCATTTAATACAACTAAGTTGTGATCTTCCATTAGTTTCAATAATTTACTCCATTTTAAATCTATCCTCCATAATTCTATCCATGTTATGCATTGAAGAATGACTACAGCTTCTATGCAATTATTGTTGGCAATTTTTGTGTTAACGTCTCCAAGTAAATGGCGCTCCAATATGCTGAGCAGTGCCAAGGTTGAGAGAGCCATTCTGCTAGCACAAGCTGGAGCCTACTTTGACAGAGATGGGGGGGGGATACTTAGCTTGGCAGTTACGCAAGCGAGAGGGCAAAAAACTAATTGAGCAGATCCATGATTCCTCAGGTCAATTAGTTCAGGATCCCTCAGCTATTGGTGAAACTTTTGGAGATTTTTACAATGGTTCTACACCTCTGAAGTGGACCACTCCCCCCAAGAATTAGACCTTTTCTTTGCAAAAGCCCCACTTTAAACTTTGTGTGAGGAAAAGGCTGGTATACTGGACTCCCCCATTACCAAAACTGAGATAAGTGCAGCCATTAAATCATTTAAGAGTGGCAAAGCTCATGGCCCTGATGGGCTCCCTATAGATTTCCTTTAAATATTTCATGATTCTGTACTGGACCCCATTTTTGACATGATAGTAGAGAGCCTGGTGGTGGGTGAGTTGCCCCCTCCACATGGTCTGCTGTTATCACTGTGCTTCCAAAGCCTTGTAAAGACCCGACTTGGTGTACGTCCTACAGGCCAATATCACTGCTGATGGCAGATTATAAGATCCTGGCTAAGACCCTGGCCTCCAGACTCGATACTATGCTCCTGGACCTCATTCATCCTGACCAAACAGGCTTTGTCAACTGGAGGCAGGGAAAACATAGCATCCACAGAACCTTGAATGTAATTTACAAATGGGGGAAATCCTCAAAAACATGGGGCAACAGTATTGGCAATAGATGCAGAAAAGGCATTTGACCCTGTGGAGTGGGGATATCTCTTAGAAACACTCAAGAGGGTGGGCATTGGCCCCTCCTTTCGATCTTGGGTTAAAACTCTCTACACTCTCCCCAAAGCCCAGATTGCGGTAAATGGTCAGATCACTTCCTCCTTTGACCTGGGGAGGGAAATAAGGCAAGGTTGATCTCTTTCTCCCTTTCTGTTTGTGCTCTCCTTGGAACCTTTAGTCTCAGTGATCAGGACACACACAGTGGTATTAAAGGACAGGGAAGGGGGAACGCTGAGCACAAAATGGCATTGTATGCAGCTGACTTGCTCCTGCACTTGTAACAGCCCTCCAGGGATTTACCCGTGCTGCATCATCTGATGGGGGAATATGGCAGTCTCTTGGGACACAAGGTAAATTAGATGAAAAGTGAGCTCCTCCCAATAGGAAAACTCGAGAGATCCACTTTAATAGCCAATTTGGGCAGGCTTCAGCTAGTATCCAAGATAAAATACCTGGGGATACTAATTTCAGGTAGGATCAGCTCATTATATGCCCTTAACTACAAGCCCTCAACTCAAAAAATTGCAGAGGACTGCGATAGATGGCTGGGCCTCCCCTTGTCATTAATTGGGTGGGTGAGGGTAGTGAAAATGTCAGTTTTGCCCAGATGCTTATATCTCTACCAATCACTCCCCATAACAGTGCCCAAGTCTCATTTCAAGCATATTAATGCAATTCTACATAGGTTCCTTTGGTGGGGTAAGTGTGCCAGAATAGGTAGAGCCATCTTACAGTTGCCCCAGAAGGTGGGTGGGCTGGGTCTCCCGAATTTCTATTGGTATTTCCTAGCTGCTCATTTTGCATAGTTGCCTGTCATGAGTGGGGGGGGTGGGTAGTGCCCAGCTGACTGTCAATGAAAGAGGAAATGATGTCTAGCTCCATGATGAAAGGACTGTTGGCTGAGGCTCTGTGGCCAGCCAGTACTGTGGAGGTGACCAACCCCTTTGCACTTGCCATGTTGAGGGCATGGAAGGAGGCCCACACCTGTATAAAACACACCCTGGCCCTTTCTCCTTTCACTGACTTGATCTCTGCTATGAAGCTCAAAGGCACCTGTACAGTATCATTACTACAGAGGCTCCTACATTGGCTGTGTAAGGGGTTGACCTCAGTGCAGCACCTATATGAAGGGGGAACAATATTAAGTTTTTCATACCTCTGTAGAAAGTGGGGGTTCATCCTGTGGTGATTTGTTTCATATACCTGAAGCTTAAAAGTAGGTTGGAGGGATCCCTCAATCCCTCTTGTGGTTGGGCTCTGGCCACCACACTGGAAGAAGGGCTGCACAGGCCTCAGCCCAACAAAAAACCTCTGACTACTTATTATCAGATCATCCACGGCTCAGACAATGGTCCTCTGAGTAAAGTGCAGGGTGCTTGGAGTTTGGATCTAACTATCCCTTGTGCTGCTCAATTTAACTAGGATCTGCAGCTTATCCAGTAGGTAGGGAAATGGGCAGACTGGGTGGGCCAAGCGGTCCTTATCTGCCGTCACATTCTATGTTTCTATGTTTCTATGTTTCTGTGTTTGCAGGCACTTTATATACTGCTTCAGCTGTAACAAGCTTGGACAAGTTCAATTAAATTTCATGTATAGAGCTCATGTAACACTGGCTAGGCTTCCTACAATGGATACACAAAAACCCAGCTCATGCCCCAAATATCTCAGTAGTCCAGGTGACTTCATACATATAGCACTAGCTTTTCCCAAGGTTGACCCTTTTTGGCATGAGTTTTACCAAATCATGATTGATGTATTGGACTATCGGCCCTCTCTCACCACCTTGGAACTACTCTTGGGTGCTGACCCTTGTCACCCCGGGGGAAGAACATCCAACCCCTTATGGTCTTTGGCCTTAATGAAAACTCGGAAGACTATAGCACAGCCTTGGATGGCATCTACGCCTCCTTCCATACGACAATTGGTGAACAATCTCAAAGCATGTATGGCCTTGGAGTGGGCCCAATATGCAGCCCTGGGCAGAAGACAACACTTCTTGGACACTTGGAATCTACTCCTCGTGGCCATAGATCTGGGTCTGTTCCCTACTTGAGCAAAACCATCCTCTCTTGCACTCTGACTATTTATGACCTTATCCATTGGAATGGAAGGGTGCACCCACTCATTTGGATGGTTTTAATGATAGTTTTAATATAGCAGAGATGTTCACTAAATAGAAAAAAATTGTTAGTTAGCATCCTGATGTATTAGGTTGGCACTTTAATAACTGCTCTCTTCATGTTTGTAAAGCTTTTGTGTATAGCAATCTAAAACTGTAACTGCTCTATCTCCATATGTATGCATGTGTAACCACGATTGTAACATCCTTTTTTCAATAAAATATTTTGAAAAAAAAGTCTCCAAGTAAAAGTAATATTTCATTGGAATAATGCAAAACAATTTCCTCATGGTATTCAAAAGTTTTTTCCTACTTGTCTCTGAGTAACACTTAGAGCCATGGGGGGATACTGACATTTATAATGGAAAACTGTCTCATATGAAGTTCAACAGCAGCTACTAAAATATTTTTTCCTAAACATGATTCAAGAATGAAATTAAACAAGGGGCCATTTTTTTTATTAAGGTTAACTGGCCTCCCATTGCTCTGCCATTTTTCTTGTATTTAACTGATGGAACATTTACTGTATGATATCCATTTTACAGAGATTTCTTCCACTGCCCACATTTCTTATAGACACATGATTACATATTTGCCTATGTATTTTTTCCATCCATCATCAGGTAATTTGCCATAAATTCCAGCTACATTCCAACCAATTTCCTCTAACAGATCTAGAATATCTATTAGACTAGCACTACTTTCAACTAAGGAATCATTAACTAGGCATGTCGATTTGGATTGAGCTCTATTGGATTTCCATTACTCACATAGTTAATGTGATTACTCTGTGTCTCAGTCAAGTTTGTTAAAAATATTCCCATGTGATCCAATTTACCTGATTTTATTAAGATTAGATTGGCTAATTCTTTGTCTCAGATCTAGATATCTACCTGGTCTGAGTCTGAAACCACTTAAAATTGATACCCTTTTTCCAAAATTCATAACCCTTTTTTTACTGACAACATGTTTGACAACACAAAGGAAATGGCTAATAATAATTAGCTGCTTTTTATTCTGTATTTTTTCAATCAATAGGCTGAGAGAAAGGCAGACCCAGTGGCATGGAGGGCTGAGACATCCATGCCTTACCTCCTGCCACGCTGGTGACATGTATTTGTGGTACAAGGGGGTTGTTGTGGGTTGGCTGGGGAGGGAGAGGATAGAGCATCCTGAGGAGACCGCTTCTCTCTCATGGAGGGTGGAGTGGCAGTTCTGCTGAATGACTACCCCCAGGTGGAGGCATGAGGGTAGTGCAGGTTAGGGACACCAATGGACAGGAGGACGGAAAAGGACCCATAAAGTGTGTGTGCCTCCATGTGTGCATGCCAATGTCTGTGCCCCCAGCAATGGGGAGGAAAGGAGGGAGAAAAGCAGAAACTGGATTGGGGAATGCTGCAGGCTCCATGACACCTGAGCCATTCTCTTGACCCTCATCACTGCCAGTCAAACTGGATTTGTGTACCAGGAGGATGGCGGCCTTCCCTCTCCAGGCCCTGGAACAGGGGGCAATCCATGAGGGTTTTGCCTGTACTGAGCTGGAGGTTGGGGAGCAAGCAACATGGCTTGCAGAGAGGGCAGATGAGAGCTCTCTTGAGAAGACAGCCAAGCCACCTGACAGCAGGAGCTGGTGGGGGGAACAGAGGAGAAAAACAGGCTGAGAGAATGGGTGGAACATTATCCATATCAATGTTTGACTGATAAGACTTTACAAACCATTTTCAGTTACAAAAGGTAAAATATCCCTGAACTAGTTCCACACTGAAATTTCTGGGAATTCCATTAAAAACATTTTCAAAACCTTTTTTCAGTAGTGGCCCATGATACAGGAGAATCAATTTTAAGACCAAATTCATTCACTCTATTTCAGGGGTTCTCAAATGGTGAGGCCAGCCTCCCTGGGGAGGCCCCAACCTGTTCCAGGGGAGGCTCAAGCAAGTCTAAAAAAGTACTGTATTTAAATTTTGAGTTTTATGTATTTTGTGTGATGAGATGAAGCAAACTGAAAGAGGATAATAGTAGGTGAATTTTATGTATTTATTTACTAATAGGTGACAAGGGAAGGTGAATGAGCCAAGGCTCATTTCAGGTGTACCCAGGGAAGGGTTGGTAGTGAATACATTTCAAAAGGTAACTGCAAAACTATCAAGAAATATACAGTGAACAATAGTGCAAACAAATACGAACAACAAACTAATAATGAGTGGTGGTAATTGATCAATTTGTAGACTGATGGCAGAACAGCTCAGATACAAGGGTTGAGCTTAGAAGTGCTCAGAGCAATAGCAGGAAGGAGAAAAGTAATTCCAGAGAAGTTGCTTAGGAGCAGGGAAGGAGGGTCAGAGGCAAAATATGTAGGAAGGTTATTTCATATAGAGAGGAAACAGAAAAAAGTAGTCTGACCCATGAAGGTACTACAACAAGGGGTAACAATGGTTCAAGAATGAAAATAGCGGAGCAAGTAGGCTGGCCTGTGTGCGTGTGTGTGTGTGGGGGGGGGGTTACAATAAGCTGAATAATAATATTTGTTTATTTTATTTGTTATTCGGATAACACCTTTGAGCACAGGAGCTCTTTTTCAAAGGTTCCACATCAGTGTAAGACAAAGAACTGAATGAAAGAATTGAATGTGAGCCAAGTACTCAAAGGTTTCAGTTTATTCATGGTGTACTACACAAAGTACAGTATGTTATTTTTCTTTGTGGAGGCCCAAGATTATTTCAGTTTTTGGGGGAGGCTCAAAATCTTTTCCATGGATTTGGGGAGGCTCACTGTGGCAATGTCTAAGAACTATTGCAGTCTATTGAACTTCATCTGTACATGTTTTTCAATTTCAGTGTCCTTTAATAAGACATACACTGGCTTTACTGGATCATTTTTATGTTTTACTGCTGTTACAATTTTATATTTACTCCTCATAACCCCAAGTTCTTAGTCAACAAGGTAACACTTTAAATCAAGCAGTGATTCCTCCTTTTCTTTTTTCTTTTCATCACCCTCTAAACCTATGCATCTCATTCATAAACTCAACATTAATTTTTAACAACTTGTGTCTTCATTATTAACACATGGGCCATATGTGGGACCAGCAGCACCTTTACTGAATGCTTGGTTATGTCTGTAGGAAACTCAGCAAATAATGTGCTGCCTAATGTATTAGATTCAGCTAATTCTTGTGGCCCCTAATGCTTGTGAAAATCCTTGGCATAGAGATTTCTTGGCATTCATCCAGAGGGTAAAACAATGTATTGGAAATATTCTCCTGAGCTAACATGGTTTCTAGGTCCAAGTTAATGCTAAGTAGGCTGAAGAGATCTGTCTTAGTCTTTTCTTATGCAGTGATGATAAAGTACATAAATTGATGAAGTCATTCATTTCTTGATTCAAAACAGGACTCAGAACTGGATCTTTTAGACCTTTCATTTCCTCTTTAGAAGAATTATCTATATGACATTTCAGTGGCTGGAACAAATGTGTATTTGTTTCTTCAGTCCTTGCTGCATTCTCCTTTTAATTTTTACCATTTTTTTATTTTTAATCTCCCCTTCCCCCCATGTTTTTATCCTGGCCCTTAGTCATCTTTGATTGTGTTTGATGGACCTCTGCAATAATTTCTACATTTTAACCTTTTTAATGGTTCATTTATGCAGTCCTGTTGTTTACAATGTTTGTTGTTTGACAATTCTTAACCTCATTTTTTTTTTGTTGTCTTTTTAGCATGGACATTGTATTTGACACTAGAGTAGACAATATCAGAGAGTCAAAATCTTTTTTTTTCTATAGCATGGTGACTCCTGTGGTCTTAACTTGATTTTCTTTCTCAGTTATATTTATTTAGTTGTTGTTTTTTTTTTTTGGGGGGGGCTATTCCTTGCTCTTCTTTATTTATCATTTTCCCACAATAACTAAACTTGTTTTATTTTGTACTTCAAAAGGATATAGGTATGCAAACACTTTTTTTTAGAATATTTGGATGTGAAGAACCAATTATTTGGATTAAGTCTAATAGATGAAATAAAATAGCACTTTAACTGATACACACACACATATCTATATATATATATATATATATATATATATATATATATATATATATATATATATATATATAGCATTAAGGCAATCACCAGAAACAATGAAAGCATAAATAAAGATAACATGCTTGCTGAGTTTTATCTTATCCAAGCTGATTTGAAGAGCATATCTGAAGAAAGTTAAATTAGTAGCAACAAAATTGGCAGCTCAGTATTTTTAGTAGGAATGGTAAGGTGTAAAATCTTATGTTGTATAAAGTTCCTAATGTCCCAAATCAATCATCGAGCAGCTGGGAGAAGCTGTTACATTATTCAAAAGTCAATCTGTAGTGCACTTAAGATGGCTGTATGACATCATCTGTAACCATCTCAATAACCACCATGCTGTTTTCAGGGGTGCAAACCCATGAGAGGTCTTTATGTGGTCCTTATGTAGTATGATCAGCCTCATGAAACATTGAAATCAAAAAATTTCCAGTATAGAATAAAAACAATGTATAGTAACATGCTACAATATTACACACCATCAGCACAGCTGAAAACAAGAAGACACTGGTTAATTCTTTTGAGTTATAAGTAAACACTAAAATAAACTACTCTAGTAAATATTTAGGTAGTAATTTCAGCCATAAGTCTAATTTTAGTGGTTTAAAAAGTTTACAAAGAAACCATAATATGGCTCACTTGCAGCAGTACCGTTTGAATTTAGACTGCTACTAAAATGTCCTGGAACAGCAACTTTGTCTCCCAGTTTATTCCAAGAGATAATCTTCTTTAAAGAGCATCATCACTATCATATCAGGTCAAACCAATATCAAATTAATAAAATAAAACCATAGCAGCAATAGGGCTAAGTAACCACCCAGACTACACAAGCTAAAATGACCACAAATAAAGTACAAGTGCAGCTGCAAGTGTGGTTATCAGTAGAGTTCTGTAGCATGTGATAAAACAGATTATTTAATTTTATTTTTATACTGGAAAACAATATGAGCTACATAGCCCTTTTTCACAAGTGACCAGTTGTACAGAAAGGTACAGGGTACAGAACAGAAAATATCATAATAAATACAGTGTACAATAATAAGATTACCAAGTGGATAAGGTACAATTTAGGATATGATTAACTCTGCAACAAGTAAGTGCTATCAGTGTGTTATCTGCCTGGGGTCTGGAAGTAAATGAGTACACTTTTACTGTGATACCATAACTGCTTTTAACTAGTCATGCATTAGAAACAAATCACATGACCTCTAAACCCTGGAAGATTAAGCAAAAAAGAAAAGATAACTTATTTATTTAGAAAAATAAGAAAAATAAACAGATATTACCCACTCTACATTGATTCTTATTTAGTGCAAGTAATAGTGTAATTATAAACAGAATAAGTCTTAGATCCTTAGATAGCTGCCCGTTTAACCACTATTTATTGCTTTCTTGCATATTATACGTTATATTTTATAGGAAATAAAAAGAAAGCATTTTATAAAAAAATAAGAGTATTAACAATTTAAATTAATCCAAATTAACTTGAGTGGCTCCTGTTAAGCAAAATTGCACAATTTAAAAATTATCCAAATATTTTTAATGTTATATACTCTAGACTAACCACTCAGAACCAAAACCTTGTAAACCAAAAATAAAGATACGCTATCAAGAGGCCAACTAATCAGAGTCCCATTTATTTTTTTCTCTGATCAATGTGCCCAGATATATCAAATAAGTAAATCAGAATCAAAAGAACAAACAATCCACTTTCTTCTTCTCATGCTCCCTTCCTGCTCAATGTCTCTAACTTTTGGCTCCCAATATCTGAATTCCTGCCCTTATGAAATCACTGCTGTCCTTCACTGAAAGCCTCCACCGAAAATTCATGTCATAGTTTCACAGCACTGTTGTGGTCATCTGGGGGCACCACACTACACCCAGTCACTCCACTCCACTACACCTCTACCATGTCTCTTCACTCTTTCCACCATCACTCCAAATCCTACACAGTCTTACCACTATTTCTGATACCGTCTCACCTCTCCTCCATTCCTTAGTAGGATGGACAGGCTCAGCCTGAACTCTTTTCAGTACAACATTTTGGGGGACAAAATGGCTTCTTCCAAGGATGTACCTCAGTAAAATAGGTGCTACAATAGTATATGATATGTACCATGGGATAATATAGCTGGCTTAACATTTATAAATTATATGGGAGCCTATTCATCATATAAAAGTCATTCTTCTCTCTCCCTGGAACTCATACAGTGGCTGTCTCTGATATCATCTTCCTTAAGAGGCAAAGACTGAACTGATTGCTTGAGCAGAACTGATTGCTTCAGCCTGGGTCATTAGACAGTACAGTGTGAGATTTCACTGCTGTGTGGATGATACTTAGCTGTACCTGTCATTTAACGGTGACCCACAGAACAGTGACACTAAAACCGTGAAAGACCATTACAGCGACAAAATCAGCTGTTCACTGTAATGGTCTTGTGGTTCATTGACACCGCTTCTCCTGATGTTGCACCCCTTCCCCACAACAACTCTGACCAGGAGTTGATTATATTAAAATGCAGGGGGGTGCAGGGGGCACAGCCTTCTGCAAAAACACATCATTCTTCTGATGGCACAATTCAAGTGTCAGCATCATGCCCTCACTGTAATGGACTTTGAAAGATTTTCTATCGATAGGATATGGTGAAACCGTCATTTAAATCAGATGAACATGAGGTAGTTTTGGCTATGAACCACTGTCTACAAGAAAACCCTAACTGGATAGCTCCATTTGCTGAGTCTTAATCCAGACATAACAAAGGTGTTACTGGTAGAACCAGATGGTCTCTAGCAGATCAGCAAGGATGGGAGTTTGCACCATTGGTGCCATCTCTGAATGACAAGGTTCTGTCTGTCATGGTTAGGGTAAAGAATCTGGAGATCACTGTGGATCATAAACTGACATTAGAACATCATGTGTCAGCTGTGTTATGCATTGTTTATTTTCAGCTTTGAAATGTCTCCTGGATTAAGCCCTTTCTTGAACACAAGGATCTGGTTACCATTGTACATGCCTTTGTGACCTGATTTGATTATTGTAACACCCTATACTTAGGGCTGAATGGAAAGTTGGCACATTGCCTACAGCTTGTGTAGAATGCTGTAGCCAGATTGGTCATAGTGGCTTTATGCACAGACCATATTTTTTGTGGTATGCAATCTTCCCTGGCTTCCCATTAGGTGGTGCACCAGATTCAAGAATGCTTAGTTAACCTACAAAACCCTGCATGATCTGGGACCTGGCTAACCTATAGATCGCTTAGCCTTATATACACCTAATTTCCCTCTCTGCTCCACTGAGGATTTGTTGTTGGCCATCCCAAGATCTGATGTAAAACAATCAGGAGACAGAGCTGTCTTGGTGATAGATCCTATTACAATGATTTCCATACCTTATTATCTTAAGAATTTACACTGGGGGAGTTAGAGAGAGCAGATGGTGACACATAGATTTTAAAACTCTGCTCTGCTGGAACTTTGATTTTGGCTTTTTACCTATTCTTCTCAAATTTCTATGACTGCACAAACACATCAAAAATTAAAGGCCAGGGTTGATACTCTTGAGAAGTTCTTTTCTCAAAGGCAGGGAAAGCAATTATGACATGAAGGGGACAGAAGTTTCCCTACCCATTCAGAGCAATGGTTTCTCCTGCTGCAGCATGCCCTGAGCCAGGTGCTAAGCTGAAAATACCTGCAAGGCCAGATCTACAGTCTATACAGACCTTTCTGGTTGATTGTCAGGGAGGGATATGACTTTTGTTTGATAAAGTTCACAGGTCTCTTAGTGACATCTCCAGTAGGTGAACACAGATTGAAACCAAAGTGAAGAGCTGTGAGAAGAGAACTGAAGCCACTGGAAAAAAAAGGCAAAACTTTAGTTGCTCGCATGTTGTAAATGGAGAAGTTAGAGCATGCACTTTTTTTAAAGAACTTCAGACTGATTGGACCACCAGCAAATGTTTCGATGTTGATAGGGTACTGTTTCAAAGAAAATTAAACAGCAAAGATATGCTTTGTTTAATAGTATATGTACATTTGCCCTGTGGGCCAAGCCCAGGGAACAGCACTATAATATGTACAGTAGATTGGAGGTGGTTATCACTTGTCCACAGAGATATTTTGCAAAGAGCTTGTTTTGTCTTTAAATCAATTCAAAGTATTGAATCTAATCCTATGCATAATTTTTTTTCTCTGAGGACATCAGCTAGAACTTTGTGTTCCCAAAATTCAATTCTCTTAATTGCCTCGACTTGTAAAACTACAAAGTGTCAAAAATCTTTTAAAGAAATTGCGAAAAAAATCTGGAGTGACTTATCAGGTGATTTACACAATGCTCAAAATTTATATCAGTTCAGAAAATTACTGAAAAGTGTACTTAGTGTTAGGTCAGTATGTAACTGTACATGATTATTTGTTGGTATATTTAGAATCTGTTTTAACCTGTTTCTGACTGTATAATGTCTCTGCTTCATGTAAATGCCCTTTAGCCTATTTATTATTATCACCTCCAAATGATGCTTTGAATGTATTCTTTTCAGTTTTTTCACTTTGTATGTCATTTTTGTATTGACGTACTCAGTGTCTTTCGACCCTCACTGGGTCAAGCCTGTAAAAGGGTCATGTGACCCAGTTGCTTTTACCCGGCTGCCAAAAATAAAGGAAAAAAGAAAGAATGAATGGAAGGAACGAAGGAAGAAAGAAAGAAAGAAAGAAAGAAAGAAAGAAAGAAAGAAAGAAAGAAAGAAAGAAAGAAAGAAAGAAAGAAAGAAAGAAAGAAAGTAAGTTGAATTGAAGATGGCGGTGGAACAGGTAATATCTTCAGTTTTTGATCTGGCTAATCCTTTAGTGCTGAATCTGTATTTCACCCTCAGTCTAGAACTGATAATGAGAAGCAATGAAATAAAATAAATTGGAAATATAAATTAAGGTCCACATACCAAAATAAAAAAGCCCAGCTCGTCAAGGCTACAAGAAACTCTTCATCAGACGAAAAGGTTCTTGTAGTCTTGAAGTGCTAGGCTGTTTTTTTTTTTTGGTATGTCGACCTCATTTTATATTACCAATTTCTTTGTGTTATTTTACACTTATTTTCCAGTAAAATTATACTTTTATTGCAAGCTTGGAGTGCTGTTGCTTATTTCATTGTTTCTTTGTATTTTTCAGCACCCAGCTTTACTCTGAGTGCTTACCTAGCTTTTCACTAAATGATAATGAGAATTCTGGTGCAAGACATGTTGTCTGCACTTTTTCTTCATTAAGTAAAAGAAATCCAATATTGTAGCAAGTCAGACAGAGAAAAGGTTTTATGTATGAAGGACAGAAACTCCACTTACACCCTGAATTTTGCTTACCAAGCCAGTGTCAGAGAAAGCTCTTTCTAGCCATGAGGTCAGAGTACATTAAGGCTGTTTTGTAGTCCCAGGTTAAGCTTAAGATTTCTTTTCAAACAAAAGATAAATTATTTTTTTATATGGATGCTGCCCGGGATGTTTTTGAAAGAAATGTGGCCCTTCCAGCTGATATAGGGTCTGAGCAGGTGAACGAAGAGCAGACAATACTCAATATTTGCTTGTAACACAATAAACTCATCTACCGTCCACCTGGTGATGATGGAGCATTCCTGCAGGAGATAGCGGATTTCATCATCGACATGGTGTTGGAGTCCCCCAGATGGATAATTCTGGGGGATTTCAATGCCTGGGTCAACAATGAACTCTCGCATTTTGGTCAAAATCTCCTCCAGCTTATGATAAAGCTGGGCTTTATACAGGTAGTTACCTCCTCAACCCATGTAGGGGGTCACTCGTTGGACCTGATTTTTCCTTTTGGGTATGGAGATAGCTGATCTGGGGGTGGAATCAGTCAGCTGGTCTGACCATCACATCATAAGGTTCAGCTTCAGGGTCCCCCAATAGGTCTGCCCCTACAGACATGGTCCAGTACCACCCTTTGAGTGGAGTTACCCCAATGACTTATAAGGGCACTGGACCTATTGGGTTTGTCGGGTGAATGCATGAGTCCAGATGATCTCATATTAGCCTATAATAAGGCTGTGGGAGATGCCCTGGACAAGACTGCTCCTGTTATTGTTTGACCCCTCACCCTTCGCCCAAGGAACCCTTGGTTTGATGGTTCCTTGAAGGAGCTGAAGCGAGTTGGTTGAAGGATGGAGAGAACTTGGCGAAAGTCTCACCTTGATGCTGACAGGCTTAAGCTGATGGCACATTATGATGGCTATCAGCTAGAAATCACCCTTAAGAAGGCAGAATTCCTGTCCAGGAAGATTTCTACCGCGCAGAATCAACCAGCTCAGCTTTTCTGGACCGTCGACAGATTGTGCAATCCAATCTGTCTTCAGCCCAGAGAAGCTTTTTCTCAGCTGAAATGTGAGGAGTTTGTTCGACTCTTCACAGCTAAGGTTTCCAACATCAGGTCTAGCATTGGCATAGTCTCTCCTATGAAGAGTTGTGGTGATCGGCGAGATGTGGTGCACACTCGGTCTCTCTGGTCAGATTTCAGCCAGCCAGAATTCACGGATATTGTGACAATCATCCAGACAATGCACCCAACCAGTTGTAGTCTGGATCTGGGCCCGACACCCCTTTTATTGGGATGTGCTGATGCTCTCTGCCCGATCCTTGTTGAAATTGTCTGGAGGTCCTTGGAGACTGGGGTCTTTCCAGAACCCCTAAAGGAGGCAGTCATTTGACCACTCCTTAAGAAATCCTCCTTGGACCCAGATTGCCCAGCCAACTACTGACCTATTGCTAATCTGCCATTTGTTGGTAAGGTTATTGAAAAGGTGGTTGCGCTGCAACTGGCTGATCATCTTACAACTCACAAGATCTATGATACTCTCCAGTCCAGATTTAGGAAGAAGCATAGCACGGAGACTGCACTGGTCTGAGTATTGAATGTCCTCCTGATGGCTAGAGATTGAAAGGCATGTACCATTCTAGTCCTTCTTGATATCTCCACAGCATTTGACACTGTAGACCATGGTGTGCTGTTGGAGCACCTGCGGCTGCTTTGTGATCTGTCTGGTACAGTCCTCAAATGATTCCACTCTTTCACCCCAGACAGGCTTCAGAGAGTTACCACCCGGAATTTACTCCTCTGGCACTTACTCCCTGTTTTGCAGGGTGCCACAGGGCATCATTTTGGCCCCCATCTTGTTTCGGTGTATATGCTACCATTGGGAGATATCATCAGGTGATACAGTTTGAGTTTTCACTGCTATGCAGATGATACTCAACTGTATATGTCTTTTCTGCCTGGACAGGATGCTGCACTCTCCATGCTAAACAACTGCCTTACCGAGATCAGAACCTGGATGAGTACTAGTTGGCTGAGACTGAATCCAGATAAGACTGAAGTGCTGGTTGTGGACCCTGGTCATCCAGGGGTGAGTATGCGAGCTGGTCAGGCATCAGGTGTTTTGCTTGATGGCATACTGCTCGCTGCTTCAGACCAAGTGCGTAACCTTGGCATTATTTTTGATGATGGCCTGACAGTATGGTCTCATGTGTCGACTGTTGTCAAATCCTCTTTTTGACATCTGAGAAATATTGCCTGGGTGAAACACTTGGTTCCTCCGGATGATCTCCCAACATTGGTCCACGCCATCATCACTACCCGCCTTGATTACTGCAATTCTCTCTACCTAGGGCCTCCAGGGGTTGATATCCATCACTTGCAGCTAGTGCAGAACATGGCAGCCAGGCTTTTGACTGGGACTTCTAGGTCCAGTCATATTACTCCTGTGCTCCGCGAACTGTACTGGCTGCCTATTCAGTGGTGGATCACCTTTAAGGTTGGTTTGCTAACCTTCAAAGCCCTACATGATCAGGGACCCGGTTACCTGCAAGACCTCTTGATACCCTACTGACCCTCCCGTCCTCTCCGATCCACTGATGAGGGATTGCTAGAGATTCCCAGGGTACGATTAAAAACATCAGGTGCCCATGCCTTTGCTTTTTTGGCTCCAACCCTGTGGAATTCTCTACCTCATCGGCTAAGAGAATGCCTGACCGTTGACAGATTTAAGAACGAGTTAAAAATGTACTTATTTAATTTAGCCTTCCCTAATGATTAATGTATTTTAGCTTCCTGTTTTAATGTTATATCTGTATTTGGTTTTATATACAGCACCTTGGTTTTTGAAAGGCGCTATAGAAATAAAGTTTGATTTGATTTGATTTGAAACTGATGCCATTTGGATTTCAATAAACTTTGGTTAATTTTTCCCTTCATTGTTTATTGATGTTCATTGACCCCATGAGCGAATATTATGATTGGTTTTATGGGAGGTATTTGGGCTGAAATGATATGCTTTAATTGAATTGCTATAGTGGGCTAAACAGTTTGGAGCTGCCCTGATGTCATACATCCTTTTCAAGTTTTTGGTGCATTCAAACTCCAAACAGAAAAAAAAAAAAACCCTTTTCATTTAACTTATATGTTTTTTAATTTTTTTTTTTTGATAAAGTAACTTTATGTAATTAATAATGAAATGCAAAATCATATCTTTCTGTATAAAAATAAAGTATAGATCAGAATGTACCCTTGGAAAAGGAGTTAAAGATGGGGCTAAAGCTCCATCTTTGGATTCAAGCTTTTTTTTTTTTCTGGGTGTTATTTTTCTCCACGGAGCTCTGGCTACAACCCTCCCCGTACTCCGTCGTTTCCCCGGTGCCATCCCCGGACATGAGACCCCCTCCCTTCAGCACCCCACAACTTACCCTTCGCTGCAGGGTGGTGAGGAGTGACTCGGCTCACCACAACGGATCCATGCCAGGGAGATGTCCTCCAGGAGTAGCACCAGGGAACGACGTCGCACAGCCGGACACCAATTTTTTTTCTATTTTTCCTCCCGATGGGCCGTGGCATGCAATGACGCCAGCGACTGAGTGCGCGCACACTCCCGTGCATCACTAGTCAAGCGTCTGCCATGTCCTGCCCTCCCCTTGTCTTGCGGGTACGTGCCGTGAATCCTCAGCCTCTGCTAGGGGTCAGACAAGCACCGGCCAGCCAAATCCCCCCACCCCAGAGATGGAGAGCAGTCCTCCAGATGCTCAATCCATCTCCGCCCCACCGACCCCCGGCCACCCGTGCCCGTTCCCAAACACGGGTCGCTGGCGTGGCACGAGGTGTGGCATCCAGCGCCTCAACCCTCAGCGCCACCGGGCCGGCTGGATCCAAGCTTTTGATAATGATGGAACTGGTTATTTAGTACATCCTGGGAACTTAGTTTTATGGATTCCGAACATTTATTATTTTAATTGACTGATGATTGATATATTACTCTTAGTTTATTTAAATGTGTTGTAATATAACTTTTTTTAAATGTATTACTCTTTGTTAAGCACCCTGAGCCCAAGGGATTGGGAGCTAGAGTATATAAATACAATTGCTTTGCTTTGTATTATTAATTTATACCTCTTCAGCCCTTCCTGTGTTGTTAGAATGTACTGTCATGCAGACAAATTATGCAAGTCCAAATAAATCCTCATCTCCTGTAAAACAGATACACGCTTGTGGGGCATGGGGCAGGCTCAGGCAGTGAATATATGTACCTGTATCTACAGAATGAACTGTCTTCACACACACCAAATGATTTTTAATTATTTATATTTATTTATATATTTATCTGCCCACGTATGCCCAACATTTAAAAGACTTGCTGTGCAGTGCATGAGACCATATAAATGGTGGGGAGGTTCCTGGACCACATGATCCTATCTAGAGGGAAGGATGGTTATGTCTGATCCCCCATGATGTAAGGGATTCAGAGCACCTGGAGTAAAGTTCCCAGTAGGTCTTCAGGCTTTGACAACAGTAGAGGCAGGATCTCAGATGGAATAAACTGACCAGACCTAAGCCCAGGGGCAAGACTGAAGGACCCTGGACCCTTATGGCAGGTCCATAAACCCTAGCCACACTGGTAGTGGTACATTGGAACTGTAAACAGAAACCAATGCTGCAAAGTATATGGTGTGTAAGTGTGCATGTCCATGCAGCAGGGGTGCAAAGCTGTAATTAATTAAATGAGGACTGTTATCAAGTGTGCTCAATAAAGAATCAATGTATGCACTGTCTTATGTCTCATATGTATTGTTAAAACTGGAATGGCTGAGGTGTTGTGTTACTGGTTTACCCTCAGTTGCCCCATCCCTAAAAACAAAAAGAGACTATGCTGGTGCCCTCACTTCTGGGATACTTTTCTCACAAGGGTCCAAGGCTATCTTACATAAAGAGCAACAGACCCAGCCCCTGTGTATAAAAAAAGTTTTAAATAATCCAAAATACAAATAATGCAGTTTCTAGAAAAATAAACATAATGGTTTTCTTTGTGAACTCCACTAACGTATCAATTTTAAATCATAAGGGGATTATTACAAATAGAATAATAAATAGTGCTGGCCTGGAGGTGCAGAGGGCAGAGGCATTTATGACTCACCTGCCACCATGCCAGTGACCCAGGCCTGGAACTGAGCCAGGGCCAATCGGGTGTCAGCTGGGGGGAAGGAAGACTGAGCATCCTGCTGGATGTCCTCCTCCTCCAGGGAGGAGGGTAGCCTGCTCCACCATACTATAACCACTTTGGTGGCATCAGTGGAGAGCAGCTAGTTTGGGTGGGGGATACTCCCAGCAGACAACGTCAGCACGCATCTAACATTGCATGCACATCAAGCTACCACTCCTTCAGAGCATCTGTGGCTCAGGGTCCAGAAAAATCTGAAAAACAGCCCCTACCTACAGGATGACACCATCTTTCCTCACAGACCCCACAGATAACCTACTGGGTACAATGACCTGCAAGCAAGCTAAACACTTCCAGGCTTTACAGGAATACCCTGAGGGCTCTGCCATGGGAGAAAACTTTGGTGCACTGCAAGAGTCAGCCAGGTAAGTCCCAGAGATGGCAGGGTGATGGGGATGGTGGAGAGATGGCAGATAGGGGAAGGCATGGTGTCTGGAGGGATAAAGCACAGTAAATAATAAAAAAAAGAATAATAGATAGGAAATCATCAGTAATAATGCCACAGTTCCATCAAGGGATTCTGGTGACATCATGACCGATGAGAGCTTTGTTCTCATGGTTTATGATGTTATCAGAATCCCAAGATGGAATGACAAGCCTACTTACTGCTAGTTTCCTATCTGTTATTTGTTGTAATATATGAAACACTCCAAACATTCCATCTCTTACTATTATTGATCTGATGTCAGAACAATTGTATTATGATTTTCTGAAGTCAAAGAAATGTTATTATGAGTTTCTAATGTCACTGATTCCCTATGTGAAAAATGTTGCCCATGTATTACATATTCATTGCAAAAAACTATGTTAATGCATCACTTAGGGTTAAAGAAAAAGTGTCAAATGCAGGAAAATTGACGTTATGGTTTCCAACCCTGAAACCCCTGCCCCACTACTGAAGTGAATGAGGGGTGGAGTCTTCCTTGGGGTTGTCAACCCTAATACTCACCGCATTGCAGTAACAGAAAAGCTAACATGTGATGGATACAGGTGTGTATGTTTCATGAGTGCATACAATGGGGTGAGCATTAGGGTTGCAGTAATGTAGTTTTTTGCAATTAATTTCCTTACTTTTTCAGATAGTGTAATCATAACCTTATTTGCCTCTAGGAGCAGAGGGCCCGAGATGCATATAGTGCATGTATGTAGCTGTGGAAGGGCCCTGTGCTTCCATTTATAAGACAACAGTGACCAAATTGTCATCATAGACATCATATTACTCCACCTCATGTACCAGGTGTCATGAGTGTAACCTCAAGGGGTGCGGCAGGATCTTCTGTTTGCAGAGAGGATCCCTTTTTTTTACAAAACTCATGAAAGTTGAAGGGTTCAGGAAGAATCACCAACCTTCCTTTTCCCAGTTGTAGAATGGAAACTGTAGTTTCGAATTCCCTTGACTCTGCACTATATTCAGTGTTTGAATCCCACCACTGCCAATGGATGCCCCTTGCCTAAGTAATTTTGTAGGATAGCTGAGTGATCACTATCTTTATCAAGGCACACAGTCTTTGCAAAACCCTTCTGTTTAAAATGCTAAATCACACAATCAGACCCCAGCCAGAGTTGATAAGAAAATCATAAAAGTTTACTTAATAAAAACAGCACCATCAATTCTACAATTTGGAAGAGCTTTGAACTGCAGACAATACCAAAAAATAACACTGGATGGTTTACAGAAAACACTAGATACTATTGTTCTAAACTATACCTTATTCTGATGTTAGAGTCCAGAAAGATTAAATGTCCTTGTGGTGAAGGTTCATTTAATCAACAGAGTTTGTAGCAAGGTATGATTCAAAGTAGGTTCTCTGAAAAGTTTTTCTGAGGTGCCGTCTTTCGGATGAGACGTTAAACCAAGGTCTCATCTGCCTGGATTGGTGGTAGTTCAGGTGGATGTTAAAGATCCCATGGCACTTATCAAAAAGAGTAGGGGAATGTCCCCGGTGTCCTGGCCAAATTTCCCTCATTCACTAAAAATACCACCAACAGCTTAATCTGGTTCAGTTTCAGTTGCTTATCATCTGTATCCCCCACCACCGGTCGCCCCTGAAAAAGGGACTTCTAGGCCCAGTGGGCTTACCGGGTCAACAAAATTCAACAAACAAACAAGCAAACAAGAATCTCCAGGTGCTTCCTTAGTGAAAAGTCTTGGTTTCCAAAATTCTGACTTAAAATCAGATTTTTCTGTTCAGTATGTGAATCATCAGTTTCCGCACAACCCCAGGTCTTGTTCGAAAAGTAGAACCAAACCCCATATACTTCAACCCAAAGTAAATACTATAACAGCTTAAAATCTTGGATCTCTGAGACCCTCCAAGTCTTCCAGCTGTTGACTGCAAGCTAAACATCTTAACTGCACTGGTGTTCAAAATGTGTGTCTGATAAATACAGTCTGGTCATTTTCCAAGCCCCACCCACAATGTGATGGGGTATAACAGTTTACCTTTCCTGGAGATGTCACTGTGGTTCCATGTCAGTTTCCATGTCAAGCCCAGTAATGTCTGGTCCAGGCATTTGGCTTGACCCCTGACCCCTAGGCCATTCCGGAACCTCTTTTTTGTCATTGGAAACTACATGCTCAATTTTATATGATAGTTTATGTCTTCCTGGGTCCTAAAACTGTCTCTCTTATCTGGAAATATACTAGACCCACCCTAGCCATTATAGAAATTCTGGCTATTTTGGGAGATCATGTGATGCAGAGTGCTGAGTAGAAGCTCCTTCAAGAAGCTCCTGCCTCCCAATCACTAAATCATCTTTTTTGAACATCTGAATTTCCCCATTTCCTCTGCTTTTGAGATTCAGTGCTGTCTGAACACTTTGGAAACCTGGTTTGAGTGTTAGATCGGCGGATGGAGGCGTACATGAAGAAAGCACACCCCACCGCTACTCGCGAAAAGGCCTCCAAGAAATACAGGGCCTTGGGTGGGCCTGAGAGGCCTGATCCTCCAAGTCAATTTGGAGAACAGGAACCTTTAACGCTCACTAGGTTCCTTGAAGAGTTTAAGCCCTTTCGTGAGGAAATGAAAGAAATGGCGATGGATCTGAAGTCTTTCTCCAGAAAATTGTATGAAGTCTCGCTAACTGTCTCCGATAACTCAGCTTGAATAGTCTCAATGGAGAAAATGTTAGAAAATCTCGATCCCGATCTGGTGTTTATGCATCAGAGGTTATCTCATCTTGAAGCCAAGCTCAAAGATCTAGAGGGCCACAGCCGCAGAAATAACATTGTGATACTTGGGTTAGCGGAGGGAGAAGATGGCCAACATGTTGTGGCATTTGTACAGAACTTGGTGGAGCAGGTCGCCGGCCCCTCTCCCTTTGGCCCTGTCTATATTATAGAGCGAGCTCACAGGTCCCTACGGCCTAAGCCTTCTCCGGAGGACCCCCCCGTTCCATCATCTGTCGGTTTTTGAACTACCTGGAGAAGCAACATTTTCTGCAGAAAGTGAGAGCTTTACAAGAGGTTTGCTGGGAGAACATGAAACTGAGAATTTCACAAGATTTGTCTGGCTCGGTTCGTCTGAAGCATAAAGTGTTCCATCCTATTGTCTCTAAGATAATTGCGGCCGGCCTGAAATTCAGGATGGGATACCCAGCCAGGTTACAGGTTCTAGTAAATAGATCCTGGTCCAACTATGACGATCCTGCTGCTGCCCTGATGAGCCTTAAATCTACACTACCAGATCTATTTAGGGAACCCTGAGATGCTGTGTTTGCAGGATGAAGAGCTGCGTGGAGCTGAGAATTGGAACTTTAATTTTTTCCCTCTTTGAGGAACCGTTCAGTGCAAGTTGGATGGGAAACTTCTCCTGTTTTGCTTGGACTGGGGGATCAGTGCAGGGCGAGCTTGCTATTAGTTTCCTTGGCCCTAATTGCAGAGGGCCTATGCCGGTTAAGGGCAAAGGACACTTAGGGTCTCGGGGTTTGTTTACGGGGGGAACAATGTTTCAAGTTTCAGTATTCTCTGTATGGTAAACACAATAGAAAGGGGAATTGGTTTTGCCAAGATTTAGGTTCATGTTTATTTCATCTGGATTGGGAATTAAAGCAGTCTTGGGCTTTCTCTGCAGTTCGCTTTCACTCTACCATGACCTGGAACTGGCCACCAGAGGGCGTACCAGGCATTAGTAACTCACGGGGGTGCTGCCCTCAATTCGAGGGAGCTCTCTCTGAATCTTCTCATTAGACTTGAGTGCAGGACAATTAATTCTTGCAAGGAGAGCCATTGCATTTGGAGGTTGGTTACCTCTAGGAAGATGCATTTTTTCAGTCTTCCCTTCCTGAGATGTGGTTACTATCTCTTTCCCGATTCTTGCTCTCAGTCTGTGGCAGAGGTCACTCCCCCTTACTGGGCTCCCGATCTGGTTTTAGTTCTTGCATAACTGCCTCATGAGGCAAGGATGATTTCACTTCTCTCTCTCAATTTCGTTTGGGTTTCCATGGCTACCTGGGTTGCATATGGCTTTCACTGCGACCCTTTTCTAATAGGTCCTCATCATATTAACACTTTGGTGTGGTGGTATTGAAAGCCCAAGACCGTTCTTTCATTTTCTGGGGGTAACCAGCACTGTCTTGTTTTCTATATGAGTATAGCGGAATGTAAGATTTTTCATTAGCAGGGGTACATCATCGGGAGGTGGGAGATGAAGGAAAAGCACCAGTACTGTGCTGAACGTTGCTTGCGACAGCTTAGAGAGTTGGGGTGGGTTTTGGGGTATCATTGGAGGGTACAGGGGATGGGATGGACTTAAATGTGGGGGGGTTAGGGAGGAGGGAGGGCTTTATTGCAGTAACCATGGGTGTAAGGTTGCAGGTATTATGTATCCCGAGTGCTGAGCTGAATACATTAAGTTTAATTACCACTACTGGATGGCTAAAGAAATAACGTTTGCGACTTGGAATGTTAAGGGGATCAGGAAAAAGCACAAACAATATCAGGCTCTTAAACATTTAAACTTACTAAGTTCTCAGATAACTTCTTTACAGGAAACCCATTTATTAGAAGTGGAAGCTTCACAGTTAAGGAGACAACAGGTGGGACTGGTTTATAATGCCCAGGGATCTACAAATAGCTGTGAGGTCATGCTTATGATTAATAGGGGTGTTCCCTTCATTCCTACACAGGTTATTAAAGACCCTGAGGGAAGGTTTATCCTTGTTAAAGGTACTCTCTGGTCTGTTCCATTATTACTTGGCAGTATCTACAGCCCTAACATAGATGACCCAGGATTTTTTATAAGACTTATATCTGCTATTCTCCCAATGTTTCCCATCAGGATTATTTTAGGGGGGGATTTTAACCAAGTACTTGAGTCTAATTTGGATAGGTCAGGTAGAGGTCTGGGAGGGGTCACTCCGGGGCAGAAGGCTTTTAAAGATCTATTGGATCAATGCGGGCTCTGCAATGTCTGGCGTGTCTTACATCCTGATTCTAGGGAGTTTACCTTCAGGTCAATGGCGCACAGCTCGCAGTCCCGCATTGATTACATACTTATTTCTCAGTTCCTGTTACCTGGGGTTAAGTCTTCCTTGATTCAACCTGGCCCAATCTCCGACCATTCACTAGTATTATGCAAATTGGTATTGCTTAATTTACCTAACAGGGAAACCAGATGGAAACTTAATGAACAACTTCTCAAAGATGTCAAATACTGCAAACTTATAAGGGAGCAAATTGAATCCTTTTTTTTATCTAACCCTTTAGATAGTGCAAAGCCGGATGTTTTGTGGGGGGCCTTTAAGGCCTTCATGAGAGGGATCCTTATCAGCATGGCGGTAGGCAGGAAAAGGGCACAGGAGAAGGAATTAATATCTTTACTATCCCAAATTAGATTACTTGAAAATAATTTCTCGATTAATCCTCCTGACGAAGATAGGAAGAAACTCTTAGTGTTGAAAGATAGATATTTGGAGTTACTCCGAGACAAAGCAGAATTAGCTTTTATTCGTACAAGAGCTAGTTATACTGACCATGGAGAAAAGGCGGAGTGCCTACTGGCACTGCGTATTAAGTAACAAGAATCAGTGAGATGTATCCCTCCTATCAGGGCAATGGCTGATGGATCCTTAAAAGTATCTCCCACGGAAATAGTTCAAGAATTTGCCCGTTACTATACAAATTTGTACAGTGACATGGAGCATCTCCCTTGCCCTGGGAGTACGGAGAGTTATCTGAAGGATTCCCACTTGCCCTCTCTCTCTCTGACCGACACAAGGATTTTCTGGTTACTCCTATTTCTCAGGAAGATATTGCCGAGGTTATTAGTGAATTGCCGGCAGACAAGGTCCCAGGCCCCGATGGTTTTTCCTCCTTATTTTGCAAAGTTTTTTGGGACCTTTTATTACCAGTACTTTGTCGTTTATTTCAACATATTTTAGCTGGGGCAGAGGCTGATTCTCACCTTTTTGAGGCCTTGATTGTTCTTATCCCCAAACCAGATAAAGATCCTGAGCTTGTTCAGAGTTACAGACCTATCTTACTTTTAAATCAGGATATTAAAATTCTCTCCAAAATATTAGCTAATAGGTTAACAGTATTTCTTCCTGAGTTGATAGGTATAAACCAGGTAGGATTTATGAAAGGGCATTCGTCGTCTGATCACTTGCGTACCTTATCACATGTCTTCTTGGCTACCAGGGATGCCGAGTTCCCTGCAGGACTGGTCTCCCTGGATGCCGAGAAGGCATTTTATCGAGTGAACTGGAACTTCTTGTTCCGAGTTCTGGAAGCATTTCAATTTCCTTCTCTGTTTATTTCCTGGCTACACTTTATAAAAACCCTACCGCAAGAATCTCTGTGAATGGGGCCTTCTCTAAGCCCTTTTCGCTCCATTCAGGAACTAGGCAAGAATGTCCCTTATCTCCTTTGTTATTTAACTTATATTTGGAACCTCTCATTCAAAATATTCTCAATAATGTTTCTATACAGGGTGTTAGAGTTGGGCAGCTTGAAATCAAAGTCACTGCATACGCGGATGACTTGCTGATACACTTATCTCACCCTGTATCCTCTGTTCCGGCTTTGCTAAGGGAAATAGCAAGATTTAGTGACCTGTCCAATTACAAACTGAATGCTAGCAAATCCTTATTTTTCCCATTAAACCATAAAGTTTTCAAAAATGACATTAGTCCTTTTGGTTTATGCTGGACTTCCAGGTCATTTAAATATTTGGGTATTAAACTTTCTCGTAACCCTCTAACATGGTTTAAGGAAAACCTGGATTCCCTCTCACAGTTGATAGCTCACGACCTCGAGAGGTGGTCCAAACTTCCTATTTCATTATGGGGCCGGATCAACATAATTAAGATGAACATATTTCCTAGAGTTTTCTATCCATTATCTCTTCTCGACACTTTTATTCCTTTACTCTGGTTTAAAAAGACAGATGGCATATTCACCAGATTTATCTGGGCCGACAGATATCCTTGGTTGGCTTATTATAAGCTGGCAGCCCCAAAACTGGAGGGGGGTTTACGAATTCTTCATCTGGCTATATATTACTGGGCTAGTCACTTAGCAAAATGTCTGAGATGGATATCCCCCGGCCCAGAAAAAGAGCAACCGGTTTGGCTTAGAATAGAACTGGATGCAATCAAGTCCAAGATTCTGGACCCCCCTTACATTATTCTTCCTTAAATTCCCCCAGGCACGTATGACTGAGGAGTGCCCCTTAATATTGACTTCTTTAAAGATTTACTCACAAATGTGTTCATTTTTGCAATATTCCCCTCACCGGGATCTGGCTCAGTCTATCTGGAATTCTTCATCTTTCACTATTAACAAGAACCGGATTTCCCATCAATGGTTGTCCCAATTGGGAGATGGGAAGCTTCTTTCTTTCACAGATGAAGAGGGGCATTGGTTATCAGTGGGAGATATTATTAAGAAATTTCTCATTCCAGTTTCCTCTCAGTTTAAAGTTTTACAATTAAGGCATTTACTTGTAATTAATTTCGGTAATACTCCTCCCTCTCAGACAATCACCTGTCTGATACCTGAGCTTTCCTCACTTTCCAGATCTTCAGGTGTAATTTCTAAACTATATAAGGTTTTGTTTCACAAAAAATACGGGGTTCCCTTTGGACCTACAAGATTCTGGAATAATTTTTTCCCTCAACATTATTTGGATTGGCATTCTCTGTGGAGATCATGTCATAAACATATTTCTCAAGACAGACTGCGTCTCATGCAATATCATATTTTACATAACTTGTACTACACCCCGGTTAAATTACAGAAGTAGGGTTATCTGAATTCTAATATATGCAATAAATGTTTGCAGGAAGAAGGAACACTTCTCCATATGTTTTGGTCCTGTCCTAAAATCTCCCCCTTATGGGATTCAATTAAGACTTTCCTGGATCCTCTGCTGGGCCTTCAGGAGTACTTTACTCCCGAGATCTGTCTGTTAGGGGACTTATCATCTGTTAGAGTTAAAGTAAGAAAGTTTCACATTTCCATGATTGCCTTATCAGCTAAGAAGCTCATTTTATGCCACTGGAAAGATAAGTCCTCTCCATCTGTGCAGGAATGGGTAAAAGAAATTTTGTCCAATCTGTGTACAGAAAAAGCGATTGCCAGTCTTCACAATAGACTGGCAGTATATACCAAAATCTGGGATCCCCTACACTCTCTAATTTCTCTGACTCAGGTCTAAGTATATCTCAGGCTACATTATCATGTAAGACCTTAAGTAAAGTGCTTGGCATTTGAGGGGCATTAGGTTGGGTTACTGCAGTAAGGGAAGGGAAGGGTGGGTCAGGCAGTTATCCCTTTACATTGTATTGGAATGTCAATGTCACTGTTACTTAAACTGCCTTTTGTTGTGGAAAAAGTATCAATAAACTTTAAATTAAAAAAAAAAAGAAATTCTGGCTATTTTGTATTTACTCCTAAAGGCCTTTTAAAGAGACGGTGTCTTACTCCAAAGTCCATTACAGCACATACAATAGGAATCTAAACAAAAGATATAGGCCTATCTGGTGACACCAGGTACAGAAAATTTTTGAATCCCTGCCGAAACATAATTCCATGCAACTGCAATACCATTCTGCACCACAGGTGGAAAAAGACATTTTGACTAGGATTTGAAAAATGACAGCTGTGGCATACATTTGTTGGGGTAATAAGAAATCTATGTTGAAAATCTGAGGTTAAAATATTTTACATTTCTGAAGTTACATGCTTGCATAGCAAAATTGCAATTAATGGTCATAATATAGACTTCTTATGACCCCATCTCATGAACAAGATCAGGAAAAATTGTTGAATCCTGCCTGAAAGGTGACTTCACCAATCGACCGCAAAATCACCTTTTGGGTGGGAGTTGCATAATGACATTTATATTGTTCATGCGGAGGGGTCCAAAAAAGGCCATGTTGAAAATTTGAGGTCAAAATAAAATAAAATATCTGAGCTAGGCACTAAAGTTGAAACCCACGTTGAAATTCACTGAAAGGCATTTACCTTAGTTTCTCATATTGCAGTCTCCGGTTCCAGCAGCAAGATGTGTCTTCAATCAGAGAGTTGATCTCAAACCTGGCACCTTTTCAGGTCAGTGAGGATGTGCAGGGATGTACTGGGGGGTGCGGTAGTGAGTGCTGAGTGGGAGGTAGGGGTGGAGGGTCTAATATGCTAAAGACAATTTTTTTTTTAGGAAAAAAACACCCATCAATGGACTGTTTTCTGTTTTTGCAGGAATTGACAGCAATGGGGGGGGGTGCAATACAACATGGACATAAGCACAGTATGGGGACAGCAACTGGAGAATGGGGGAGTGGGTACCGGGTCAGTAGAGGGCTACAGTAATAGCGCCAGTCAAGGAGTGCTAGTCTGTATAGCACTACAAGGGACGTAAGCAGGAATATACAGTGCTAGCCATATGCATTCCACTGGTTGCTGTCCATGGTACTGCTACATGGACAAGGAGAGCAGAATCCAGGAGCCTGACCAAGCTGCTCCCATGGCATGGAGGGCTGGGGCCCAGAGTAATTCAACCAATAGCAATAAACACCAGGGTTCTAATTCTGGTCTCTGACATTTTTATCACATTGGAACTTTGATTTTTTTTTTTACATGGGGCCATGGAAACAGTATTCCACAGCCCTATGAATTTTAACTTTCCCTGGGATCTGCTCCCCCTCAGAGTGAGAATCTTATAGACAGGGGCTACGGGGGCAGAGTCCCACACAAAGGGGTGTGTGAGGGGTGCAATCCCCTGCAAAAACAAAAATGGTGCTTTATTTACAGCGCACTCCTAGCCAACACTATTCTTGTCAGCACTGTTTGGACCCAATGCCGGGGGGGGGTGGGACCACTGGACTGCCAGTGATATATATTATATAAAGGACCATGATCGGAGAAATGGGGAGGGGGAGAGACCACTGGACTACTAGTGAAGCTATTTGTTTGCTTTGGGGACAGCAATCGGACATTGGAGAGGTGGGAGGGACCACTGGACTAACAGGGAAAAGTTTTATCAATAGGGGGACAGTGATCAGAGAAGGGGGAGGGGGACCACTGGACTACCAGGGCATATAATTTTAAATGGGCACAGCGATCAGTGAATGGAGAAGGGGGGGAAGAGACCCCTGGACCACCAGGGCATATCATTTTAAATGGGGACAGCAATCGGAGAACTAGTGAGGGGGGACCACTCTCATTGTCCTAGTGTAAACTTTAGCAGTGTCAGTGGCTCAGTAGGTAGCACACTTGCCTCTGAGGCTGAGAGATCAGAGGGCTGTGGGTTCAGTTCCCACATCTGGCACTTGGGTTAATATCCCAGTACTGACACTGTAGTGCAGCATGAGAGAGGGTGCTGTCTTTCAGATAAGGCATTAAACCGAGGTTCCTATCTGGCTGGATTGGTGGTAGTTCAGGTGGATGTCAAAGATCCCATGGCACTTGTCTAAAAGAGTAGGGGAATTTCCCCGGTGTCCTGGCCAAATTTCCCTCATTCACTAAAAATACCACCAACAGCTTAATCTGGTTCAAGGTCAGTTAGCATTCATCTGTATCCCCTTCCCCCCAGGTTGTGCATGAAAATAGGCAGGATTTGACTAGTGCACTTACCTGGTCAACAAAAACTAAATAAATAAATGCAGACCTAACATTTCTAATAACTGTAAGTATTCTTTATTCTCTTAAAGTTTTATCATCCTAGTGGCTTTTGTTTGCACTGTTTCACTGTTGTCTTATTGCCCTCGCTTGGTGCTCCGAAGAACTTGGAGCAATTGTCAATGTGTGATCGAACACTTGTGCTGTACAATAGTAATTTAAACATTTTCAGTATTGTTAATAAAGTGTCCCCTAATTAGATTCAATATGCTTCTGATCTTTTTAAACACCTCCTCACTATGCTTTCCATTACTAAATCAGATGAAACTAAATCACCTAGATCCTTCTGTTTGGTACCGGTTCAGAGTGCTTCACCATCATGCTTGCCTTGTACTTAAATTTATGGTTTCTCTTTCCCAAGTACACGACTGAGAATTTATGAAAGGGTATACAACTTCATAAACCCTATTTACTGAGACTGTGAACCTTTGTGGACTCAGGTTTACAGGTACCTCTCCCCCCCCCCAAGAATAACCTTGGTCTTGAGATGAAGGCATCAACAAGTAATTTATGGGTCTTTCCCGAGGCTGGAGGAATGTATAATGCTGGTACCGCCCAAGTGGTCCAGACTTCTTGCAGAAACAAAAGGATGAGTCTGCCTGAAAGCTCCCTCATCAGAACAGGAAGGCTGAGCTCCTCTATCTTAGATTAATATTATTTTTATGACTTTAACACTAGTTAAGCTCAATGTACTGCAACAGATGCAGGTCTCAGTGTAGCTCTTTGAATATACTATACTGTGTGAAGGCTTTGATCTCAAAACAAATTTTGTTAGGAATCCTTCAAATGCTTTACACTGTGTTATTGGAGAACACTCAGTGAAATTGCTTTCTTTGAAATGATTTGTGTCTGGGGCACCTGTTTCCAAATAGGATTTAAAGATTGATATTAAAGTGTCAGAATTTTTATCCTCTGTGTATTTTTATTTTCATAAAACCTGTTTTAAACCTTCAATCTACAGGTTTCATAAGGTAAAGAGGAAGCACCAAGGGAGGTCAACAGTGAAAATGCCGACCTCGCCCACAGCGATGGCACAGTACTGATGCAGTTATTGTGCCACCCATGCAGTGAGTGTTTTTTGTGGGGGGCTGTGCCCCTCACACCACCCAGACTTTAGGATTATCAACTCCAGGTCAGAGTTGGTCCAGGGGGGCGGAACACTGGCAGAAAGCAAAGCACCAAACAAGGACCATTATATCGACTGTTGCAGTAATGGTCTTTTTTTGTGTTTTGCCTTCAGGGTGTCGACCTGCAGGGGTGCACTGGGTAAGGAGAATTTAAAAAAAGGGTAACAAATATATGTTCTAAAATGTGCTGAATGTCAGGAGGATAAGGCTCGGGTATTGGGTAGGGGAGGGACCTCTGGATACCAATGCATCTTAATACAACTACGGGCACAGTTGTTGGGTGAGGAAGGGGCCACTGAACAGCAATACAAACTGACTACAGCTATGGGCATTGTTATCAGGTGGAGGGTGAGGGACTGTTAGCCACCAGAGAATGTATGTTATATTGAGGGGCATGTGTGCAAGTGGGGGGAGGGACCACTAGCCACCCAGGAATTTTTTAACAATAAGGAATACCTAGACAGAGTGATTAGAAATGATAGGTCTGCATAGTCTGCATCAGGATAATGAGAGGGGACATAATATTGTCACAGTATGTACTGTATTAAATGAGAAAGGGCTGGTAAAGCATTTGGATATAAGATTATTAAATTCAAGACAAACCATTATGGAACCAGAGTACATAACAAACAATTGTGTATCAAGCACTTAAGAACAAGTACAGGAAGAAATTCTTCATACAAACAATATTAAGATCATGCAATGCCTTGCCACAGTGCAATAAAAAAATGTTTTTCCACCTAGTCTGACAATTTTCCCTAAATATGGTGACATCACAGACCATACCTGATATCTGGTGGTAGCCCTCCTTTTCTTGCAACTGAGGTTCCCTTATAACTATCCCATACATTTGTGCATCCTGTTACAGTTTTTGCTCTCACCATCTCCTCTTGGAGGCTGTTCCTGGCATCCAACACCCCTTCTGTGAATAAATACTTCTCACATCTCCAGTGTGTCTACCCCTCCAGTTATATAGCATGCCCACTTAGTTCCTGAGCATATTTTTTTTCTTTCTGCAAAACAAAAAAAGTTTATAAATCTTCGATGCTGGTCGAGGGACATGATTTTCATGGAAAAAACACATCTTAGTAGTAGCCAGAGACATGGTCAGATATTTCCAGATAGTTTTCAGAATTGCTAAAGAGTTTCTCTCTGTTGCCCCTACTGTGGAACTACAGAAAGCAGGAGATTTCTCTAGAAATATCACAGAAATTTCAGGAAATGTCTGACCATGTCTTTGGCTGTGACTGTAATCATGGTGATATATTACTTTTAAGACAAACAACTAACTAATCACATCACTGAGACCTAAATACTGGTGTTGTGCTGTCCTTATGGTGCAATAGTTGTGTACAAGACTATTTTGAAAACTGTTAGAAAAGCAAGATGACTGACCTCTCAAACAGTATTTGTCTGAGAATTGAACTGCAAGTTAACCGTTCAAACTGTTATTTACAGTTCAGTTTTCATTTACATGCCTGTCTTATGGCTATTACAAAAATCATTATAATTCAAAAATAGTAATATATTTTTTACCAAACCATCCAAAGGCATACCATTGGAACACCCCATCATCTATAAAAATTACACAGGAATTTTTCATTCCATGTAGGCCTTAGATGACGGCAAAGAAATCCCTTATTAACCTATGGGGGAAAAAAGCATAATTTGTACTGTTTTTCACCACTGTCTTTCTCACAAACCATACAAGATACCATCATGAAACTTTCCAAATCTTGTGACACTGGTAGAATGACCACACATGCCAAATATTGGTCTATTACTTCAAAAACAATACTAAAGTTATTAAGTTGAAAAAAATTAAGATTTAACATTGAAGTGATATACCAACACTATAGGGGTGCTACTGCACCCCTATAATACATTCATAAGTTACTCTAAACATTCTAAGCTAGCCTTGGGCTTTTTACCTTAGTCTCCCATGTGAAAGTGGTGGTGAATGCAGAATTACTGTAGATGTCCCTCACCGTCATTGTTTGTTTCAGAACTCAACCCAAGATGAAGGACTTGAAAATTACATGGCAACCTTTTATTTGGATCAGTGCCTTTTGTCACAGTGGTGAAGGTTTGGCAGTATTTATTATTCATGCCTGCATTCAAACATCAAAATACTTACTTAAGTCATAAACCAGAAGAGACAGATTGTCATGAAACCAAACATACTTCCTAACATTTGACCTTTTTATCTAGCTTACCTAAATTTAAAAGAGTTGTGTTATCTTAACTCCCTCTCATTCATCATTTTATAAATCAGACAAGCCCCTAGTCTAACAATCTTTCAGCCACACTTATTTTAAGAAAATGTTAGAAACAGTTTGTATCCCAATCTTTCCTCCTTTATCAGGGCCTTACAGCTGCCTCTTTGAAAGACTGTTTTGCAAAGAAACTACAGCAGCTTTGTTTAGATAATGCATAATCCATTGTTCATGCTTTGATGGATAGCTTCATTTTCTGGTGGGCAATCTCATCCAGGGTAGATTTCATTTGGGCAAAATTGTTTGGATAAATGATACCATGTTTGGAATTAAATTTTGTGTATTTATTTACAGTTTATTTGGCAGGATAGCCCAGCTGTGATGCATCAAATCATTTCTAGTGAGTTCCTGCTTTTATCCATTACACTGCTTGGAGGACTACTGCACTGGGATATTAACTGGTTTGCTTAAGGTCACATAGTGAGTGACTGACTCTGGTTGATATCAAGCCTTTGTGTGAAGCAAATAAAAAAATCAAAATGAAAGAAAAAGCCACTATGGTTCTCAAAAGAGGTGGCGGGGAAGGTTAGGGAGAAAAAAATTGGCATTTAGGAAGTATAAGGAAACACAGAAGGAGTAGGACAGAGAACTGTACCAGTTAAGGCAGAAGGAAGCAGGGAGGGAAGTCAGAATAGCAAAGGCCCAAAGTGAGGAAAAGATAGCCAACTTGGTTAAGAAGGGGGACAAAACTTTTTATAGGTATATCAGGGAGCGTAGAAAGACAAAGGGAGGGATGGTGAGTCTGAATAGAATGGACGGTGGGTGGGCAGAGAGGGACAGTGAAAAAGCAGGGATACTGAACGAATACTTCTGCTCAGTATTCACAAAAGAGGAGGAGGAGAAGGTGCCTAATCCAATTAACAGAAGTACTCTGGATGGGGGGGGGGTCGATCCCAGTCCTTTCACAGAAGAAAGGGTTCTGAAAGAACTCCTAAAACTGAAGGTGGACAAAGCAATGAGGCTTGACAGGATTCACCCCAGAATTCTAAAAGAATTAAGGTGAGAATTAGTGACACCACTGACTACCCTTTTTAACAAATCATGGGAGGATGGCATGGTACCTGAGGACTGGAGGAAGGTGGATGTGATTCCCCTTCACAAAAGTGGGAGCAAGACAGAGGCAGGAAACTACAGACCTGTCAGTTTGACCTCTGTGGTAGGGAAAGCGATGGAATCACTTCTGATGGAAAGAATTGTTGAGTACCTAGAGGCCAGTGGGCACAGGACCCAAGGCAGCATGGGTTCACAGTGGGAAGGTCATGTCAGATGAATCTAATTGATTTCTTTGACTGGGTGACCAAAGTAGTAGACCAGGGAGGGGCTGTGGACATGGCCTACCTAGACTTTAACAAGGCATTTGACACAGTCCCACACAAAAGATTAATAAACAAATTAACCAGCCTAGGATTGGGTCCCAGGGTGGTAGCTTGGGTAAAACATTGGCTGGACAACAGGACACAGAAGGTAATTGTAAACAGAGTCAACTCTGAAGAAAGGAGGGTTACTAGTTGGGTACTGCAGGGTTCAGTACGGGGTCCAGTCCTTTTTAATGTCTTTATAAGAGACATTAAAGAGGGACTGGAAGGAAAAGTATGCCTCTTTGCAGATGACACAAAGATCTGCAACATGGTTGATACACAAGGAGGCATGAAAAGGATGAGAAGGGACTTGGCAAGGTTGGAAGAATGGTCAGAAGTATGGCAGCTTCAATTCAATGCAAAGAAGTGCAAAATAATGCACCTGGGAAACAAAAACCCAGGGAAGGTTACACAATGGGGGAATGTAGTAACAACAACAAAAATGGAAGGGGACCTGGGGATAATCATATCAGATGACCTTAAGGTTGGCAAGCAATGTGAGAAGGCAGTAGTGGGGATACTGGGATGTATAGGGAGAGGAATCTCCAGCAGAAAACAGGAAATTGTTATCCCTCTGTACAAACAGTTGGTGAGACCCCATCTGGAGTACTGCATCCAGTTCTGGAGACCCCATCTCCACAAGGACATAGACAGGATACAGGCAGTCCAGAGGAGGGCAATTTAAATGGTGCAGGATCTGCAAGAGAAGCCATACGAGGAGAGACTAAAGGAGCTTAATATGTATACCCTTGAGGAAAGGAGGGAGAGGGGGGACATGATAGAAACTTTTAAGTACCTCAGTGGAATCAACAAAGTCCAAGACAGTAGCATCTTTCAGGAAAAAGAGATGTGCAAGAACAAGAAGACACAATTTTTTTTTTTGCTCAGATATTTTTTTTGTCTGAAGAGGATAGTGAGGTATCCTGGTCATTTTCCTGATGAACATTCCAGACTACCACAAAGCAGGAAACCTTCCAGCACTCCTCCTGCAGTGGGGCAGCACCAAGGTGGTCATAGTTTAAATAGTTCAATAGTTTAAACTGACATCCAAAACAATCTTTGTTGGAGCTCATCATCAAGCAACTTATATTAGCTCGTCAATACATGGGTTGACACAGACAAGTGATATTCATCAATGTTTTATAAAAAAATATTTAAATCTGGACAGCGGTCTCACATCAATGGTTCAGTTGATAGTGCTACAGTAATTCAAACATATTTCTTCCATAAGTTCAAAAAAATGCATTAGAGTAAGTTCACAGTCACAGTTTTGAATCTGCTAATTTACATAGCAAATATAGGCAGACTATGTTCATTCAAGTATAGTTCACCCTTCACATACAAAGGAAAAAGTAGCAATTGAAGCCTCTTAAAAATCAGAAGTGCAGCCAAAGAAAGTGCTTATACAGTGCAAATGTGTAATCAATAATTAAAATATGAAGTGACACTGATGGAAAAAATGTTTCAAATGTCTTTTGCAAGGTGTAGTGTTGTTTGGTTTGGTTCTTTCACTAAGTTACAATTCCTTATTCAGAGAAATATGCAGCGTAAACTCAGCTATCAAAACAGCTGTTTTTCATAAAGTAGCATATGATAGTTTTATATGCAGGAATATCGTAAATAGTAGCCAGCCCACCAGCATAGCAGTAGTGCTACCACCTGTGAAGTTTGATGATCCAAGTTTGGTAGTGAACTTGGGAATCAGAGGGCTGGCTTGGGGAGGAGGACCATGTGTCCAGTGGACTGCTTTCCTTCTCCGGGGGAGGTGAGGGGGCATGGATCCTGACACTTGCCTGACACCTTGTGGAGACCAGGGATTGGGCAAGCTGCACCATCAGGATGCATTGGAGGTGTGTCAGCTATCCATGAATGTTGTGTGGGAGTGTGTGGGGTACATTATGACAGCACCACCAGTCCACACCTCCTGAGGGGCAAAAAACAAAGAGAAGCACAGTGCTGACCTGTAGAATGAATCTAGCCTCCTACAGGCCCTGCTCCTGACTATCCAGGTGCCATCTGAGCTAACCAGATATTGTATCCAGTGGGATTTAGGGGACCCTGCCAGAGGGCTAAGCCCTGAAGGAACAAGCAGGACAAAGATAAGCACTGGAGGACATTGGGGAGACAGGGCTGGAGAGACCAGAACATGGGGGCAGCTCAGTGCACAGGGAAAAAAAAGAGTAACTTAGAAAAAAAAGTAATATTGTAAATAGTAAATTTTTTTGTTCAGGACCAAATAGTAGTTAGACTGTTGCAAAAATTTTGTTTGGCTGAATAGCACAGTCAGTTCCTGAGACATAAATAAGCAGGTTGGCATTACAACTAAGTATGTGCAATATAAGGCATCAAACTTGTAGTACTTCCAGAAAGTGCTTTTTCTTGTGCAAAACAATAACAATGTGTAAGTGCAGAAGAAATATTTGAGGATATGCAGAATATAACAAAAATGTCAGCTTACTGCAGTAACGGATGGATAATTAAGGATCATTTCACTCAGTACAGCAGCACCAAAGCCTTGGCTGTAAAGATGCAGCAGACAGTAAACTATATGAATATCAAATTGTGAAGGTAGGTTTTAGAAGTCTGCTTTTTAAAATTGCTGCAACCCTTGAACAGAAGGGAGGTCAAAGGTCAAATTCATGAAAATGTAAATGATCACTTGAGAGCTAAAGGACCTAAAAAATTGGTCAAAGATGTGAGCCCACCCAAACTATTTTAACACTGCTGGCAGAAGTAGACACCTAATAGAGCTCCAGTAAATGGGTAGCAAAGAGAACATTTATTAATGTTAAATGGTAGCTGTAATGCTTGAAGCGCTCGTTGCAGGATTAAACAGCTGATAGGGCTCTTTTGGAAGTGCACTGCAAAGACCAGCTAGTGATGCTAAACAGATGCTGCAGACAACTTGAAAGCACTGTGGTATGATGAACTGGCAGGCTGGCAGTATAGCCTAGAGGTTAGATTAACGAGTTGTGAATGAGCTTGGTACATCCAGCAGACAGTCCTATATTTCAGTCCCACAACCTCCACTTGCATACTGTGTGAATCTGAACAAGTCAATCAACCTCCCCAGTACTCTCAGGTCACCCTTGAAAACAAGCACCTGTGCCTAGTGGGTCTGACCCAGTTACCAAAGAATAAAATAACATAATGGGGGCAGGAAATTTACCTCCTTTTGTGGGGATATGCCCAACATTTCTGCTATCTCACTGCACAGTATGTATAAAATAATGAGTCACAATGGAAGTGAAGAGATGAAAATGCACTTGTGGCTGTAGCTATTGCTGAACTCCAATCTATACCTTCCCATATGGCATACTGAAATAAACTCTGGCAAGAGCCGGTACAGCTGCAGCTGAGGTTTCCGAGGAACGTGGCACTGTCTGCTGTGTCCAAGATGGCCACCGTAGTTTTCTGCGCATGTGCAATGTCTTGTGCATGTGCACTGAACTCTGGCAACTTGGTGGCACAGTCCACCATCTCCAAGATTGCCACAGGAGTTCAGTGCTCATGTGCGAGTCATCACGCATGTGCAGAAAACTCCGGTGGACATCTTGGACATGGTGGACAGTACCATGTTCTACTGACTGGACTTTTAAATAGTGTGGTGAATGCACAGTGATTGCAGTTCACCTTCACTATTTAAAACTCCGGTCGGTATCTGGTAGTCCTCCTTTTCTCTACTGTGCTCACAAGATGTCTGCAGGTCCACACCCACTGCAGCTGTAAAAAGCTTCTAGAATTTTTTGTTTGTTTGTTTTGAAGGCTACAGAATTCCACATATAGGCAGATTCAAAACATACCCAGCCATGGTAAAAACTGGAAACAGACATGGATTGATGAAGGATTACACCTGAAACATCACTAAGGTGCCACCACCTATATTTCTATACAGTTATTTGGGGTCAGTACACAGAGAACTCACAATGCTGTAATTGCTACTTTTTCCTCTTTATACAAAGGGTGATCTATACTGAATGAACATATTCTGCCTATATTTGCTGTGTAAATTAGCAGGGTCAAAACTTTAACTGTGAACTTACTTTGATGCATTTTTTTTAACTTATGGAAGAAATATGTTTGAACTACTGTGGCACTATTAACTGAATCACTGATCTGAGACTGCTGTCCTGCCAGAAATATTTCTATAAACCTTTGATGAAAATCACTTCTTTGTGTCAACCCATCTATTGATGACCAAATAACAGTTGCTGGATGATAAGTTCTAACAGAGATTGTTTTCAGGTGTCAGTTTATACTATTGAAGTTCTTATGACCACATTGGTGCTGGCCCCACCGCAGGAGGAGTGAGGGTAGTCTTCCTGCTTTGTTGTTGTCTGTGTTCCTGTTTGGGAGCAAGTTCACCTTGAGGCCATAACTGGGAGCTGGTAAAGCATGTTTTACTTTGCTGTGAAATATTTCAGACTATCCAGGGCCATCCAGCCAGACTTATTTATTTATTTATTTATTAAATTTTGTTAACCAGGTAAGCTCACTGGGCCCCAGAGGTCCCTTTTTCAGGGGTGACCCGGAGTTAGTTACATAGAGTTGAACAAGTACAGTCAATAGATACAGAGTAGTACATTGCATGCAAGTGTACAATGTTTTTCTACAACAATATCTGGACAACACAACACAACAACTGTAGCAGCTGTTAGGTTGAAGGCAGGTAGTACTTTAAAAATATACAAGCAAAGTGGTATACATCTTTAAAAGGTGCAGTGTTACAATTGGAGTTGCTAGCTTTGTATAGGAGAGGGCAACTATTTACAGGGAGAGTACCTCAGGTCAACAGTGGTAATTAGATGCCGGGGGCATGATTTAGCTAGCCTTCCAGACATATGCACAAGCTGAGATTCTGGAGTTGAGCATGTAACCTCGTCTGAAAAATAGCTGGGAAGAGTGCTTCTTGTAGTTGACAGGGGAGCTTGTTCCACAGTGTGTGGGTTATATGGGCGAAGGACTTACTACCTGCTGCAGATCTGGGCCTGGGCTGCTCAAGAAGTTTTTTGTCCGAAGTGCAAAGGGGCCTCTGGGGCATTTTGGGGTGATTAGCCCAATAAGCTCTGTGGGGGGAATCATTGGAGAGGCGCTTGTATGTCCAGTTTAGTAGGGGTACTGAAGTCTTAGGTTTGGGGTGGGTCATTTGAGTGCAGCAAGGACTTCACAGTGGTGGGTCCTCCGATGGGCTTTTGAAGTGAATCGTGCGACTTTATGGTACAATGTCTGCAGTCTACCATAGTCTAGCTTAGTGATGCTGAGTAGGGTTGGGGCCGCATAGGTAAGAGTAGGTAGGAGGACACTCTGAGCAATTGCCAGCCTTGTCTCAGGTATCAGATTGGCGCTTAGACGGTAAAGCAGCCCGAGTTTTTGGTGGATGTTTTTGGTCACCAAATCTACATGTGGTTTTAGTGTGAGTCCTTGGTCAAATGTAAGACCTAAATATTTGAAGGATTGTACCACTTCGATAGGAGAGCCAGATGTGGTGACCAATGGGAGAAGATGTGCCTGGGAGGGACCCAGGGATTTGGGACCAAACAGGAGTGTTTTGGTCTTGGTAGGGTTGAGAACTAAGTGATTCTCGACCAGCCATGCTGCAGCCTGGGAGAAATCAGCCTGGAACAGGGGTCCTAGATCATCCTGATGTGGCGCAGCTCTGTAGAGTACTGCATCATCGGCGTACTGCACAACAGAGCTTCCCCATGCAGTAGTGACAGAGGTCATTGATGAACAGGGAGAACAGGAGAGGGCCCAGAATGGAGCCTTGTGGCACACCCTCCTTTAGCGGTAGAGGGTCAGAGGTAGCAACTCTCCACTTGACTTGCTGGGAACGTTCAGTCAGGTAGTTGCTGAACCAGTTCAGGGAGTGTTGGTCCAGTTCAAATGTGCTCAGTTTGTTTAGTAGGAGTGGGTGATCCATCAGGTCGAATGCCTTGGTCAGATCTGTAAAGACTGCCCCCATGGGAGTGTCTTTGTCCAGGCCGGCTAGGTCGTCGGAGGTAAACCTGATGAAGGCTGTGTTAGTCCCATGTTTTTGCCAGAACCCATGCTGTGAGGGGGCCAGGAGCTGATTGTTTTCCAGGTAGTCCCTCAGTTGGCCATATACAAGCCACTCCTGGATCTTTGCTAGGTGGCAAAGAATAAAGATGGATCTGTAGTGGCCAATTGGATCTCTGGATCCACCCTTGTGGATTGGGACCATGTGGGCCTGTTTCCACATAGTGGGGAAGACTCCCTCCTGCAGGGATCTGTTTATTAGCACAGTGATAGGTAAGGCTATGGCAGGGGCCACAGCCTTGAGCAGCCTAAGGTCCAAACCGTTGGGTCCTGGTGATCCTCTAGGTTTTAAAGATTGCAGGATGGGTAGCACTTCTTTCATACGTATGGTTCTTAACTGGAAATTGGGGGTCAGAGGGTCCTGTGTTTTCTTGACTGAGGGACCCTGGTGACGAGGTTGGTGGTCTTTTCTGTAGATGGCCAGGTCCATGAAGAAGCTATTGAAGGCAGCGGCGGCCTCTCCACCATCGGTTAAAGTTAGCCCATTGCAGGTAATATTGCCCTGCTGTGGTTTGTTTGTTCCTTTTAACAAAGAGTTGATGCAGGTCCAGAAGGACTTAGGGTCAGACAAGGTGTCTCGCTGAAGGACTTTGAGATATTCCTTTTTGGCAGATTTTGAGGCTTTCTTGCACTTGTTCCGCAAGGACCTGTAATCAGCTAGGTTGGCTGGGCTATTGGAGCACCTTGCTTTTTTCCAGGCCTTGTCTCTGCTTAACATTAGGGCTTTAAGTTCACTTGATATCCATCTGTGGCACTTCCCTTTAGCTCATCTTTTCAGTAGTGAAGCATGCAGGTTGGCCACTGCAGAGAAAGTGTGTTGGAAGTACCGAGTAGCATCATTGATACTACCTAGCATACTTAGTGGTGCCCAGTCAGGGTTTCTCAAAGAGTTCTGGAAAGCCTCAGGGGAGAAGCCAGAGAAGTCCCTGGCTATTATGAGCTGGGGGGTGATCTTGGGCGGCCTGTTTTTCCAGATGCAGAAGGTGGGGGAGTGGTCACTCAATGCATCAGACATCATGCCAGTCACTTGGATGTTGGTTGGATTGGAGACTAGAATCCAATCAAGGGTGAAGTGATTCTCAGTCTTTAGATTTTGCCTGGTGGACTCTGTGATGACCTGGGTCAGGTTAGCTTCTTGGAGCGAGGCCCTATGGGCTTGTTCGGAGGCAGGATCCCACCTCAGGTTATAGTCCCCAAGGACTAGCAGCTCCGCAGGTAGACACCCTGCAAGGGCACTTGTCAGGCTCTGAAGGGCAGTACTGCCACCAGTGGGGGGATTATAGATACAGCCTATGGTTAGGTGTTTTGCATGGCCCAGGATGATTTTGATGAAGAGGGATTCAAGGCCTGAGGGACTTGGTAGTTCAACAGAGGAGGATGAGGCCTCCATTATACAATAGATCCAGGAATTTTGCAACCTGATTGGCTGACTGGCACGATTTACCTGTTGTAAATCCTGGCATGACCAATGGGAAAAAGTGCCAGTTAGCCACATCAGGAATTACTAGTCTCTGAAATCACTCCAAGCCTCCTGAAAACACAAATGGAAAAGCCGCCATGTTGACTCACCAGTAAATGGAGGTCTCAGATAACTCCCAGTACAACACTCACTAGTATCTCTTCAAATACTGAGAATATCCACATACAGTAGCAAGCAAAACATCCTCCATGAGAAGTTTTGTGGTGCATCCACCCTACCTATCGCCACACGTTCCCAGCTGTGGGCTGTTTTTCCCAATCCCCATGACACCAACAGCTGGCAGTGAATCCACTTATAAATGCCTCCAATAACTATAGCATTAAAACAAAAACATTGCCCAACAGAAACTGTCACATCCTCCCAACCGCAAAGGCAACACAAAAACCAGAACAGCTAAAGACACAGCAAACCAGGATGCACATAAAGCCAACCTCCCTACTGGCAATGCACTCTCTAAAGCTGCTGTTACAACTGTCATGCTCTGGGTTAAAAAAAATAAAACTGAATCCTGATATATCTTTGTGCCTCTAAACATAAGTCTGATTCAGTTACCGGGGATAAAAAACCAAAAAAGGAGACATCAAATGCCATCTATTATAAAATGGTAAGACAAAATCCTGAAATCTGATTGGCTGTTGTTCATGAAGCAATTATTTTCCATGCATGGAAAATAATAAGTGCTGCCAAATGTGGACTGATCACTAGAATCATTAAGCTAATAGAATGTTAAAAACTCAACTGGCAGCAATTGTTTTTTGCCCTGTAGCTGTAAGCATCACATTTACTTGCACTGGGCCCTAAAAATAAAAGTACCTTAAACACAAACTAAAACAGATGAATTAAATGTTGCTTCCCTGATCATCACATTCTCCTTACACACGTAAACAAATTAGAAACATTAAGTATTGTTTATAGCTTTCATTACAACTGTTTCTTTGTTGACAATGAAAAATCACCCTACTATCTTCACCTGCTCATCAAGAAAATATCTTCTCCTTGCCCTCATAGTGAGTTAATTGAGTCTCTGGCTGTAACAGAGGCATGTGTTGTGTGTGTGTGTGTGTGTGTATGTGTGTGTGTGTGTGTGTGTGTGTGTGTGTAGTATGTTAGGAAAGTAACATTCTAGCAGTGGAACTGAGCAGAATTTTGAATTCATGTATTCCATGGTAAACATTCCATGACAAACATTCCATATCTTGAATGTGGGGAAAAACAGAAAAAAACAGGAAGAAGAAAGTAGGCAACAATACAATGACATCATCAATGACATCATTTGTTGTGGGTGGAAGGACTATTTGATCATAAATGCACACACGTAAATCTATGGTTTCTACATATAAACATGCTTTTCCCAACTGTAAAGAGTTTTTTAAAAAAGAGCCCATTTTATAAGTGCAATAAGGCACTCCGGGATGTGCATGGAACACATTTTACCGCACGGCCAGTGGCTAAAGTCTCTCGGCCTTCAGCCTCGTGCCTTATTACGCCCCCGGTCCTGCATTAAAATGTGTTCTATGCATACCCCATCATGCCTTATTGCTTACTTGCTAAATATATGGGGCCGGGGGGGGTTGATTATTCTACCTAGCAACAGAAAACTATTTTTTAGGGTGCAACAATAAATTGAAATAAAAATTATGTAAAGTACAAAAAACTATTTCTCTTTTTTTTAAGTGAAGGGTGGACATTGTATAATAGCAATATACCACTCCAGGGTGTGCACTATGCTGGATTTACCTACTGTTGTTGTGGTTTGCTCACTCAGCCTGTGACCTCATGGCTAAACCACACCAGGCATGGGTAAATCTCAGCATGACCCACACCCTGTCATGGCATATTTAAGCAATATACCATGACAGAGTGTGAGTGATGCCAGGATTTACCCATGCCTGGTGTGGTTTGGTCATGAAGCCACAAGATGAGTGAGTAAACCACATCAGAAGTGTGAAAATCCTAGCATCACCCACACCCTGGAGTGGTGTATTGCGATTATACAATGTGCTGTTATTTTGGGGTGACAAAAAAATATAGAAAATGTGTTTTTCCCCCATTTTATGGAATTTTAATTGAGTGTATTGCTGCCCAAGAAAAAATAGTTCTTGGTTGCTAGGTTTCCTGTTTCTTGCACATGCACATGACTGGTGTGCATTTCTGGTCCTGTTGTTTTTTGTCTGGCCATGAAATTTTCAGCGTTGTGCCCAGTGTCACCGGTTGACTCTGTCCTGCCTTTGTTTTTGTTGTAGGAGTCGGGACAGTCTTGTAAAGTTTCTCTATTTTCCGGTTTGCGTTATGGAGCATTGGTTGCATTTTGGCACATTGTGCACATGCGCGGCAGCTTTCATTACTGCTGTGCCATAACATACTTGTTCTGCTAGTCTCTCTCAGTTCTGAGGTGGGGAACCAAAGTTGACTTTTTTTTTGTCTGCAGTCTGTTTCTGCTCCCAGAAGATGGCCCCAGGTCACAGAGTGTGGACCAGTTATTGCAGCAGATTTGTGTTGTGGATCGAGGAGACTGCAAGTGGCAAGAGGGAGGCAGTGTGCAGTACCAAGGAGTCTGTCACCATTTAGGTGAAACTAGTGATTTTTCTTTTTATAAGGTTTGCCAGGCAGGGTTTATAGCTTTCTTTGCAGAATTACAGAGTGGCAGTTGGTACACCGGTGTTTATCGGGGATCCAATGCGGTGGATTTCGGGTTTCGGTTCGGGGGTCAGAGTGTTTTTTCAGCCGATGCGGCAGGCTGGCACTTTTTACCATGAAGTGATGGTATGATTTATACATTGAAAATTATGCCAGCCAGACAATCAGGAACCACTGTTTTTCAAGCCATTGTACAGTATAATGCTTAATTATACTTGGGAACTTCTACAGAATTGGTTAGATAATAATGAGTGCCCTCTTCAGAAATAATTATCCATGTTACACCTGTGTGAAGCTCCCATTATCCATATTAGCCACTCAGTCCAAGCATTTTGATAGCCAGGTGAATAAATAAATGCCAGTGAATTATATGAGCAAATGTAACAGAAACTGTTTACATGTTATATTAAAATGAAGTTTACTGGCTTTGGAATAAGATTTAGGAGGTGGAGATGCCACCACACAACGTGATTGTGAGACTGCAGAATTATTTTTGGTTTGTTCATTTGTTTGTTTATTTTTTAACTTTTATCTCCTTCCCATAATATGGAGCCAGGAACTCTATTGGTTTGAATTCCAAAACTTTTTGGGGAACTTACCTCTTCATCTTAGGTACCTACAGGTATATGAAAGGCATCTTTTATACCCTTACAGACTTTCCTTCTTGGCAGGGCTAACTACAAACAGTCTAGCCAAAATGCTTGAGTTTATCAAGACCAAATTGCCTGAAGGTTAGTGAGAGAAATGGGACGTGGAATACTGTGGCAACGTCTTCCTCCTCTGCACCATCCCCACATCAGGTCATGTGCTGGCATGATTCCTCAGGCTCCTGACTGGAGCAAATATTACTTATTTAGCTTCCTTCTAGAACTCAACGGCAGTGATCCTTTAGGTTTAGAGCCCCTTCCTGGATCAATAATCTCCCCCCTGAGATCAATAGGCACCCAACTCTTGGTCCCTTTAAAAGTAGCCTTCATCAGCACCTGAATTCTCTCAATAGTTGTGATTGTCCCCTGTAACAAATCGACCCCTACGTACCCTTTTGCAACCTCCAAGCTTGGCTCTTATTGTCCTAGACTTGAGCCTCTGTCCTGAGCACTCTCCCCATCCTGTTCCCTGACTTCAGCATGCACCCCCCCTCAGCCCCTACTCTATATTGACTACACCACCATAGACTGCATCAACCCTACTCTCACTCTTCTTCCCCATCTTTCCCTCCACTCCAGCGCTTTCCTTTTCCTACACACCTCCCTCTCCTTTCCAACCCATCCTACTTCCTCTTTTCCTATCTCCCTTCCCCTTTCATCCCTGCCTTACACCCCAGCCCTGCTGCCCGCCCCACCCTTCTACTTCTTGCTGTACCTCCCACATATCCTTGACTTCTGCCTTTATTTCTTTTCTCTTACTCTTCTCGTCCCTCTTCTACTTGTACTGCATATGTATTTATGCCTACTGTTATGTATTTATGCCTTTTATCCATTTGTAGATGCCTGTATATATGTATTCCTTATTATGGACTGTAAATAGTTGCTATTATTGTACTTTTAATGTATTGTTTAACTCTTGTTGTATTCCGTGTTCATCTATATTACCTGTTTCTGTATTTTACTCCCAATCTCTGTTTTTACTTGATGCAGAACCTTTGTAAAAGAACCTCTGATTCAAAGGTATTGTATTCCTAGTAATAAATAAATAACCTGGAGTCAGCACAGGGCTAGGCACAGCAGGCCTGTGCTAATAGTACTGCAGTGTCTGATGCCATATCAATGACAGGATGGTTCCTGGACCACATAATCCTGTCCGAATGACAACCAACTTCTGGTATGCCATAGGGCAGCTATGCACCAGCAGATGTTGCCTGCTTTCCTTGAGTCAGGAGGCATCCAGCTACGACACCTTACCTATCTCTGCCAACCTGAAGTGAAAGCCCAGGGCTTGGAGCATGACCCCAGGTCTCCCACGTGGGATTCTAATCAAATTGGCTGAGAACCC